>OZ020193.1:56605533-57805533 GCA_963971165.1 Philopedon plagiatum
TTTTGCAGAATTCCAACCAGTACTTCGGTGGTCATAAGTTTTTGAAAAGTGGAGGGCGCATTACGTAGCCCAAATGGCATAACATTGAAATGATATGCAGCGCCATCAGGGGTAGTAAAAGCCGTATATTGTTTCGAATTTTGATCCATGGGGATCTGCCAATATCCTTTCTTTAAATCAAGGACTGTAAAATATTTTGCAGTAGATAAGTCTTTTAAGGCGTCGGTGATTCTTGGTAGACTCACTGATTCTTCTTCGGTGATGTTATTAATATCCCTAAAATCTACGCAAAATCTTGGTTCTTTGCCTTGTCTTTCGACTAGGACAGGTGGCGATGAAAATGCTGAAGTTGTAGGCTCGATAACACCTTTTTCAAGCATCTCGTTGACTTGTTTGTAAAGGAGTTTCTTTTTCCTAGGGCTTATAGGGTAGCACCTTTTGTTAATAATTTTGTCGGATTTTATCTTAATTTGGTGTTTTGTTGTCCTGGTGGTGGGCTGTGTTAGACCCGTTTGAAACAGATGTTTAAATTCGACAATTAAATTTTTTAAGTCGTTTGAGTGGTTCGGTTTAAATTCGGGTAAAATTATTTTCGAACTTTTATCGTTTCGTGGGCGCACCCAATAAAGAGTTTGGCGCTCTTTTTTACCCACATAAACGCATTTACGTGGATAGTCCAAGACTACGTCTTCTGCTAACATGAATGGGGTTCCAAGAATTAGGTCAGCGTCTAAATCCTTAATTACCCAGAATGTTTGAGTAAAGTATTTTTCTCCCAATCTGAAATACTTAATGCAAGATCCCAAAACTTGCGCATTAGCATTTTGACAGGCTAATTGCACTGTTTTGACCGTTAGCGGTGTCAATTTCCTTGGGGCAAGTCGCTCAGATATCAAGTTTAGATCGGCACCCGAGTCGAACAAGACTTTGTACTCCGAATCATCACAGAACGCGGGTAGTACCGGCTGTGTCTCATCCTGAGTAACAACAATTAATTTTCGGGGAGTGTTGTTATCTGTTTGTGAATTACGACGAGTCGTTTGTCGTTTATTGGTATTATTTATTTGGTTGTTAATTGAGGGGTCGGTATTCGCGTTTTGGTTTTTTTGGGAATTTTGGGGGGAAGACCGACCCGAATCTAGTTTTTTGAATTATTACTAGATTTTTCGTTAGTGTTATTTTCTTGGTTTACGTTATTGAACGTGCGGGACTGGAAGTTTGTCCTTTTTGGGCAGTCACGATCAAAGTGCTTACCTTGGCAATACAGGCAGGGCCTTAAGTTCCAAGAACCTGTGTTTTTATTTGAATTAAAAGTAAACCGATTATTTGGATTATTATTATTGTTTGGATTATTTGGTCTATTAGGGTTATTTGCGCGAGCCGAATTATTAGGTCGGTTATTTTGGAAATTAGCCGAATTATTCGGTCTATTATTGTTATTATTACCCGGGTTATTTTGTCTAAGTGGGGGGTGTTCATTTGGTTTGGCTGCTGTGGGAACCGTTGTAGGTTTAAGCGGGGCAATTAATTTAGCCTCCTCAGCCAAATCTTTTTCAACGCATCTAGTTAGAGTTATTAGCCTGTCGATAGATCGAATGTCAACTCCTCTAAGTCTAGACCGAATGTTGGGCATTAGCTGCGCCAATAGTATGTTAATGAATTCGTCTAATGAACTGTTTGGACGTAATCGTGAGAATAAAGCGTGCTTCATCAGAATGAATTGCTCCGCATTTTCACTTTTCTTTTGATGGTCACCGTATAGCCTGGCCTGAAGATCTGCCAAGTCTTCTACGCATGAGAATCTTTCAGTAAATTTATTTCTAAATTCAGTATAGTTCTTAACGAAGGGCCTGTATGGGTCAAACCACAATTTGGCTCCTCCAGTCAATTGTGAGCGAGCGAAATATATTTTCTCGCTGTCTATTGTATCGTTTTCCAGAAACCATGTTTCTAAGTCATTTAGAAATTCTTGGGGGTCTTCATGGGAGAGCCCTCCAAAATTAGCTCTTAACGGGGTTTTCTTTATTTGTGGTGTTGGATTAAGGTTTTGCAGTAATATCTGGTTTTGACTTTTCACATTTTCAGACATCAGCTTGAACAGGTTCAGGACTTCTGTCTGAGGAGCAAAGTTGTCTTTTAAGTTTGGAATTTCCCTATGAATTGGTTTAATATTTTGGCCGGCGTCTAATACGCTCTTAAAAGGGTTTGTACTATGAGCCAGTACTTGCGAATTTTGTATAATGGGGTTGTCATTATTTTTTATGAAAGTTTCATGTATTTTAAAATCATGAACTTGATTTAATGAATTTTCAAGAATGTCATGTCGTACTTGACGATCATGCAGATCCTGTGTAGGATACTTGTGAATATTGGAATTTATAAGTTGTGTAGGGAAATTGCTATCCGCAAGATCCCCACCAGGGATGCCATGTCGTCTTATGCGTCGGCCTTTGATCTGCGAGATTTTCGTTAAGCGGCGTGCTCTGAAACAAAAATTGCTCGTTAATCGGGGTATTAACATCCTGTTTTAGTGGGGGTTCTAAGTCCACTAACAATCCTACAGGTACATTTTGATTAAAAATAACACTGCGAGAATTTTCTGGAATAACAAAAGTTTGTTCCAGATGATTAACAGGAGTTGAGAGATAAGTTAAAAATGGATTTGTGTTTTCCATGTTGGGCGCAACAGCAGGGGTTGTTGAGAGGGTCCCACCTTCCACCCGGTTGCTCTGGAAGCCGTCAACCGCCTCAAGAAAAGAGGGAGATGATGCAGGGTTGTGGCTTTCGGAAGTTGTTGTTGTTGTGGTCTGACTGTGTAGACTCTGATGGGACATTTTTTGTTGTTTATTTTTCTCCTAAGAGAATGTAAAAAAAAGATGTTTTAATTAGGGGAGTTTCACGGTTGAGATTTCTTAAAAATAATGCTAGCAAGGCGCAATTATTCTAAAGATAATTATTACTAAAGTGGCTCTTTTAAAAGTAATAATCACTTATTACTAACTTAAAGAATCTCTAGTCTTTAAAACTAAAACGTAAATTTTCTAAGTCGCTTAGATTAAAAATTTTCTAAGTCGCTTAACTGTAAAATTTTCTAAGTCGCTTAAATCAAAAATTTTCTAAGTCGCTTAGTGTGAAAATTTTCTAAGTCGCTTAATTCGGGAATTTTTCTAAGTCGCTTAGAACGAAAATTTTCTAAGTCGCTTAAATATAAAATTTTCTGTCGCTTAAATCAAAAATTTTCTAAGTCGCTTAGTGTGAAAATTTTCTAAGTCGCTTAATTCGGGAATTTTTCTAAGTCGCTTAGAACGAAAATTTTCTAAGTCGCTTAAATGAAAAAAAAAATAAAATAAAAGTTTTAATTCTAACTTTAAAATTTATTTTTGGTCTGAATAAAATTAAAAGTGAGTTTAATTTATTCTTTAAGTTAGCTTTTCTTATTAGTTAAAAAGCAACGGCTTTTTTACAAAAGAAAGCTTAAGTTTAAAAATTTTAACAATTAAAATTTTTTTTGTTTCCGCTTGGGAATTATTTTCCAAGTTTATGAAAAATTATTTAACAAGTTTTTCGAAGCAAAATCTTTATAAAAAGTCTTTTGACGAAATGGGCAATGTCTTTTTAAAATACGCTAAAATGTTTTTAGGTATTGGTGAATTTCTTTTAAAGTCTTTTGGTTTAAAAAAAATGTTTTTGCGTAAAAAAGTCTAAGTTGGGAGAGAGTATTTTATACCAATCTGTTCCCCAAAAGTACCAACAATTATGGACACTTTCAAGTTTTGTATGGTGTACGAGTTTTTATTCCAGAACTAGCCAAGATATACCTGTCTTGGGTATTTAAGTTTTTTAAGAACGCGAGGCGCAACTTTAAATTTTCCGGATTTCTTCAACTTCTCATGAAGCGACCACGACAGCCTTTTTATCGGTTGCCGCAGAAGTTCAGGACCAAGTACTGGAGGTGAATAGGAACCTTTCGTTCACAAAGTGCAAGTGTGAAGTACTGAGTTAGAATCCCCTACGATTCGTAAGTTAGTTGTATAACTTATAACACGTTCGCGAACAGGAAGTTCTCGAGTTTCTTAGAAGTTCAGCGTTGCTCCTGTTCTTTAGAAGATCTAGCTGATGTCTGACAATATGAAGTCCGACGGCTGAAACTGCAAGTTTTTCTTGTTGGATGTGATGTGAAGTTTGGGAAGCCTTAAAAAAGACTTATTTGGGAAAAATCTTAAAAAAGACTTTGGCGAATTTCTTTCCAGGCTAGGAAACGAATTTCTTTGAGCTGGGTCGAATTTCTTTAGACAATCGTAGATACTTTTTGATTTACCGAATGAATACTTCAGGAAAAATATATCTTTATAATAAAAGATAAACGTATGCTGACAACTGATCGTGATGAAAAATCTGACCATACTGAATTTTTGCTATACTGAAACGTAATTTATAAGCGAAAATAGATAACGCCTATTTTACAATTCTGTAACCATTCTCGAGCGGCGTTTGGGTCTCGGCGTTCAGGCACCCTCGAAAAACCTCCGTCCGCTGAGATATACTCTCCGCTGGAATGCTCATTTGGACTGCTGCCGTCGAAGGGACAACATCTCCGGTATCATGCAAAATTTTGGAAATTTTGATGCTTTGGCATTTTTGTGGAATAGTATAAACTGGTTGGGTCTTTTTAGCTTAATAAAAGTTTTTGATTAGGGATCAAATTAACTTATTATAAGCGTATTTGGTTTTTTGATCACAGCAAATCTTTATTTGATTATTTAGCCGTTTTCAAGGCGTTTAAACCTTTTTATGGGAAAAGTAGACCTGCAGGGTCGGGGTTTACTATGGTATATATGTTTTGTTTAACATTATCCAATAGTATTTCAGTTTTCACGGTGTTTTATGAAAAGATTGATCCTAGTAGATTTTCAAATCTATTTCAAAGGCGTTTAAACCTGATGGGGTATTATGACGGGGGGAGTGCCTCGCAGGCACGGGAGTAGTGTTTTGTGAGCGGTATTCACTAAAACGTACTAAACCAGCGTTTTATAAAATAGAAAAGTTTTGTTCTATTTTAAAGGCGTCTAAACCTTGTTTTCGGGGAAAGTAAGCTTCATAAGCTTGGGGCTATATATAATACAGGGTATTTATTTACACGGGGCATGTTTTTTCATAATTATTTACATATTTTTAATAGTAAAAAACGTACTATTACAACAATATATCCTGTTTGGATATATATCCTGTTTGGATATATATCCTGTTTGGATATATATCCTGTTTGGTAGTGTGAAGAGTGGGGGGATTTTGGTAGTGTGAAGAGTGGGGGGATTTTGGTGGGGTGAAGAGTGGGGGGATTTTGGTAGTGTGAAGAGTGGGGGGAATTTTTGGATATATATCCTGTTTGGATATATATCCTGTTTGGATATATATCCTGTTTGGATATATATCCTGTTTGGTAGTGTGAAGAGTGGGGGGATTTTGGTAGTGTGAAGAGTGGGGGGATTTTGGTGGGGTGAAGAGTGGGGGGATTTTGGTGGGGTGAAGAGTGGGGGGAATTTTTGGATATATATCCTGGTCTGGTACCGCATTTCCTGGAATTGAATGCAGTATATCCATATATAACCATGTAAAATGGATATATATATCCATGGATTGGATAGATCTAGAAACTGTGAAAACACTCTACTTTTGTAATTCCAAAATTCCCGCTCCTTCTACAGGAATAATAACACCAGCCATGTCTAAGAGTTCCATGGCTTTTTTTGGTCTGAGTTTTTCCAGTGTCTTTTCTAATTTTGTTAAATTCAGGATCCCTTGTGACATTAGCAATGGCTACTGTCAGAGCACGAGGTAAACATAGATTATCTGTATTTTTAATTGTTATTATTCCCCTTCTCGCACCACATTCCTCATCGAAAGTATTATATTTATTTCCTCTTCCCTGGCCAGTTGGAAGCCGCACAGTTGTTACTTTCAGACAAAATGACTCTGTATTAAGACTTGTCGAGTTAGACTGGTAAACGTTACTTATAGCGTCCCAAACGTCCTCATCAGTTAGTTCTTCCGCTGGTCTAAAACGAATCCACCCTTCACCACGGTTAAAATCTTTGGAGCAGAAACTAAAACCGACATAATCGGAGGGTTGCAGTTCTTCTGTAGCCTTCTGAATTACTTGATTGATGGCCCCTTTTACCCATGTGACTGGCTCAGCTCCCTCTGGTATAGGCTTCAACTTAAACTCCAAGGAGCGACCTGCCAGGTTGTATCTTGGAACCTTCTTGATCGAGTCTTTGATGATAATGAACTTTTCCATTCTGTAGAGTTCATAAGACACGTCTACACTTCTAGCGTATCTAATGTAAAATAATCAGAACTGTCTTCCACTTTTCTATTTATACCACCGATAAACTGCAAAAATAAAACAAAGAGTGCGTTCAGTAATGTAGAGAACGTTCCGAAAACAACTTATGGATTTGTGTGGTTAAGTTTTGCAATTCCCAAGAATATGCCCTATTTGAAAATATTTCAAACGTAAAAATAATTTTGCGATATGGGTTGGGCTAAACTGATAATAGTTATTTTAAATTATATGAATCTGCAACAATAGTAATTTATTATACAGGAGATTAATAAGCTGGAGCTCACACGTCCTTAGTCTTGGACGTACGAAGTAAGAATGAGCTTTAGCCCGTAATACTCCTATATTTAGAACCTCCGTTTGCTTGGGTGACAGTAAAAATAAAACAAGTCAAACTTTAAGTTCGTTGATTCTTTTACAAATAGGAGACAAGAATTTTCTCTAATCATGCCTAACATACGGAAAACGCTATCTATTAATAACCCTATGTTTAGCCCCATACCGCCTTACAAAGTCTTGCAGCTCACATGTAAGTTTCAAACCCCTACCGGATGGCCGAAAGACAGTTATTTGATAACCAGCAGGCAACAATTACCCTGATCAGTCTTTAAGACATGAAAAACACTGTATATACTTAGCTCTTATAAGATGCCAACCTCCTTTGCAGAGAGGGATTACCGGACATCAGAGTAAGTACATCTCCCCTCGTAAGGGTACCTGTCGTGTTTCCATACGAAAAAAAGTCAACTATCCCTTTATACCTGTAGGAGCCAACATAAAATATAACCGATAAGAATAGTGCAATTTATTTTTTTTGTCTTGCATGCACTAGAGAAACAAGCCTAAATTACCAAAAAATGTAAATTCAGTCAGTTAATTTTTATAAAAAATATTTAAAAATTGTCCCACTGCTTAGCCCCGTATCGCCTTGCATCGTCTTGCAGCTCACATGTAAGTTTTAAACCCCTACCGGGTGGCCGAAAGACAGTTTTTTGATAGCCAGCAGGCAACAATTTCCCTGATCAGTCTTTAAGACATGAAAAACACTGTATATACTTAGCTCTTATAAGATGCCTACCTCCTTTGCAGAGAGGGATTACCGAACACCAGAGTAAGTACATCTCCCCTCGTAAGGGTACCTGTCGTGTTTCCATGCGGAAAAAAGTCAACTATCCCTTTATACCTGCGGGAGCCAACACCGGTTAATTAAAATATATCCGATAAAGAATATTGCAATTTATTTTCTGTCTTGCATGCACATGCACAACATGGCATATTTTAAAAAAATAAACGGAAAATAAATACCATGCGCATGCGCTCTCTTGTCAGTACAAACAGTCCCCTAACATATATAAAAGTTTTACCCCTATTCCGCTCTGTCGTTTTCATACCAACAAAGCATTATTATTGTGCCAAAAAAAAGCGTCGTAATAAGTTCAGACTCTTTTATTTTTAAGAAACATTCATTATGCAATATTTATGACCTACTAAAAAACTCCTTTTTATATCATCATAACACCATGCGCATGCGCGCTCGTTATATCGCCAATTCAAAAACAGTTGGCTATTTTAAGTACCAAATGATCAAAAATTAATTTCTATTGAATAAAAATGTATGCATATAGATTTTATATACTTATGGACGTATTATTTAAGATATACCTGTAGCTTTAACAAAAGTTTTCTAAGTTCGAAAAACAACAACAAAACCGCAGATATCTCAAAAACGAAGCATTCTCATACCGCAATTCTGTAACACATATGTAAGTTTTAACCCCGTATCCCGCTCCCGATCCCACCCTATTCCCACCTTTGAGTATACTTATAAATGCATGAAAAAAATTTCCAAGTCCCTAAATACAATAAAACCTAAAAACGACTTCTAACATATATGCAGGTTTCAACCCCCTACAACTACCCCTTGTTACTGAAAAATGTGTAAATTATATGCAAAAACTCACCCCGATAGTCCGAACTGCCGTAGAACTAAAAACTTAAGATAATATCACTCTTTTTACCCGCTGCATAATTTTTAACCAAAAACCCTATGAACAGCGCATGCGCATCCTTGATATCCCAATATTAAAAAAAAACGTTATGTGGGAATAAAATTAAATCAATTTTTTAGTACCGCAAATATTTTTCAGCGCCTTATACAAATTTAACATTTTTGCTAAGTCTAAAAATGTACAAAAACTTGCACCTCTAATTCCGAACTTTTTCTTTATCCTCCAACACCACTTCACAGACTGCAGCACGACTAAAAAAAACTTCTTCCACACCCCTTTTATACCCTCAGAGTACTAAGAATAGAAGATAGGACATCTCGCATGCGCGCCCTTTATATCACCAATATAAAAAACAATTAGCTATTTTAAGTACCAAATGGTCATAAATTAATTTCTGTCTAATAAAAATGTATGCATGTAGATGTCACATACGTACATTAAAGATATACCTGTAGTTTTAACAAAATTTTTCTAAGTCCGAAAAACAAAACAAAATTGCAAATATCTCAAAAACGAAGCATTTTTGAAAAAAAATAAAAGAAAAAATCCCCCCATGTCCCCCTGTCGTGTACCTCAGTCCTCTAACACATATGTAAGTTTTAACCCCCTACCCCGCTCCCTATCCCACCCTATTCCGACCCTTCAGTATACCTAAAAATGCATAAAATTTTTTTCTAAGTTCCAAAACACAATAAAACAAAAAATGGATACAACTTAAAAAAAAACGGCTCCTAATCCATATGCAGGTTTTAACCCCGTAGAACTACCCCTTCTTTCCGCAGATGTATAAATCATATCCAAACATTCACCCCGATAAGTCCGAACTGCCGTAGATCTAAAAACTTCAGATCATATCACTCTTTTTACCCGCTGCATAATTTTTAACCAAAAACCCTATGAACAGCGCATGCGCATCCTTGATATCCCAATATTAAAAAAACATTATGTGGGAATAAAATTAAATAAATTTTTTAGTATAACAACTATTTTTCAGCACCTTATACAAATGTAACATTTTGCTAAGTCTAAAAAAATGTACAAAAACTTTCACCTTTAATTCCAAACTTTTTCTTTATCTTTCAACACCACTTCACAGACTGCAGCATGACTAAAAAAATTTCTTCCGCACACCTTTTTATACCCTCAGAGAGAATAGAAGATAAGACAGCTTTTCCGAAACATGATATTTAGTCCCTTTCGCATGCGCGCCCTTTGTATCACCAGTATAAAAAACAATTAGCTATTTTAAGTACCAAATGGTCATAAATTAATTTCTGTCTAATAAAAATGTATGCATGTAGATGTCACATACTTACGTACATACATTAAAGATATACCTGCAGTTTTAACAAAAATTTTCAAAGCCCGAAAAAACGAAACGAAATTGCAAATATCTCAAAAACGTAGCATTTTTGAAAAAAATAAACGAAAAAATCCCCCCCCCCATGTCCCCCTGTCGTGTACCGCAGTCCCCTAACACATATGTAAGTTTTAACCCCCTACCCCGCTCTCCATCGCACCCTATTCCGACCCTCGAGTATACCTAAAGATGAATAAAAAATTTTTCTAAGTCCCAAAACATAATAAATCAGAAATGGATACAACTTAAAAAAACGGCTCCTAACCCATATGCAGGTTTTAACTGTCTTACAACTATAGCCTTTCGATCACATGACCCTTTTACCCACTGAATAAAAGATCTTTTACCGAAAACCTCCCATGAATAGCGCATGCGCATCATTGATATCGCAATATTAAAAAAAATTATGTAGAAATAAAATAAAATCAATTTCAAGTACCGCGGCTATTTACCGGTAAAAATTATTAAGAGGTAAACCAATTATAGTAATGAGGTGGAGGAGTAAATTCCCCATGAACAGAAAATCGTGTTTCGGAACAACTGACCTATTTTCTCTTCTGTTGGTATAAAAAGGGGCATGGGAAGAAATTTTTCTTCAATCGTGCTGAAGTCGGTGGTGAAGTGACTAGTGGTGTGTGGTGCTGGAGGATAAAGAAAACAGTTCGGAATTAAGGGTAAGTTTTTGCACATTTCTAGATTTAGCAAAAATTTTAATAAGGTACCGGAAAATAGTCGCGGTACTAAAATTTGATTTTATTTCTACATAATGTTTTTTAAAATCGTGATATCAAGGATGCGGATTTTTGGTTAAAGATCTTTTTTACTCAGTGGGTAAAAAAAAGGGTGATATGAAGTATTTAGTTCTACGGCAGTTCGAACTTATCGGGTGAGTTTTTGCCTATAATTTACACATTTTGCAGTAACAGGGGCTGCTAGGGGTTGAAACCTGCATATATGTAGGAACAGGGGTAACATATTTTCACTCATTTTAAAAAAGTGTATGTGCCTTTATTAAGTTATATCCATTTTTGTTTTATTGTATTTTGGGACTTGCATTGCATTTATAGATATACTCAAGAGTCGGAATAGGGTGGGATGGGTAGTGGGGTAGGGGGTTGAAACTTACATATGTGTTAGAGGACTGCGGTACACGACAAGGGCAACTTGGGGGGATTTTTTCGTTTATTTTTTTTCAAAAATGCTTCGTTTTCGAGATATTTGCAATTTTGTTTCGTTTTTCGGACTTAGAAAATTTTTTGTTAAAACTACAGGTATATCCTTAATAAATACGTATATAAGTATATAAAATCTACATGCATAAATTTTATTCGATAGAAATTAATTTTTGGTCATTTCGTACTTAAAATAACTAACTGTTTATGCGTTGGTGACATAAAGGGCGCGCAAGAAATTTTTCTTCAGTCGTGCTGCAGTCGGTGCGCTGTGGTGTTGGTTTTTACACATTTTTAGACAGCAAAAATGTTAAACTTATATAAGGCACCGAAAAATAGTCGCGGTACTAAAAATTGATTTTATTTTATTTCTACATAATTTTTTTAATATTGCGATATCAAGGATGCGCATGTGCTATTCATGGGGTTTTCGTTAAAAGATCTTTTATTCGGTGGGTAAAAGGGTCAAGTGATCGAAAGTCTATAGTTATGAGACAGTTCGGACTTATCGGGGTTAATTTTTGGATATGATTTATACATTTGCAGCAAGAAGGGGTAGTTCTACGGGGTTGAAACCTGCATATGGTTTAGAAGCTTAGAAGGTTAAGTTATATCCATTTTGCTTTATTTTTTTTTTGACTTAGAAAAATTTTATGCATTTATGGGTGTACTGAGGGTCGGAATACGGTGGGATGGGGAGTGAACTAGGGGGTTAAACTTACATATGTGTTAGAGGACTGCGGTTCACGACAGGGAGATTGGGGGGGGGGGGGGGGGGGTTCGTTTATTTTTTTCAAAAATGCTTCGTTTTTGAGATACTTGCAATTTTGTTTTGTTTTTCGGACTTAGAAAATTTTTGTTAAAACTACAGGTATATCTTTAGTAATAGATACATAAGTACGAGTGTATAAAATTTACATACATGCATTTTTATTCAATAGAAATTAATTTTAGATCATTTGGTACTTAAAATAACTAACTTTTTTGTGTTGGTGATATAAAGGGCGCGCATGCGAGATGGACAGAAAATCGTGTTTCGGAACAGCTGTCTTATTTTCTATTCTGCGGTACTCTGAGGGTACAAAATGGGACGTGCAAGAAATTTTTTTAGTCGTGCTGCAGTCGGTGGTGAAGTGGTGTTGGAGGATAAAGAAAACAGTTCGGAATTAAGGGTGCAGGTTTTTACACATTTTTAGACAGCATAAATGTTATACTTATATAAGGTACCGAAAAATAGCCGCGGTACTTGAAATTGATTTTATTTTATTTCTACATAATTTTTTTTAATATTGCGATATCAATGATGCGCATGCGCTATTCATGGGAGGTTTTCGGTAAAAGATCTTTTATTCAGTGGGTAAAAGGGTCATGTGATCGAAAGGCTATAGTTGTAAGACAGTTAAAACCTGCATATGGGTTAGGAGCCGTTTTTTTAAGTTGTATCCATTTTTGATTTATTGTGTTTTGGGACTTAGAAAAATTTTTTATTCATCTTTAGGTATACTCGAGGGTCGGAATAGGGTGCGATGGGGAGCGGGGTAGGGGGTTAAAACTTACATATGTGTTAGGGGACTGCGGTACACGACAGGGGGACATGGGGGGGGGATTTTTTCGTTTATTTTTTTCAAAAATGCTACGTTTTTGAGATATTTGCAATTTTGTTTCGTTTTTCGGGCTTTGAAAATTTTTGTTAAAACTGCAGGTATATCTTTAATGTATGTACGTAAGTATGTGACATCTACATGCATACATTTTTATTAGACAGAAATTAATTTATGACCATTTGGTACTTAAAATAGCTAATTGTTTTTTATACTGGTGACACAAAGGGCGCGCATGCGAAAGGGACTAAATATCATGTTTCGGAAAAGCTGTCTTATCTTCTATTCTATAGTACTCTGAGGGTATAAAAAGGTGTGCGGAAGAAATTTTTTTAGTCATGCTGCAGTCTGTGAAGTGGTGTTGAAAGATAAAGAAAAAGTTCGGAATGAAAGGTGAAAGTTTTTGTACATTTTTTTAGACTTAGCAAAAATGTTACATTTGTATAAGGTGCTGAAAAATAGTTGGTATACTAAAAAATTTATTTAATTTTATTCCCACATAATGTTTTTTTAATATTGGGATATCAAGGATGCGCATGCGCTGTTCATATGGTTTTTGGTTAAAAATTATGCAGCGGGTAAAAAGAGTGATATGATCTGAAGTTTTTAGTTCTACGGCAGTTCGGACTTATCGGGGTGAATGTTTGGATATGATTTATACATCTGCGGAAAGAAGGGGTAGTTCTACGGGGTTAAAACCTGCATATGGCTTAGGAGCCGTTTTTTTTTAAGTTGTATCCATTTTTTGTTTTATTGTGTTTTGGAACTTAGAAAAAAATTTTATGCATTTTTAGGTATACTGAAGGGTCGGAATAGGGTGGGATAGGGAGCGGGGTAGGGGGTTAAAACTTACATATGTGTTAGAGGACTGCGGTACACGACAGGGGGACATGGGGGGATTTTTTCGTTTATTTTTTTTCAAAAATGCTTCGTTTTTGAGATATTTGCAATTTTGTTTTGTTTTTCGGACTTAGAAAAATTTTGTTAAAACTACAGGTATATCTTTAATGTACGTATGTGACATCTACATGCATACATTTTTATTAGACAGAAATTAATTTATGACCATTTGGTACTTAAAATAGCTAATTGTTTTTTATATTGGTGATATAAAGGGCGCGCATGCGAGATGTCCTATCTTCTATTCTTAGTACTCTGAGGGTATAAAAGGGGTGTGGAAGAAGTTTTTTTTAGTCGTGCTGCAGTCTGTGAAGTGGTGTTGGAGGATAAAGAAAAAGTTCGGAATTAGAGGTGCAAGTTTTTGTACATTTTTAGACTTAGCAAAAATGTTAAATTTGTATAAGGCGCTGAAAAATATTTGCGGTACTAAAAAATTGATTTAATTTTATTCCCACATAACGTTTTTTTTTAATATTGGGATATCAAGGATGCGCATGCGCTGTTCATAGGGTTTTTGGTTAAAAATTATGCAGCGGGTAAAAAGAGTGATATTATCTTAAGTTTTTAGTTCTACGGCAGTTCGGACTATCGGGGTGAGTTTTTGCATATAATTTACACATTTTTCAGTAACAAGGGGTAGTTGTAGGGGGTTGAAACCTGCATATATGTTAGAAGTCGTTTTTAGGTTTTATTGTATTTAGGGACTTGGAAATTTTTTTCATGCATTTATAAGTATACTCAAAGGTGGGAATAGGGTGGGATCGGGAGCGGGATACGGGGTTAAAACTTACATATGTGTTACAGAATTGCGGTATGAGAATGCTTCGTTTTTGAGATATCTGCGGTTTTGTTGTTGTTTTTCGAACTTAGAAAACTTTTGTTAAAGCTACAGGTATATCTTAAATAATACGTCCATAAGTATATAAAATCTATATGCATACATTTTTATTCAATAGAAATTAATTTTTGATCATTTGGTACTTAAAATAGCCAACTGATTTTGAATTGGCGATATAACGAGCGCGCATGCGCATGGTGTTATGATGATATAAAAAGGAGTTTTTTAGTAGGTCATAAATATTGCATAATGAATGTTTCTTAAAAATAAAAGAGTCTGAACTTATTACGACGCTTTTTTTTGGCACAATAATAATGCTTTGTTGGTATGAAAACGACAGAGCGGAATAGGGGTAAAACTTTTATATATGTTAGGGGACTGTTTGTACTGACAAGAGAGCGCATGCGCATGGTATTTATTTTCCGTTTATTTTTTTAAAATATGCCATGTTGTGCATGTGCATGCAAGACAGAAAATAAATTGCAATATTCTTTATCGGATATATTTCAATTAACCGGTGTTGGCTCCCGCAGGTATAAAGGGATAGTTGACTTTTTTCCGCATGGAAACACGACAGGTACCCTTACGAGGGGAGATGTACTTACTCTGGTGTTCGGTAATCCCTCTCTGCAAAGGAGGTAGGCATCTTATAAGAGCTAAGTATATACAGTGTTTTTCATGTCTTAAAGACTGATCAGGGAAATTGTTGCCTGCTGGCTATCAAAAAACTGTCTTTCGGCCACCCGGTAGGGGTTTAAAACTTACATGTGAGCTGCAAGACGATGCAAGGCGATACGGGGCTAAGCAGTGGGACAATTTTTAAATATTTTTTATAAAAATTAACTGACTGAATTTACATTTTTTGGTAATTTAGGCTTGTTTCTCTAGTGCATGCAAGACAAAAAAAATAAATTGCACTATTCTTATCGGTTATATTTTATGTTGGCTCCTACAGGTATAAAGGGATAGTTGACTTTTTTTCGTATGGAAACACGACAGGTACCCTTACGAGGGGAGATGTACTTACTCTGATGTCCGGTAATCCCTCTCTGCAAAGGAGGTTGGCATCTTATAAGAGCTAAGTATATACAGTGTTTTTCATGCCTTAAAGACTGATCAGGGTAATTGTTGCCTGCTGGTTATCAAATAACTGTCTTTCGGCCATCCGGTAGGGGTTTGAAACTTACATGTGAGCTGCAAGACTTTGTAAGGCGGTATGGGGCTAAACATAGGGTTATTAATAGATAGCGTTTTCCGTATGTTAGGCATGATTAGAGAAAATTCTTGTCTCCTATTTGTAAAAGAATCAACGAACTTAAAGTTTGACTTGTTTTATTTTTACTGTCACCCAAGCAAACGGAGGTTCTAAATATAGGAGTATTACGGGCTAAAGCTCATTCTTACTTCGTACGTCCAAGACTAAGGACGTGTGAGCTCCAGCTTATTAATCTCCTGTATAATAAATTACTATTGTTGCAGATTCATATAATTTAAAATAACTATTATCAGTTTAGCCCAACCCATATCGCAAAATTATTTTTACGTTTGAAATATTTTCAAATAGGGCATATTCTTGGGAATTGCAAAACTTAACCACACAAATCCATAAGTTGTTTTCGGAACGTTCTCTACATTACTGAACGCACTCTTTGTTTTATTTTTGCAGTTTATCGGTGGTATAAATAGAAAAGTGGAAGACAGTTCTGATTATTTTACATTAGATACGCTAGAAGTGTAGACGTGTCTTATGAACTCTACAGAATGGAAAAGTTCATTATCATCAAAGACTCGATCAAGAAGGTTCCAAGATACAACCTGGCAGGTCGCTCCTTGGAGTTTAAGTTGAAGCCTATACCAGAGGGAGCTGAGCCAGTCACATGGGTAAGAGGGGCCATCAATCAAGTAATTCAGAAGGCTACAGAAGAACTGCAACCCTCCGATTATGTAGGTTTTAGTTTCTGCTCCAAAGATTTTAACCGTGGTGAAGGGTGGATTCGTTTTAGACCAGCGGAAGAAATAACTGATGAGGACGTTTGGGACGCTATAAGTAACGTTTACCAGTCTAACTCGACAAGTCTTAATACAGAGTCATTTTGTCTGAAAGTAACAACTGTGCGGCTTCCAACTGGCCAGGGAAGAGGAAATAAATATAATACTTTCGATGAGGAATGTGGTGCGAGAAGGGGAATAATAACAATTAAAAATACAGATAATCTATGTTTACCTCGTGCTCTGACAGTAGCCATTGCTAATGTCACAAGGGATCCTGAATTTAACAAAATTAGAAAAGACACTGGAAAAATTCAGACCAAAAAAGCCATGGAACTCTTAGACATGGCTGGTGTTATTATTCCTGTAGAAGGAGCGGGAATTTTGGAATTACAAAAATTTCAAGAACACTTAAAAGAATACAAAATTATTGTGTATAGGTACGGATCTAAGGGGAGAGATGTAATTTTTGAGGGGTCAACCGAAAGCATTAAAAGATTAAATCTCCTACATCACAAAAGCCATTTTAATGTGATCGGTTCGGTTACAGCAGCTTTTTGTTGTGTTTATTTTTGTGAGGATTGTCATATGCCTTTTGATCATAAAAATGAACATAGATGTGGTGGAATGTGTGCTGGATGTTTCCAATCACCAAAGTGTGCCAAGGGGTATGTTAATATTAAATGTGATACTTGTCATCGATATTTTAGAGGAGAAATCTGTTACAACAATCATCTAAAGCCCGGATCATGGGAGAAGAACACTGTTTGTGCTGAAATAAGAAGTTGCAGTAATTGTTTTAAAACTATTAAAGGAAAAAGAGTACACACGTGTGGAGAAATATTTTGTAAAATTTGTAAGACTCATGTACCTGATAATCACCTTTGTTATATTCAAAGAGACACTGGCAGTCCTAAAACAGAAGATTTACTCTTTGTGTTCTATGATTTGGAAACTCGGCAAGAACAGAAGTTAGCAAACGGATCCTTTCTCCACCAAGCTAATCTTTGTATTTTCAAACAGTGTTGCGATGTGTGTATAAATTCAGAAGACGTTATTTGTAAAAAATGTGGCGTCAGGTTACAAAAACTTAATGGTTCAAATCCGGTTGAATCATTCACTCAACACTTGTTACAGCTAAGGAAAAAATTTAAAGACTTGGTTGTAATAGCACACAACGGGCAGGCTTTTGATCATCAGTTTATTTTAAATTACTTGATGACAGATACCGATTTATCCCCAGAACTAATAATGAGGGGAACAAAAATAATTATGATGAAAGTAAAAAATATTAAATTTATTGACTCACTCAACTATTTTCCTATGCCTTTATCAAAACTACCCGCAGCATTTGGTCTTCAAGATCATTTTAAAAAAGGATATTTTCCTCATTTATTTAATACCACAGCAAATGAACGCTATACTGGTGCTCTTCCGGCTATTGAATATTACTCTTCAGATACCATGAAAGAAGACGAATGTGCCAAATTTATTAAGTGGTATGAGGAACAAAAAAACGAACAATTTTGTATGCAAAGAGATCTGGTTGATTACTGTGTATCAGACGTAGAAATCCTTTCACGTGCCTGTTTGCAATTTAGAGAACAACTTATAACAAATACAAATGTATGCCCATTTACTGAAGCAACAACTATTGCGTCAGCCTGTAATAAAATATTTCGAAGAAATTTTCTTAAGCCTAACAGTATAGGAATAATTCCGAAAAATGGATATCGTTGGAAAGATCATCAGAGTAAAACTGCAATTCAGTGGTTGCTGTGGGAAGAAAATCAAAAACAAATTAATATTTTACAAGCTGCCAAATGTCAGGAAGTTAGTGTACGTGGTACTAAGGTTGATGGTTATTGTCCGGATACAAATGAGGTTTTTGAGTTTCAAGGTTGTTATTACCATGGATGTACTAAATGTTACAAGTTCGGTAGAAATGACCCTCTTCAAGAAGACCCTTCTGCAACTTTAAATTTACGTTATGAAGCGACACAAGCAAAAATTACAAAACTACAGGATTTTGGATTTGTCGTGAATGAAATGTGGGAGTGCAAGTTTAGAAAATTATTAGAAGATAATCCAGAGATTGAGGAATACACTAAAAAACATCCGCTTATGACTTTAACGCCCTTAAATCCAAGAGATGCTTTTTATGGAGGCCGAACTGGAAATGTTCGGAAATATTATGAAGTAAAGGATACAGAAAAAATTAAGTATGTTGATGTCTGCTCCCTCTATCCTTATGTTTGTAAATATGGAAAGTTTCCAGTTGGTCACCCTGAAGTTTTTGTGGGAGAAGAATGTAAACAATTAAACCTACATAATATAAATGGTCTTATAAAATGTACAATACTTCCTCCAATAGACCTGTACCATCCAGTTCTTCCCATTAAAATTAACAAAAAACTAATGTTTGTTCTCTGTAGAACATGTGGACAGAAAATGGCCCCTAATGAGTGTAATCATACCAGTGAAGAAAGGGTACTTGAAGGGACCTGGGTACTGGATGAAGTACTCAAAGCAGTTGAGACAGGGTATGAAATAGTAACAATCCACGAAATTTGGAAATACAACATTCATAAGTTTAATAAAGAAACTGGAGAGGAAGGACTATTTACCAGCATGATTAATAGATTCATTAAAATTAAACAGGAAGCAACAGGTTGGTCAGCTGATTGTCTGACTGACGAAGACAAGAAAAATTATATTAACAACTTTTTCGAAAGGGAAGATGTTATTCTTGAGTATGGTAAAATAACTGATAACCCGGGGCTAAGGTCTTTGGCAAAGCTAATTTTAAACAGCTTCTGGGGGAAATTCGGACAACGAGAAAATCAACCAAAGACAAAGATTATAAACGAACCATCAGAATTGTTTTCTATGTTTACCAATCCATCAATTTATATAAATGGAGTTTTCCCTGTCAACGAGAAAACATTAATTGTAGGTTATGAGCATAGAGATGAAGCCTATGATCCACTAACTACTGTCAATGTAGCCGTTGCTTCATTTGTAACTGCTCAAGCTCGACTAAAATTATATTCATATCTTGAACAACTTGGTGACAGAGTTTTATACTATGACACAAATTCTGTTATTTACATTTCAAGACCCGGTGAAGCTGACTTACCAACGGGAAAATTTATAGGGGATTTGACTAATGAATTGGAAGGTTATGGACTTAATTCGTATATAACAAAGTTTGTTTCAGGGGGTCCTAAGAATTATGCCTTTAAAATTCATGCTACCAAAAATAATTCTGAAGAAGTAGTTTGTAAAGTTAAAGGTATATCTTTAAACTACGCTACATCAAAATTAATAAATTTTGAGACCATCAAGGACATGGTTCTCCAAGAGTTAGACCCTATACCGATAATATCAAAAAACATCCGATGCACCAAGGATCATATTGTAACAACATGTACTGGAGTCAAAATTTATAAACCAAATTCCACAAAAAGAAAATTTTTACCCGATGGCAATTCTGAACCGTATGGATATAAGAAACCAAAAGAATATTGAAAAGTAGTTTATTGCTATGTAATTATACAAAAGATATTTTGCATGGAAAATTGTAAAGTTTATTAAGTAACAAAATTAGTTTAAAAATATGCATAATTTTGTTTTTTTTTAATAAAAATGCTTTCCGCTCTAAAAAGTTAAGTCGACTTATAAACTGATGCACCTTAACCACTATTCATCAGCGACACACCTATTCATTAAGCTTTCTTTAAATTACGACTATTTACTACCAATTCTATTGTAAATTATCTGCTACAGCTCATAATGAAAGCCCTTGGATCTGTGGTTGTTATTTTGAGACATATATCTAAATCAGAAGATTAGAACCCTAAACAAATGTGATCTCTTAAACACAGAACTTCAGCTAAGGAAAATCATTTGTATTTAATTTAATGACGTACATAGATTTATTAAATAACATATTATATAAGTGTGAGGAGATAAATTAGTAATGAGGGAAAAGTGGGCGGGGCTTATGACGTAGAGGGAAAGTGGTGGGGGGTGGCCCAAGTGACGGTATGACTACTTGTAGTCCTTGTGAAATATTTAACGATTTATTTTTCATTTGATATTCATCAGGAACACTCTCTTTTTCCACTGGTTTGTCATTACTATTTTTATTCTCAAACACACCTAACAGTATATTCTTTAAATCTGCCAACTGCACGGAAAAGTTTTCTTCTAGACTTCTTAGAGCATCTCCAGTTCTATCTTCCAATTCCTTTAAACTATTTTGTGTTTCTACAATAGTATTTTTTAAAGGTAAAATTTGGTCTTCCTGACTGGAATTCTCCAACGTTTTAGCCGTCTTTTTTGATTTAGGCATTCTTACTGATTTTATTACTTAATTTATTGGATTTAATATACCGACTGCGCCATGTTATGATTGAAATACAATCTTTTATAATTATTATTTATTGACAAATGTCTGACATAATTCCAACTAACCATTAACAAAACATATAATACTGGTACCAGATATAACTGGTTCTAACCTGCATCACAGTAGAGTGGCGTAACACCCAAACAATAAATTTTTTAAATTTGACATTGTTAGGTAGAGAATAAAAACTAGAATAGGGATATACAAGCGGTTTTTCTCTGCTCTGCACCATTTAAATGTTGCAGGCTGTCACGGAGCAAAACTGATCACTTCTCAAATATCAGTGTTTCGAAACCCAAGCATAGTGTTTCATATCATAAATACAGAATTCTTTTAGAATCTTAAGTAGAATTTAAACATAAAATCGTATACAGAATATCCCATTTAAACTGTAAAATCAATCGATTTAATAAAAAGGAAATTTCACGATGCTTTTGTACGTTCGACGAGCAAATGTCAAACCCGTAAAAACACTAAATTAAACAGTGGTTTCCATATGCTTTAGAAGCAACTGCAAAACTAATCCCTTTAATGAATTAAATTTAACTATGTGGAAAATTGTGGAAAATTAGCTAAAAAGCCGGGTAGAAACCTGAATAGAAGCACAGCGGAGGTCGCCAAAACGTCTATTTCTTTTCTCATCATATGTTAATAAATAGTTGCTGACTGCTCATTATACGCCAAAATTTAAAAAGTTCTGGTAAACTTCTAATGTAAAAGTAGAGAAGCAGCAGAAGCAGAAAAAGACGTCTAAAGTAATGCGTATGTATTGTGTTTGCGGAAGCAGAAGCGGAGGTTGTCAAAACGTCTATTTCGTTTCTCAACATATGTTCATAAATATTTCCTGACGTCTCACAATGCGCTAAAAATTAAAAATGTCTGATAAATTTCTGTTGCAAAAGCACAGAAGCAGCAGAAGCAGAGAAAGAAGTCTAAAATATCGGCTATGTCGTTTGTCATCAAATATTCATAAATACTCGTAGTTGCTGACTTCTCACAATGCGCTAAAATTTAAAAAGGTCTGATAAACTCTTGTTGTAAAAGCACAGAAGCAGAAAAAGGGTCTAAAATAATGCTGAACTTCCATATTTGTGGAAGCAGAAACGGAGGTTCGATATATCCATTGTTTTAGAAACACGGAGGACATAATATTGTTTACATTTAAAACAGTTAGAGATTCCAGGGCTGCTATTATTGCTATTAATCTAATCAGGTACATGGTCCTCCACCTTCTTTTTGAGAATGGCCGTTACCAGACTTTCTGTTACGTGGCTTTTTTGCAGATTGGTAAATCTTATACTAGAATAACAAAATTACTGTAGGTTAATATACAGTGTCGCTGATATGTATGAAAACGGTCGATTATTTCCTAAATTAAGTTAGCTAGCAAAAGATGCTAAACACAAAAGTTTTTAAGGTTTTTTAAAATATATTAAAATAAAAAAAAAAATAAGTATACAGGATCAGTCAAAAATTCATGGAAAAACAAAGTTACTTTTTTTAATAGATATTACTCGATATTTAAGTTTATTTTCAAAATTCTACAAAAAATTGTTTAGCACAGCACATACCTAAACTTAACCGTTTTCGATATATCGAGTTTTGACTAACATTTTCTAATAAACTATACAAAAATATTTAAATTTATTACCCTAAAATTAAATAATCAAGTTTTCAACTATCAGAGTAAGATAGAGTAAAATTCACTAGCTACCACGCGCGGCCCGTCCATAGGGTCATTCGGTCAATGACCCACCTATATTTATTTTCAATGAACCACCTAATAATTTGTTTTTTAAAACCAAACTCTTCTTTCAAAAAGTGCAAGTTCCATGCGAAAACTCCCCAAGAAAGAATCAAGCCAATCCATCGTCGAAAGATATCCAAGCTTGCTCCGGGCTGGGTCGTAATGGACGATATAAATTCATTAAAAGTAAGAGAGAAACAGATATAGGCGCTTCAGGAAGTTAAAAATAGACAATTTGTCTACGGCCCACCAATATTATTGCGCCACGCCCACTATGGAAATACACTCAAACCGCCCCGTAAAATATACTCTTTCAAAACATTTGGTTTTAAAAAGAAAAACTAATTAGGTAGCTAATATGCGCATTGTATTAATGTATTATTAATTAGCGGTTAAACATGAAAATTTATAAATATACGATCTCAGCCACGCCAGCGCTAGTCATGAAATATAACGGCATCGGACCGGTTTTCTTACATTACCAGCGTAGTCCAGAGGTAGAATCTCAACGAGTTGACCAAAAGGTCGTGGGTTCGAAGCCATGCTAGGGTAGACTTTTTTATTTTTGTTATTTAAAAAATTAGATCGGCTCTAAAAGGTGTATTGGCAACAAGTTACCACTTGTTCCTCGATAAAGTATTTTTAAAATTATTGGCAATCTCATATCTACTACAGCTGGCAGCCTGCACGTGCGTAGACAAAGATCTGATTACTGTCTAGTCGTGAGAATTGTATTTATTAAAGAAAACGGAGTTTCGGCAGCGTTCCTAATTTTATTTTACGAATAATCATACTTTTACTTTTAGCTCAGGATAAGCACCACCCATTTATTCTGGGATTTTAGTACAAGGCGTGACCTCTTGACCTCTATTGACGAAACGCTAAACGTATCAAAACGGGAAGCCGCTAGCAATCTATAGTACTAAGACACATAGAAAAAAGTCATAAACATCTAGAGTAGCAACGTTCAATATACAAGAGTACCTATTTTATGATTTTTGCGGTGTTTATTTGCAGCTAAATAATTTTTTGGCAAAACTAGGCACATTATTGACAAACCTTCCTTAATTAAAAAAGTTTATTTGGCTTGTTGCGTTGATATCACTAGTTGCCCACAAAATTTTGACCCACATGCAAAAAAACTCACGGGCCGCGCCTGCTAGCTATAGCAAAATTTTATTTTCCATCAAGTTACTTTAGAAATTTTCTGGCTCCATAACAACGCCGCGCCGTTCTTTTGTCTTAAAGTGGTGATCCTGACAACACGATTAAGTGACACCAAGCATATTAAAATTTGAATGATGGTATGGTATGGTGACAGAACACGAAGTTTTGTCCAAATGGTGAATATTTTTAATGAATTGCAGTCGGACCAGGAATTTATCTCTAAATTAATTGTTTCAAAAACATTGCAGCGTTTTAATAAAACTAGAAGTATCAAAGATCGACCAAAAAATGGAAGACCGGTAGGCGTTACAAATGAAGAAAATTCATTAAATGTCATGTTAAATGTTGTGGAAAATCCAAGTTGGGAGTTCGACACAACGGAGGGCTTTAAATCATAACATAAATAGATATTCCATTCAAAAATTAAAAAACGGCAAAAATGCCATCCATATATAATTCACTTGTTATAGGAATAGATCGAAGATGGTTTTGATGGCAGAATCAAGTTCTGCGATGTTATTATGGATAAATTGAACTAAAATGTCAGCTTTGTCAACCACATTTTGTGTTTTGACGCATCTAGATTTTGTTTTAATGGGTACGTAAATCGACACAACTGTAACTATTGGTCCGATCAAAATCCACATTGGATGGAGTAGGGTCACAACGTAGGTTCAACGAGTCACAACGACCACAAAGAAGTCAATGTTTGGTGTGACATTTATAGTGGACTCGTTATACCTAAACTATTTTGTAAACGTAAATTTGACCTCTAAACGATATCTATGCGTATTTATAACTTTTGCAAGAGAATATTGTTCCAGAGCTTAGACGATTATTCCCGAACAATTAAAATCCCAATTTACCGACAGAACAAATATAGTTTTAACAAGATGGGGCTCCTCCACATTTTGGACATGCGGGAATATCTAGAGCGAACTTTTCCTGGTAAAATTGGACGCAGGGGTGCAATGGAAAGGTCAGCCAGGTCTCCCGTTATGAATCCTCTTGACTTTTTTCTATGGGGTCACAAATTAATGTCAAAAATTTAGTCTACAAAAATAGGCCACACAATATCGAAGACTTTTGTTCGCCGAATTCATTACAGTGGATACTTAGAGCACCTTACAAAATAGGATTCCAAAGAAAATAGTTGTGTATTAAAATATATTTTGTCTGTTCTTCTGACATAACTATCTACTCGAAAACGGTCACGTTTAGGTATGTGGAGTGCTATACAAATTGTTTGTAGAATTTTGCGAAGGACTTCAATATCGAGTAACATACAGTGTAATCTATTAAAAAAGTCACTTTGTTTTTCTATGACTTTTTAATTGATCCTCTTTACCTACTTTTTCTTTATTGTGGTAGATTTTACAAAACCCTAAATTTTTTGTTTAATGTTGTTCGCTAGCTATCTTATTTTAGAAAATAATCGACGGTTTTCATACATATTAGTGCCCTTGAATATGTGCAATCAGTAATACGACTGGCTAAATATATAACTTGGGTTAGTAAAATATAACAGTATATCGTTATTTCTTGGTGATCCATTTTTGGTAATTTATTTCCTGTTGTGAATCTCACTTTTCACATTGCCTTTTCAAGGAAATTGGAAAAAACCAAATTATGAAAAAACGCGCTTAAGCATGTTAGAAGAGTTTACAGAGGTGTCAAACTTGAACACCCTGTAGATACAACAATTAAATAAGAAACAAATCCAATCTTGCGTTGCGTATATTCGTTAGAAAAAACGAAAAAGGCGCCGCGTCCGCCATGCAGTATTTAAATTAGAGTTGACTCCCTTAACAAGCCCCGCCCATCTTCCGCAGATTCACATCTGAAAAGCGATTGGACGCTTTCTGAAGATGGGTTAGATACAGTCTCGGTCGTTATGGTCGAAAATGGCTAAGCAAGGGGAGAAAACGGCTCGAAAATATCGCGAAGCGTTTTAATTGGCGGAAATGAGAAAACGAAATCCCGCCAATTTTGACTATAAATATGCACGGTTGTCGTGAAACCAGATTTCACGATGCTCTTTCGATGGAAATTGGAAAAATCCCAATTAGGAAAAATCGCTTTAAAGCATAATAGAAAAAAGCTTGCAGAGGTGTTGAAGATTGAACACCCTGTAGAAACATGAAACAAAGGATAAATAAGAAATACACTTATTTATGCGCAAAAAAGCGTTAAGAAAAACCGACAAAAAATAAAACATCTAGGAATTCTTTAAAATGAATATAATTCATGCGATAGCTTCCTATTCCAAGCATGGAGCGAAGCGTCGACGTATCCCTACGATGCCGATGGCAAGACGACGACTAAAGTGATTTAAATAAGTCGATAGGTAATCCCAAATGGCAAAAAAATTGCTCGGGTTTTATAATAATTTTCTGTCAATACTTTAAATAATCCGCCTGTGAAACAATGATGAGCAAAATATAGTTGATGAGGTCGGCATAATAAAACTTTAGGTAACAAATAAATATCCCGTTGGGCAGTGCGAAATCTATTCGAGCAGTCAAATTATTAGTTGGCCGGTGAAATTATTAGGCGGCTGGTGGCAAAATAAATTAGGCTATGATAAAATGTGATCGGTATTTAAATATCGTTCAGCAGTTTTTAAGCAGCGTTTCGTTTCCTGCAAAATATTTACTTTAAAAGCCAGAAAGTCAACTGACCTGTATTTAATATTTTTAGTTAGCAAGGGTCTGAAAATAGCGGCGAAATTCGTTAGTAGGTGGCGAAGTCTACATGGTCAGGCGATTCGTGCGACCAATTAGCAGCGATCGGTTTCATTGGTTCGTCTGTGGAACTTTTGATCATCACTAAGATTGGCCACTTTTGATCAGTTCACTAACAAACCACACATCTTATATGCGACCCATTATATTTTAAATCAGGAAATTCCCTTATAAACCCAGTGTGCGCAACCAGTCGCGTGTTTTTGCACACATTCGGCATATTAAGCCGCGTACAGACTTGACGAGACACGTCCGCGACACCCACAAGACACGCCAAAATTCCAAGTGTGGACGTGGCTCGCGGTAGGGTCGCAGAAGGCGCGCTCAAGGCTCGTCGCAATCCATCTGCTGTCGGTTTTGATTGGGATTGGGACGGCAGATCAAAGGGGAGCGTGTCGCAGCGTGAACGGGTTTATTTTTTTGGTGCGCGACAACTACATATACACTTTGACAAATTTCGGAATTTTCAGTAGTGAAAATATGGAATGGGACGAGGAAAGTCAATTAGAATTAATTAAATTCTATGAATCGAAACCAAACCTTTGGAACCCGAAGGACACAAATTATTATAAAAAAAAGTAAAAATTCGACTCGTGGGTTGAAATTGCTCAGTTAATGGGTAATGGTAGGACATGGGAGGAGTGCAAGAAAAAGATGGTGTACCTTCTCACGACGTACCGAAAAGTCACTGACTGAAAAACGATTCGTGGATAATCAGTGGGAACGCATTTCGCGCGCCTCCCGTGCGTGTCGCGGGCTCGTCGCGGTCTCGTCGCGGGCGTGTCTCGTCAGGTCTGCACGCACCTTTACGAATTACCAAATTCACTGCGACGCGATAGAAAAACCGAATCACCAACCACACACATCTTCAAAGCGAAACTGAACTGCTGCTGCGGCCCAAAGAAAATAAAAGGGATTGAGAAAAGACGGAACAGTGTATTTCCGTCGAAACACGAATATCAGCTGTTTTCAAGTGGGCTGAATTACAACACTGTTTATTAACCAAAATGACAGATCCTTGTGTCAAAAACTGCTGGCAAAACAGCTAACCTCTTTACCGACTGAGATAACTTTGCGCGGGAAACCCATTCAAAAATTTTTAAAAATTTACTAAAGGTAACGCACAAAAAAATAGTGACAAAATTTGTATTGTGTTCTAAATACCTACTTAAACATTTGACTTATTCATAGTAATCTATATCAGGGATAATTAGCAAGTAGTTTGACTTGCCCGATAAATCAATTTCCCCAAGTTAAGAGAAAAATAGGTAATGTTTATTTTTGTCAATGTTTTTACTACTTATACCTGTTATTCTGTAACATACAATGAGTAATACATTTAAAAGGCCTTTAGAACCAGTGGCGGCGCCAGGGGTGGGCGCGGTTGGGCGAGCGCCCAACCCAAATCGTTCTCGCCCAACCTGCTAAATCGAGCATTTGAGCAAAAAAGATATAGAAAAACCCAGTAGTTAAAATTAAAAGAAGATAAACCATCGCTTTCAACATTATAGATGTAAAATATAGACTCTATATATTAATAACACCGGCACACAAAAAAAAAAAGTGGTCTGTACATTTGACCAGACCCATCTATCTATATGTATTTTGATGCGCTGAATCCAAATCCGAAGTCCGTTTGGCCCGTACACCCTCAAATTTTGAGTAAATTGCAAAAAACGATGAAAATGGCTAAAAATTGCGAAAAAGTGCAGTTATGAAAAAGAAGAAAATTTTATTGAGCTAGATCAAGTATGTTTCTTATGTATTTTGATGCGCTAAATCCAAATCCGACGTCCGTTTGGCCTGTACACCCTCAAAATTTTGAGTAAATTGCGAAAAAACGCTGAATATGGCTACAAATTGCGAAAAATTGCAGTTATGAAAATGAAGAAAATTTTATTGAACTAGGTCAAGTATGTATGTATGTGAAGTTCGTTTGGCCCGTACACCCTCAAAATTTTGAGTAAATTGCGAATAAACTCTGAAAATTGCTAAAAATTGCAGTTATGAAAATGAAGAAAATTTTATTGAACTAGATCAAGTATGTTTCGTATGTATTTTGAATCCGAAGTCCGTCAAAATTTTGAGTACATTGCAAAAAACTTCGAAAAATAGCTAGAACTTGCAATTCAACTTCGGAGGACTGATTGCTTGTGCCTGTAACTAGGGCACCTCCACTTGGTGACGGTGGGCAACAGAACCATCTGGCAGTCCCTGAGTCACCGTTTGTCTGTATACGGTGCCTGGGTTAACGGCGTGTATGCCGTCATGGCAGACACAAGCGGTAAGTTTACGATGCAGGGATTCGGAACCCCAGTATCGGCGTCTGGTCAGGGTGACAAAGCAGGCCCGCAGGCGTCGTCATCAAGCGACTGCAGTTCTGCAGTAGTGGGTCTCTTGGCTTCTGTAGAGTATAATGTTACTAGAAATCACTCCCACATATGTAATAAAAGTCCTCATTGGTGCGTAAGAACAATATTATTTTTTGCTATTCATTGTTATTTTTTACGATTTTTGATAAATATATGAATGATTGAGATTGACAGATTCTGAATTTGGATTCAGCGCATCAAAATACATACGAAACATACTTGATCTTGTTCAATAACATTTTCTTCATTTTCATATCTGCAATTTTTAGCCATTTTCAGCGTTTTTTCGCAATTTACTCAAAATTTTGAGGGTGTACGGGCCACACGAACTTCGGATTTGGATTCAGCGCATCAAACTACATACGAAACATACTTGACCTATTTCAATAAAATTTTGTTCATTTTCATAACTGCAATTTTTCGCAATTTGTAGCCATATTCAGCGTTTTTTCGCAATTTACTCAAAATTTTGAGGGTGTACGGGCCAAACGGACGTCGGATTTGGATTTAGCGCATCAAAATACATAAGGAACATACTTGATCTAGTTCAATAAAATTTTCTTCTTTTTCATAACTGCACTTTTTCGCAATTTGTTTGCCATTTTCAGCGTTTTTTGCAATTTACTCAAAATTTGAGGGTGTACGGGCCAAACGGACTTCGGATTTGGATTCAGCGCATCAAAATACATATAGATAGATGGGTCTGGTCAAATGTACAGACCACTTTTTTTTTTGTGTGCCGGTGTAATTAATAATAATATTATACCTAAACTATTAAAAAAGAACTATACCTACTATTGTCCTATACCTACATAAAGGAATACATAAAATATAACTCATTTTATTGCATTTTCGGTACGCCATACAATGGGGTCCCTTTGTTCTTTGTTTTAAGCCGCTTGTCGATCCGGTCGATCGGAACGCCTTTGTATGTGGAAATCAAAATAAACACCGCCCTGTCGCCACTACATTAAAAGATTAATACGAGCGGTCGCAATGTTTGATGTTATTGTAAAGGCGCGTATACACCTGAGCACGAACGCGAACGAGGCATGCGATGCCAAACGCTGTAACTTTTTTTGATTGCGAACAACAAACGCCGAGGCACCGAACGAGGCGCCGTTCCCATCCTCCGTCCGTACGTTCGTTAGTTCGTTCAGATCATCTGCGGAGTATGGAGAGCGTCGACGATGTGGTAGTAGCTAGTACTGCGTTTATATTGACGGCTTTTTTATTAAAAAAAGATTGAATTGATGTAGCCTTTACTTGATGACGATCCATTATTAAAATATTTAAAAATAACAACAAAGTTGTTTCAATCTGCACTAAATTTTTAGTCATAAACATGACAATTGTTTCGACAACACAGTATCTTCGTCGGATGGTTCAGATGGTTGGTATAAACTAACTGTTCTCATTATATGTATTAAATACTCAACAAATTTTTTAGGTAAAAATTTTTAGGTAAAAATTTGTTGAGTATTTAATACATATAATAAGAACAGTTAGTTTATACCAACCATCCGACGAAGACACTGTGATGTCGAAACAATTGTCATGTTAATGAATAAAAATTTAGTGAAGATTGAAACAATTTTGTTGTTATTTGTTAAATATTTTAGAAAAAAAGACGCTGGTGGACAACCAGAATATACCAAAATAGACTTATCACGCGAGGAAAATTATTTTTAAATAGTATGTGGAGGAAGATTGTGGCAATTTTCGAAATTTCACGAGAATGTCTCCCAACGACTTCATTTTTTTGTTGGAATCAATTCGTGAAACAATATCAAGAAACGATACATATTTACGAAAATTTGTTACTCCGGAAGAGAGATTGGCTATCACATTGAGATATTTGGCAACTGGTGATTCATTTATTAGCCTACAATATCTTTTCATTATCCCAACTCGTTTTTAATTGAAACCTAAACCAAAGTTTACAACATTAATTTTGTAAACTTTGCCTAAACCACAAAAATAATAAATACGTACACCACACTACACTGACTTTTTAATTTGAAACTCAACGAGGCAAAACACCGTCCACATCTGAACCAAATTCTCTTTGATGTACCGACTCCCGTCGAATGGTATCGCACAGCCTCGCTCCGAACGTCGTTCGGCCGAATGCCTCTCCTCGGTGATACGTACACACCTGTACGTGAGCGGCGGCTCGCTTTTGCCTCGTACCCGTTCGTGCTCAGGTGTATACGCGCCTTAACGGCGCGTATACACCTGAGCACGAACGGGTACGAGGCAAAGGCGAGCCGCCGCTCACGTACAAGTGTGTACGATCACCGAGGAGAGGCAATCAATACAAGTTTATTAAAGCGAGGCGTTCGTTTGGCATCGCATGCCTCGTTCGCGTTCGTGCTCAGATGTATACGCGCCTTAAGTGGAAGGGTGTCCAAGCGAAAAAATGTAGGTATATATTGTTTTTTTTTTTTTATAACATTTTGACTCTTGAAAAGGCAACTTGTTCTCTATGATTTTATTTGGAAGCGTTTATTTACTATTTTAATATATAACAAATTTTACTTCTTTGACATATAAGTAACTTCAATTTATAAAAATTTTATTGTAGCTTAAAATGAGCGCTAAGCGCACTATCAGTGACTTTTTAAAAACAAAGCCAAGTGTTCTTAGTGCAGATTCATTAGAAATAAGTGAAATAACTAAAACGGTTGGTGCTGCCGTAAATGATTATGAATGTGACAATGACAATATTGCAGAAGCTAGCTTAGCTGCAGTACTCCTAAAAAAAGGAAGGCACAGAAGGATGAGACTGTTCAAGATGAATCCACTTTAAACGATAATGAAAATGACGATATTTTTGAATCTGGCACCGCGGAGACGTAAGTTGTTATATGTTTGGGGCGAGGTTTAGGGTTTATATAATCACTAGGTACGGTTTATGGGATCGCCCGATAAAGTCATTTGAAACTGACTCAAAATTACTTCACTTTTAAACAATAATTATGAAAATTTGAACAAAAGAAAAGTTAAATTACTAATTTAACATATGTGTTTTTAATTAAAGATTATACTAATAAAATTTGAGGTCACATTAATATTTTTTTCATTTTATTCTTTAATAGGATGCACACCAGCGACCCTAATGAAAGTCCTGTGACTGATTTGGCCCAGTCCCTAGATGAACCTCCGAGGCAACCGGTTTTGCTCAGTTTCCCGAAAACAAGATTTGGTTCTGATCTAAGATCTTTTAAATCAGACTTTTATAAAATCTATCCGTGGATTGAATACAGTATTTTAAAAGATGCTGTATTTTGTTATCATTGTAGATTTTTTTCAATGCAAGGCACAGGGTCTACAGGGGCATCCAAAACTTTTATTTCTGAAGGTTACAAAAACTGGAAAAGAGCTTCAGAAACAAAAGCTGGATTCAAATATCATAATAATAGCTTTCAACACAAAAGTGCTATGGTAGCGTGGCAGTCCTATAAAAGTACTAAAACTCAACAGTCAGTAGCAGCTCAAATAAGCACTGCGCATACTGAATTGATTCGACAAAATCGGGAGTACATTAAATCTATTATACGATGTATAATTTATTTGTCCACCCAAGGTCTTGCTCTAAGAGGGCACGACGAATCCAATACTAGTCAAAACAGAGGTAATTTTTTAGAGTTACTAGATCTGATGTCACGTGACAATATCATCATTGCAAGAAGGCTACTTGAAGGCCCAAAAAATGCTCAGTATACGCATCACTCTATTCAAAATGAGCTTATACATTGTCTAGCTGAACTATCTGTAAAACATAGTGGCGAAGTTAAGGATGCCCGTTATTTTGCCCTTATGGCTGACGAAACGAAAGACCTAAGTAAAACTGAGCAGTTATCAATAATAGTAAGATATTACTTAAACGGTGTGTTGTACGAGCGGTTTTTGGGCTTTGAAGCTGCAGACAAATTAGATGCATCGTCATTATTGCAATTTATTAGAAAACGGTTAAGTGAGTGTGAAATTCACATAAGTTGTTGCGTGGCACAAACTTATGATGGAGCCAACGTTATGAGTGGTAAGATTAAGGGAGTACAAACTTTGTTAAAAAAACAAGTTCCACAGGCTATTTATGTACACTGCTTTAATCATGCCTTAAATTTAGTAATAGTAGATATATGCAAAAATTTAAGAGATTGCAATATTTTTTTTCTGTTCTTGAGAATCTTTATGTTTTTATTAGTGGATCTTCAGTACATAATGCTTTTTTAGAAATCCAAAAAGAGCTACATCCAGGAGATAAACCTGTGGAACTAAAAAGACTTAGTGATACGAGGTGGACTTCACACATATCAAGCTGCTTGGCTGTAAAAAAAACACTGCCAGCAATATTAATTTTATTAAACCAATATATAACAGAAAATAACGTTCGCTCTCCCGAAGCAAACGGACTCTTAAACAATATTAATTTTACCTTTTTATTCAATTTAGAAGTTTTTTGTGAATTCTTGTCAAAAATAAAAAATGTTTCTGATTACTCACAAAGTAAGGATAGTGATATTTTAAAAAGTTTAACATTAGTGGAATCACTAAAACAGTTATTTGTATCATATAGGCAAGATTCTGAATTTGAAAAGTTATGGACTGCGACTATAGAACACGCCTTCTTCGCTAATAATATTAACTTAGATGATGTAAATAATAAGAGATCAAAAAAATTACCTTCTAAATTTAGTAATTCTATAATCATAGAAAAAATTACCTCACTTGAAGAGGACAGATGTGTCACTAAAAAAAGTGAATTTCAAGCTAAATTATATTACCCCGTTATTGATCGAATCACTTCAGAACTTTGTCGGAGATTTGATGAAAATGCTAGTGTTCTAAAGGGATTTAGCGCCTTAAACCCGTTGAATAATATATTTTTAAATTTTGAGCAATTAACTCCATTAGCTATTCATTATGGATGTGATATAGCATCCGTCGAAAATGAATTAAAATTACTACCAAAAACCATTGAAAGGTATGAAATTAATCATGATGTTAAAATAAAGACCTTATCAGATCTTGCAATTCTTCTGCAGGAATTTAATTTAGTATATCACGAAATAAATAAATTGTGCAACATTACGCTAACCGTACCCTCTTCAAGTGCCAGTTGTGAAAGGTCGTTTAATGGCTTAAAAAGAATAAAAAAATATTTAAGAACAATAATGTCTCAAGAGAGGCTCACAGATTTGGGAATTTTATACGTTGAAAAAAATATTGCAAAAACATTGGACTTAGATGTAGTTGTAGACTTTTTTGCCACTAAACATAATAATAGAAAAATAGCTCTTTTTTAATGTTTTCTCTTCTGTAATCAGGTTACTTTGTAAAATAAACTTTGAAATATTGTCAGCGTTTTTTATTCAATTTTTTAATTTTAGTTTGAATTTCAAAAATCAAAAATAATTTTATTTGAAGTTTCACAAATCCAAAATATCTAAATTATACAAAAATCTGTATTACCCGAAATAACGCACATTTTTGCTGCCCACCCTCCAAATTTTTCTGCCGGGTGTCGCCCAACCGAAAAGAAAAAGCTGGCGCCGCCACTGTTTAGAACTCATTAAGAATTTCGAGAACCACACTAAATTTCAGTACGATGCTTAAAGCGTTACCTTACATTTAATTTAGAATCTTTTCAGCTTAACATTTTGAACGATGTTTCAACCCTAATTATTACATTTTAACGTTAATTAAACATAATATGATTTAATTAAAAATCTTGAGCTGTAACATGTTTCTCAAAATTTTTAATTCAGTACTAAATTTAATTGACGTTTAGGCAGCGACATCAACATGAGTGCTGTCACATTAGTCTAATTACTTTAATTCTTGATCAAATTGTCTGTGCAACTGAACTAAGACTCTTTAAATGAAGAAAGGGTAAATAAAATCCAAAAGTTATAAAAAAGTAAAATTTATTTAAAACAAGCTAAAATTGGAAATCGTAAACAAAAATCCAATTGAATAATAATAATAATAATAAATGCTATTGTTTTTGGTAACAATTAACTACATATACATTTTGTTTTCGATAAGTACCAAATATTAATATTATATCTTTACGAGTACCTACATATTTTGCGTAGCAGCATCTTCAAGTGGCCTTTTTTCATCTTTAGTAGTTCTTCAAATTTTTGGTTACGTGGTGCAAAATTATAAAAAATCGGAAAAATACAGTGCTAAATACTAAAATATTGCTATCAAATTCAAAAACTAGTTTCCTTCATCCCGATAGCAATTTAAATACAATAAATAATGCTAACCTCAAACTCCACATAATATCAAATAATAAGTTTGGTACCTAATTTTATGCCAAAAATTAGTTTTCTAAAAAAATTTCTTACCTTAAGGCACAAATTATGAATATGAGGTTTTTAGGTTATTTCTATTAGACCGTTAAAACACTACTGTTGGGGCTAGAAAACTCCAGTTATTATCTCTTTACTTTTTTATTTGTAACTTGTACTTTCTAATTAAATTTTTGAATAATTATAATAGTGGACTGTATTTTAATTATATAGTGCTGAGAGAGCATCTTCTTGATTTCGTCTCTTGACGACGACTACTGTTGTTTACTGTTTTGTTTTTTGTTTTTTGGAAACCAGACGGGACGCTGCTCCTTTCTGCTACAATGTTGTCAATAAGTCCTTTCACATAAATATCGAATAGGGAGGTAAAGCACTAATGTCCAAACAGGGAGGTCAAGCACCAATGTCCAAACATACCGCCCCCCTTGAAAATTCCTAGGGCAATTTTCAATAAGTTGGGATTGTCTTTTAATCAAACGGCAAAGGACACACTTTGCTAAAAGCACGTTTGAAAGTTCCCTTTGCGGTTTTAACGGTCACCACCCGCACTATATCGTCTCGTCCGGGAAAAACTTCAGTTATTCGACCAATCGGCCATTCAAGTAGTGGTATGCTATCCTCCTTTATTAAAACCATCATCCCTGGTTTAAGGACACAAGGTGAGGACTTCCACTTGGATCGTGATTGAAGGTTGTTCAAATATTCATGATGCCACCTCTTCCAAAAATGTTGCACTAACTGCTGCAATCTCTCATACTGGACAAGTCTGTTTGGCGGAACGTCTTCAACATTTCGTTGTGGTAAGCTGGTTGCCATTCGTCCGATAAGGAAGTGAGAGGGCGTCAAGGGATGAAGATCATTTGGATTTTGGGACAAAGGAGTCATTCAGAATGGATGCAATCTGAACCAACACCGTATATAACTGCTCAAAGGTTAAATGAGCATCTCCGACAATTCTTTTAAGATGATAATATGTACACGATTTTATACAAGCCTCCCAAAGGCCGCCAAAATGCGGAGAGCGCGGTGGGATAAAATGCCATTGAATTTTATTATCGGTAAAAAACGATTTAATCCCAAAATCGGTTATTTTAAAATCATGAATTTTTTGATAAATTTCATGAAGATCGTTAGCGGCGCCAACAAAGTTAGTGGCGTTATCGGAAAAAATGTCACTTGGTAGTCCCCTTCGAGCTACAAAACGCTTTAATGCGTCTAAAAAAGCATGAGAGGAAAGATCTCCCACAAGCTCGAAGTGAACAGCCTTGGTAGAAAAGCATATAAAGGCACATAGATAAGCCTTTACAAAGGTTCTGTTACGGGTCTTGCCGTCTTTTACCATGAACGGTCCAGCAAAATCCAAACCTACTTTGCTAAAAGGCGGTGAATATGACACCCGTGATGACGGAAGGTCACCCATTTTTGGGAAAACGCTAATCGGGTTTGCCTTAAAACAAGTAAGACATTTTATTATTATTCCTCTCACCAAAGTCCTGCCATTTAAAGGCCAAATCTGTTCTCTCAAGCTATATAAAACAGACTGAGAACCAGCATGTAACATTTGTTCATGTTGATACTTTATTAAAAGCTTGGTTAAAGGATTTTTATCAGACAATAATAAGGGATGTTTTTGTTGATCGGGCAAATTTGAGTTCCTTAACCTGCCTCCTACTCTCAGTAAACCGTTTTCTAAGAAAGGGTCTAAATTTAAAATTCTAGTTTTATTAGGTAAAGCCTTTGAATTTTTAAGAGCTTGTATTTCTTTAAAAAAATCTTGTCTTTGCGCTACAAAAACTAAAGTATTTAAAGCATTATCTATCTCAAATGCTGAGAGAGGACCTGTTAATCGAGAATTTTTATTTTTTGTGTTATGATAAAATCTTAAACAATATGCGGTGACATGTAACAATTTCAAATATGAAGAAAAACGTTCTAACAGTTTAAAGTCATCATTGGTTGAATAAAAGTTTAAGACTTTATCTGGACGTCTTTCGGGGACATCGTTATTATAAATCGTACCTTGAATTGGCCATTTAGAAGAGTCTTCCTTTAGCCAATGTGGACCAAACCACCATAAATCAGAGACCATTAATTCACTGGGGCTCATTCCACGGGAAATAATATCGGCAGGATTTTCCTGCGAACGAACATGGTTCCACTGAGAAACACCAGTTATTGTTTGAATATTAGAAACACGATTTGACACGAATGTTTTTAAGTTACTGGGCTCCATAGAAAGCCATGACAGAACGATTGTTGAATCTGTCCAACAATAAGTTGCTGCAATGTCCACCTTTAGGGAGTCTAAAATCTTTTTTAATAAGATGGCCAGCAAAAGAGCGCCACACAACTCAAGTCGTGGAAGTGATAAACCTTTTAAAGGAGCCACCCTTGATTTGGCACAAAGTAGTTGGGAATAATAAACATTTTTTGAGTTTTTTGAAACTAAGTACAAACAAGCTCCGTAAGCGGAAATCGAAGCGTCACAAAAGCCGTGTACAGTTATTTCAACTGAATCTTTAAGGCATACATGTCTCGGGATAGAAATTTTATTGATATCTAAAATTTGTTTATAAAACTGAACAAATGCGGTGAACAAGTTCATAGGAACTGTTTGATCCCAGTCTATTTTTTCCTTCCATAGTTGTTGAAGAATTAGCTTGGCGCGCATACTTATGGGCCCTATTAACCCGAGGGGGTCAAAGATTTGTGAAATCACGGATAAAATAAACCGTTTAGTAACTCGTTTATGTGGACTTTCATCAAGATTGACAGAGTAAGTTAAAGCATCTTTATTAGGGTCCCAAATTAGGCCCAACGTTTTTATATTCTTATCATCTGTAATGAAATATTGAGGAAGATCAGATTTATTTGAGAATTCTAAAATATCTTTATTATTTGATGCCCATTTGCGTAACTGGAAACCGGCACTAGACAATAAGTTTGAAATGTTATTTTTAAGCTTTTTAGCTTCTTCAATAGTAGATGCTCCGGTAATAAGGTCATCCACGTAGAAATCTTTTAAGATAACGTAACATTCTTCCGGATATTTTTCTATATTATCAAGGGCTACCTGATGTAATGATCGGACTGCTAAAAAAGAAGCGGGTGCAGTACCGTATGTGACGGTGTTTAGCCTATAATGTTTTATCTCGACATTAGGATGAAATCTCCAAACAATACGCTGTAAATCGCGCTCAGTTTCGTTAATATATATCATCCGGTACATTTTTTCTACATCACCGGTAATCACATAGTTATGACAGCGAAACCTAACAACAATCGAAAAAAGTTCATCTTGAATTACAGGACCGACCTTTAACACATCATTGAGGGACAACCCCGTTGATGTCTTCGCAGAAGCGTCAAAGACTACGCGACACTTTGTAGTCAAACTAGAGGTCTTAACTACACAATGATGCGGCAAATAATAGTGAGTTTTATCGGACTTTATTTCATTATTATCGATTAGAGACATATGTCCTAAATCAATGTATTCTTTCATGAAGTCATAGTACTGATTTTTAAGGTTTTTATCTTTTAATAAACGTTTCTCAATGCTTTGTAATCGTTTCAGGGCGCATTCTTTAGAATCACCGAGTTTTTGAAGATTATCTTTAGTTGGTAAACTTACAATAAATTTTCCGTCACTACTACGAGTAGTAGTTTTGGTAAAATGCTCTTCGCATTCCAATTCTTCTGAAGAAAACTTGGAAGCGGGCAGACATTCTTCAACCTTCCAAAATTGTTCAAGTTGTTGTTGAATGTTTAAGTGATTTGTATTTAAATTACAAACAGTATTATTGATATTAAATAAGGTTAATGGACCTGAAATTATCCAACCAAGGTGTGTTTTTTGGAGAATTGGCATATCCTTGCCCAATTTTATTTGTCCTACACATAATAAGGTCCAAAAAACACTGGCTCCTAAGAGCAATTCAATGGGTTTAGAAATGTTATAGTCAGGATCCGCCAACTGTAAATTTGTAGGAATGTTGACAAGATCATTTTTAAAAGACATATTAGGAAGGTTTTCTGTAATCTTATTTAAAATCAAAAAATTAAGTTCAGCTTGAAAATTATTAAAGGTGGAAAATATTTTAGCCTTTGCGGAGTGTTTTATATGAACAAGATTTTTACTAATACCACTAGTAGACACATTTACATTAATTTTTTCAAGTCCTAACTTTGTTAATAAATCATATGTCATATAGTTGGACTGGCTGCCAGAATCTAACAGCGCTCTGCATTTAATTGGTTTTCCATTTACGTCTTTAATATAAATATTAACTGTGGAAAGTAGAATATAAGAATTTAAATTCTGATTAGTCAGAGTAGTTACTGAATCACGTGAGAAATTATCTTGAGAGTCGGTAAGAATATTATTATTTGAGGGTTGAATTAAATTATCTTGAAAAGATTGGGAATTTTCGAAATCCTTAATTTCAACTGCGGGCAACGAGTTTTTTACTTCAGTTGACTCTAAATGCAGAATAGTATTATGGTTCTTATTACATTTGCGACAGTCTTCACCTTTACAATCTTTGTTAGAGTGACCTGCTCGCAAACATTGTGTGCAAAGGCGTAATTTTCTTATTTCATTTATACGATCTTTTATAGAAAGCTTCAAAAGGTTTTGACAATAATATATTAAGTGAGATCCCTTACAAAAACTGCAAACCTTACAATTTTGTTGAGATAAATGTGAATATATTTTATCTTTAGGTTTTTTATTGATCGTAACCTTGTCACTAGTTGACTTCGACTTAAAATCAAGCATTTCCAACGCCTGACAACGTCCTGACAAAAAGTTAATAAAATCGTTATAACTTGGCATAGATGTGTTATCACTAAGAGACAATTCCCATTCTCTTCGTGTCCTATTATCAAGTTTCGAAGATATAAGGAAAATAATTATTGAATCCCATGTCTTAACAGGCTCGTTTAAATTTTCGAGAGCACGAATATTTTTTTGTAAATCATTTAATAATTTCTGTAAGTCCTCTTTGGACTCTCTAGTTAAAGGGAGTATTTCAAAAATTGCCTTTAAGTGGCTGTTTATGATAAGTCTAGAATTTTGATAGCGTTCACACACAAGCTTCCAAGCTACAGAATAATTACTATCACTTACCTGTAGTGACTGGATGCATTGTAATGCTTCTCCCTTTAAAGATGACAAAAGGTAGTAAAATTTTTGAGTGGGAGCTAAATTTTTATTTTCATGAATAATACCTTTAAAGGCGTCGTGGAACTGTAACCATTTGTCAAAAGTTCCATCAAAATGAGGTAAATTAAGAGGGGGTAATTTAATGTTTAATGTGGGATCAGAAACTGCAGGCTGTGTGAAAATCATTTAATAGTGCCCTAGCTTTAGAGACCGCTGTAAAATAAGCCTTTTCAAATTCAGCTCTTCCAGTTTCGTGAGTGGGGTCATCTACTAAAGACTCCAGTTCTAATTGACAAAAATCAAATTTATTTAAAACATCATCAATTCTTTCAAGGCGAGTGCCTAGTTCAACATAATCTTTATTATTCTGAAAATCTAACAAATAATTTGAAAATCTGGTTATTTGTCCTTTTAAGCTGCCTCTTTGGGCTTTTAATTTTTTAATCTCAGCTTCTGACATTTTTGGTATTTTTAGGGTAAGGGATAAGGAATACAAATGAACCTAAATATTAAAAAATACACTATTGTTTGACGTATATTATTTATTTTATTTTAGCAGCTAACTGCGGCTTAAAAACCAGTAAAACGAGTTAATGTAATTGATGTTTGTGTATTTACCTCAACGAACTTCATAAATTTACACAAACTTGCAAAAAAGCCAAATTTAAATTTATTAATTCAATGGCATTTTAACGTCAACCATGCGAAAAGACGTTATTTTAGCAAACGCTAAATCTCTCTATTTGCGTGAGGTACAAAAATTGGCAACGCGGTATCACCAGGGATACGGCGGCCAGGCGGGCGCTGTGGGTTTTAATTCCTACGCGCGCTCGACCAATGATATCGCAGGAACGTGACAAATTGAGAACTACTTTTTGTTACGTCATGTGACGTTTCAACAATCAAAACATTCAAAACGCAAGGTGCGCGTCCAACCTAACCAATATGTGGGAATTGGGAGGATGGAAATGTTGGAAATAAATGGTTTAAAATGAAATAACACTGTAAATAATCCTAATGTTAACAAAACATTAAGAGAAATGTCAGATCGCTCATTCCATTTGAAATTATTAAATGTTATTTTGACAGTTTTTACACGATCCAGCTCAAACTGAAGCCAGACTGAATTATAAAGGAACAATTGATATTATTTATAAAAGGAACGGACTCACTTCGATATGCGGCAACTTTACGGCGAACCAGCAGCAAGGTGTGGATTAAGCGGCAAGCGGCGGCTATCTTCGGAGTCTGAGAATGGGCAAGGCACCAAGGGAACTCTGGCCGATTCTTCTGTATCGCTGGAGCTAAATCCGGCTACGGCTCGGACCAAATGTTGGGGCTAGAAAACTCCAGTTATTATCTCTTTACTTTTTTATTTGTAACTTGTACTTTCTAATTAAATTTTTGAATAATTATAATAGTGGACTGTATTTTAATTATAGTGCTGAGAGAGCATCTTCTTGATTTCGTCTCTTGACGACGACTACTGTTGTTTACTGTTTTGTTTTTTGTTTTTTGGAAACCAGACGGGACGCTGCTCCTTTCTGCTACAATGTTGTCAATAGGTCCTTTCACATAAATATCGAATAGGGAGGTAAAGCACTAATGTCCAAACAGGGAGGTCAAGCACTAATGTCCAAACAACTAAGTACAGCTTGCTAACACACAATAAATGCAAATTTTAAAATGTCAATAATTCACATGTGCAGAAAAACCACTTCGTGTGCGTAAAACAAAAGTTTTTTCTTTTATTACTTACATAAAACATAAACATTTTTTTCTACTTCTAAAATAAAGTCGCACAGGGTCTCAACTAAAAATATTTGAATATTAAAATCTTACTTGTACCGTTAAAATATCAATTAGGTACATTTTATCACTTTTTAAATAATTCTATCTTAAGAAATTTTTCAAATAATGTAGTGCCCCACTTGTCTACCAGTTTATTTACCAGTACTAACATTCCACTTGTATGTTTAAGGTACAAAACGTTAAAAATGGCAGCAACTCAGTGTGAAAAAACAAACATTAGCCCCATTATCACAATCCTCATTGATTGAAAAGTCTCTAACCCGAACAATTTTAAACAATAATATGTTCATAAAACAATGGAATTATACTGAAAACAATTCACATTCATAACCTGCATCTCAAAGTAAGGATTTCATTAAAAAATCATTGTGTTACCAATCTTTTTGTGTAGGAAAGCTCGATATATACAAGATTTAATAATATACAACGTTCAACGTAAAAACTTGAAATGATGGAACTCTATCTCTTAATTCTCAATAATAATTGATGATCAAACCCAAGTAATAAATTCACAATTTACACTTACATTATTATACCTGCCTGCAGTCCTCCCTCACGAAATCCTTAACCAAAACGAAGGCCCGCGTGGAGGTGGACTAAATTTTCAACTTCTAGGATAAAATCAAATTCCAGTCAAACAAATGTGTTATGAATTATTATCTAACTTACCTGATGGATAGGAAGACTCCCTTTTAACTTAAAAAAGGCCAAAGAGATTTTAAAGATTGTCGAAAAGCACTTCTTTACACACGAACAGATGAAAAATGGCGGTTTGACACTTTGACTGCGGTTGAGATGGAGTGGGTCAAGTGGGTGCAGTGTTACCAAGATTAAAACTTCTTTGAAAATATCGACGTAATTTTGATATTTCAAACAGTTTCTTAATTAATAAAATTAGTATCCTGACGTTAAAATTTGTACAAGTGTTTTCAAAAATTGAATAAACCCAATTAAACTTTTAAACTTAGTCCGAAAAGAAAAACCCCAAAAATGACACCTGTCACCCCAAAAATGACACCTATCTCTAGTGTCAATCTCAAGTGGGCGACGTTGAGACATTGTGAGATTTTTCCGAGTTTTCGTGTTGCCTTTTTCCCCATTTAACTGACATGGCCCTGCTGCGGTCGAGTTCCCCGCGATGTAATTCTACTGGAGCGGCACACGGTGGGCAGCCTTATACTAACAATACCATGAAATGTATGTTCTTGTACATTAATAAATATTTGGAACTTGCTAATTAAATGTTTTATTTTTATTAAATTAATTACCCATTATGACATGCTAAGTTAATTTTAGATCAGTCAGAACAGTATTAGATTACCCGTCAATTTGTAATGCTACAATATTTTTTCAGCAGTCAACTTGTTTTTGGAGCAGGCAAAAAATAAATAAAATGTAATCTATTTCGCACAGATCAAATATTTGTTTAGCTGCAACTTATTTTTTTTTTACTGCTTAAAAGGTTTTGAAGCTGCTTGTTCAAATCTAAAACGCAGACCATTTTTTGTTTTATTACCTGATCAAGCTTCACCGCCCAATCCATCATTTCGTCGACCAATCGTATATTACGATGCATCAAAATCGTAATATTTCGCTGCTCGTTTAAATTACACCCCTAAAGAATTTCGTCCGCGACGGTCTTTTGTCTGTATACGGTGGCGCCGGCGATTATATGTCGTACTTGAGCCGGCCTTCAATTTTCGAGATTTTCATTAAGAGTGGAATCAGGAAAAATCTGCCTTGCAGAGCCTCGTTTCAGAATGGCATTTTTAAAAACTACGCAATTTTAGAACAATTTAGAGACATGTATTGAAAGCTAAAATGTTAAGCTCCTATCTAACATATTTTTTATTAGAAACTTTGGCCTCATTGTCATGTAATCAACAAACAAAAATAATAACAATTTAAAAACTTTTGGCACAGAATCTAACAAAAATGGGTTAGATCCGAGATTAAATTACGAGAAGTGTTTTTAGAAAGTTTCAACCGAAAAAATTCCTTTATTCGGCCAATGTCCATTGAAAACTAAATATTATATCATATGGTCGATATTTTTCCGCCATATTTAATTTCACGGACTGGTGGTTACTTAGACAAGAACCAGGCAAAAGTTCAGCCCCTGTTATAAAGAGGGCGGGTCAATAGTTTGTTTACAGTTTTCTATAAGATTTTGGAGTAAGATGTATTTATGTTTATTATATTTAATATGAGTAATATACAGTGTACCAAATAAAATAGTTTCTGATTTCTGATGGTAAAGTTTATAAAATTGGAGTAAATTTTTTGATAACAGATATAAATTATGAATCTAAAGGGAATAATATATTTTCTGAAAAAATAATTCGTTCTGGCAGTAGTACGTTAGGTATATATTCAAGTTAGAAGTAACTGAAAAAAAAAATGGAAAACACATTGTTAGAAATATGTTCAGGCAAAATGGTGTGCTTCTTTAGGTTAGGAGTATTTGTATTGTATTTGTATGTATTGTTAAAGACGCCAGACGTACAAAACGGACATACCGAGAGTAAACAACTTTATCAGCCCGCGAAATTCAAATTTACATGCATCTCTTATGGGATGACGTCATATCGGTAAAACAGTCGCTTATCAGTGATGATGTGGGTGTGAGGGTGGAATGTCAGGAAGGCAGTAAGTGCGCTTTCGCCAAAGGGTGAAGATTTGAGTGTCAGAATGGTGGATGATGGATGTATAGAAATGTCTCCTTCCCAAAAAGAAGTAGAGTGTATGAGGGTGTGCCGAAGGGGCATTAAAGTGTGAGGGTGGAAACGTCGTAGGGGGAGGGGTGTGGGGTAGTGTCACAACGGCAGGGGTGAAAGTAAACAGCGTTGTCGCCAAAGGATTGGAAAGATATGAGTGGATTTTGGATGGTCTTTGGGAGAAAGGTGTCTTTAAAGGTCTTTTAGCATGCGGTGCATTACTTTTTTATAAATGAATCTGATGAGTAAAGCTTTGAAAACGGGGGTTATTCCAGGGACGGCTCTAACCTAGCTGTAAATACATTTAGGATCCGATTTGAAAATAAAATACAAATATTTATTTACCCACATTGTGTTATTTGAAAATGCGAAATACGAAATTACTTCGGTTACAGGGATATACCATACAGGGTGTCTGAAAAGCCTTGACATGGGCAAATATCTTTACTATTAATAAAGATAGAGACACCAAATTGTAGTTGTATCTTGTTGATTAATAAATCTACTTTTTTATGTAATTTGACTTTTTCGACCCCCTTGGGGGGTTACGCTAGAGAGTTGAGGTCAAAAATTTTAAATGCAACCCTATGCCGTGTGGTACCTCATTTTAAAGGTCTTTTCGAGAATGGCAGATGTTACTTCTTTAATCGTACTACTTAATTCATTAAATCGTAGAAATATGGTAAATACGTAGTTGTAGTTTTACCAGAGAAAAACCAAGACACAGAGAATATTATCTCTCATTCCCGCCTGCTCGACCACGCTATGGCCTTCACACGGCAACACCCCGAGATTGGCGCGTAGGATTATCACAATACACCCCGACATTACCAGTGCGGTAGCAACACGGCAAGCAGAGAGAGGTTTCTGCAACGCGGCGCGTCGCAATACTCACTTTCACTGTGCGTTATACCCTTTATACGGACGGGCTAATTCTATTCTTAATGCGTGACTACATTTTTTTAGAATTTAAACTTTTGAGTGTTGTTTTCCATATGTGGTTCAATCATGACATCACAGTTGCTGTAGAGTCTTTCCTTTTGGGAGAACTTTAAATTACCCCCACGAAATCTTACCTATATCCGTGAATTTATACTCAGAAGCTCTCCTGAATAACGGAAATATACTACAAGGTCCTTTTAAAATAACTAAGGTTTTACATTGCTCATTTCGAGTATGGAGTAGTGTTGCAACATATATACAAAAGGTCAAAATGGCACCCAACCCAATGTACCCGTCCGGGCGAGGCATGCATAAGTCAACAAGCGATAGCCGACCTATGGTGTCATACAGTACCTGCCTGCGCAATTCATGTGCAGATTTTTGTTATGTTTGTGGGAAACTTTTTTTCGCAACGTTCTTGACATTGTTTTTATTTTATTGTGTTGTATATTTGTCGGTTGTTGACATCTGCGCAGTAGACCAAAATGCTAAACACGCGCAAACCGACCGTGCTAGACAATATTCGAATATTGGACTAGAGAATATTATTTCCCTTCAAAAGTAGTTATATGTTCGAAGTCTTTCAGTATTGGACTATTCAAATATTTGAGTTTTCGATTTTGTCAATATTCCGATATTTGATTACTATCCATTTCTAAAGTTTTGACCCCTCAGTCTGAGGGTCAATAAGAAAAAAACCACGGGGCAGAATAAACTGAAAAAATTACAGCTTGTTAGGACGTTATCCAAGAGTTTTTTCCAAAAAATGTATTATTGTAGTGTAAACGATATTGAAGTTATTCATAATCAAGTAGAAAAAAACAACGAGTTTACTGCGTTAATACTGATAAACGATTTTCTCATGTCTATATATTGGTTAATTTCTTCCCTATTTAAATGTAATTTTGAAGGTAGATAGAAAAATATCTATACTTTCCCAAGAGATTGGTAGTATGTGTCTAAAATTGTATTTTTTTATTTTTTAATGATGTTTTTGTATCAGCTGTACTGTGGACAATTTAAAACCTTAAAAAAAATCTTTACACTCGTAGACGTATTTATTATTATACAAATGTATTTTATTACACAAAATTAAAAAAAGCACCTTTAGTTCTTGTAAAAATTGTAATAAATATTAAAAGCGACATAAGAAAGAGATGCAAAATATTAAACGCCTTTACCGACATAAACACAGTACGGTTGCCTCGTCGTGAAGGTCAGGCTTATCTTTCTGTAGTCCGTAGGTCCATGTATTGTTATTTGTTTAGAATTTAATCTATTTGTTATGTCTTGAAAACATTTGTTAAATAATATTATTTAGTTGATTATGGTTGTTTATATCTACTTATTGTTGAGTTAAATTTTGGTTGTAGTGGTAGATATTAATGTGAAATTATTATTGTTTTCACACGATTTTTAAGATTATCTTGTTCGAATTTATATAAATACCTGATGCAATCTGAACCAAAAATACGGTACCAAACTACAGTCTAATAAGTTAAAATGTCTCGTCAGTGCAACGAACAAATGAAAAATATTATATTAAAAGTCAGAGCGTACTTTCAATAAGAGAAAGACAACGGTTTGGAAAATATTTTGGTTGAGCAAGTGGTTAAAAGAACAGCGGATTGCCTGGGTATTAGTGAAAGCACCGTTAAACATGTTACTGCGGAAGAAAAAAGTTCCGGTATTATTATACCATCAAAAGGGAGAAGTGGAAGGCCCCGACTGGAATGTGATGAGGTTTTGCAGGGCGTCATAAGGAGAACAATATTAAATTTTTACCTGGAGCGCCGGTTTCCTTCTATAAAAGAAGTTTACCAGAAATGGAAAGATGTCGATTATTTACCAGAATTTTCAGAAATGACTTTGTACCGATGGATTAAAGAACTTGGGTTTTCCTATAAAAAACTAATTAATAAACCAATTTTAATGGAACAAAACACAATTGCTGCCAGAAGAGCGGAATTCTTATACGCCATAAAGAGATATCGTGAAGATTCTTGGCAAATATTTTATACAGATGAAACATGGTGCGGTGCAAATCATTCAAGGAAGTTTGGCTGGGTTGAAAGAGTTAATCCCACAAAACGGGATAATTTTGATGAATACAGAGGTGGTATACAGGAAATTAATGGCTTTAGAGGTGGAATAAAACGGCCATCAGGATCAGGACAACGGGTTATTATCTTACATATTGGTAGTAAAAATGGGTTTTTGGATGGCTGCCTGAAGTGTTTCGTTGGGAAAAAAAGTGCGGCGTCAGTGGATTACCATAACGAGATGAAGAAACAACATTACGAAGAATGGTTTAGAACAGTGCTTTCCGTAATACCTGACAAATCAGTAATCGTAATTGACAAAGCACCGTATCACACAATGTTGGATCCTAATTTTCCAAATCCTACAACTGCATGGACAAAACAAAAAATTATAGAATGGATGTCCCAGCGAGAAGCAACATTGCCCGATGGATTTACAACGTTTAATGAATTAACCAAACCAATGCTTTTAGACCTATGCAAGAACTATCACTTTCCAAAAACGTATCTTTTAGATACAATTGCAAAGGAGTTACGTAATGATAATGTAAAGCTTCTATGGTTGCCAGTTGCACACTGTGAATTCAACGCAATTGAATTAATTTGGGCATATGTGAAAAATAAAGTGGCAAAATTGAATACTACGTTTAAAATCATAAATGTACTAAATTTGTGTCTTGAAACGATGCAGAACGTGCCAAATTCTGTTTGGGAAAATTGCGTTGGACACGCTAATAAAATTGAGGAATCCTACAGAGAAAAAGACCACTTAGTTGATGTTGTAGAATCATTAATTATAAATTTAGATGAAGATGATGAAGATGATGATCCAAATGAAGACTTTAGTAATGATGAAGGAGAAAACGATCCATAAGTGTAGGTATTCTTCGGTAAAAAAGAGTGGTGTAATCCAAGCAGGTTATTTTTAGTTTTAGAATTAAATAAATTTTGTCAGGGCGTTGTACCTTAAAAGTTAAATCAGATGTGATTCTACGTAAACAGACCACTTTCACATATTTCTTTTATTATTAAGCAAAGGCAAATGCAGACAAACTTAACACATCATTTGTTACAATTTTCCAAATATGCGAATCATAAAAATAAGGGAACATAAAAAATATTGTTTTTCTTTTAGGTGAATTATAAATAAATAAAGCTAATTGGCCTATTTACGTTACTCACTTTGAAGTAATATTTTTAAATTACTATTGTTCTACTACACACGTTTTGCCTATTGTATAGATCTTAATAAAACAATCGAACATCGTTAAATACAAATAAATGTAAATATTTACCAATGCATATACTTATTTTTTCTTAATTTTACCAGTTACCTAATTTATCATATAGAGCACAAAAATAAAAGCCTTCACTATATTGCATTACTTTAATGATTATTACCTTAACACCCATACTATTGCACCTTCGAAGCCCCGCTCCATCCCGCAAGCTCAATGCTGCTATCCTTTACACAAATTAATTGTTTGTTTTTAGGTTTATGACAACTGCCAAAACAAAATTTTCGTTAAACGTAAAGTTACATCTCTTTATATGTAATACAAAAAAACAAAAATTTTTGCTGTAAGATTACTGGTAGTAATTACATAACCACAATCATTTTTTGAATATTACTATCAAACCTAAGACAAAAAAATAAAACTAATATTTTTTGGGACTAAAGTAAGGTTCACTTTATCGCCTGTAAAAAATTAGTTAGGCCTGGGAGTACCAGTAAGGCACAATAATTTTTTAAAATTGAGTAATTGATGAAATAGGGAAAAAATGGTGACAATTTTATAATTACCTTCCCATTAGAAAAGCACCAAGGCATCTACGGTTACAAAGTTTTACATGTGTAATAGAGACAAGTAACTTTACCGAAATATGTGAAAATTATATTTTTTAAAATTGTACTTTTTACTTTACAAGCTTCCAAACTGAGGGGTCAAAACTTTAGAAATGGATAGTAGTCAAATACCTATATGAAACGGGAAAAAATACGTATGCACTTTACTCAAGTGTCTCGGTAAGTTTAGAAACAGTTTTCAGGTTCAAAAAAGAAGTAACAGTCAGTAATGAATGTCAATTCAAGTATTAGAATAAAGGCCGATTTCGAATTGTAATTATTCGAATAGCCGACTCAAATATTCGAATAATCGAATCGACTATTCGTATAGTCGAACCGACTATTCGAATAGTTGAATTAACAATCCGAATATTCCAATCACATATTCGAATATTCGAATCAAATATTCGAATATTCGAATCGAATAGTCTAATCGAATCTTCGAATCAAATATTCGAATATTGGAATCGAATATTCGAATCAAATATTCTAATATTGGAATCCAATATTCGAATCGAATATTCCAAGCAAATATTCGAATATGCGATTCGAATATGCGATTCGAATATGCGATTCGAATATTCGATTCACATATCCGAATCGCATATTCGAATCACATATTCGAATCGAATATTCGAAACAAATATTACAATAGTTTCCACGAATATTCGAATAGGCGAAGCGATTATTCAAATAGTGGAACCGACTATTCGAATAGTAGGATCACCTCTTCGAATCCCATATTCGAATAGTCTCCACCAATATTCGAATAGTCGATTCAACTATTCGAATAGTCGAACCACCTGTTCGAATAGTCGCATAAACTAGTGGAATAGTAGATTCGAATAGGCGATTCGACTAGTCGAAACGTCTACAAGTCGCAGCGACTCTTCGAATATTCGTGGAGACTATTTCAACAGTGAATAATTCGAATATTTGAATAATAAATGAAGTAAATATTCCAATACTTCAATTCCAAAACTTCCGAGCCCTAGTCTACACTGGAACCCAGTCACGTTTAAGAATATATTATCGCCAGCAGGAAAGGTACAACTATGTATTTAACTTTTTAACTTTTCTCCCCAACTTTTCTCCAACTTTTTTTTGAACTTCTCTAGCTTTGTTTTTCTGTTCCTTACAAATAATTTTACTTTTGCCGTAAAAGTTTTGTATATTCCAATTGATAAAAGCTTTAGATTCGATGCAGAATATAAAGGATAACACCGTACATCAGAAATATTCGTAACAACGGACATATAATAAAGATACGAAATAGAGAATGATTGGTATTTTGTCCAAGACCTTCCACTTTGTCAAAACTATATTTCATTTAGGTAGGTATGTTTTGTTACGTAATAGTATAAAGGGCTTACATTATTGTACAAAGCCTGTAGTTTTGTACTTTCATGCAATGTTTTTCATTTTTGCTAATTCACGAGTGAAGTATTCATATTTTTCTTTATTTTCCTCTACATGTTTTATAGTTTTTCTTGTAGACGTAAAATTGCTATAAATAAGGTACCTACTTACTTGTTCCTAGATTAGTTATTAAATATTTAATAATACATTTGTATTCTACTGTATTGTATTTTTTATTTTGCAGCATTTCTTTATTATAACCCAAAATCTGCATCGCACGCCCATGGCAGCTTATTTCGACTTCGGTTTGGAGGTCATAGAAAGCAAATCGTATTTATGAATGAAATCATTACGAGATAGTATACTCTCTGTCTTGGTTGTACTCTGGTTTTACTATTGGTAATGTATTCTTGAAAGTGGGTAGGTTTGAATGTCGACACCAACGTACATCCCTTGAAATTTCGTGCGCATGTCTAGCCCTCTTGGTTTGCGCGTGGTGCGTATTTTGGTCTACTGCGCAGATGGCAAAAAAACGAAAAATAATGTCGAAAAAACTTGAGAAAAAGTAATAAATTTAAATACATGGTGGTACCTTGCCTATTGGAGATAATATATTCTTAAAAGTGAATGGGTTCAAATGTAGAGACCAAAGTCCATCTCCTGAAATTCCGTGCGCAGGTCTAGCATGCTCGGTTTGCGCGTGGTACGCATTTTGGTCTACTGCGCAGATGGCACAACACGAAAAATATAAAAACGACAAATGAAGTCGAAAAAGTCAGAAAAAAGTTAGAAAGAGTGCCCTACAAAACAAAAAATAAATGTGCGCGCGGACTGGTACTGTATGGCACAAGAGGTCGACTAACGGTCGACTATACGATTTACGATGTATAATTTTGATAGGCTTGCCATTTAAAAATGAATTAAAATACGGGGTTTGCTGTAAAATATTTCTTTTTTGAAGACTTTTAAAAGAAGGGACCACACGGCATAGGTTTGCATTCGAAATTTTTGACCTCAACTCCCTAGCGTCACCCCCCGCCCTCCCAAGGGTGTTGAAAAAGTAAAATTACGTAGAAAAGTAGATTTATTAACCAATAAGATACAACTAAAATTTGGAGTCTCTATCTTTATTAATAGCAAAGATATTTACCCATACTAAGACTTTTTAGACACCCCCTGTATGTTGTATTGCTTTAACCAAAGTATTTTCGTATTTCGCATTTTCAAATTACACAATGTGAGTAAATAAATATTTGTATTTTATTTTCAAATCGGATCCTACATTTATTTATAGCTAGGTTAGAGCCGTCCCTGGAATCCCCCTCGTTTGCAAAAGCTTTACTGATGAGCTCTGCTAAATATAAAAATTATTTATTTGGCGACATATTTAACGGCGGCCAAAATTAACCGATTATATGACCCCACAACACAAAATGTATTGTTTTGCTTGGAATAACCCTTATACCTACATAATGGATATTTCTTTTCGTGCACGAAATGAAATAATCTCAGAAATATGAAATAATCTTAGAAATAATGCGTAAAAAAGATAATCAGTAGTAAATGAACGATTCCTACCAAAATATTATTTGGACTTGTTTGAAAAAGCATAAAAAGTACACTTAAAACTAATTTCTGATCATATTATTATAGTAAATGAAAACCTTGAATCACACTCGTATTTTATTTGGTACACGGTATAATATGATCCCAAATTTATTAATTTGCATGGATTTATTTTAATTTGCACGTGCGAGCCGAGCGCCATCTGTCAATCAGTAAGCAAAGTAGCCATAAAATACCTGTAAAATTCAATTTCCAAATAATTTTATAAAATACTATTGTAGGTGCCATCTACAAAATATATAAGGGAGTAATTTTCACTTATTTTTGACGGTTAATTTTAGTCAGATTTTGAGCGATCAAATTCCCGTCTTAAGCGGCGTGCTCTAAAACAAAAATTGCTCGTTAATCTGGGTTTCAACATCATGTTTTAGTGGGGGTTCTAAGTCCACTAACAATCCTACAGGTACATTTTGGTTAAAAGTTGCACTGTGCGAATTTTCTGGAATACCAAAGGTTTGGTCCAGATGGTTAACAGGTGTTGAGAGATAATTTAAGAATGGATTTGTATGTTCCATGGTTAACGCAACAGCAGGGGTTGTTTGGAGGATCCCACCTTCCACCCGGTTGCTCATGAAGCCGTCAACCGCCTCAAAGAAAGAGGGAGATGATGCAGGGTTGTGGCTTTCGGAAGTTGTTGTTGTTGTGGTCTGACTGTTTAGACTCTGATGGGACATTTTATTTTGTTTATTTTTCTCCTAAGAGAATTTTAAAAGTGAAAAACATTAATTGGGGAATGTCACGGTTAAGAGGGCTTAAAAATAAATGCTAGCTGCATGAAAACTAAAACGTGATTTTTCTAAGTCGCTTAGAAAGTAAAATAAATTAAAAGTTTTAAACTCTAACTATAAAAATTATTTTTACTGAATGAAATTAAACTTTAATTTAATTTGTTCTTTAAGTTTGCGTTACTTATGTTTTAAAAAGCAACGGCTTTTTTACAAAATCTTTAAGTTTAAAAATTTTACAATTAAAATTTTTTATGTTTCCGCTTGGGAATTATTTTTCAAATTTATGAAAAAATATTTAACAAGTTTTTCGAAGCAAAATCTTTAAAAGTCTTTTGACGAAATGGGTAATGTCTTTTTTGATAGGCTAAAATGATTTTAGGTATTGGTTGAATCTCTTTTAGAGTCTTTTGGTTTCACAAAAATTTTTTTGCGAAAAAGTTCTAAGTTTGAGAAAATTTTATACCAATCTGTTCCCTAAAAGTACCAACTATTATGGACATTTCTAAGTTTTGTATGGTGTGCGAAATTTTATTCCAGAGCTAGCCAAGATATACCTTTTCTTGGAAATTTAAGTTTTTTAAGAACGCGAGGCGCAACTTTAAATTTTTTCCGGATTTTTTCATAAAGCAACCACGACAGCCTTTTTATCGGTTGCCGCAGAAGTTCAGGACAAAGTACAGAAGGTGAATAGAAACTTTTCGTCCACTATGTGCAAGTGTGGAGTACTTAGTTAGAATCCCCTATGATTCGTAAGTCGGTTGTACGACCTATATCACGATCACGAACAAGATGGTCTAGAGTTTCACTGAAGTTCAGCGTTGCTCCTGTTCATTAGAAGGTCTAGCTGATGTCTGACAATATGAGGTCCGACGGCTGAAACTGCAAGTTATTTTCTTGTGGGATGTGATGTTAAAGTTGTAAAGCCTTAAAAAAGACTATTGTAGGAAAAATCTTAAAAAAGACTTTTTAGTGAATTTCTTTCCTGTTGGAAACGAATTTCTTTGAGCAGGGTCGAATTTCTTTTAGCAGCTGCAGGTACGCTATAACTTTTACTTTACCGAATACTATTACTCAGCGAAAAGATATCTTTATAATTTAAAGATAAATGTAGACGGGCAACTGATCGTACTGAAAGAACTGATCATACTGAAATTATCGATCATACTGAATTAATGTTGGATGAACCATATTTTACCAAAAAAAATTTGTGTATAGGTTGTAAAACTTCACTTAACTATTTTTATTTGCCCATGGGGATTAATAAAGTTTAACACAGAGTTTCTCAACAGATTACTATCAAACAATATAAAGCCCTTTTTCCCAAAATATATTGAAAAGACGGAAATAAATTTTGTTTACATTTCATCGGTGTTAATAAAGTGCACAAACGATTCGTTATCTTTTCGACCGGAGGTCTGACAAGCTATTAAAATTTGTATTTTTTAAAAATTCGAGGGGTCGTATATTGCTCAAGCTCAAGACCCGAAATATTGTTAAAAGACCTAGCAACACAGCAACCTAGACTAGCTGACTGTTCTTTATATGGCCATGTGTTTTATTACCAGTGGCGTGCAGTGATTAAACAAATTTTTTTGAGGGACGATACCTGGCTTATTATCGCGAAGAGCCATTTATGACTATTTTTCCCCAATCTGAATTGAAGTCAGGATTTACTGGTTTCAATATATGTAGTGAATTTCATAACACCCTGTATATTATTGTATAACATACAAAAATATGAAACTCTGTTAATGTTAATCATTTAATGTTTAATAAAAAAATTGTTTTAAATTTTACAATTAACCAAAATCTAAAATTGAAATAGAAAATTTAAACTTGGCGAATTATGAATTAAATTACATTATTTTTCCAAATTCTATTTTATGCTATTATAATAATGGGCTTCTTTAAATTTCACTGCACGCTTTTTGTAAAATATCTGGTAGGTAGAAATCAGTTGACAACTCCGGGTTATCGGCGTTTATGTAATCAGTAATATTTCATGTTTTTACACGTATCAGGAGACATTATCATTCATCAATAAACATTTATTCCTATAAGTATGTTTATTTGTTTTTAGCTTTAGATATTCATATCCAATTTAAAATACTTCATAGTTCAGATAAGACGAATTTGTTTTTTGTAAAAATTGCTCTAGTATCTTTTTGTATTTCAAGTGGCACTGTAGCGGAAAATATAACTAGGGTGAGTAGTAAGATTTATTTTAGTAATAATTTAAAAAAAAAATTACAGGTGTTTTTATTTATGCTGGTTCTCTGGTGGTGGGTGTGGTATTTACTAATGTTGTTGGCTGGCTTCCTCGTTATAGTCTTATTATGAGTGCAGGGACATCTTCTAGTGTGAAGCTTTGTACATACAAGGCAACAACAAACTAGCAATTTTCGTTATTGGTAACCTGTTTCTGAAGTTGCTACTTACTGCTTAACCCATTAGCGCCCAAATAATTTTTTTATATATATATTACATTTTTTTCTTCGGTAATATTACTCAAAAATACACTTCAAAGCTGAAAAAAATGTTTAAAAAATATATGTCAGTTTAGTTTTTAAGATATTTGCTGTTGCCATATGGCAACGCTGGGCACTTATGATATGCAAAATATTAAAATAGAAGAAATTGGTAGAAAAATGGTAATAAGTCCGTGTTTTGTTGAAAACAATGAAAACACGTGTTATTTTCACAAATAATTTATTTTTAGTCCTATATATAACACATAATAGGTACTATACTAACGTGAATGAAAGGGTATAAAACAGTCTATACATAGTGCAACATCACACTTTACACACATGGTTCTTATTATTGATTTGCATGTACTTGCAGCGCACCGTCTTTTTTTATTTCCCTCTGTATGTTTGACAAAGTGGTCAGTACGATCGAATCTGATGTCGTTGGATATTCGGCATGTAGAGGGGGATCCTAGAGAAGCTGCCCGTCTTCCAGGTCCTTTAGGAAGAACTTGATATTTTTTCAAGTATACGCTGGCTACGTCTCTTCTAAAGTTTAACTGTGGCACCTTTTCTTTCCGCGATTTGTTATACAATAGCCAACTGTTTTGCATCGCAACGTCTAAGAGCCATGTAAATAAAGGCCAGTACCATTTCTTGCTTCTGATTCCTATGCGGTAGCATGCAAGATTCTGATCCATTTGATCGGTCCCTCCCATATATGTATTGTATTTTGCGATAGCCGTGAAATCATTATATTTCGCTTTTGCTGTTGGGAAAATCTTTTCACTTGTCCCACTTCTTGAGTGCCGCTGGAAGAAGAAAGCATTGTCACTACAGCATTATCCATCCACCTGATGTATAAATGACCATCTGTTTTCTCGACGGCAGTTTGAAAAGTACCGCGGACTTTTTTTGCAAACAAAGATTTGTTTGTTAGGGGGCATTGAGTAGGAATTCGGTTTTCTCGTATTGTACCAATAGCGGAGTATCCACGTAATCTCAAGAAAGAAAAAAGTGCCGGATTCGAAAACAAATTGTCCATGTAAAAAATGATAGCGAAGATGTTTTTTTTTCCAATGGAAGTTCGTCCATCATTATCAGCATTGGGCTCGCAGCTTTACCAAATAGGACATCATATTCGGCATTTGCTTTAGGACTTTTTCCCTGATAGAGGTCAAAATTTACTAGGTAGCCGTCTTTAGTATCTATGCTTCACACCTTATACCCAAATCTCACTGGCTTGCCTCGAATAAATTGTTTGCAGCTATGCCTGCCGTAATATTTCACCATGCTCTCGTCATACGATAGATCTTTCTCTGGAACAAAATTTTTGATACATCTTTCTTTTATCATTTCCATAAAAGGCCTAATCTTCCATGCTTTATCAGCTTGGTTCATTTTTGTATTATCCGCACAATGAATAAATCGGCAAATATCCAGAAAACGGTTACGGCGCATTGCCTGAGAGACTGCTGTATTGCGCATATCATCTCCCGAGTCCCAGTAGTTTCTTTTAGAAGGCAAGTTGTTATAGCCACTTGCAAACAAAATCGCAATAAAACAACGAATTTCATCACCAGATATTTTTGGATCCGGGCGATTAAAAAAAAAAGCATATCGTCGGCTCTCGTTTACCAAATATTCAATAATTTCTGCATCTATAAACTGCTCAAAAATTTCAACTGCAGACATTTCTTCATATGCAGAATAGTTTGCTTGGGGAAATATGGCAGCTTGCTCAATATCAAAATCTGCGTCTAACTCCCACGTAGGTTTGAAATTTTGTTTATGGTTGCGCCTCTCGTTTAGCCAATATTTTTCTTTTTCGTCCAACCCTTTCGAATCTTGAGCGTCAAAAATTTCATTTTGTACATCATATTCTACTCCTATTCTGTCATTGTTTGGGAACTTGATTTCGGCAGCAGCGCGTAATTGCCGAGGAGTTAAGTTATCCACTAACCTACAAACGTAATGCATATTATATAAAAAATATACTTATCCTAATTATGACTTACCCTCCATCGTCTTCTTCTGCTGAGTCTTCATCTGTCTCAACATTCGGTTCTGGCGGCTCAATGTAAATATCCGCTTCGATATCCTCATTATATGCTATATCCAACGCTTCTGCTAACGAAAAACCTTTCCTAAAATTATAAAATACATTTTATAAGATTTACAAAGTGTAAGCGCCTAGCGTTGCCATATGGCAACGGTAAGATTTACATATATATAACTCAAGTGTAATTTGACTAAACGTTTTCCAATTATCAGAATAAAATAGCCTCATGTACTTATAACAACCCGGATACTACGGTATTACCATTTATTTGCTTTCAATTAGTCAAAAATATACTTACGTGAAACGAATGTCCATAATTTTACTACTTTACGCACCACCAATATTCTGAACTACACAAACCAAACTGATTACGTCCAAAATGGAACTGCCGCCACAAATTTTACGAATACATTATTATGTGTATCGACTGGTATCTCCACCGCTAGTCCAACTGGTGCCCCACCCTCTTAACAGCGATTTGAAATGCAGCGTGCATACTGTTGCCATATGGCAACGCTGGGCGGTAATGGGTTAAGGTTTCTAGTTTCTGTCTTCATCGGCAATGTTTCCGAGTATCGCGTGTTTTTTGGGGGAAATAGGGAAATAAGAAATAGTTTTCGTAAACAATTTGTTACCATTAGTCCCGTGCCAAAGCCAAAGAGCAGCTAATTAACAAAATCTATCTTCGGGACATGTTCACTGGTAAGAAAGTGTTAATATGACGAGCGGAGCAACCGCGAGACAAAAAAGTAAAAATTTTACACAGTATGAAATGTTAAGGTCGATTAATAAAGGCATACAATTGCATCAGTAAGAAGCCCTCTATGTTGGCGGTACTGTAAAAATGTGTGAAAATTTTGACAATTTGACGTAAAGGTGCGTTTAGACGCTCATGCAATTTGCGTGAATTTGCATCTACATGCAAAATGGCGTCAACGAATGAGGCATTGTCTTCCGTTAACACGTTCAGTTGTTTGCACAGTTGAATGTGAAAAACCTTTCAAAAACCATTCTCGGAACAATGTACATGTGCTGGGCTGGAATACCATTCATGCAAACACCCAAACTCATTCAAAATATCTAGCGGTTTTTGATTAACTCAAGCTAAACTTAGTGGCTTGTACCAACTTCAAGTATTTTACAAGTAATGATTTTCTTGTGGAAATTTGAATGCCCATTGCCCATGCCCATTGGCGCAAATTGCATGGGCATCTGAGCGCACCTTAAGATACTGAAATATGCGAGAATAGGCGAGAATATGACTTGTCCTATAGGCTATGACAAGTTAAATTTTATCCCTTCCAATTTTGAAACGTTTTCAAAAATCAGAGTCAGTTTAAACACGTAAAGAATATGTTGTGCTCCCAACCTCAAACCAGAAATATTACAGCTGATAACATTTTTCACTAATATTATCTAGGCGCATGCAGACGAATAGCAGAGCATACTTATATGATGACAGTAAGGAATCGCGTGATCTATTAAAACAGTTTCAGAGCGCCTTAGCACAGAAAGCCTAAGTATGTGGTAAACAAGCTTGGCCAAGCAACTACACGTGGATTTTACACGGTGCAACGATCTTATCAAGCCTGTGCTAACAGACGTTCGACAGGCAAATTGCGACGCGCCGCTGACAATGTATTTTAGAGTATTTTACCACGCCTAGTAATCATGCTAGGGCGTTCCTCGCAAGCGACGCGTAGTAGCTTCATCTGACCCCTGTGAGCAAGGGCCAAAGGCTAACGAGTCGTGGACGGCTAGCGATATTAGAGAACGTCTTTTTCGGAACAGTTAGGAAAACTGTTCACTCAGATACCTATTCCAAGTACCTGATTGGATTAGGCGAATCACGCCTTTAAAATGGGTCGCTAATGATCACAGGCGGCAATGCGAAGTTAACGCGTGCCTCTCGTTCATTGGACTTGTTCGGCCTCGATCTTTTCAATATACATACTTAATATCAAACCACGTGATTTAGATCGTTCATTCTTTTTAAACTTCAACTTCAACAAACTTGAAACAGGTAATGGATAAGTGACACTACTAATAAAAGAACGACTTATCAAGAAGAATAAACTAAGAAACTTAAAACATCTGAAATAATACGAGGTCAATTTAGACTAATTAAATATGCAAATAAACAATGCTTTAAGGGAAGCTAAAAAAAATCATTGTGTCAAAGCTAAGACCAGGGAAGAAAAATTGAGTCAGAACACAAAAAATCTCATGAGAGAGATATGAGAGACAGATACGCAGTAAGCTACGCTGTTCTAAGACAACTGAACAAAGAAATCTCCAAGTCTGCCAGGTACGACGTTCGAACATATAATAATGAACGTACTCATATCTCAAATAATTGAAGACAATAAAGTACTGCGCAGGAATCTTGCTGAAGGTAGAAGAGGCATTTCTAAACTCGTCGGTAAGAATGGTAACATAAAAACAGACAAGGCTGAAATCTTAAAAATCACTGAATAATTTTATAGGGAACTGTACAAGAAGGAAGTGGAACCTTCTGAGGCACGACAGATGCCAAAAATTCAAAACGTCTGATCTGAAGATATTCCAGATACATCTTTAAACGAAATAACATCTTGTCTCTCAGAAATGAAAAACAACCGATCAGCAGGGGATGACGGCATAGAGCTATTGAGTCGATTAAGGAAGGAGGTAATACTTTACTACGTATCGTTAAAAACTTTTTAACACATGTCTCCTAAGGGGTACCAAACCTTCTCAATGGCACAATGCTATAATAGTCATTATGCATAAAAAGATGAAATCGCTGACTTGAAAAATTAACGGCCTATTATAAGTCAGCTTTCACACATATACGAGTACAAGCTCCTCACAAAAATCATAACAAAAAGACATAATAAATAAACTAGACAATTATCAACCAAGAAAGCAAGCCGGTTTTCGCCGTGGCTATGGGACCAACGACCATCTTCAAGTTATCAAAACCTTAATTGAGAAATACGTCGAATACAATAATCCGATAATCCTCATATTTGTGGGTTAAGGGAAGGCGTTTAACACCATTGACCAACAGAAAATGCTTCTGGCTGTTGCTGATTGTCGAAAAGACCACCGGTAGATTGAACTCATCAAAAACGTCTATGAAACTGCAACATCATATGTTAGACTTCGCGAAGACACAAGAAAATTTTGAATTTTGAGCGTGGTGTTAGACATGGAGACACCATATCGCCGAAATTATTCCCAAACCTGCTTGAATATATGCCCAGGGAGACCGATTGGGATGATTTGGAAATAAACATATACGGCGAACACTTAAACCACCTGAGATTTGCAGACGATATTATCCTGATTTCAGATAGAATTGACAAAGCCTCAAAGATTCTAGAAAAGCTCCAGCTAGCATCTAGAAAAGTCGAACTAAAAATTAATACCTCGAAAACACAATTTATAACAAATCTCGTAATTAGTGGCAAAATTTCTATAAATGGCAAAGAAATTAAACAGGTGTCATGTTATAAATACTTGAGACACAAAATTCGTGTGAGCCGAGACAATAAAACTGGTAAGCTTCAGAGAAGGACAGAGCTAACTTTGGCAGCATTCGTAAATTTAAAAGAAGTATTTAGGTCGGACATACCAATATGCTTAAAAAGAAAAGTCTTCGACCTATGTGTCCTAGCTGTGTTAACCTACGGTACAGAGACAATGACTCTAACTAGAACGATAATAAATAGGATTCAGATCGCCCAGCGGGCTACGGAACGAATCATGCTGGGTGTGTCATTGAGGGATAGAATTCCAAGTGCAGAAATAAGAAGAAGAACACTGGTGTTGCAGATGCTGTTCGAAGACTAACCACATTAAAATGGAAATGGGCTGGACATATTGCAAGAATAACCGATAGACCAGACGGATTCTTGAATGGAGGCCAAGACACGAAGCCTACCGAAATCGAGGACGACCACCAACAAGATGGGCAGACGATATAAGTCGCATCGTACCGAACTGGATGCAAGCGGCACAAAGCAGAAAATAGTGGCATCGTTTACGAGAGGCATATGTCCAGCAGTGGGCGCATAGAGTCTGATGATGATGAGTTAGATTAGGATAGTATGTTTTTTAGACATTCATTTTATTTCTTTGCGGCTAGTCCTAGTTTGGCTTTTACGCAAAATTTACTAATAACAGTTTTTCTCTTTCCTAATTTAGTATCCAGTAATCTTTTTTTTGCATAAAAGGCAAAAAATATGATGTAACTAAGGTTATCATGCTTGTCGGTTGTGTCACGAAGAATGACTACCTAATTTGTTCGCGTGGCAGTATCGTTTGAGTAATGGTCTCGCGACAGTCGACACTGTCACCGTTACACTGCACATATGGTGACAGAGACGTAGAACAGAAAGCGAACGCCTGCTCCAAAACAACAGGTGCCCAATTATGGAAATTGTTAGAAAATATTCTCATTGGAAAACGTTCACACAATAATTTTCTCACAACTCTCCGATTCGATACTTTTGAATCGGTAACGAAAGCTATTTCACAAAAGAATAACGTCTATAGAAAATTCAGTCTGATTGGGATTGATTGGGTACTCTGTACGATTCTGTGCTGGCAGGTACGGATACTTGATATTATACGTAATCGTCCGTTAGTAAAAAAAAGAGTGCAACTATATCGGCAATTAATTACAGCTTTTCGAATTAATACTTATCGAAAATTATAAGAAAGAGGTATAACCCGTCTATTTTATTGATTTTATGCAAAAAAGCTAATTTTGAATTTAAATTCTCTGCCGAACTTACAGTAAATTTACACCGGTTTGACGTACATGTAGTTACTAGATCTTTTTTAATATTATTTTTTGTTTCTTTGTTTTTGATTGTTAAAGTGGAAATAAAAAAAGAGAGCGGGAAATTTATCCCAAGAACAAAAAATAGTGTAATTGAATCTTTAAAAGATGATAAGGAACTACAATACAGTAAATTTTCCATCTCTAGCACATGTTACATAATAAGATCGTTTTCCATTATTCAAAAAAAAACACAAAACCCAAAAGTGATATACAGTAAAGACAACAATATTGTATTTTACGAAAAAAAAACAGATAAAACGAATTTCAAATTCAAATATTCACTATTTATAACCCGATAATATACCTTCAAAAATGACAAATGTGTCAAAATTTCTAATGAGAATCGAAGTTCCTAATGAAAAACTCTTTTGATGTTTTCCTAACAAAAATTACACGAAATTATTCGTTTGAGATCAGTCAATAATACAATCTCGACAATTTCATGTGAACTTTTTCTTGCTTCACATGAGAATCTTTTCTAACAATTTCAATAATTGGGCCCCAGGTCCAATACCATTGTAACGTCTCTAGGCTCTGCTAGAAAAGTTAGTCCGAGTGAATGTGGTAGTATACATTGAATCTCTCATGGGACAGAAAGAAATTAGGGATTTTGTGTGAACAAGAAATAAAATGGAAGGGAAATAGGGCAAGAGGGTTAGGTGGGTGAAAGTTAATTTGTAGTGTAATATGTAGCACCAGCTGGGAAGACGTTGAAACGGAAGTAGAAACAAGGAACGTCGACCCTATATACCTAAAGTTGAGAACACACAGAATCAAAGAAAATGTTGCGTGAGTCGAATGAATTTTTTAGTTCCAAAATCATAGAAGATGGATTTGTTGAATTTGAAAATAACACGCAAAGTGCAAGTGGGATGAAAGAACTGGAAGAAAGTCTCCAGTGTGCTTTGTGATTCTAGGATCAGTACAAGAAAGAGAGGCGTGGTTTATAAAACAGGTGATGAATAAGATGAATATGTGGGGTAACAAGAAAAGACAAAGTTCGGACTAGCAGAATGAGAGGAACAACGAAGATTGTTGAGATATCCAAGAAAACACAGAAAAGAGAATACAGTGATATAATCTGATGGGAAGAGATAATGATTATGTCGACCGACGAATTGTAGCGACGAAAAAACCCAGGATGTCGATCTCATATAAAGTAAATAATTATGTCGGTGGAATGGTAAAGGCAGTGGAGATGTACGGGAGGAACTGTTTGCTACATTTGAAAATGTGGGACGAGAATAATTCAAATTTTGTTATTTTTGGGTAACGAATTTTAATCATTATTTAATATTTTCTGTTAGTAAGCGGTCCTTTTGAATTTTCATTTCTTACTTACAAGGTGGCTATAAAGATAACTTTTCCATAAGAATATAAAATTTCATTTCGGTTAAATTGACAATATTTTTATTGAATAACTATCAAAACTTCCTTTTAATTTATTTTAATCGCAAAATTTGTTTTCACGGTCTTTTGCTCAATACTAAAAGATTTAACTTTGTAATATACCAGGACAATAAGGAAGTTAAAATACCGATAAAAAATCAATTTCCAGATTTTAACTTAAATTAATTTTTGATGATCCCTTCGCGAATCAAAGTGTCGATAACACTACATACGAGTTAAGGGTTAGTGACGTCAGAGGCACTTTTTAAAAAGACCCTTTATTGTCACTACTTAGGTATAATAATATATTTAGAGTTTTTACAACTGACTATTACAAACTTCAAGCCTACTATTTATATACATATATTGCATGCTTAAGCTTTATAGTTTTCGAGGTAATGACATTTAAAAATAGAATATATTGGCAATTTGTCAGCCTGTAGCTTAATGGTGCATCTTTTTTTTTTTTTTAGAAAAAAAACGGTTGACCTGTCCCTTTTTGGTCTTTCGTTTTCTATCCAAAAATGTCAACTTGTATGCATAGAAAACGTACATGTAGTTTAAAGCCCAAGCGGCCCTTACATTGCCCTTACATTTTGTCACTATCTACTTTAGACTATTTGGTTGAACCTATACTTAGAACGCAAAGGTGATAGACTTAACTGTTGCATTTAATATTTAGGTTTAAATAATCGTACATAAAAATTATTTCTTTAGAAAATGGAAGCCGATAGCGTAGTTCCAGATACCATTGACACTGTCCCATCCGCCAAAATTACTGTAATCTATCCTGGGAATAAGGAAGTTGAACTTGGTGCAGAACTTACTCCCACGGAAGTCAAACAACAACCTAAAGTTAAATGGGATGCTGACTCAGAAAAATATTATACCTTGAGTATGGTAGACCCTGATGCTCCCAGTAGAACAGAGCCAACGTTCAGGTAGGCTGCAGTCGAGGGGCGGCTCACTCCCTTAAATCTGTGTACATACTATTGTTAAATCACATTAAATCATTTTAAATCTTTCTTAATTAAATCGTTAGATTTTTTGATTTTTTAAAATCACTTACATCAATTTAAATGGCTTTAAATCATTTGAAATTAAGTTAAATCACTTTATATCATGTAAAATCGATTTAAATCACCATAAATCATCAATAAATCACAAAAATCACCTAACATTCGTTAAATCATCATCCCAATTTGGCATCACCTACAGTGCTGGGCAGCGCGTTACAGCAATTAAATCATGTTAAATCAGATTAAATCAATATATACTGATTTAAAATCTGTGTACACTTTTTTTGGGAGTTAGCCGCCCCTCGGCTGCAGTGGATTATTATTTATAAGGCATAGAAATAGTAGGCCATGGTTTTGGGGTCTTTTACTCTGAGTGGCATAATTATTTTGTAAAACATGGACGGTTACAGTGCAGGTTGTGGCTACATTCACTTTTATTTTTTCTATTGGATATTTAGGGTTCTGGTGTAGTGCTCAAGGAAAAATTATACACGGCTCTAGAGAACACAGCAGAGAAACACGCGCTGCATGCAGTTCTATTACCTACCGATTAGGTATCTATTACATCGTCACGTGTGATATCACCGAATTTAATTTATCCATTATTATGATTATGTCGTACAAAATAATATGGAAGATGATGCGACCTATGTATGTGATTTGATTATACAGGGTGGAATTTTTAAATGGAATAAATTCAGTATTAGAAAGCCTTATTTGCTGAAAAAATAAAAAAATACGAGTTCCGTTATTTTTAGTTTGGCACACTTTTTTCGTCTCTTCATGAAAGTTAACCCTCTTTTGGGGGTAGTAACCGCCCCCTACTTTTTTTTTAAATATAAAGGTATGTACTGTGATAGCTCGTTGTAAAGGGCATAAAAAAGGGATATTACCGACTATTATTTACTTTTGCATTTCGGTAATCTAGAAAGCCAGAAAAAAATAAAAACTGGCCATCTTAGCAACAATTATTGATACTACAAATGTAGTTTTGCCAGCACAGACTGTCTAATAGTCTAATAAAAACGAAACATGTTATTGATAAGGATTTTTGTACTTGCATGCTGTGGCATTCCAATATTCACTTTATTTTCGCTATTGGAAGAAGTGAATACTTATCTGTTGTAGTATTTTGTGCTATTTAAACGTTAGATAGTTATAATAAGAAGTATTTTTATACTAAAATGGGTTATTTAACTGAATCACACAAAATCGAAATTTTGTGTGATTCATTGATGATTGGCTGTGGCGACAGATCGCGTACTCAAGCAGAAGTATCAGCTTTATTTCACGAAACACACCCTCATCTACCACCAATTTCCAAAGGCACAATCAGCAAAATTGAAAGACGTTATCGTGAAGTAGGCCACGTCAGGGACATAGCAAGCGTAAGGCAGCCTCGAGTAATGGATGAAGATACGCAATTAAACGTTTTACTTGCTCTCCAAGAAAATCCTATTAGGTACTCCAGTTCGGCAACATGCAAGAGAAAATATCATAAGCCATACGTCTGCTTTAAAGTTAGTGAAATCATGTCAAATGCGTCCTTATAAAATGTTAATGGTACAAGAGTTACTGAAGATGATGAATGCACTTGATCAGCAGTTAGTATATTTGGACTGGATCCTTTTTATAGATGAGATGAGTGTACTTTTGTACTAAATGGTGAAGTCAATAAACAGAACTGTCAATATTGGTGCACAGAGAATCCTCACTGGATGCGAGAAACGCACACCCAGCGTCCGCAAAAGCTTAAAGTTTGGGCAGGCATAATTAATTGGCGGCCGAGTCATTGAGCCAATATTTCTTGAAGGTAACTTAAATGGCCGTACATATCTGGATTTTTTGCAAGGAGAACTTATTCCAGCTTTGACTGATATTTTTCCTCACCATGCAGAAGCAGATCTTCATGATGATCGAATATGGTTTCAGCAGGATGGTGCTCCGCCTCATTACGCCCAAAATGTTCGACAATATTTAAGTGAAGTTTTTCCAAACCGCTGCCTGGATAGGAAGAAGGGGTACTATTGAATGGCCGCCAAGATCACCGGACCTTAATCCTCTAGATTCTAGATTATTTCCTATGGGGTCACCTAAAAACTAAAGTTTTCGTAACAAAACCAGAAAATTTAGAGGAACTTAGGCAACGACTCATAAACGAAATTCGCCAAATGACCCCGAATATTGTATATAATGTCAAATATGAATTTTACTTCAGATTAGGGTTTTGTCAAGAAAAAAGGGGCAACATTTCCAACAATTTTTACAATAAAACAAATTATGTCGAAAAATGTGTTTTCACTTTTTTCTGGCTTTCTAGATTACCAAAATGCAAAAGTAAATGGTCGGTCATATCCCATTTTTTATGCCCTTTCCAATGAGCTATCACAATACATACCTTTACATTAAAAAAAAAAGGTGTGGGCGGTTACTACTTTCATGAAGAGACGAAGAAAGTGTGCCAAACTAAAAATAAAGGAACTTGCATTTTTTTTATTTTTTCAGCAAATAACAAGGCTTTCTAATACTGAATTTATTCCAGTTAAAAATTCCACCCTGTATGAGTATCATTTTTTTAATACTCATATTATAAGGGATTAAAAACGAGTCCAAACTAACCTGAGCTAACTAGTATTGTACAAATAAATGCGCACACATGTTTAATTATTATAATAAGTGCATTTATTAAGGAAATAGATATAAATATTAATTCAATCAGAATAAAAATGTTCCTTTCTGACATGAAAAGAATGCTGTTAAACTAGAGTACGTTAAATTTTAAAAATAATCATAGACTTAGTAAGAAGTATTGGTTAGTTCTGATCGGTTTGGATTCAGTGATGATATTTTTAAAAGGCTATTTTTAAATAAAAATATGGCATATTTTTGTCTATTCGTATTCTGCCTTAAAATTTACAAAGTACCTACGTGTAACACTGGCCTAGACTCGAGTAAATTCTTTCTGCGAGTATTGATTTGCGACCGCATAATATACCTTAAAACAGTCTCCTACTCGCCGCTGATAGGCACTGAATCTACACTATAAACGTATTTAGTCTTTTGCGAGCACTTCGGCAGTGTATGGTTTAAAACAGCCAATAAATTTAATAAAAGTGGATGTGTATAGGCCTAACCTGCACCGTGGCAGTGTATATTTTAAACAAAATCTTGTAAAAAATACTTTTTAAAAACAAGCTTTTATTAAGGTGTACTAAAACGAAAAAAATTAGTATAGTTTTTTGATTGTGGCAGTACTAAATGCTATTTATAAGTGGACGTAGTTCGCGTGGGTGAATTCTAATAAAAGTATAGTATCAAAGTTATCACTGCAACAGATATAATTATATTATGTTATATCTTAAAAGCTTGTAGCGCGCGACAAGTTCATGCAGACATTAACTTTGTTTGTCAGCAATTGTAAGTAGATAGGTACCTAAGGATGTATTTTTTTCTTTTCTATTTACGCGAGAAGCTTTTAAGACAATAAATTTAACGTAATGTATTATATCTGTTTCAGCGATAACTTTGATACTACTTCTATTAGGATCCACCCACGCGAACTACGTCCACTTGTAAATAGCATTTAGCATTGCCACAATGGAATAACTATACTTATTTTACGTTTAGAATGACGCCACACAGCTTATCATGTTCTACTCATCAAACCCTTTCATTTGATACAAATGTCAAGGGGGTTCTGAAGAAAAAGGTAATCCGCCATCTTGTGACGTCCGCCATATTGGGTTTAGAAAGACGTCACATAGATTATCGTATTTTACTTGTCAAACCCATTCATTTAATGCTCATATCAAGGGGATTGTGAAGAAAAAGATAATCCGCCATCATGTGGCGTCCGCCATAGTGACTTTAGAATAACGTCACATAGGTTATCGTATTCTACTCGCCAAACCCTTTCATTTGATACCCATGTCAAGGGGGTTGGAAAAAAAGGTAATCCGCCATCTTGTGGCGTCCGCTATATTGGGTTTAGAATGACGTCACATAACTTATCGTATTCTGCTCGTCAAACCCTTTCATTTGATACTCATATCAAGGGGATTGTAAAGAAAAAGGTAATCCGCCATCTTGGGGCGCCCGCCATATTGGATTGAACAATTATTATTGAATATTGAAGAACAATATTAAATATACTATATTGCATTGTCGGGTTATTTTTAAAAAGTTTTAATATTACCGATTATAAATTGGGAAAAAAATATTAACGTTTTTCTATGTAAAACCATACAAAAAGTCATTCTGTATTATTAAATGTGTAAAAACTAGCCACTGCCACAATAAGCAAAGAGTGAGTTTTGAATAATTTATGTTTTTTTGAGTTAGTGTCATATGTTTTATCATTACCGTCTCCATACTTAAACAGGGTAAAATTTTATATTTTGCGGAAATAAATTTATGCAAAAATAGTCATTTATGCATTGCAATTTCATTTACGCTCGTATTAGTAAGTTTCACAAAGAGCTAGGACACTTTTAAAGATATGTCGAAAGAGTTTTTCATATAGTGTGTAACAAGTTAAAAATTAACAGTTTTTGTTCTTTATGCTAAAATAGTCTCTAATATAATTTTGCTTAAATATTTATTCTTATGTGTCACACCCTCCTAGAACATAAATCGCTTGCTTTTTTACCTGCATTTTTTAGTGTTTAAGATTTTGGGGCGAGGACGGTAATGATGATGATAAGGAAAAGTAGACGGTAATGATAGGGACGGTTATGAGAAAAATATAAATAAAAATTTGTTTAGCTGGCAACGCCGCTAGTTTAAAACTTCTCTGTTCGTATTTTAAAAGGTTTTAGGTTATGTTATTGAATTATAGCTTTGCTTTTTTTATATCGTATTTTTCTTTGAAATAAAACCCTATAGACGGCAATGAGTGGTAAAAGGACAGAAACATATCAAAATATTATCCTAGTATATTATAAAAACACACACCGATTTTTTCGTCAAAAATCTAGTGCACAACACAAACAATGAACGACCGCGCTTAATAGGGTGCAATAAAGTGACTGATGTTCCACCTAACATACAATTAGGGTACACCAGAACTAAGGTAGATGGTAATGAAACAAATCTTGCGGGACAAGTGTCTTTTTATCGTTTATTATTTTGTGAGCATATACTATATATAATATCTACTAAAACAATGTAGAGATATATTTTGTCACTTGAAAGTACCTACCCAAGCTTTTATTGAGAGGTCAAAAATAGCAAAATATACGAACAATAAGTATGAAGTTTTCCAATCGGGACATGAGACGGTAATGAGAAAACGATGGTTTAAGTAAACCTACAATAAATAGTTGGTGGCTTTTGCTTATTTTGTGATAGTAGTAAGCAAATTATGGGTGTGACTAATAATTTTGCAAAACAGAACATAGTTTTTAACGTTATAATATAATTAAAAAACCTCAGGAACTGACATATTAAAACTATTTTAAAATGACCCTGTCACCGGACCTAGTATACACGTGTACAAAATTTCAAAGCTCTAGCTTAACTAGAACTAGTCGAAATTTTGATTGCAATATTTGACCTAAACATACTAACATACATACATACAAACAGGTGAAGTTAATATAAAAGTTTGTAAAAATAGTTCAAGAGGCCCCAAGAGAACTAACAATTCCTATAACAAGCCATTATAATTAAACCTAATCATTGAGGAACGGATAAATCATACGAGCTCGTCGCACGGTCATGGGCGGAGTGAAAATATTTTTGAGTAATAAATGTAAAATGAAATCAAATCTAGACTTTATTACAATTTATTGGCATTACATGATATAATTAACATTTTTTCAAAGTTCGTTTCAGTAAAACGCGTTCGTTTATAATTAAGAATATCTCTAAGTCTAGAAAAGCTTCTTTTGACATCACAACTTGTAACAAGAGCGAAACGGAAATGATAATACAAGTCAGTATTTTTAGTTTTCAATGTTTCAAAAATATTTGTCATTTCTGAAAATCCTGGATTTCTTTCTAAGATTTTTGATATACATATGCACCTCGGGAGAGAATGCTCTTTTTCCTTCAGTGCTTTGTAGCCCTCGGGCTTCGCCCTCTGGCTACAAACTGCACCTCAGAAAAAATCAATCATTTCTCTCCCTTGATGTATAGTGTACTATATTATAATGATAAGAATTTCAAAAAGTACAATTTTAAGGTACCATCATGCCGAAAAAAAACTAGGACAGCAAAATTTTCTTTTTTCTCCTAGACTATTAGGAATTATTTACTGTCGAGCCTGGTACATACCAGTAAAATTTCATATGAAAATTTTACATGTCAATATAGATTGTCACTTTATCATTAACTTGTCAAGCACATTTTTCTCTAAAAATATGTCACAATTTTATTAACCCCCAGCAAAACGCTATTATTTACAGTCGGTTGCGAGATGGTGCTTTATTATGGATATGCAGACGAACTGGAAGTAAACAAGAATACCGTCAAAACAAAAATTAGCAAGGCACGTGACTATTATTAGAAAAGCACGTTCAGGTCCCCCTAAAATTTCTACTGAAGATCAAGATATAAGACTGCTTAATTATCTAAGGGATCATCCATTCGAAACTGCAATAAAGGCGAAAGAAGAGACGAACTTTCCAGGTTCTGCAAATGCTGCTAAACAGGGTTCGAAATTCCGATGTACGAAGTCGTGTGCTGCTAGTAAAATATTTTTAACGGAAAGAAATAAACAGGGCAGGTTAGAATTTGCACATGAATATTTAAATCAGAATAATTTCTGAGAAACAGTTATATTTTCTGAAGAGAAAACTTTTCAGTCATGTAATAATGGGAGAATTCGGGTTTACAGGCCTTCCGGCATGCGGTATGATGAAATATACCTACACCCACAAAATCAACCAAAGTGAGCGTTTCTCTATAAATGTTTGCGGTAAGATTAGCGCTAGAGGGCCTTGAGTTTGCCAAATCGTGGAAGGAAGACTAACTGAGGCCGTATACGTTAATATACTAAATGAAGTGATGATACCATCGATAAACGCTGTATATGGTCGAAATTTTACATTTCAGCATGATAATGCTCCACTATACACAGCACGCATTGTGCAAAATTTTCTCCAAGAAAATAATATAGCAGTTCTTCTCTGGCCTTCGAAGAGTCCCGATTTGAATCCGGTCGAAAACATTTGGGGTAAAATGGTCAAATCCATGTATAAACATGATTTTCGGTCAAGAAACAGGGATGAATTAAGCTACAGGATAAATCAAGCTTGGGTTGAAGTAACGGGCGAATTATGCAGAAGCCTAGTTTTCAGTATGCCGCAAAGGCTTCAAGAAGTAATAAACAGAAATGGTTCTAGGACCAAATATTAAAAATTTTGTGTTTCTTTAAAAATTTTGTATTTGTATTTTTTTATCTTTTATTGATTTTATTTTATTATTGGTTTTATTTTTCATTTTCAGGCGATGTTAAAGATACTTTAAATAAAATATTTGACTTTTTTCTAAATAAAAAATTGCCCAATAAATTTAGTTTCTCCACATAAACTGTCCCTCAAATTTATTCGACAAGAATATATTTTGATGCCACCTCGTATCGCAAAATACAAACGTTAAATTATGTAACCTAGGTTACCTTTTAAAAGTTAGGTGTTTTTACTTTTCCAGCTCTAGAGCACCTTTTAAAGTCTAGGAGATATGTATTTCCTTTCCCAGTTTTGTGATTTTGCTGTCCTAGTTTTTTATCGGCACGATGGTACTTGTACAAATTTTTGTATGAAAAAATATTACAAAATGACGGAAATATGGCTCTTCTCCTAGAACCGTTTATTTATCATATCACTTGCGGTGAGCCAGATATTGCCGGAACCGCTTATCAAAATAACAATAAACGCGGTAGTATATTGCAATGAGAAGGGCCTGGACGACGGGTTTGGTAAAATACTCTTAAGATGATGTACTAAAAAAAATATTGATTCTTTTGACCAACCCAACTAATACGTAATGTAAAATGTAAAATTAAGACGTAGCTAGGTCGGTCACAATGCCATTGTATCAAATGTACTTATTTATTCTTTTTTCAGGGAAATTAACCATTGGTTAGTAGTCAATATAAAAGGTAATGACTTATCGACTGGTGACACATTAGCCAGCTACAGGGGCTCAGGACCACGTAAGGGCTCGGGTCTTCACCGATACATTTTCATTGTTTTTGAACAAAAGAATAAAATAGCAGTAACTGAGGAAGATTTAGAAACAAACAGAAAAAAATTCTCCATAAGAAAATTTGCAAAGACATACGATTTAGGAAATGCTTATGCTGGGAATTATTATCAAGCACAATGGGATTCTTCAGTGCCAGAAAGGAGACCTTAAATCTGAAATTTAAAAAATTGATTAAAGAGTAAAATTACGTTTATTTTTATAGTTTTATTACTTAAGGGTTATGAAAATTGTATTTGTAATAATTGAAGCAATTCTAGCAAAGTCAACACTATATACAGGGGGTCCTTAAGTACGTTCAAATATTTCAGGGGGCGGTTCTCTAGGATATTCTAAGAAAAAAAGTTCCTATAAACAACAAACCCAGCCTAACAATTAAAAATACACAAAAAATGTCCCTTCTCAAAAAATGAAAATATATTTTGTTGCATGCCGCTCCACCATTTATAGGATCTTTTATTTTAGTTCTTTTTTTTAAATGTTTATACGTACCTACATCTAGAATCAGATATTTTGGCTAGCAATTTATAAGAGCTTATTTTTTAACTGGGTCGACATGTTAGCTTATATTAAAAACGTCATTTTTTTTTTCTCAAAAGCATTTAGGTATAAAAGTAATACGCTAGTATTTCTTGTTTTTATGACTGTTTATTAACATACTAACAACGCTTATAATGTTGTATTGTGACATTTTCTTAAAATAAATTATTTTTTTAAGGTCTTTCGCTCTCCAGGCGGATATTTGCCAACACAAAGACTTTTTGGACACCCTGTATACATAGATACAAATAACCACACATATAAATACAAAGATAGACGATTTTCTTGAAATCCGACTTGATTAAGTTTATTTTGGTACTAATAAAAGGATTTGCAAATACTAAGACTTTTCTGACACCCTGTATACACACGTACAAGCATAAACACATATTAATGCAAATATATTCGATTTGCTTGAAATCCGACTTGATTAAGTTTATCTAAGTACTAATAGGAGTAATTGCTCATACCAAGACTTTTTGGACACCCTGTATACATGCACACTAACACCCACACGTTTAAATAGGAATACAGCCGACTTAATTAAGTTTATCTTGGTAGTAGTAGAAGTATTTGCCCATACTAAGACTTTTCGGACACCCTGTATACATATATACAACACATAAATAGAAATATAATCGATTTGCTTGAAATCCGGTTTAATTAAGTTTATCTTGGTACTTAGAGGAGTCTTTGCTCAAACCAAGACTTTTTGGATAGCCTGTATACAAACATACAAACACAACACAACACGACATACAGTAATTTAAATATTTTCGATTTTCTTGAAAACCGACTCAAATAAGTTTATCTTCGTACTAATAGCAATGATATTTGCGCATACAAATACTTTTCGGACACCCTGTTTACATATATACAAACACAACACCACGACACAAGGTAATATAAATATTTTCGATTTTCTTGAAATCCGACTCAATTAAGTGTATCTTCGTACCAACAGCAAATATATTTTTGCATACAAAGACTTTTCAGACACCCTGTATACATATATACAATCATCCACATGCCGACAGTTATAAAATGTATTTTCCAATCGTTCTGGCTCCTTTCCCTAAGATTAAATTAAAATGATTTAATAATAATTAATATATTGGCCCAAAGGTAGATTAGCTAATCCTGTTGTAATCGTCTTAAGCTTTTGAAAATCTTGCTAGGTCTTATTTAGTTGTTGATGTCTGGTTTATCGAGGCCTAAAAATAAAAGGTTAGGTAAAATTTGTTATAAATATTAAGATGTACCGTAGAAGAAAATGTTGTGGGCAGATATCTCGTTAAAGTCTTTATGTATTACAGTGTCGTTAGTACCGTAAAGACAATTCATTAAAATTATGTTCTTGTGTGGAAGTAAACAAGTGTCAGATGTCACATTTAGTAAAATGAAATTCCCCAGGTCTTTGACATACAGAAACGGACGGCCGTTATTTGATGGACGTGGTCTTTTTTTATCTTCTGACAGCCCGCGAAGATCGAAGTCTAAGTACTACGTACCGTGGGTGTACTGGGGAATCGACTCACACATCTAGAGCTGGGCACATCCCTAGGGATTTCACCAGCCCTTTAAGAGGATGTGTGGGGTGGTACCACCTCGGTCGACGAAGAAGTCCTCTACCACCTTCCAAGGTCATTTTTTTGGCAAATACCTTTGCAGAGTTGCATTTTGGCGAGCCAGCAGCAGTTTCGCTGTTATATTTTGAATTTTGGGGCCCAAAACTGGACTGTCGGCGGTAATAAGTTTTGTTACGCCAATATAATCAGTTGATTGAGTTATATCAGTTTTGTGGGCAAAAATGTTCAGTTTTTTTGTACTATCAAAGAGGCCACACACGATCTCAGGTGAGTTTCTCTTTCAAATACCTATTGTTTTATGTGAATACTGCACTGTTACTTAGATTTGGTTTATAAGATCTTAAAATTTGAATACCTTATTTTGTATTTGATGGTCATACCCTAACGCTAGGTATTTGTTGCAGGCCTTTTTCTTTTCTTCGTCTTTTTCTTTCTTCGTTCTTTTTTCTCCTGTTTGTACTTCGTTTCCTGTTCTTCCGGCCTCGACTTCTCCTTTCCATCATCCTTATGGAGCTTCTGACGCCGTTGTAAAGGAGGACCGCTGCTCTTACACAATCGGAGTGCGTAAGGATACAATACTACAGGGTTCGACTCGCCTCGCTGCCTAAGTCGTTGAGACACCACACGACTACGGACGTTCAGGTTTGATGTGTTTCTGCGGGAGTTACACAGTTGGGCCCTTTTACCTGGGATTCAGTCAAACGTCTTTAATCCCACACAACAGTTGGTCCCGATATATACTTATCCCTTTAAGAGTGTTTATGACAAATATTATAATTATTTATTATGTTTGGGTATACAGGGTAAATAAAAAAGTTTTGAAAATTTGTAATGTTTATTGTGCAAAATAAATTCACAATTTTAAAAATTAATAATATAATACAGTTTACAAGTATTGTTTTACATAATATAATGTTATTAATCAACTACTATCCATTTCTAAAGTTTTGACCCCTCAGTCTGAGGGTCAATAACAAAAAAACCACGGGGCAGAATAAACTGAAAAAATTACAGCTTGTTAGGACGTTATCCAAGAGTTTCTTCCAATAAAATATATTATTGTATTGTAAACGATATTGAACTTATTCATAATCAATTAGAAAAAAACGATTTTACTGCGTTAATACTGATAAACGATTTTCTCATGTCTATATATTGGTTAATTTTTTTCCTATTTAAATGCAATTTTGAAGGTAGATAGAAAAATATCTATACTTTCGCAAGAGATTGGTAGTATGTGTCTGAAATTATCAGTATCAGCTGTACTGTGGACAATTTTAAACCGTAAAAAAATCTTTACACTCGTAGACGTATGTATTATTATACAAATGTATTTTATTACCCAAAATTAAAAAAAGCACCTTTAGTTCTTGTAAAAATTGTAATAAATATTACAAGCGACATAAGAAAGAGATGAAAAGTATTAAACGCCTTTACCGACACACACACACTACGGTGGCCTCGCCAGGGCCTCGCCACGCTTATCGTTATGTAGTCCGTAGTTCCATGTATTTTGTATTTGTTTAGAAGTTAATCTATTTGTTATGGAGTGAAACGATTTGTCAAATAATATTATTTATTTGATTGTGGTTGTTTATATCGACTTATTGTTGATTTAGATTTTTGGTTTTAGTGGTAGATATTAATTTGAAATTATTATTGCTTTCACACGATTTTTAAGATTATCGTGTTCGAATTTATATAAATACCTGATGTAATCTGAACCAAAAATATGGTACCAAACTACAGTCTAATAAATTAAAATGTATTGTCAGTGCAACGAACAAATGACAAATATTATATTAAAAGTCAGAGCGTACTTTCAACAAGAGAAAGATAACGGTTTGGAATGTGATGAGAATTTCCAGGGCGTCCTAAGGAGAACAATATTAAATGTTTACCTGGAGCTCCGGTTTCCTTCTATACAAGAAGTTTACCAGAAATTGAAAGAAGATGTCGATTATTTACCAGAATTTTCAGAAATGACTTTGTACCGATGGATTAAAGAACTTTGGTTTTCCTATAAAAACCTAATTAATAACCCAATTTTAATGGAATAAAACACAATTGCTGCGAAAAGAGCGGAATTCTTATACGACATAAAGAGATATCGTGAAGATTCTTGGCAAATATTTTATACAGATGAAACATGGTGCGGTGCAAATCATTCAAGGAAGTTTGGCTGGGTTGAAAGAGTTAATCCCACAAAACGGGATAATTGTGATGAATACAGAGGTGGTATACAGGAAATAATGGCTTTAGAGGTGGAATAAAACGGCCATCAGGATCAGGACCACGGGTTATTATCTTACATATTGGTAGTAAAACTGGGTTTTTGGATGGCTGCCTGAAGTGTTTCGTTGGGAAAAAAAGTGCGGGCCAGTGGCTTACCATTACGAAGAATGGTTTAGAACAGTGCTTTCCGTAATACTTGACAAATCAGTAATCGTAATTGACCAAGCACCGTATCATACAATGTTGGATCCTAATTTTCGAAATCATACAACTGCCTTGACAAAACAAAAAATAATAGAATGGATGTCCCAGCGAAAAGCAACATTGCCCGATGGATTTACAACGTTTAATGATTTAACCAAACCAATGCTTTTAGACCTAGGCAAGAACTATCACTTTCCAAAAACGTATCTTTTAGATACAATTGCAAAGGAGTTACGTAATGATAATGTAAAGCTTCTATGGTTGCCAGTTGCACACTGTGAATTCAACGCAATGGAATTAATTTGGGCATATGTGAAAAAGAAAGTGGTAAAATTGAATACTACGTTTAAAATCACACATGTACTAAATTTGTGTCTTGAAACGATGCAGAACGTTCCAAATTCTGTTTGGGAAAATTGCGTTGGACACGCTAATAAAATTGAGGAATCCTACAGAGAAAAAGACCACTTAGTTGATGTTGTAGAACCATTAATTATAAATTTACATGAAGATGATGATTCAAATGAAGACTTTAGTAATGATGAAGAAGGAGAAAACGATACATAAGTGTAGGTATTCTTCGGTAAAAACGAGTGGTGTAATCCAATCAGGTTATTTTTAGTTGTAGGTTTAAATAAATTTTGTCAGGGCTTTGTACCTTAAAAGTTAAATCAGATGTGATTTTATGTAAACAGGCCACTTTCACCTATTTCTTTTATTATTAAGCAAAGGCAAATGCAGACAAACTTAACACAGCATTTGTTACAATTTTCCAAATATGCGAATCACACAAATAAGGGAACATCAAATATTGTTTTTCTTTTAGGTGAATTATAAATAAATCAAGCTAATTGGCCTATATACGTTACTCACTTTGAAGTAATATTTTTACATTACTATTGTTCTACTACACACGTTTGCCTATTTTATACATCTTAATGAAACCATAGAAAATCGTTAAATACAAATAAATGTAAATATTTACCAATGCATATAGTTATTTTTTCTTAATTTTACCAGTTACCTACTTTATCATATAGAGCACAAAAAAAAACCTTCACTATATTGCATTACTTTAATGATTATTACCTTAACACCCATACTATTACACCTTCGACGCCCCGCTCCATCCCGCAAGCTCAATGCTGCTATCCTTTACACAAAATTGTTTGTATTTAGGTTTATGACAACTGCCCAAAACCAAATTTTCGTTAAACGTAAAGTTACATCTCTTTATATGTAATACAAAAAAACAAAAATTTTTGCTGTAAGATTACTGGTAGTAATTACATAACCACAATCATTTTTTGCCTATTACTATAAAACCTAAGAAAAAAAAATAAAAATAATATTTTTTGGGAATAATGTAAGGTTCACTTTATCGCCTGTAAAAAAATAGTTAGGCCTGGGAGTACCAGTAAGGCACAATAAATTTTTAAACTTGAGTAATTGATGAAAGACGGAAAAAATGGTGACAATTTTACAATTACCTTCCCATTAAAAAAGCACCAAGGCATCTACGGTTACAACGTTTTACATGTGTAATAGAGACAAGTAACTTTACCGAAATATGTGAAAATTATATTTTTTAAAATTGTACTTTTTACTTTACAAGCTTCCAAACTGAGGGGTCAAAACTTTAGAAATGGATAGTAGGCGCGTATTTACAGGAAACACATTTTATAAAACTTGTTCTGTCGATTTCATTTGACATATATTCCCGTATTTTATTTTGTACAAATTGTTTTTTCTTTCTAATATCAGCTTTTAGAGCTTTTGGAAATTTGTTCAGGTTGGGTCACTAGCAGCTTTTCTTTTGATACAATTGCTTAACTTTTGTCTTTCAAGATTTTCTTCAGGCTCATGATTATGATTTAGATTATATTTTAAAACACATTCAAAATTTGTGGTCGGCGTGTAGAGTTTAGCGGGACACTTGGTTTTTTTATTTACACATCTCCAATACAAAGTGTTATCTTTTAAAATTTTGCCGACACAAAACTTAAAACCACATACGACTAACAGTCGCTTTCCTTTTTCACTTAACATTGTTTGAACTTCCATCGTTTATAAAACTCAGAAAAGAACTGACAAAAATGAATAAGTTGTCAACATTTAAGGACCTGTGAGCACCCTGTATTGGTACCTTAACTAGGTATTTCTAGGAATATCGTACTACACCTTTTCAAGTGTAATAAAACCACTAATACCCTCATTTGCATATCGGGGCCCAACTGTTGGGTGTAATCATCCGATTACCTGCAAAAGGGCCCAACTCGCTAGCGTCCGTTTCTGCTGTTTTGCTATTGACAATCGGGTTACGGCCCTAGGCCTTCACTCACGCACTCACTAAATTTCTGTCACATTGTAGCCGAAGCGTCAAGTGTAGAATTATTCCTGAGCTGTGTGTGAATGTTCTGACACTTATTGTTGTAAATATTATGTACAGTTGATATAACGATTGTTAGTGTAAATCGTCCATAAGGCCGAGCGTAAAAAGGCCTGTTTACTCCTTCGCCTTGACACGTATATGTTATTTTTAAGCACTTGTAGCGTATTAGATCTTAATGAGGTAATTTCCTACTGATTTTGGCTCCTTAAAACACTCATTTCATCAGTTAAAATTTAAACTTGAAACCATGCTCAGCTCTCAGCTGTTCAATAAAAATCTAAATGTAACCTAACTTTGCCATTTTTTTATCTTCTCAAACACATGGGGAGCGGCCAGAATCAGGGGAAGAGACACTATACTCGGCATGTCGAATTGATAACCTCATTTTGTGAAGGATACATGCAAGATGATTAAAGGAAAGCGAAGCTGCGGCTAACAGCTAGTAATACAAAATATTAATTTTAATTAAACTATTTATTACTATTATTACTGCTGGGTAATAAAAAATAAGTGCTTGCCATTACATTGTTAACAAAAAGAAACAGCGACGCAAACAGCTGCTTAACATTTAACCCAAAATATCATGGAAAGTACTTCCATTGTATCCCACGTCAGTGCTGGCTGCGTTCTGGAAAGTGATGTACATTCTGCAAAACATATTTAAAATTAATAATATAATTTCTAGGAAACTTTTTATTTTAAAAAAATTTCCAGGGCAGTTTGTTACACAAGATAATCTAAATCAGGCGCGGCCCGTCCATAAGGTCATTTGGTCAATGACCCACCTAAATTTATTTTCAATGATCCACCTAATAATTTATTTTTTAAAACCAAAGTTTTATTTCAAAAAAGTGCAAGTTTCATGCGAAAACTCCCCAAGAAAGAATTAAGCCAAGCCATCGTATTAATTAGCGGCTAAACATAGCAATAATCAAACTTAAGCACCTCATTCGAAGATTAAAAAATGATATAAAAGTTACTCAACATCTGAACAAAGGAACAAAGAATATTGGATTTTTTGCTCAAGTTTTCTCAGTTGATTCAAAATATTTAGTCTGGATTTTATTGCCCCAAAACTAACGAAATCCTCGAAATTGCCAAATCCCAAGTATTTGTATGTATTAAAAAACTTTTCGGTGAGCTTCAGGGTCCTAGCCAGAGTTGCATATTAGGGGGATGAAGAATTAATTTAATAGAAAAACTCTCGACCAAACAAATGGCCAGATCACTATCTCTAGGAGGGCGAAGGGTATATCAGGGGAGCTACGCCCCCCCCCCCCCTGTTTCACCTCTGTCTACGGCCCTGACGAATCAGCATGAATCATTAGAAACGTGTATAGAATATTATTATAAGCTCTACCATTGGAATGTAAAATCTCAGGAATATCATGACCGTAAAAAAAATGCAACTTATGGTGGTTCAGTCACCAATGTTAGTCATCAAATATAACGGCATCGGCACGGGTTTTCTCACAGTAGCAACGTGATCCAGAGGTAGAGTCTCAGCTCGTGAACCAAGAGGTCGTGGGTTCGAGGCTGTGCTCGGGTACTTTTTTAAATTTTTGTTATTTAAAAAAATTAGATCGGCTCTAAAAGGTGCATTGGCAACAAGTTTAGCACTGGTCCCTCGATAAAATATTTTTAAAATTATTCGTAATCTCATATCTACTACAGCTGGCCGCGTGCGGGTGCGTAGACACAGACCGTATTACTGTTGGTTTATGCGACTAAATATATAATACCTAATGGTTTAGGTATTACCTGTTGACCTAATATTGTTACTTTAATAGTGATTGATACTGTCAGTTATATAAATAGTTTTGTTGTTTTTAAAATGTCATAATTCTATCAAAAATATATATGATATAAATACTGTGTATGCTCTATAATTCTAACAGGTTATGGGCCCAGAGCATTAAAACTATATATATAAGAAAGGGAAGTAACATAGAAGTTATTTAGAAGAAACATAAATATATAAAATAATGGCTGTTGAAACGAAGTCCATAATTAAGATGTTGAACAATACTAATTACGCAACGTGGAAATACAGAATGGAGTTGATGTTGGTAAAAGAAGATCTCTGGGATATAGTATGTAAAGAAATACCAGAAGAAAAAAGAGATAGTACTTGGGAGACAAAAAATAATAAGGCAAAAGCAATGATCGGTCTACTTATTGAAGATTCCCAACTAACACATGTGAGAAAACTAAAAAACGCAACAGAATATTGGGAAGCTCTAAGAAAATACCACGAAAAGTGTACATTGTCAAACAAAGTATCTATTCTAAAGAAATTATGTAGAATGCAACTAACTGAAGATGATGAAATGGAGGATCATTTGATTTTAATGCAGCAGCTGGTTGACCAATTGACAGCAATGGGGGAAGAACTGGCAGAAAAGTTAGTAGTAGCTTTCATGTTAAGTAGTCTACCTGAAAGCTATAATACAATTGTAATGGCTTTAGAAACACGTCCAGAGCAAGATCTCACCGTTGAAATGGTCAAAGAAAGATTGATACAAGAAAGCAGAAGAAGAAGTGAAATTAGTTTAAAAGAATCTGAAGTTGCTATGAAGTTTCATACAAGGTATGGATCAAAACAAAATAAAACTGAAAAAACTTGTTATATTTGTAATAAACGAGGTCATTTTCAAAATGAATGCTGGTATAACCAAAAGAACAAGTATATGCGTAAAGACAATAAAAGTTATGATGGAAGAGGAGAAAAACAAAAAGCTAAGAAGATTGTACGAAACAACGAATATGGTAAATCTACAACAGATAGCGATGATAACGATGAGAAACCACAAAATACCCATGCATGTTTTGTGGCTACTCTAGCTTCAAAGGATAAATGGTACATTGATTCAGCCGCAACTTGTCACATGTCGTGTAATAAAAATTTTTTCGAGAAAATCAATTATGAAAGAAAAGAAACAATATTTTTAGCAGATGGAACAAAAATTGAATCTAGATGGACTGGTAATGGATGGTTAAATGTAGAAGATGAAAATGGTAAAAACTCAAGTATACAAGTTCAGGATGTACTGTTTTGTCCGGAAATAGATGGAAATCTTTTATCAGTAAGAAAATTAACAGCTCTTGGTTTGGAAGTAATCTTTAAAGACAGGGAATGCCGAATTCAAGATATAAATTCAAAAATTTTGGCAAAAGCTTATTTAAAAAATAATTTATACGAATTAAAACTCTCTAATAGATTACTGATCGCTCAAAACGATAAAACTAAGTATGATATAAACTTATTACACAGAAGATTTGGACATAAAAATTATAATTCAATTCGTACCATAGTTTCTCAAAATTTAGCTGAAGACATTGGTATTTATAATAAAGAAGAAACAAGTAACTGCGAAGTTTGTATAAAAAGTAAGATGACGCAAAAAAGTTTTCCAAAGAAAAGTGGGAACAGACAAAAGGATGTATTGGATTTGATACACAGTGATGTTTGTGGCCCGATGAAAACACAAACGCCTAAGTGGTAATAAAATTCTAACCTTTATTGATGATTTTAGTAGGTACTCGTTTGTTTATCTACTTAAACATAAAAACGAAGTTGAACAAAAATTTATTGAATTTTCTGAAGAAATGTAGGTATACAAAATTTGGCAAGAGAATTAAAATAATAAGAAGCGATAATGGAGGCGAATATGTTTCACGAACTATAACAAATTATTTGAAAAGAAATGGTATAAGACATGAAACTTCAGCACCGTATTCACCTCAGCAAAATGGTGTAGCCGAACGAAAAAATAGGTCTCTTACAGAAATGGCAAAATGTATGCTGGTGGAAGCAAATCTGGACAACAAATTTTGGGGAGAAGCTGTAATGACTGCTAATTATATGCAGAACAGACTGCCAACAAAAGCTTGTGAAAAAACACCATTTGAAATGTGGTTTAAACAAAAACCCAGATTAGATAATATACGGATTTTCGGATGTGAAGCATTTGCTTATATACCCAAAGAAAAACGAAGAAAAATGGATGACAAAGCAATAAAATTAAAATTAATGGGTTATTGTGAAAACTCCAAAGCATATCGGCTAATTGATGAAAACAACTGCAAAATAACTATCAGTAGAAATGTTAAATTTAATGAAGATCTGCAGGTGTACAGGAATATACAAAATACGCCAAAACAAAATGATAAAGAAGAGATGGAAATGTCAATAACGGTTTTACCCAGTCAAGAGGAAGAAAATTATGAAATAATTGACAACGTTAAAAAACTTGAAAATATAGATAATGAACAAATAGAAATAAACATTAACAAAGAAAAACCAACAGAAGATGAGCCGAAATATAACCAGAGAGATCTGCACATATATGACGAACCTAGAAGTTATGAAGATGTTATGAAAAGACCTGACCAAGATATGTGGTTAGATGCTATGCAAGATGAGGTTAATGCACTAAATAAGTTTAAAACATGGAATATTGTACCAAAACCAAAAGATAGAAAAATAGTCGATTGTAAATGGGTATACAAATTAAAGAATGACCCAGTATGTAATAATATCAGATACAGAGCAAGACTTGTTGCACGAGGATTTAGTCAAAAATATGGAGAAGACTATGATGAAGTATTCGCTCCAGTTGTGAAACAAACGACAATAAGAACACTGCTGACTATTGCTGGAATTAAAAATTTACAAATCAAACAACTAGATGTTAAAACGGCGTATTTAAATGGTAATTTAAAAGAAAAAATTTATATGAAACAGCCTACCGGTTTTGAAGATAAAGAGAATCCAGAATATGTTTGTGAACTAAAAAAAAGTATTTATGGGCTAAAACAATCAGCAAAAGTTTGGAATGAAACATTTAATGAAGTACTAATAAGATTTGGATTTGAAAGAAGTCAGTCAGATTTGTGTTTATATACAAAGAAAAACGAAGAAAACGGAGAAAAATTAGATGGAGATTACATTTACGTTCTTGTATTTGTTGATGATGTAATAATTTCAGCAAAGAATGAAAAACACATTGATGAAGTTCAGGATTATCTAAAAGAAAACTTTGAAATTAAAACACTAGGAAATCTAAATTATTATCTCGGTATTGAAGTGCAAAGAAATGAGGATGGCATTTTTTGTATAAACCAGAAAATTTATATCGAAAAAATTTTAAATGAATATGAAATGACAGAAGCGAAAACATCTGAAATACCAATGGATCCAGGCTATTTTAAAAATAGTAACTCCAGTTTACTACCAAACAATGACCTGTACAGACAAGCTATAGGTGCACTATTATACCTGTCTGTCAATACTAGACCTGACATTGCGACAGCCGTGTCAATTTTGAGTAGAAAAGTCAGTAAACCAAATAAAGTAGATTGGAATGAAGTAAAAAGAATAATGCGATATATTAAAGGAACTAAAGATTATGTGCTAAAGTTGGGACATATATCAGAAGGAAATAATCTCATTTGCTATGCTGATGCAGACTGGGCTGGCGATAACAATGACAGAAAGTCTACAAGTGGATTTATAATTAAATATTTAAATAGTCCAATTTCATGGAGCAGCAAAAAGCAATCAATGGTATCTCTGAGTTCTACAGAAGCTGAATATATTTCTTTGACAGAGGCATGTCAAGAAATTCAGTGGATACGACAACTATTAAAAGACATGCAAGAAGATCCTCCCACGATAACGGTGTATGAAGATAACCAAAGCACTTTGAAAATGTTAGATAATGAAGGAATTAGAACAAGAACTAAACATATCGCAGTAAAATATCATTTTGTAAGAAATTTAAAAAATAACCAAGAAGTCAATTTTGAGTACTGTCCTACCAATGAAATGCAAGCCGACATATTAACCAAACCTCTAGGGAAAGTGAAATATAAATTTATGAGAAAGTTATTGGGAATCCAAGAGAATATTTAGTCGAGAAGGGGTGTTGGTTTATGCGACTAAATATATAATACCTAATGGTTTAGGTATTACCTGTTGACCTAATATTGTTACTTTAATAGTGATTGATACTGTCAGTTATATAAATAGTTTTGTTGTTTTTAAAATGTCATAATTCTATCAAAAATATATATGATATAAATACTGTGTATGCTCTATAATTCTAACAATTACTATGTCTAGCCGCCAGTATTGTATTTATTAAAGAAAACGTAGTTTCGGCTAGCTTTTTAATTATATTTTACGAATAATCATACTTTTAGTACAAGGCGCGACCTCTAGTAAGGAGATGCAGACGTATCCAACTGGGAAGCCGCTAACAATCTTAGACTAAAACACATAGAAAAGTAATACTACAAGTCATAAACATCTAGAGTAGCAATGTTCAATAAACTACAGTACCTATTCTATGATTTTTGCGGTGCTTATTGATAGGTAAATAATTTCTTGGCAAAACTAGGCACATTATTAAAAAACCTTCCTTAATTAAAAAAGTGTATTTTGCTTGTTGCGTTGATATCACTAGTTGCCTACAAAATTTTGACCCACCAGTAAAAAAACCCAAGGGCCGCGCCTGATCTAAATAATAACAAATTACTGTTCCTAATCTAAAATACCAAAAGATTGTAAGTAAATCAAGGAAACCCAGGACATCGCTCAGATAATCTTTTTAACTCATGAATGTCAAATATGTCGTACATATGCGACATTCTATTAAAATGTGTAAATTGGAGAATCCAAATATAAGTTGGTGTTCGCTCTACGGCCCACGGCAATAGAATGTTAAGCCATTTCTAGTAATTACTCTAGGGACCAAAATATTTAGTTGTCGGAGAAGGGCAGGGCAGTTGATTTTACCATGCAGGATTTTGTGTAATATGATAATAGATGACTTGTTTCTTCTACGTTCCAAAGACTGAAACTCAAATCTTGCAAACCAGAATATCATACGCGATGCCTCTCTTAGGATAAATGTCGTCCTTAGAGCCAGGAATTTTAAAATTTTTCGTTGTACTCTTTTAAGAGCCGACTTATGAGTTCCATAATACGGACTTTATACTTTAGAGGCGTATTCCAGTTTTGAAAGAACAAATGCGAAATACAGAGCCTTAACTAGTAAAATCCTTGCAATTCCACACGATAAAACCAAATACCCTACTTGCGTTAGATGCAATTTCAGACACATGAAAGTTAAAGGTCAGTTTACTGTCGAAAATCACACACAGATCCCTGGCAGTATCAAAACGCTCCAACGTGACCGCAGATATGCTGTAATCGAACTCGACTATGTCTTTTTACGTGAATATGTCACCACCTTACATTTGCCTACATTCACACCCACAGCCGGTCCAGATCATCCTGAAGCAACTGACAATCCCCGACGCCCGATATTGATGTAAACACCCAAGCAGTGGCGTGCCGTACCTTTAGAGACAAAGGGGACACAATGATTTGGGGGCGCCAAATTATTTTCCTATTATTGGAGAGTATGTGGTCATAGTAGGCAGTGAATCTCCAGGGGCGCCGTAAATTACTTTCCTTTTATTGGAGAGTATGCATGTGGTCATAGTAGGCAGTGAATCTCCGTGGGGGCGCTAGGGCGCCATTATGACGAGGGTTGGGGGCTTGCGCCCCCCTAGCCCCCTTAACTGCACGCCAATGCCTTTAAGTCATCCGCAAAAAAAGTTTATTTTCCACTAGAGTGCTTGCTGGATCGTTAATAAAAATCAGGAATAATGGCTCCAAATTCGAATCTTGCGGCACTCCAGAACAAGCAGATTTAAGTCGGTTACAACAGACAAACTGCTGCCGATCGCTCAATTAACTTTTAACATAGGCAATACCAACCAAATCAAAGCCATATGAATTCAACTTCTTGAGAAGAACACTACAATTCGATCAAAGGCCTTGGTTAAGTCAGTATAAACCACATCTACCTGTCCCTGTTTATCAAGCACAGTTGCAACAAATTGAGTCAAAAGAGTTAAGTTAGTGATGGTTTACGGTTGATCTACCGTTCATAAATCCCTGCTGCTCGAGTGGAATGAAATTCCTGATGGCATGGTGAATGCGGGAATATCATCCCCAAAATCTTCGAAAAGTTACTCAGTATTGATATGGGCCCATAGTTTGCGACACGTACGCGATCCTTGCCCTTAAAAATTGGAACAACCTCGCTTTCTTCCATGGAGCCCGATACGATAACAGGTAAAATGTCTCGAAATAATGATGCATTGCCAGAAAAGCATAGGTTAAGACATAACTAAAAGTTAAAAATAAAATCGTGTAAAACACTTTTTAAAAACAAGCTTTTATTATTTGGATGTACTAAAACGAAAAAATAAGTAAGTTTTTTCATTGTGGCAATGCAAATGCTATTTGTAAGTGGGCGTAGTTCGCGTAGGTGGATCCTAATAAAAGTAGTATCAAAGTTATCACTGAATAAGATATAATATATTATGTTAAATTTGTCTTAAAAGCTTGTCGCGTGAATAGAAAAGAAAAATATATACAGGGTGGACTTTTTAACTGGAATAAATAAAGAAAGCATTGTTATTAGCTGAAAAAATAAAAAAATTCTAGTTCCTTTATTTTCAGTTTGGCACACTTTTTTCGTCTCTTCATGAAAGTTACCTCTTTTGGGGGTAGTTACCGCCCCCAACTTTTTTTTAAATGTAAAGGTATGTATTGCGATAGCTCGTTGGAAAGGGCATAAAAAAAGGGATACGACCGACTATTTACTTTTGCATTTTGGTAATCTAGAAAGCCAGAAAAAAATAAAAACACATATTTCGACATAATTTGTTTTATTGTAAAAATTGTTGGAAATGTTGCCCTTTTTTTTCTTGATAAAACCCTAATCTGAAGTAAAATTCATTCTTGACATTATGTACAATATCCGGGGTTATTTGGCGAATTTCGTTTATGAGTCGTTGCCTAAGTTCCTCTAAATTTTCTGGTTTTGTTACGAAAACTTTAGTTTTAAGGTGACCCCAAAAGGAAATAATCTAGAGGATTAAGGTCCGGCGATCTTGGCGGGCATTCAATAGTACCCCTTCTTCCGGTGACGCCCAAACGAGAATTGGAATATTCATTTCTACAATAACTGTGTACCCACATTTTACATTGTCTACCATGTGTATTAAAAGAAAGTCATTGAAAAATAATACATAAAAAAGGCAGACGGTTAGCAAGGGTCCAAAGGGTTAAAGTGTTCGGGTGAACTTGTAAGAAAAACGGATGATTTTCCGCGTTTTTAGTGTGTGCTAACGGTCCGCGTTTTTTGTATGTACCTATTATTTTTTAGTGACTTTATTTTATTCACATAGCAGACAATGTAAAATCGTACCAAAACACATCGTTTTTATACAAATGAAAATTAAATTCTCATTTGGGCGTCACCCAGGCCGGGGTTAAAACCTCACTTTTCTTCATTAACAAACTTACCTTTTTCAGTCCTTCAAAAGGCCGACAAGAAAAATCGCAACCTAAAACATGTCACTACCTCACGATCTATTATCGCTGGACGTCAACTAAACTGGTTTCCAAAGAATACCGACGCGACGCTACGCACAAATCCACAAGATAATGGTCTACTGCACCACGATATTGTAGTGCGTTATAAGCAAGAGCTTTCTTTTTAAAAACCTTTTAAAATCACAGTTGTTGGTGAGTGTGCCCTTTTGAATTGACTTAAACAAAACCTTGATAACGTCGATCGGGACTTTTGATACCTTTGTCGGTACATCGGGACATGAACTTTAATAACGGCGACAGTCCCGGTATATCGGGACGGATGGCAACCCTATACATGATGGCCTTAAAGAAAAAAATTCCATATCCCACTTTACCCCCTGAAATTAACCGCCAGAATTAAAATTCAACTTTTTATACTTCACGTCTATAATAGGGCCACCACATTCTATCTCTGTGCTAAATTTCAAATTTTTACGTCGAATAGTTTCAGAGAAAATCGCCTGTGACAGACGGACGGAAGGACGGACACCGAAGTGATTCTATAAGTGTTCCGTTTAACGGAACACTAATTACACCGCTCAACAAAAAACCAAAAAAAATCTCATTCTGTGTTGAGACTTTTTCTCTCACTCTGCAGGAACAAAAACAATGTAAAATGCCGGTTATACGATCTAAAGTTTGATTTGATTGTCACAATCACGATATGTAGAAAGAAAGATGACGTTATTATTGAAATGAAGGGACCATTGTATACCCCAGCCCAGTGGCAGCCCCCCTCCCCCAAGGCGAACATCCTAGACACACAAAATTTAAAAAGTGCACTACTAACTGAAGAAATCCACCGAATTGTATTACTTAGACCACCCCCCCCCCCCAAAAAAATCAGCCCACAAGACAAAATCCTGGGTGCGTCCATGCCCCAGCCCTCCACTACATTCCGTTTCAACGGTTAGCCCTTTGGCCTGTTGGTCAATCGGCTGTATGCGCTTGATTGTCCGTCAGGGACAATACAGGGTGTTACAAAAAGATGTTAAGAAATTTTAAGGGCAGATTCTACATCTAAAAATATTTATATAAACATGCATCCTTAAACGCTTCTTTTTTGAGATACAGGGTGTTTAACATTTTCTTTTTTAAATGTTTTTATTTTTAATTTCTGCGTGAAAAGTGTCTCTTGAGCTTTTTTGTTCTGACGCACCGTTTTCGAGATAATAATTAATTTATTTCTTACAATAAAAACAAATAATGAAAATAATCTTTCTTATAAATATTTTTTGTTCAGGAAACTGTTCATTTTGATTTCAGATTATTGTAGATACTGGAAATGGCTTCTCCGTGCTTCAATACATGCTCTAAATCGTCTTCGCATATTTCTCCTAACTCTTCGGAATACCTGAGGTGTGATATTAAACACACTGTATCTCGAAAAAGAAGCGTTTGAGGATCCGTGTTTATATAAACTTAATTTCATATTTTTAGATGTAGAATCTGCCGTTAAAATTTCTTAACATCTTATTGTAACACCCTGTATATTAAGAACATGATGGGTGACTACATTTGTGGTTTGATACGTAAGAGTAAATTTGATCACAAAAGAAGAAGTAAAATTCTTCATATTTAATTTTTTTTACAATAATTCCATTAAAATATAAGTACACATTATGTATATTGTTGTATTTTGTTATTGTACCTTAATACCTACAGCACAGAAAGTTACTGTTTTTCCTTAAATTGCATACCTAATAGCGATTTCCTGCTTACAAAACCAAAATTTTTCGCAAAAAAAGTAATTTCCTTATTGAAAAACGAAAAAGCAATAAAAACATGCAATATCCAGAATCAAAAATCGTGTTGACCGGTGTTATCTATCTTGTATCCAACTTTATGTGAGAATGATGACAGAAAAAACAATTGAACAAGAATTCACCCTATTGGTCAGTTCCATCGACAGTTCACACCAAAACATATTTTAGTGATCACAATATTAATTTTTTCGCAATTTTTAACTGCAAATGTTGAGTCTTGGTTCCAGAAGGATAGATACGCTTTGCAATGGCACTGTGACTGCAGCTTGAAACTGAAATCAAATGTTTCTAGGGCGCAATTTTCACTACTTCCTCAATAACTAAAATCGAAATAAAAATCAAACCCGGTCCAAGCAATGTAAAGGAGAACAAATATGTACCTTGCGTAATATTTCAATAGTTGTTAGTCAGTCCCAGATTCATAGAACATAGGCATTTAAGCTGCTAATACTTTATACGAGTATAAACTTTTTAAGTATATTTTTACACTGCAAAAACAACTTATATTATGGGACAGGCTTCAAATAATATGTCATGTTTATCTTTCACATAACCTAACTTTCTACCGGCTGTAAACATTTTACGAGTATGAGAGAGAAAGAAGACGAGAGAGAAAAAAATGGGAGAGAAAGAACATGAGAGAGACATAATTGATCTCTCCGTTGTAAAATGGGTTTCTGTCATCATTCTCAAAATTAAATGGATACGGTAGAGTTGTTGTTTTTTAATTAAAAAAGCAATAAAAAGAACCTGAGCGGTGTTACCCAGACGTGTGGGAAAATACTGGTCAATGTCATATTATTAGTTAGGGGCTTATTTTTCCTTTTTAGCAAAGCATTTTAATTTAACTCATTTACCACTGTCTTGTTGATAAATAAGGCTCTCCTTTCCACTGACTCTAAGTAACAAGAAATATATGTGGCTTAAGCGACCGCCATTCTCTCATTCTCCCCAACTTTTAGTTCAGTCTTTAAAAATATATAAAGAAAAAATCTTTTTTTTTTACTCAACGAAGTAGAAAGCTCCCTTCCCTTAATTATAATATATTTAAGAGGAGTTAAGTGTCGAAACATATTATAATTATGTTTCAACAAACACTGAGACAAAAGGGCTTTTTACCTGTTTAACATAACGTAATTATAAGATTTTACCTTGTTGGAGGCACGCCAATGGCATGTTCAACAGCTTCAGACAATGCCTTCGAATGTTTTTTATTTTCATTAAGTCCTAGACTACCAATGCTCATCAAAGTGGCTTGAGCTGCAGGTTCGTTGGTTCCACCCCAAGACATGTTAACCCCACCTACTACAGTCGCCACACAGTACTAAAACATGAAAGATATCTACACTGAAAAAAGTGGTCTCACCGCAAAAATATGATTGTAGCGCATTCATACTGAAAAGATCTAGTAACTGAATGTTACGCCACTCCTTATTACATAGAAACGAGTGGAATAATTCTTAAATTTTATGTAAAGAAAATTTCCCTAATACGCGTTAACTCAGTTCGAATTTATTAGATTCTTTGATGACGAGACTAGTGATAAGGTCTCGAAATGTCAGAAAAAACTTTTTTGATCCGATTAATATTGAGGCAGAAGATACAGGGTGTTATGAAATTGATTGTGGTGATACCGAAGAAGTTGCCAATTCTATCAGTAATTTTTTTCTATGCAGCAAGTCAGCCGAAAAAATAAACGTTATTGTCGATCCATTTTTTGAAGAATAAAATTATTACGTACACACATAAACCCAACGTCAATTAGGAAGTTTCCTATTTCAGAAATATCGAGTTACTTCAACATCATTTAATAGTCTTTCACTTAACTTGTCAAACAAAAAAAAATCATCTCGATATCTTCAAAATTGACGAATTTATTCAATTTCTTCTATGTTAAATTTTTAATTACTAAGCGCCCGGCTTGTGTCGACTCGTGACGTCAGAATACACAACACTATCGCGCGTTTACTTTACATTTAGGTATTATTTTAGTACGCTCATGTTCATTGTAATGTTTATTGAGTGATTGATTTCTCGTTTTTTTTTTGCGACACGAACCTGTTATCTTAGGCATAACTTTGTTTTCCAGATGATTAAAATGTTAAACAAGCAAAAACTACAACGACGTTACGCAGTATCCTGCTGTCCGGTAAGAATAATACTAAACATTAAATGGGCGGCTGTTCCGCTGTCGACCGAGTCGTGTGTTGTGGCGTCATCGAGCCTCAGCCAACGTGAGCGTGGCATCTCAAACTTTGGAGGACGATAACATTTTTATTTATACGGATAATTAAAAAGGAAAAATACAGATATTTTTTACATTTTGAGGACTATTTATTAAGAGAAAATGAGAAAAATGGAAACTTCCTAATTATTTTAGGATTACATAAGATTATATTTCTTATCAGGTATTTTTTTATCTTCGAACAACTCACAAAGGCAGCAAGCCTAAGTACTAAGGTACTGTGGTATAGCAAAGCCGACTCACACACCCAGTGCTGGAAACATCCGTACGGATTTCACCAGCCCTGTGTGTGGGGTGGTACTTCCCCGGTTGAGGAAGAATTCCCCTACCACCTCCCTTCATTCAACACGCAGCACAGCACCGGAATCGAACCAGGTGCGGCGTCGTGGTCGAGTGAGCTCGCTTCGCATTTCTGCGGCGCTATCCACCGAGCCACCGGCGGCAGTGCTGCCAGAGCTACCGTTTTTACGGTAGATCTACCGTTTTGACAGTCCAACTACCGTTCTACCGCAGAGACATGTAATTCTAGCGTAAAATTTAAAACAGAGATAGGTACTACAATTTAGTACCTTATAAAAGTAAAGTAAAAAAAACATTAATCACTCAACAACCGATCGAACTATGAATAACGATTCGGTGCTCCATCTCTATACAGACATCTAACTACAGATTTCGGATATTCCCAGCTCCTAGGTGGTACAGGTTGGGTTGGGTATGCGACTACGCATTTTGTGTGGTTTGTGAATTTTGTGGCTGCTTCTACGTTTTAATACTTCTGGTTAGTTTAGATTTGTTAGCAATTTTAATTTATTTTAGTTAACATGTTAAATTTTGATAATCTGTATTATTTTTTCCTTTAAGAAAATACCGAAACTTCTAAAATAATACATGGTACAATTAGTGCGCCTCAAGTATTGCATCCTTTTTTAACGTTATTATGGATGAGAAAAGAAAGGTAGAGATACACTTGTGGTGCACTAATTGTACCAATTGAAAATGCTGTTAGGGATCTTTAGAGAAACGTACCGGATGACGTTTACCGTTGTCAATCCTAAATCTACGGTTTTCTACCGTTTTCTATACGTCGAAGCTACCGCCTTTGTCATTTCAGATCTGGCAGCACTGCAGCCCGGTCAGGTATTGGTATTATCACTGGCGTAACTACAGGAGGGCCTAGGGGGGTCGGGCCCAACCCCCAGAAATTTTCCAGTTGTCCTTTTAAAATAGGCTAAGCCCCATTACCATCGCCCTGGCCATCCCTAGGTCCCCCTCCCCCAGGTTGAATGGTTTGTTACACCACTGGGTATTATAGCCAAATGAGACAGACTTACGTTTAGTGGTTTGCCCAAAGACTTTGCTAAAATCTTGCACAAGTTAGCCGGCAAATCCTTTGGAATTTTTTCTTGTTGGACATTAGTTTCAAGCCGAAAATGTGGCATTTTTAAAACACTGAAAAATAAAAAAAAAATAGTTAATACTTGAAAGTATACATTCTGAAGATATGGATCACAAAATACAAATCAGGCTTTTATGTAGTTTTTAGTGCTCCGTCAAACGGAACACTTATGGAATCTGTCCGTCTGTCACAGGCGATTTCCTCTGAAACTATTCGACGTAAAAAATTGAAATTTAGCACAGAGATAGAGTGTGGTGGCCCAGTTATAGACGTGAATTATAAAAAGTTGAATTTTGATTCTGGGGGTTATTCCAGGGGGTAAATTGGGAGAATATTTTTAAGGGTGTCAAATGAAAGCTTATTGAAGCACGAATTCAACAATATATTATTATATGATGTAGTCTTTTATCAATTTTTTTTAAACATTTTTCGGGAAAACGCTTACAAATTGCTGTCCCGCACCCTTATCACCAAAAGGATCGTTCAGAAAAATCTGAAAAAAATCACGAACATTGAGAAGTAGGTGTAGATTGAACGAAAATGATCAGGATTAAAAAATTCTACAGTGTTCACTTGTTATAAACAATTTAATTGTTTATTTCCTTATAACTGCTGAACCATTGATTTTAGAGAAAAAGTTTTTCGACAAAAAATATTTCTCACGATGTAAGGAATAACTTTTGCCCGTACACGTTTTTCAAAATTTTTAATTTGGCTCAGTCGAAACGCTCCCCACTCAGCTCCGCGCATAAGCGATGTTGGTGCCCTCGGCGGCGGGTAGCGTGGCAGTACAAGCATAGCTTGCACTTGATCGATTTTTTATTTTTTATCTGAGACAGCCCACGCAGATTTCAAGCCCAAGTACTAACGTACCGTGGGCGTCTGAAGAGAACAGAAATATAATCTACTGACACGGGATTTAAAGGATTGAAGGTTGGGTCGGGAAGGGAAAACACCTGCAGGCAATTTGTCCCATAATCTAAAGATCTGAGGTACGAATGAGCGAGAGAAGTGGGCTTTTGTAGCTGGTCCGTAAAGGGATGCATATTGTTCTGGTGTCCTGAGTATTATTCCGTATTTCAAGAAGCCCGGTATTTACAGGGGCGGATTTAGAATTTCGTCTAGGAGGGATGCAACGTTACCTCGAGTTACACAAAAGTAGGTACAGACCAAAAAAAAAACGGGTAAGCTCGAGTGCGACATTACATTTTTATTGTTTAGGGAAACCTGTTCTTGCGAAAACAGAACGGTTTGTCATCCTAACTTACCAATATTCTAGCATTGTTTTAATTACTTATACCTTCTGTCCATTTGGACTGATATATGAAAAGTTTTCGAAAACACTTTTTTTGAAAATATATTTTCTCGAAATAGAACTTTTTCAGTAATACAGATATTCGAAAACTTGGGATGTTTTAAAATTTTTTTTTCTGAAATCAACTTCGAATTTTTTTAACCACTTTTTGAAACTAAATTTTTTCAAGAAAACATGTTTTTAGAAAGAACATTTTTCAACATAGTTTAAAAGACTTCGACTATTCATATTAAAAAAAAACAACACTTTTTTGAAAGTAATTTATTACAGAGTAACAGCACATACAAGGAAACTTAAAACTGACCCAACACAAAAAAGGTTCGTTTAGGTTAGTTTAGGATCTTTTTGTCATTTTTTCCATTGACATTTCATTCATTCATAATTTGAATTTAGAAAAACTATATTATCTAAAAAATATATTTTTAGGAAATGTATATTTATCAGATTCTTTTTAAAAATATATATGTATTTGTAAAGAAGCTGTTTTTCGAAAAAATTTACTTAATTTAACATCAAAAAAGATATTTGTTGAAAAAAGAAACAGCTAAAAGAGTTGGTCATCTTAGCTTACACACGACAGGACAAATTGTTTGATTAAAATGGAAGTGTAAATATTGTAGCATTTTTTTTTATTTATGCCTTCTGCTCATTTGGGAGGATATACGAGTACTTACGAAAGTACAATTTAGCTTAAACCAATTTTTTAATTTTTTTAAAGCACATTTCAAAAATACATTTTTTCAGAGAACATATTTTTCGAAATTAAATTTTTTCGGATAGTATTAATTTTTTCAAGCAACGGCTTTTTGAAAGAGTAATTTACGAGAAAGTAACGTACCAAACCTAAGGAAACCTGATCAAACACAAAAAAGGTTCGTCTGGGTTTGTTCAGGATCTTTTTTCGTCTTTTTTCATTAATATTTTCCAAGCTACTAGAGTATATAATTTAATTTTCTAAATATTGTTTTCAAAAAAATATACAGTGTGTCCGCGGATGGAGTCCCCAAGAGGGAAAAAATCTTTATTATTCATTTTACCACCAAAAGTCATTCTTTATAAAAAGTTCTGATTGTTGAGAAAATGAATTAACGATAAAAAAAATTTAGATGAGATGTACAGGGTGTTAATAAATTAGGACAACATGAAAATGCTTCGAGAGAGAAGTATAAGTATTTACATATTACTTTTAATAAAAATTTTATAAAACAAAGTTGTTTATAAACTAACATAAAGACTAAATACCAATTTCGAAATAAAAATTCCAATATTTAAAAATTAATCTACATAGCTACCTCCCACCTCGTTCCGCTAACTTAATAAATTTACCGTACATTTTACGAATGATTCGCGGCACATTCAGTTCATGTATTGCTTCTTGTATGCGCTCTTTTAATATTTCCCTATCATGTAGAAGATTATGCGAATAAACCTTTTGTTTTAAGGCATCCCACAAAAAGAAATCTAGTAATGAAAGGTCAGGCGACCTAGCTGGATAATCGATTGGGCCAAACCTCCCTATCTACCTTGCGCCAAAATGATTATGTAACCATTGTCTGACCAATGCTGTGCAATGAGCAGGACAGCCGTCTTGTTGCCAATACATGTTATCTAGAGTTTAACAAATGGGGGTAATTCCAGAGACGGCTTCTAACCTAGTTGGAAATAAAATTAGGATTCGATTTGAAAATAAAATATAAATATTTATTTACCCACATTGTGTTATTTGAAAGTGCGAGATACGAAAATATCATACAGGGTGTCTGAAAAGTCTTAGCATGGGCAAATATCTTTACTATTAATAAAGATAGCAACACCAAATTTTAGTTGTACCTTATTGGTTAGTAAATCTACTTTTTTACGTAATTTGACTCTTTCAACCCCCTTGGGGGGTTACGCTAGCGAGTTGAGGTCCAAAATTTTGGATGCAAACCTATGCCGTGTGGCCTCTTCGTTTAAAAGTCTTCAAAAAAGAAACATTGTTTTAGTATTTTAGTATTTATTTATTATTGTAATTCATTTTTAAATGGCAAGCCTATAAAAAGTATAACTCGTAAATCGTATAATCGGGCGGGGCACAAGTCGACCATTAGTCGGCCACTTGTGCCAAACAGTACAAGTCGGCGCTGCTATTTTTTGTTTTGTAGGGCACTTTTTTCTAACTTTTTTCCAACTTTACTTCTTCATTTGTCGTTTTTATATGTTTTGTTTTTTGACATCTGCGCAGTAGACCAAAATGCGTACCACGCGCAAACCGAGCGTGCTAGACATGCGCACGGAATTTCAGGAGTTGGACTTTGGTGTCTACATTTGAACCCATTCATTTTTCAGAATATATCTCCAGTAGTTAAGGTACCACTACGTATTTAACTTTATAACTTTGTTCCCAAGTTTTTTTCGACTTTATTTTTCATTTTTTGCCATGTGCGCAGTAGACCAAAATGCGTACCACGCGCAAACCGAGCGTGCTAGACATGCGCACGGAATTTCAGGAGATGGACTTTGGTGTCTACATTTGAACCCATTCACTTTTAAGAATATATCTCCAGTAGTTAAGGTACCACTGCGAATTGAGACAACAAAGTACATCCCCTGAAATTTCGTGCGAATGTCTAGCCCTCTTGGTTTGCGCGTGGTACGCATTTTGATCAATGGTAAAACTTTTTCCCCAAGTTTTTTTCGACTGTATTTTTCGTTATTTGCCACCGCGCAGATAGCAAAAAAAGAAAAATAAAATCGAAAAAACTTGGGAAAAACGTTATAAAGTTAAATACGCAGTGGTACCTTAACTACTGGAGATAGATTCTTAAAAGTGAATGGGTTCAAATGTAGACACCAAAGTCCATCTCCTGAAATTCCGTGCGCATGTCTAGCACGCTCGGTTTGCGCGTGGTACGCATTTTGGTCTACTGCGCACATGGCACGAAATTGAAAACTAAAGTCGAAAAAAACTTGGGAAAAAAGTTATAAAGTTAAATACGTAGTGGTACCTTTCCTGGAGATATATTCTGAAAAGTCAATGGGTTCAACTGTAGACACCAAAGTCCATCTCCTAAAAGTCCGTGCGCATGTCCAGCACGCTCGGTTTGCGCGTGGTACGTATTTTGGTCTACTGCGCACATGGCAAAAAACGAAAAATAAAGTCGAAAAAACCTTGGGAAAAAGTTATACAGTTAACTACGTAGTGGTACCTTAACTATTGGGGATATATTCTTACAAGTGAATAGGTTCGAATGTAGACACCCAAGTACATCTCCTGAACTTGCGTACGCATGTCTAGCACGCTCGGTTTGCGCGTGGTACGCATTTTGGTCTACTGCGCAGATGTCAAAAAACAAAACATATAACAACGACAAATGAAGAAGTAAAGTTGGAGAAAAGTTAGAAAAAAGTGCCCCACAAAACAAAAAATAGCAGCGCCGACTTGTGCTGTAGGGCACAAGAGGTCGACTAATGGTCGACTTTTGCCCCGACCGATTATACGATTTACCAGTTATAATTTTTATAGGCTTGCCATTTAAAAATGAATTACAATAATAAATAAATACTAAAATACTAAAACAATGTTTCTTTTTTGAAGATTTTTAAACGAAGAGGCCACACGGCATAGGTTTGCATTCAAAATTTTCGACCTCAACTCCCTAGCGTAACCCCCCAAGGGGGTTGAAAAAGTCAAATTACATAAAAACGTAGATTTATCAACCAATAAGGTACAACTAAAATTTGGTGTCGCTATCTTTATTAATAGTAAAGATATTTGCCCATGCTAAGACTTTTCAGACACCCTGTATGATATTTTCGTATCTCGCACTTTCAAATAACACAATGTGGGTAAATAAATATTTGTATTTTATTTTCAAAACGACTCCTAATTTTATTTCCAACTAGGTTAGAAGCCGTCTCTGGAATTACCCCCATTTGTCAAACTTTAGATCACGTAGTTCTGGCTCTAAAGTGTCCAAATGTTCAAATACGCGTGCTGGTTTAAATTTCCCTCTATAAAATAGGGCCAATGATCCGATGAAAAAAAATTCCACACCATACATTAACTTTTTTGTAACGTTGGCTTCGTTTATTTATTACATAATTAGGATTCTCGTAAGCCCAATGACGACTATTTTGGAAAGATACGTGACCGTTTGTGCAAAATGTAGATTCATCGGTAAAAAAAATAAATCTGTGAAATCTTTGGTATTCAAGGAACTTTTCACCTATTCATAAACAAAACTCTAAACGTCCCTCTTCATCTTCAAGTTTAAGTGTATGCCGCAGCTTTGGCTTAAACGGTATAATTTTGTTTTCCTTAAAAATTGTGTGTAATTCACTTTCGCTTAAATCCACTGTTTGTGCACGCTTCCTTAAAGATAATTTCGGGTTATCTAAAACTGACCCTATTGCTAATAATGTAGCTGCGTCATATTCATCGTATCTTTTCTTTGATTTCTTCACATTCATCACCAACCCAGTTCCATTAAATTTTTTAAATAATTTTCGCAATGCTTTTTTTGGCACAGTCGTACTAGGAAATTTTTCATGAAAAACATCTATAGCATATTAATAAGACACATTTTCAATACCGTAACATTGTATTAAATAAATACGCTCTTCTTTGGTTAACATTTTTGAAAATGCCTTCACGAAATCAGAATACTGACAGATGTAAATAAGATGCTGACATAATATGAACGTATACAAAATCGGCTATATTGATTTTTTTGTAAAATGCAAATAATTACATAAAAACCATTATTAATTTTTAAATATTCGAATTTTTATTTCGAAATTTGTATTTATTCTTTATGTTAGTTTATAAACAACTTTGTTTTATGAAATTTTTGTTAACAGTAATAAATAATTGTACTTCTCTCTTGAAGCATTTTCATGTTTTCCTATTTTATTAACACCCTGTACATCTGATCTAAATTTTTTTTTATCGTGAATTCATTTCCTCAACAAGCAGAACTTTTTATAAAGAATAACTGTTGGTCGTAAAATATATATTATCGAATTATGTACTTACGTGTTTAAAAATTATTTCTTTGGGGACATTTTTCAAAAAATGTACTTTTGAAATATGGGTTTTAAATAAAACATTTTCAAAATATTTCATAAATCCGTTTTCTAAAAAGCGGTCAAGTTCGAAATATGTTTTCGAGAAAATATTTTTGAAAAATTTCTTTAATCCATTTTCGAAAAACTGTTTTCCGAAAAAATTTACTTTCCAAAAATTATTGGGATATTTGTTTCATTTAGAAGTCAAAATTATCCGGCGCAAATTTTGCTAAGATCGCAGTGAGATATGTAAGGAATGTTTTCAGAAACAATCTAAGAGCATGTAAATCAAAAATGCCAAAAAAGGCTTGCATTTTTGCATATTACATAATATATAGTATGAATCTATTGTTCATATTTTTTTGGTATAATTCATTTCAAAGACCTTACATAAGCGGCGTTCGGCAATTCAATATTTTTTATCGTTTTGATCGGAATTTTGGACAGGCGCATAACTCTCATTGTTGTAATCAGTACGACTGACCACGTGCCTGTCAAAAATTCCGAGCAAAACGATGGAAACAATTGAATTACCGAACGCCGGTGTAGACGGCAAAATGTTTGTTTTTTTTATAATATTTTGTAGGACATGTACGAATGGTTAATATTTATGTTACAATATTTATTTTTATAAAATTCGCTATTGAAATCCTTTTTGTACGAGGCTCGGGGGGGGGGGGGGGCTAAATCCGCTACTGGGTATTTACGAGTACATTCATTGTGGTTGTTGTTGTCAAAAAGACTGACTTATTGTCAATAAAAAATAAAAACATATTTTAGAATTTTTCTTACTTTATTCAGAAATACAATACATATGTAACGCGTCTCTTGTTGTTCTGTTAAGAACAGTCAAGGGGGGAATAACACCGGCTAGTTCTTCAGAGCAAAATCCACGTAATTATCGGAAACATGTACTCTAGGTTAAGTGTCAGTTAGAAGGGGAGGAGCATGTTCTGGCTCGAAAGGGAAAACCAAGCTGTTTAGCTGGTGATGTGACTATTGAAGTAATGTGTTTTTGCCAGCTGAGATCATGCTCAAAAGCGATGCCAACAAGATCGAACGTTTCATTGTTCTGTAGGGCAATTCATGTGAATGATATCAATTTTGCCGGATATTTTGCGTGACAGGAAACAAGACTGGGGAACAAGGTTTTTGCCAGGGTTGGGTTGTTTTTATGTTGAATACTCAGGGATATTTTATAGCAAGAGCTGAAATAGCACATTCCAATTGCATTCGTCTACATTGGTGACTGCCTTAGATATCTTGTGGTGATAATTACCTAGGACCTAGACAAACAGGAACAAACTAGCGTAAACTTTTATCGGCCACTTCTCAGGATGTCAGGTTCGGGCCGGATTTTCTCTTACCTGAATTACATTTTTTTAAACAAAATTTTAAAGAACTTATTGCTACAATTACAAAAAAAAAAAAACAATGAAATGACTAATTGCCATTAAAATAAACTGCTAAATCTTAACCTTTTAGTGAATCTGAACGTAAAATTTGTATGGTTTTATTTGAAAAACTATAGAAAAAATTAGAAGGTAACTACTTTCTGTGTCACTAGGTATTAAACTATTTTTTAACACGTTAAACCTCGCGTGGCATCAACATGATACCTCATCAACATGGGATATCCGGACCTACTATCCATTTCTAAAGTTTTGACCCCTCAGTTTGGAAGCTTGTAAAGTAAAAAGTACAATTTTAAAAAATATAATTTTCAAATATTTCGGTAAAGTTACTTGTCTCTATTACACATGTAAAACTTTGTAACCGTAGATGCCTTGGTGCTTTTCTAATGGGAAGGTAAGTGTAAAATTGTCACCATTTTTTCCCTATTTCATCAATTACTCAATTGTAAAAATTTATTGTGCCTTACTGGTACTCCCAGGCCTAACTAATTTTTTACAGGCGATAAAGTGAACCTTACTTTAGTCCCAAAAAATATTAGTTATATTTTTTTTTCTTAGGTTTGGTAGTAATATTCAAAAAATGATTGTGGTTATGTAATTACTACCAGTAATCTTACAGCAAAAATTTTTGTTTTTTTGTATTACATATAAAGAGATGTAACTTTACGTTTAACGAAAATTTTGTTTTGGCAGTTGTCATAAACGTAAATACAAACAATTAATTTGTGTAAAGGATAGCAGCATTGTGCTTGCGGGATGGAGCGGGGCGTCGAAGGTGCAATAGTATGGGTGTTAAGGTAATAGTCATTAAAGTAATGCAATATAGTGAAGGTTTTTTTTTGTGCTCTATATGATAAATTATGTAACTGGTACAATTAAGAAAAAATAAGTATATACATTGGTAAATATTTACATTTATTTCTATTTAACGATTTTCGATTGTTTCATTAAGATCTATAAAATAGGCAAAACGTGTGTAGTCGAACAATAGTAATTTAAAAATATTACGTCAAAGTGAGCAACGTAAATAGGCCAATTAGCTTTATTTATTTATAATTCACCTAAACGAAAAACAATATTTTTGATGTTCCCTTATTTTTATGATTCGCATATTTGGAAAACTGTAACAAATGCTGTGGTAAGTTTGTCTGCATTTGCTTTTGCTTAATAATAAAAGAAATATGTGAAAGTGGCCTGTTTACGTAGAATCACATCCGATTTAACTTTTAAGGTACAAAGCCCTGATAAAATTTAGTTAAACCTAAAAGTAAAAATAACCTGATTGGATTACACCACTCTTTTTTACCGGAGAATACCTACACTTATGGATCGTTTTCTCCTTCTTCATCATTAATAAAGTCTTCATTTGAATCATCACCTTCATCTAAATTTATAATTAATGGTTCTACAACAACATCAACTAAGTGGTCTTTTTCTCTGTAGGATTCCTCAATTTTATTAGCGTGTCCAACGCAATTTTCCCAAACAGAATTTGGCACGTTCTGCATCGTTTCAAGACACAAATTTAGTACATTTGTGATTTTAAACGTAGTATTCAATTTTGCCACTTTATTTTTCACATATGCCCAAATTAATTCAATTGCGTTGAATTCACAGTGTGCAACTGGCAACCATAGAAGCTTTACATTATCATTACGTAACTCCTTTGCAATTGGATCTAAAAGATACGTTTTTGGAAAGTGATAGTTCTAGTATAAAAGCATTGGTTTGGTTAATTCATTAAACGTTGTAAATCCATTGGGCAATGTTGCTTTTCGCTGGGACATCCATTCTATTATTTTTTGTTTTGTCCAGGCAGTTGTAGGATTTCGAAAATTAGGATCCAACATTGTATGATACGGTGCTTGGTCAATTACGATTACTGATTTGTCAGGTATTACGGAAAGCACTGTTCTAAACCATTCTTCCCTGAATGATTTGCACCGCACCATGTTTCATCTGTATAAAATATTTGCCAAGAATCTTCACGATATCTCTTTATGGCGTATAAGAATTCCGCTCTTCTGGCAGCAATTGTGTTTTGTTCCATTAAAATTGGTTTATTAATTAGTTTTTTCTAGGAAAACCCAAGTTCTTTAATCCATCGGTACAAAGTCATTTCTGAAAATTCTGGTAAATAATCGACATCTTCTTTCAATTTCTGGTAAACTTGTTTTATAGAAGGAAACCGACGCTCCAGGTAAAAATTTAATATTGTTCTCCTTATGACGCCCTGCAAAATCTCATCACATTCCAGTCGGGGCCTTCCACTTCTCCCTTTTGATGGTATAATACCGGAACTTTTTTCTTCCGCAGTAACACGTTTAACGGTGTTTTCACTAATACCCAGGCAATCTGCTGTTCTTTTAACCACTTGCTCAATCAAAATATTTTCCAAACCGTTGTCTTTCTCTTATTGAAAGTACGCTCTGACTTTTAATATAATATTTTCCATTTGTTCGTTGCACTGACGAGACATTTTAACGTATTATACTGTAGTTTGATACCGTATTTTTGGTTCAGATTACATCAGGTATTTATATAAATTCGAACAAGATAATCTTAAAAATCGTGTGAAAACAATAATAATTTCAAATTACTATCTACCACTAAAACCAAAAATTTAAATCAACAATAAGTAGATATAAACAACCACAATCAACTAAATAATATTATTTTACAAATCTTTTCAATACATAACAAATAGATTAAATTCTAAACAAATAAAAATACATGGACCTACGGACTACATACGACCTTAACGACGACGCCACCGTACTGTGAGTATGTCGGTAAAGGCGTTTGACACTTTGCATCTCTTTCTTATGTGGCTTTTAATATTTATTGCAATTTTTACAAGAACTAAAGGTGCTTTTTTTAATTTTGTGTAATAAAATACATTTGTATAATAATAACTACGTCTACGAGTGTAAAGATTTTTTTTAAGGTTTTAAATTGTCCACAGTACAGCTGATACACAAACATCATTAAAAATAAAAAAAATACAATTTTAGACACATACTACCAATCTCTTGCGAAAGTATAGATATTTTTCTATCTACCTTCAAAATTGCATTTAAATAGGGAAAAAATTAACCAATATATAGACATGAGAAAATCGTTTATCAGTATTAACGCAGTAAAATCGTTGTTTTTTTCTACTTGATTATGAATAAGTTCAATATCGTTTACACTACAATAATACATTTTTTGGCAGAAACTCTTGGATAACGTCCTAACAAGCTGTAATTTTTTCAGTTTATTCTGCCCCGTGGTTTTTTTGTTATTGACCCTCAGACTGAGGGGTCAAAACTTTAGAAATGGATAGTAGGCGTTTCCAACAATTGCTTCAAGACGTTTTTCGAATAAACAATCTTATTCAAAACAGTTTTTATCTCCTATTCAATTTCGCTATCTAAAATACCTCAGATGGAAAAAAAATGTTTTGATGCACTTTAAGAACTGCAGCGAGGATGTAACAAATATAAAGTTGGCGTTCGAAACTAGTCAATAAAACAAAAACTTAAAATCTAATTGGCAATGTATTAATAAGGAATATGCACATATTTTTTTATTATATGAATCGTTTAAGGAAGTCATTACAAACCCCAAAAAATTATTTTGAAGAAAATTACTAGGATAATTTAGCTACAAAAAATGTTTGCTTTTCGGTATAATTTATTACAATTTAAAAAGCAGCCATTTGTCCTTAATGAATAATGACGTCAGATCAGCAAAAATAAGTGTCAATCTACATGTTAAAGTCTCTGGTAAAGCTTAACCCAAAGTGGAACAGGTTTGTTTTTCTCGGAAACAGTCGGAGGGGGAGCAATCGAATTTCTTGGGTTGATAGAGGAATAGTTCAACTAGCTTCGGTAAAAAATTCAGTTATACAGGATGTCTTGTTTCGGAGCTATTAAACGTCAAAATCAAAATTTCCGCGATTTCCTTTGAAATCTGGTACAGATCGCAAAAGTGAATTAAATCGATGTAAATTTTCGGAGGCTGTAGAGGACCCGGAGCTTCAAACTCTATTGAAACTGGTGAGGATCGGAAAATGACAAGTAATTATTTTGAATTTTTTTAGGTCGAAAAATGTCATTTGCATATATGTATATACCATTGCATGGTATATAACTAGAAAACAAAACTTCGGATCGAAAAACGGATTCATAACATAAGTGAAACTTAAAATCTCAAATACTCTCCTTTTGCAATACATTTACCTAAATCTAAAATCACTGGAAAATATATTTAGGAAAAACTGCAAATTTATTTTTGACTCAAATATATCACGGTTTTTAATTTTTTGTGTGGTCAAAATGATTCAAATTAAAATCCCATATTATTATACGTCATCGGAAAGAGCTCGTCGAAGTATATGATATCCATATTTTTTAGTTTCTTCATTCTCTATAGGAAGGGAGCAATCGTCGATAAAATTTAGATTTTTTACTTTTTTTGCCCTGGACATCGGTACATTTGAATCAGTCTGTATTTTTTCCTATCTAATTTTTTCCCAATTTTTCATCTTATAAAGGGATAATCACACTTTAAAATGAATAGCGAATGGGTCATCCAGGAGCGTACTGAAGGGGTAAAAATCGGATATTCTTGATTTTTTCCGACAAATCCTACTTTTAAACGACATTATTCCACACACCATATTTAGTGATTCTTTTAGGGTTTATTTTATCCATTAATTATCTAAAAATACCTCCCACTAATTTAAATTGCTTATTTTTTCATTAAAGTTATAAATAAATAGGTTTATTTGCATGGGGGACATCAAAATTTGAAAATATTTGAATTTTCGAAGATTGCCATGAAAACAAAGATTGCAGGTTATTTACTCGAAATTATTAAGATATGATGTGTCAAAATTTTGCAAAAATGGCAGTTTTTGTTGCAAAATTGAAAGGTTCCTGGACCAATTTCGGCTTGAAATATACATGAATAAGATAAGAACCTTCTACTTTAAGTGCAGGGATATTTCATTGGATGAGTTTTAGTATTAATGACATTTTTAATGATTCTTCGTTGACCCTACAACACTGGAAATGTACTCATTATGAGTCATAAAAACACTTTTGGCGACACAGCCAATGGGATCACGTTTTACAAGTTTCTAAATTCGTGTGAAAATCCTTTTTTTTTTTTTGTTAACAAAGACCAAAATAAATGGATAACAGGAACCGCCATGAACATTTAATTTATGTAGAGAATATAAAAAGTAGATTTCAGATTTATCGGGTTTATTGTTCGAAAACCCTTTAAGTAAATGTTCCAAATAGCCATCATTTTCATGCATACAAAGATTAATGCTTGGATGAATTAAGAATGGATACGGAATGATTTAACATTCTTTGAAGCCAACACAAACCATTCTAAGCGACACTGTAAACACAATTTGTAAACATTGGCCAAATCTTATTTGACCTTGTATTTTTGTACAAAAAATACGTTAGAAGCATCACAAGATTTACTAAAAGTAATAAAAGCCCTAAAATACTTTATTTTCTGCGAAATAATAATAAATTTAAGTTAAAACACTTTTAAATATTTTATTTGTAAAGGTTTATTTAAAGTCGCTCCGAGTCATTTATAAATCTATAAGTCGCACTTTTTCTTTTCTAGTTCATTAGACAAAGACATAAGTTTAACCGAGTATTTAGACCGTGGATGAATAAAGAATCATCCAAGGTAATTTGACGTCAACCGCTCAGCTGTTGAGAGGAAAACAGAGACAGCAACGCTCGTGAGAGCCGTATTTGATTGGCGAAACTGGACCGACGTTACGACACTCCAATGCTATTTTATCTCTTTCTACGACCATTCTTGATTCAATTAAGTATTTCCTTAAAGTTCGTAAACTGGTCCTCTGGGGTCCGATGATGTTTTCATAATAAACAACAAATAAACAGGCTTCACGTTCAATACGCTCACAGTATACGGAAAACCGAATCTTTTCTTAATTCATCCAAGGATTAATGCGACTAAGAAAACTAATTTGTACTCATTACATCATTTCTGCATAAACCATTGGCGTCAAGTTCGGCGAGCGTGGTGGCCAGTTTGCAGGAGAATCATTTCCTCCACCGATCCATCTGTTCATGTACTCTTGGTTGAAATGGTTGCAGACATTTAAAGGTGTAGTGTGGAGGTGTCCCATCATGCATAAACCACATATTTCGGCGAAGGGCTCAAGGTAGATCTTTCCATTAAATTCACTTCACACCAGTGGCGGCTCGCTATAAACGGCCACGGAGCCATGGCACTACCATAATAAATCAGTCACTTAAGATATTTTCATATTTATTTTATTTTTACTTTTAAGTACCTACATTTGCAGGCATAAATACCAATTAGGAAGTTTCCATTTTCTCTTAATACTTAAATAGTCCTCAAAACGCCAAAAATGTCTCTATATTTTTCTTTTTTAATTATCTGTAGAAATAATACTGTTATCATCCTCCAAAGTTTCAGATGCCACGCTCACATTGGCTGAGGCTCGATGACGTCACAACACACGACTCTGTCAACAACGGAATAGGCGCCCGTTTAATGTTTAGTATTATTCTTACCGGACACTCCGGACAGGACACCTCGTAACGTCGTTGTAGTTTTTGCTTGTGTAACATTTTAATCGTTTGAAAAACAAAGTTATGCCTAAGATAACAGGTTCGTATAAGTACTGTATTGTTCCAAAATGCATCAATACCAGTGTAACTAGTCACAATAAACATTTTTGATAACTCTGACATATTTTAGAATTTAATTAAACGTGAGGATATGTTAGAAGATATTTATAATAGATGTGCAATACATAAAGTTTACAATAACATCTAATTTTCCATTATTTATTTAATTTGAGGGTTGGATGATGTACGGGGTGGCCTGAAGAAGTAACTTATTTTTTGAAATATTTTTAAGAAATAAATTAAATCTATACTGTTCTTCAAAAAAGCTGCTGGCCAGTTGGTTTAAACCAGATCCATAAAACTTAATCACTCACACAATCAATCAATCAAGATATTTAAACTTCATTTTTGGCGATTTAAAACAGACCTCACATTTAAACTGTTTACGTTGTTTTCTTCTCTCTTTTTGTTTTCTTTCTTTTGTATGGTTTGTACTATTTGAAGTTTTTCTGTAAGGTACGTATCTGTATGAATAAATAAATAAGAGCTAGCGACGTCAAAGGATTTGTACACGAAAATTTCTAGTTTCCTTGTGTTCTAAAACCTTAGTCACTAATATCAGAGTCTGAATAGTGTCTCGTTGCGCGTCTACAAGGTAATCCAAGAAGTTTCAAATTTGAGAATATTTTTTAATGAGTTTATCTGAATATATTTTATTACGAGACATTAACATAATATACTGAAAAACAAAATTAACCGTTATCTGCCCCCGCCATTTTAGCAGAAACGTAAGGCAATATTTGGACACTGTTTACCCCGATCGTTAGATTGGTCGTCGAGGTCCTACCTGCCAGGTCGCCCGATTTAACACCCTTGGACTTAGACGAATAAATCCAGAGATTCTAAATTCCAACGGAATTAAAACACTTTTATATTCAGTTGCAATATTCAATCCGCTATTTTGGTAAACGCACAAAAACTCTCAAACAACATTTTAATAAAATGAAACTGTTTTTTGATTTTTTTTTTCAAAATTGGATCCCCTAAAAATTTAAAGCTCTACGGCAATGAGTAACAAAAACCAAAAACTAATTACAGACAGACATGTACCCCGACAAAATATTTTTAAAAGTTTACTGAAAATTAAACGTTTTTTTTTTAAATTTTGAGAGAATTTTTCAACATTTGACCCTCTTAAAAACCCTCAAGACCTACGCCAATGAGTACCAAAAACTAATTAGCTCCATGCTCCATACATGTACACCAACAAATATTCCTGAAATGCAGTGAAAATAACTGTTGATAAGGGTTATTGTTCATACACCACAACTACCTAACAATAAACAAATAAATTAATTAATAAATTGAAAGAATTCATGGATTTTCGTAGTGTCAAAAGAGGGTATAAGAACGGCTACAACCTAGGTCAAACATATTTTGAAAGCTTAGCTCCTCGGATCCCGGCACTACTGTATGACGGATTATTCGCAAAAAAATCCATTATCATATCAATAATATCAACTTTGGGTAGGTTGGTTGAATCCCCACGAACAAAACCTTCCATTTTCACAATATCATATTGCAAAAAATAAAACGAGATATGCAGACCTCACTCAATAAACATCACAATGAACGTGAGCATACTAAAATAATACCTAAATGTAAACACGCGAAAGCCAGGCAGCTAGCCCGGCGACAGTGTTGTGTATTCTGACGCCACGAGTCGATACAAGCAGGGCGCGAAGAATTAAAAATTTAACATATAAGAAATTGAATAAATTCGTCAATTTTGAAGATATCGAGATGATTTTTTTTGTGTGACTAGTTAAGTGAAAGACTATCAAATGATGTTGAAGTAACTCAATATTCCTGAAATAGGAAACTTCCTATATATACAGGCATATTTTTTCGATAACCGAGCACCGGACTGTAATCCAAGCACAATCAGTGCCGGATCTAGGAAATTTCGAAGGGGGGGGGGGGGGGGGGGGTTGGGGGGCAAAACTAAATTTTGCCGCCCCAAAATTTAATAATTTTACGCAGATTTGCTTTTGAAATTAAAAAATAATTCATAAGAGGCCACCAAAATAAAGCAGTATTAAACGCTATTTTACTGAGTACAAAAAAAAACGTGAATCACATTTAAGAAATACCTACTGTAGTTAGAAATATTATCTTAATTTCACATAATATCCATTTTTATTAATCGTTCGCAGACCATGTAGCGGCATTAAGGCAACAAAGATTTGAACATTTTTGGGGAAAAAATGCTAAATTCATTGATTTAATTAAATGGCTATGGTTTATCATGTTTGTGCGTATAACTACGATGTTTTATCTAGTACAACACATTTTTAATGGAGTTACGGTCTGGGGAGTGTGCTGGTCAGAGCAAATCGAAAATGCATCCAAAATGGTATTTTTGTCAAGTCATTCTTAAACAAATCGTTAAGCGTGCTCAGTTGAAAAATATACTGCAATCAGGGCTGGCTCTAGCAGTTATGCCCGGACAAATAGGTAAAATGCCGCCCCCGCACAATAAAAATTATTAAAAGAGATGGAGATGAAATGGGGGTTAATTAGTAAAAAAATGTAAAAAATAAAGTAAAATGTCCTTTTAAGGGTTTTTGGGTATACAGATTTTAATTTTGCAACCCATTTTATATTAACAAAAAATTAGGAGTGGGGTGAAAAGGGAAGAGGGTAAAAATTGAAAATGTTTGGAAAAAATCGAGTAATATCGTTTTTTTTATAACAATAGGTTTTTTACCTTCCATAAATAATTTTTTGAAATTCACCCTCATCCTTTTAGAAGGAGGAGGGACAGTAAAATTTAAAACATGATGTATGTCGTTTTTTGGATTTTCGGGATCAGAGAATCCTATTTTACTACTATTTTTTTGATATGGCAACATTTTACCGAGTTACCTAATATTACGCCTTTTTTGATGTATTGATTCCATTGGCACCGATATTTAAATTAAATTTAATAAACAGTAAAGTAAAATAATTATAAAAAATAACATACAAGGTACATATTGCAGGCTGTAAAGAATTATATTTCTTTAAATATCCTTATATAAAATTTTTTCTCGTGAAAAAATTATTTTAGAAATTCCGGCCAAAATGCCGCCTCGGACAGGGGCCCGGTTCGTCCGCTCCTGCCGCAATAGAATTTTACACTTTGCCTAGGGTAATATATATTGCATAGTCTTAATAAAGTGCAAGGAATGCACGTATGTGCAGAAGCAGCCCTACTCAAAACGGCTTCTTCGACCACGTTTAATTGTAGCTTGAGCTAACAAACTTGGAATTAATTCTTCAAGCTTTTCAATATGACGTTGTTTCAGTGATCTACCGTCCAGATTAAACGCTGTTTGCTGATAGATATCTACTACATATATTAAAAGTATCCTTAGACTAGGCATAATTGCTGGAATTTCCGGAGATTCTACATGCAAATTCTCAGGGTAGTAATGAAAAATTGTTTAATTTGTATGTCCATCTACTCTTTCTGTCGTACTAATTTTCATATATTTACTTCATTTCCTCTTTCGTTATAAGGTAAAAGTTATTTTCGAGAACCTGTAGTTGAGTGAAACAAATTGCCATAAAATGACCCATTACTCTTTATTAACCACTCCTGTCTTCCTTAATTCTATTTAAATTAGCCTTAAAGCTGTAGCTCTTTAATTCTATTTAAATTAGCTTTAAAGCTTTAGCTTTAAAGCTTTAGCTTTAAAGCTTTAAGCTTTAAATCAGCTCATATAGAATTCAACACAGAGTGTAAGCAGGATAAGGGAAATTGGAAAAAAAGTATCTGGTATGCCATGTGACCGTAGAATCAGCGCGAGAAAAGTAGTCTATAAAACAGTGGTCAGACCTGCTGTGATGTATGAAGCAAAACATGGCCAGTAAAAGTTTAAGAGATGTTCCTAGACGTGACATGAATAAGGATGTTAAGATGGATCTGTGGAGCAACAAGAAGAGACAATTTGAACTAAAAAATAAGGACACCAAGGTTGTAGAAATATCTAAGAAGATGCAGGAAAAAAGACTTTAGTGGTACAGGTAGAAGAGATATAGCTTATGTCAGTTTGCGCAGGAAAGTTAAAAGCCGAGATGGTTTAAAGAAAAGAAGATTGTAGATAAGGTAAACTCTACCAAAATCTACCAAAATTCTTCAGGCCAATTAATATTTTACAATAAACTATTTTGTCACAAAAATATTTAGAATGTTTCTTTACTTTTGTTGCACAATTTTTTTATTTTCATTGTTCATTAGAAATTGTTGCCAATAGGTTTTGTCTATAAGATAGGTATCTTTAATCAAATCAAATTTGTTTAAGAAGAGTTCTGGTTTAAATCTCATGAGTTACCGTTAGTGCTGCAATAGTTCTACAGTTCTGTAGAATTAGAATGGTATTTTTTTGTTTACAACTTAAATTAGTGACAGCTAAAAAAGTGTGAAGTTGGCCCCCGATGAAATTTTTTTTAAGAGTTCTGGTTTAAAACTCATGAGTTCCCGTTAGTGCTGCAATAGTTCTACAGTTCTCTTGAATTACAATGCTATTTTTTTGTTTAAAACTTAAATTATTGACAGTTAAAAAAGTGTGAAGTTCCCCCCCCCCCCCCCCCCCATGAAAACTTTTTAAGAAGAGTACTGGTTTAAAACTCATGAGTTTCCGTTAGTGCTGCAATAGTTCTACAGTTCTGTAGAATTAGAATGCTATTTTTCTGTTTAAAACTTAAATTATTGACAGTTGAAAAAGTGTGAAGTTGGCCCCCCATGAATTTTTTTTTAAGAAGAGATCTGGTTTAAAACTCATGAGTTCCCGTTAGTGCTGCAATAGTTCTACAGTTCTGTAGAATTAGAATGGTATTTTTTTGTTTACAACTTAAATTATTGACAGTTGAAAAAGTGTGAAGTTGGCCCCCCATGAATTTTTTTTTAAGAAGAGATCTGGTTTAAAACTCATGAGTTCCCGTTAGTGCTGCAATAGTTCTACAGTTCTGTAGAATTAGAATGGTATTTTTTTGTTTACAACTTAAATTATTGACAGCTAAAAAAGTGTGAAGTTGACACCCATGAAATTTTTTTTAAGAAGAGTTCTGGTTTAAAACTCATGAGTTCCCGTTAGTGCTGCAACAGTTCTACAGTTCTGTAGAATTAGAATGATATTTTTTGTTTACAACTTAAATTATTGACAGCTAAAAAAGTGTGAAGTTGGCCCCATGAAATTTTTTTTAAGAAGAGTTCTGGTTTAAAACTCATGAGTTCCCGTTAGTGCTGCAACAGTTCTACAGTTCTGTAGAATTAGAATGGTATTTTTTTGTTTACAACTTAAATTATTGACAGCTAAAAAAGTGTGTAGTTGGCCCGCCATGAAAATTTTTTTAAGAAGTGTTCTGGTTTAAAACTCATGAGTTCCCGTTAGTGCTGCAGCAGTTCTACAGTTCTGTAGAATTAGAATGCTATTTTTCTGTTTAAAACTTAAATTATTGACAGTTAAAAAAGTGTGAAGTTGGCCCCATGAAAATTTTTTAAGAAGAGTTCTAGTTGAAAACTCATGGGTTCCCGTTAGTGCTGCAATAGTTCTACAGTTCTGTAGAATTAGAATGGTATTTTTTTGTTTACAACTTAAATTATTGACAGTTGAAAAAGTGTGAAGTTGGCCCCCCATGAATTTTTTTTTAAGAAGAGATCTGGTTTAAAACTCATGAGTTCCCGTTAGTGCTGCAATAGTTCTACAGTTCTGTAGAATTAGAATGGTATTTTTTTGTTTACAACTTAAATTATTGACAGCTAAAAAAGTGTGAAGTTGACACCCATGAAAATTTTTTTAAGAAGAGTTCTGGTTTAAAACTCATGAGTTCCCGTTAGTGCTGCAACAGTTCTACAGTTCTGTAGAATTAGAATGATATTTTTTGTTTACAACTTAAATTATTGACAGCTAAAAAAGTGTGAAGTTGGCCCCATGAAATTTTTTTTAAGAAGAGTTCTGGTTTAAAACTCATGAGTTCCCGTTAGTGCTGCAACAGTTCTACAGTTCTGTAGAATTAGAATGGTATTTTTTTGTTTACAACTTAAATTATTGACAGCTAAAAAAGTGTGTAGTTGGCCCGCCATGAAAATTTTTTTAAGAAGTGTTCTGGTTTAAAACTCATGAGTTCCCGTTAGTGCTGCAACAGTTCTACAGTTCTGTAGAATTAGAATGGTATTTTTTTGTTTACAACTTAAATTATTGACAGCTAAAAAAGTGTGTAGTTGGCCCGCCATGAAAATTTTTTTAAGAAGTGTTCTGGTTTAAAACTCATGAGTTCCCGTTAGTGCTGCAATAGTTCTACAGTTCTGTAGAATTAGAATGCTATTTTTCTGTTTAAAACTTAAATTATTGACAGTTAAAAAAGTGTGAAGTTGGCCCCCATGAAAATTTTTTAAGAAGAGTTCTAGTTGAAAACTAATGAGTTCCCGTTAGTGCTGCAACAGTTCTACAGTTCTGTAGAATTAGACTGGATTTTTTTGTTTACAACTTAAATTATTGACAGCTAAAAAAGTGAGAAGTTGGCCCCCATGAAAATTTTTTTAAGAAGAGTTCTGGTTTAAAACTCATGAGTTCCCGTTAGTGCTGCAACAGTTCTACAGTTCTGTAGAATTAGAATGATATTTTTTGTTTACAACTTAAATTATTGACAGCTAAAAAAGTGTGAAGTTGGCCCCATGAAATTTTTTTTAAGAAGAGTTCTGGTTTAAATCTCATGAGTTCCCGTTAGTGCTGCAACAGTTCTACAGTTCTGTAGAATTAGAATGGTATTTTTTTGTTTACAACTTAAATTATTGACAGCTAAAAAAGTGTGTAGTTGGCCCGCCATGAAAATTTTTTTAAGAAGTGTTCTGGTTTAAAACTCATGAGTTCCCGTTAGTGCTGCAGCAGTTCTACAGTTCTGTAGAATTAGAATGCTATTTTTCTGTTTAAAACTTAAATTATTGACAGTTAAAAAAGTGTGAAGTTGGCCCCCATGAAAATTTTTTAAGAAGAGTTCTAGTTGAAAACTCATGGGTTCCCGTTAGTGCTGCAATAGTTCTACAGTTCTGTAGAATTAGAATGGTATTTTTTTGTTTACAACTTAAATTATTGACAGTTGAAAAAGTGTGAAGTTGGCCCCCCATGAATTTTTTTTTAAGAAGAGATCTGGTTTAAAACTCATGAGTTCCCGTTAGTGCTGCAATAGTTCTACAGTTCTGTAGAATTAGAATGGTATTTTTTTGTTTACAACTTAAATTATTGACAGCTAAAAAAGTGTGAAGTTGACACCCATGAAAATTTTTTTAAGAAGAGTTCTGGTTTAAAACTCATGAGTTCCCGTTAGTGCTGCAACAGTTCTACAGTTCTGTAGAATTAGAATGATATTTTTTGTTTACAACTTAAATTATTGACAGCTAAAAAAGTGTGAAGTTGGCCCCATGAAATTTTTTTTAAGAAGAGTTCTGGTTTAAATCTCATGAGTTCCCGTTAGTGCTGCAACAGTTCTACAGTTCTGTAGAATTAGAATGGTATTTTTTTGTTTACAACTTAAATTATTGACAGCTAAAAAAGTGTGTAGTTGGCCCGCCATGAAAATTTTTTTAAGAAGTGTTCTGGTTTAAAACTCATGAGTTCCCGTTAGTGCTGCAACAGTTCTACAGTTCTGTAGAATTAGAATGGTATTTTTTTGTTTACAACTTAAATTATTGACAGCTAAAAAAGTGTGTAGTTGGCCCGCCATGAAAATTTTTTTAAGAAGTGTTCTGGTTTAAAACTCATGAGTTCCCGTTAGTGCTGCAATAGTTCTACAGTTCTGTAGAATTAGAATGCTATTTTTCTGTTTAAAACTTAAATTATTGACAGTTAAAAAAGTGTGAAGTTGGCCCCCATGAAAATTTTTTAAGAAGAGTTCTAGTTGAAAACTAATGAGTTCCCGTTAGTGCTGCAACAGTTCTACAGTTCTGTAGAATTAGACTGGATTTTTTTGTTTACAACTTAAATTATTGACAGCTAAAAAAGTGTGTAGTTGGCCCGCCATGAAAATTTTTTTAAGAAGTGTTCTGGTTTAAAACTCATGAGTTCCCGTTAGTGCTGCAACAGTTCTACAGTTCTGTAGAATTAGAATGGTATTTTTTTGTTTACAACTTAAATTATTGACAGCTAAAAAAGTGTGTAGTTGGCCCGCCATGAAAATTTTTTTAAGAAGTGTTCTGGTTTAAAACTCATGAGTTCCCGTTAGTGCTGCAATAGTTCTACAGTTCTGTAGAATTAGAATGCTATTTTTCTGTTTAAAACTTAAATTATTGACAGTTAAAAAAGTGTGAAGTTGGCCCCCATGAAAATTTTTTAAGAAGAGTTCTAGTTGAAAACTAATGAGTTCCCGTTAGTGCTGCAACAGTTCTACAGTTCTGTAGAATTAGACTGGATTTTTTTGTTTACAACTTAAATTATTGACAGCTAAAAAAGTGAGAAGTTGGCCCCCATGAAAATTTTTTTAAGAAGAGTTCTGGTTTAAAACTCATGAGTTCCCGTTAGTGCTGCAATAGTTCTACAGTTCTGCATAAAGATAATGACATTTTGTTGTTAAATTTTTTCCTTCTCAAAAAGCAGAAAACATGTATTACAATTTTTTTGGTAAGAGTTCTGGCCTCGAAAATCATAAAGAACTGTAGAACTCCTTTAGAACTATTAAGCACTGTGGCGAAACTTTTGTTTTTGCAATAATGGGGGGCTGCGAGAAGTTAGCACCCCATTTTTAAAATAGTGCTTTTACTTTTATTTTAACGGAAGTATTAATAAAAAATAAAAAGAACTCTAGAACCATTCACATTAAACTCAGAACTCCATTAATTTTTAATAAATTTTGCATTTGGGGACCAACTTCACAGACATTATTATTGTGAAAAGTACATACGTACATACTAAAATTACCCTTTTCTTTAAATTGACGAAAATACTTAAAAACAAATTCACAGTATAAAACTTAGCTGTCTTATTCTATCTCAGTCGGTTTAAAACTTTTGATTCTCAAATTAGACTGGTCTAGCATTGGAAATTCTGGTTGTTAAATTTTATTCTGATGAATCTTTATGTCAGTCAATAACATAAACAAAAAAGTGTAGCCCTAACAAATTTACTAGAAAAAGTGGAAGAGCCCTTTACCTTGTTATTTTATTACCAACAAAATATGAGAAATAGGAAGGACCTCTGTTCCAGGAATTGCCTTTTATTTACTCACTGACTCTTATAAAGATAGCAGAAAAATACTTGTAACAAAAGTTATGCCTTACTACCTTTTCTGCAATTTAAAAAAAATATGAGTTTTCAGATTCTAAATAATAATTTTCTGTAACTCACTTACGGGTTCAGGAGCACCTGTAAGAATTTACAATGACCTATCCTGGCAAGGGCGTAGCCAGGGGAGGGCAGGGGGGGCACGTGCCCCCCCCCCTGGCACGAGCAAAAAGCCAAGATTTACCAATGTGCCATTCAAATTTCCCGTACGTCTTATTCCTAACTCAGCAGTCAGCTGCGGCGCCTGCCGGTCAGTGCTGTCGCAGCTGATTTTCAAAGCGTACTGAATGTAGGGCAGAAAATTCAAAAATCGAAACGTTTAAGAATTTAAAACATTTAAAATAGCTTTCTCTGCAGTTTAAAATCATTGAGGGTGGTTAAATAAAACCCTGTTTTTTTTTTCAAAAATAAAAAATAGTATTAAATGATTCCAACAGAACATTATATAAAAAGTTTTAATTTATACCAATAGACAGGTACAATCGGTACTTGTATACTACTTAATTACAAATTTTAAAAAATCAGTAGTTTTATGTATTACCATCAGTTTATTTCCTCAGATTTTTTTTTTCAATCGATCAATTCATCGGCAGCCTCCAATGAAAAACAAGTATTGTTTTTTAATATTTGTTTACAGTACTGCATCGTAGTTATATTCAGGCAATTTATATTTTCTTTAACGACACAAAGTACAAGAAAGAGTAGTACTCGTATCACACTAATTTCATCAATTGAAAACGCCACTAAACATAATTCATAATATATTTTCAGTCACAATAATTTTTCAAAATTTTTTGTGCTTATTTGGTTTTAGTTTCGTTTTGAAAGTTCGTACTAAAATTAGTGGTTTTTCCAAGATCAGTACTAACGTACTGAATTTGGCCACTTTGTACTGAATTCAGTACAATTGTACCCCGAAATGGCAGCACTGCTGCATGTGGCGCAAACGTGTGAAGTGGTAAGAAAGCTTTTTCTGTTAATTGCAGCGTGCATCACGTGGCTGCCGTGCGCTGTTCCTGTCCACTCTGTTTGTTTTCACGCAGATCACAGATGTAAAATAATTATCAAATTGTAATATAATTTTTCTTACAAAATTGGCCTAACAATATCCTATACTATACCTGCACCATAATCGACAATTTTAGCATAATTTCAAATTTATTTGAATTTATTTTAAATAAAACCGCAAACTTTTACCGGCTTATTATGAAAACAATTTTTTGTTTTTTTGCAAAATAATTTGTTTTCATAAAATGTTTCGCAAAAATAAAATGTAGATAAATTTTATACATTCTTTTTGTTAAGCGATGTTCTGTTTTAGCAGGTATTCATTATTTTCTTTTTTAACTGATTCGAGTTTCTAATTTGTAATCATAATACGTATATCAATGGCTAAATTTATAGAGGAGGGCGCTCGCGTACGGCCTCGGCACCCACACGAAAAAATCCTAAACACGCCTATGTTTCATTTTCAATGCTCAAATCATCTTCACTTATATGTTATACTTTATACGCATCAGTATTACAGTCAGTGGTTACCTCAGGGTGTGCTTCTGGGTGTCCGAGCATCCCAAATTTAAAAAAAAAATCGTCTGCAGCGCTAATCACGACAACTGCGGGTTGCGTCCTTGTGATCCAGAAAATCTGCCCTCCCGGTCACCTAATTCTGCCCCCCCCCCTGCTCAAAATCCTGGCTACGCCCTTGTATCCTGGTATATCCCATTATACCAAAATGTTAATATATGATACTATTATTTTACTCCATTTCAGGTACCCATTGCTGCTCTCTATTTACTTCATGTAATAAAGAAATCTTGCATAGGCTCCACTTGCAACAAAATAAGGTAATGATAATTGTGTTAAAATGTGATAGGATACCGCCATACCAACTATGTCATCAACCTTAAATTGGTTATCCGTCGAACAATGCATCAAAAGAGCAAGCTTAGTTTTAATTTACAAAATGGAACATAATTGTCTACTTAAACTCCCTTCTGAAAAGATCACAACTGAATAATTATTATATTCATTCCAGGAAAAGCTTTAATGTACCTACCATCTGTTTAAACAACAGCTTTGCAAAAAACAGTATTTTATGAAGTTCAGCTTGCAATGCATTGTCCGAAGATGTAAAAAGTGCATCTAGTTTAATAATTTTTAATAAGAGACTATTTGAACATTTAAAAAACGACGTGTAGTTAGTTATAAGTTATAAATGATGTACCTATATTTAACTAGCCAAGCTACATAAATAAATAATAAATAATTTAATTTCAAAAGTGATCAGGTGAACTAATAATTAATAAGGATTCGCCGAGGAAGTCGAAGCAAAGCAAAATATAGGTATTACATAACTTCTAGATTTAACTTCTGATAGGTACCTATTGTTTTAACAGGACCATTTGTTAATTGTTTAACTCATATTTACATACCAAATTGTTCTCTTCCACTATAATAAAAAAGTGTTAATACAAAACTTTAAAACGGGTTTGTTCAATTTAAAATTCTAAATTTCTTGTGTAGACGAAAGAACGATTTTTTAAAGCTACCAAACAATGAACTATCAAAACAAATTTCCATTCCTGATAAATCCACTTTTTTTTTTAATTTACAATTTGACAGATTTTCATTAAAATATTAAAATGTCAAATTTTAGGTTTGTTCGTTAATGTTGCAACAAAATGCACTACCCTGCACAGTGATATCTTCTTCTTTCTTTCTTCACCTGTTATTGGCCCTCGTCCATGGGACAGGTTGGCCAGCTCTCCACCCGGTCCGGCGCTTAACCAGAGCCCTAGCTACCCTTAGGGATGGCTTACACGTTACCCAGTTTGGGTGGTAATTCCCTTAGAATCTCCGATTTGTCGGGTATGTACCCTCGGAGATTCCGAATACAAACAATAACAATGATAAAAAATGACAAAACGTCAATGTTTTCGGTTTGGCACAGTTGAGGTTATGGAGTTTCCCGCCTCTGGTAGAGTCTATTGCGCATGACCTTTTCTTTAAGCCACACTTCCGCCCTACGCTCCTCCCACAACAAGACATGGCCGTCACATGTCCACCTTGTGTGGATGAAAAAACGCAGCACGAACAGGGATTTTAGGCCTCATCGCTCACCCCCCTTGGATTTGGTAAAGACTCCCCTCAACAGGCCGTGGAGCTTCCCTTCGTATTCCGTCACAAAACACTCTACTCACCGCTTCTAGGCGATCTAACCCGAAATCTAACTATGTAGTCGACCGAGAGATGTTAACGCAACGGAAGCCAAAGGCAAACTCTACACTGATATCTCTAGGGCCAAATCATTCGTTGTGTTCGGCAGGCTCGTCTTTTTCTCTTATTGTTACCTCCAGATGGACCTTACGCGTTCGATTTGACCCAATCGAGGAAAAATATCACAGTGGATTAGCGTTCGGCGTTGATCGCTCGAAGGCCGTAGAGGACCGACGTTTTCGTTTGAGAATTTTGACCAGGCATTTCGATTAATGTCATTTCAATATGGCTACAACGCAGTTGTGTGAGCTGCATTGACATAGTATGCTATTGTGATGATGTTTTTGTTTTTTTCAACAAGATTTTTGAATAAAGGTTGTATTATGTTAGCTTAGGTCAGAAAGAAAAATAAATACTAATCTTTTATATATTCCGTGGGTATTTTTGTGATTAAATATGGAAAATCGGCAGAAACGTATACCAACCCACAAAAACGGAGTGAAATTTACAGTGTTTTCAACAGGCTACGAGATTTCAAGAGCTCGAAAATGCAGAATCAATTATAAGCAAAAGCAAAGAAATCACTTTTCCATTTGGAACAAGGTTTTTTGAATTTGAATTCAATCAACGTGAAGGGAACATAACCTCTATTAATTTTGACAGCCACCGTTGGGCTAATCTTCGAGCAAACGGATTAATCGGTGATCACGTGATCAAAAATATCTTTTTCATTTATCGTCAATCCAGTTTGCTCCGAGAGGAGCCCGCCGAACACACTTTTAGAAATCTGGCGAGTACTCGTCTAGAAGTATGCATATTATTGACGTTTGCCTTCCTCGAAGCTGCCTCAAACAGAAACTAAAAGCAGGTCTTCTCCAAAACTAAACATTTTGTCCCAGTTTTTTCACTTTTGCATGGAAGAAGGGAACAGTCCGCGACGTATGACATATTTTTTATTTAAAAAAACTTGAAAGGGGTCAAAATTGATATAAATACAAAAAAAAATACACTGTAAGCAGGTCTTCGTCAAAACTAAAACCTTTCTGGTTGGTTTCTCACCTTTACACAAAAGAAGGGAACAATCCGCGGCAATATTATGACAGATTCAAAAACTAAATTGAAAAGGGTCAAAATTGTTAAAAATACATAAAAAATGAAAAAAGGAGACAATCAGCGGGTGATATGACATATTTTTTTATTTCTTTAAAACAATTTAAAGGGGCCACAAAGGCAAAAAACGATAAAAAGCCGTTAAGGTTACCTTAAAGATATCTTTAAAATATCCCAGTACTGACTCAAACAGAAACTACATGCAGATGTTTATTCTTTTAATTCAAATGCAACTTTACACAGACATTAAAAATATCACCGACTGTTTTTAGAGATGTCCGAAATATTTAAAAGAAATCTGTCATAAATAAAAAATATGAAAATCTTAGTTTCTGCTACTAATAAATACTTTAAAGTTTGTTACAATTTCTTTTTCTCCTGCGTTTCTTTATCAATGTGTTGCCTGTATGACCCATGAACTTTTTAAAAATGAAAATATGTCATGCGACGCAGACTGTTTCCTTCTTTCAAGTAAAAGTGAAATAACTGCGACAAATGTTCAGTTTTGGAGAAGACCTGCTTTTAGTTTATGTTTGATGCTGCAGAAAAATTACATGCTGGGACGTCTTAAAGATATCTTTAAGGTAACCTTAAAGACTTTTTAACTTTTTTGCCCTTGTGGCACCTCTAAATTGTTTTAAAGAAATAAAAATACGTTATAAGCCTCGGATTGTTCCCTTCTTTTATATAAAAGTGAAAACCAGGAAGAATCATTTTGGTTCTGGAGAAAACCTGATATATTTTGGAGAAGGCCTACTTTTAGTTTCTGTTTGAGGCTGCCTCAAGGAAAACTACATGCTGGGACATCTTAAAGATATCTTTAAGGGAACTGTTATGTCTTGCGTTATTAAGTTATTATTGATTTTCAATAATTAACACGGAGTAAATAAAGTACACTAATCTGAGTGAACATCAATTTATTACTAGTTAAATTATTCTCTTTATGCAGACAATCTGCGTGTATCTCAATGAATATAAAAACTAACAATGATAAGGCACAGGGTAGGATTAGAGACCTATCGCAAGTTAACCCAAATTAAAATATAACTTGTGGGAATATACAGTGACCGGCAAAAAGTTCGCAACATATGGGAAAAATTTTTATTAGGAGAGTATCGCAAAAACTTTCCCAGGGGATCGGTTCTGCATGTCCGTTAACCTAAAAATCGATTTTGACATACGTCACGTGACCACTGGTATAGCGTCAAATTAAAAAAAAAATTGTTAATTTACAAAAAGTGAGGTTAGTTGACGAGATATCAAAAAAAGTTATTTGAAAAAATTGCTTAGAATTAAATTCTAGGTCCTTGTGCAAAATTTTAAGATTTTATTTAAAAAAATTGGAAAACTCAATTTTTTTTAAATATTTTTTTATCGATTTACAAATTTCCAGTTTTTTTCGTTTAGATAGCTTGGCTAATGTAAAGCCCATGTATCTGGATGAAAATAAACGAATGTAGTAGTTTTTTCTACAATTGACAGGACAAAATTAAAAAAAACAGGGTTTCGCCGGACGCTAGCTGTTGCAATGATTTGTATCTAGCAGCAGTGTCAAAATTTTAGAGACATTTCAATGAGATTACATTGAGAAAACCTTAATCGTCTTAAATATATCTGAAGTTCGACTTTTTGTAAAGTTAAGGGGATTAAAATAGATAATAAACAAAAAATTACCTGTTTATTTAATCGAAATTTTATAAACGAAAACCAATGTAAGAAAAACTTAAAAGTAGTCAAATTCTGTACTAACAACACAAAAAATCATTGTTTTTCCTTGGGTGCACAAAATTTAAAACTCAGTATGACCACCATTTCTCTCCATACATACTGTTGTTCTCGAGCGCAACTCTCGATTAACATTTCGGAGCATTTTACGATTTATTTGCAATACACAATTTATAATGACATTCTCTAAATTTTGTATATTCCTAAAGGGTCGATGTTTGTACACAGGGTTCTTTAGGTATCCCCACATAAAAAAATCTAACGGAGTCAGATCTACAATTCTACAATTGACAGGACAAAATCGAAAAAATAGGTGTTCGCCGGACGCTCGCTGTTGCAATGGTTTGAATCTAATGAAATGACTGTATCAAGATTTTATTAAGATTTTTCGCACATAAATTTAACAACCAGGTGTATTTAGTTGTACTTAAAACTACCAAAGCAGGCTCTGAAATTAAAACAACCAAATAATCTAGTAGATTAAAAACAACAGAAAAATGTCAAACAAATTATAATTTGTTTGATTTCAACCTATGTCATTGGTTTATGTCTCGCATCTTACTAAGTTTGATATTTTACATAAGTTTATTAATATTTTATTCCTTAAAATGGCACCCACACTACTTCTTCAGGAAAAGATAGAAATTATTTTAATTTCTGGAGATAATTACAAAAGCCATAGAGAAACAGCAGCAATTTTTAATGAGAGGCACCCCGATAAATCCCTCCATTATTCCACAGTATCTCGTCTAGTCAATAAATTTAAAGAAACGGGATCGGTAGAAAATCAGTATAAAGTTTCCCATGAAAAACCGGTAACAGGTGACGAAGGTTCTCTGGATGTGTGTTTGTCGATCACAGAAACACCCCAATTAGCAGTTAGTCAAATATCGGAGATCACTAACATTCACGAAAGATCTATGCGGAGGATATTAAAAAGAAACAAATTTCATCCGTACAAACCTAAATTTGTACAAGTATTAAAAGATAGGGATTATGACGCCCGCTTCGATTTTTGTGCCTGGTTCCAGGGTATGATTGAGGAAGATTTTAATTTCCCAAAGAACGTTCTTTTCTCGGATGAAGCTACATTTACCTCTAACGGAACCGTCAGTTCACAAAACTGTAGATGGTGGGCCACCGAAAACCCAGACTTTGTAATTCAGAGTAAAGACCAATATAGTTTTAAGGTTAATGTGTGGTGCGGAATTTTCAACCTCAGAATAGTGGGACCTTTTTTCTTTAGAGACAATTTAAATTCAGAACGATATTTAGAATTTCTACAAACTGAGATATCTGACTTTTTAGACAATTTGTCATTAGCCGAAAGAAGAAATTTATACTTTCAACAAGACGGAGCTAGCATTCATTCCACAAATGAGGTGAAGAGATGGCTGGATCAAGAATTTGGAAACCAGTGGATAGGACGGTTTTCTGAAAATCCGTGGCCTGCGAGATCACCAGATCTGACTCCGTTAGATTTCTTTATGTGGGGATACCTAAAGAACTCTGTGTACAAACATCGACCCTTTAGGAATATACAAAATTTAGAGAATGTCATTAGAAATTGTGTATTGCAAATAAATCGTAAAATGCTCCGAAATGTTAATCGAGAGTTGCGCTCGAGAACAATAGTATGTATGGAGAGAAATGGTGGTCATACTGAGTTTTAAATTTTGTGCACCCAAGGAAAAACAATGATTTTTTATGTTGTTAGTACAGAATTTGACTACTTTTAAGTTTTTCTTACATTGGTTTTCGTTTATGAAATTTCGATTAAATAAACAGGTAATTTTTTGTTTATTATCTATTTTACTCCCCTTAAGTTTACAAAAAGTCGAACTTCAGATATATTTAAGACGATTAAGGTTTTCTCAATGTAATCTCATTGAAATGTCTTTAAAATTTTGACACTGCTGCTAGATACAAATCATTGCAACAGCTAGCGTCCGGCGAAACCCTGTTTTTTTTAATTTTGTCCTGTCAATTGTAGAAAAAACTACTACATTCGTTTATTTTCATCCAGATACATGGGCTTTACATTAGCCAAGCTATCTAAACGAAAAAAACTGGAAATTTGTAAATCGATAAAAAAATATTTAAAAAAAATTGAGTTTTCCAATTTTTTTAAATAAAATCTTAAAATTTTGCACAAGGACCTAGAATTTAATTCTAAGCAATTTTTTCAAATAACTTTTTTTGATATCTCGTCAACTAACCTCACTTTTTGTAAATTAACAATTTTTTTTTAATTTTACGCTATACCAGTGGTCACGTGACGTATGTCAAAATCGATTTTTAGGTTATCGGACATGCAGAACCGATCCCCCGGAAAAGTTTTTCCAATACTCACCTAATAAAAATTTTTCCCATATGTTGCGAACTTTTTGCCGGTCACTGTATAACACCTTTCCCCCAAATTTGAAAACTTCAGATTAACTACCTTACTATACATTATGCTCAAATATACATTAATTTAAACCTACAACCATTCGTTCAGGTGGTTTAATTTGACTACGTCTTCTTAACACTTTAACATGGGCACTGCTTGATTGAACTTCACTATTTTGTGCAATGTTTAAATCATCAGCATTCACATACCCATAACCAGGTTTAATCTCCTTATCTAATTCCGAGCGTGGAAGAATTGAAACATCATTTTTTTTATTTCACAAAAATTATGTTTAATTTGATTAGCATGACGCTTCCATTGCATTCCACAATCGGTTTTAATGAAGTAGGTTCTTCTACCAAGCACTTCAGATACTTCTCCCTGACACCAGGGCCTTTTGTTTGCTCTAAAATCGCGAACCCATACCCGATCGCCGTTTTTGAAAACAACATCTCTATGAGCCCGGAAATATTTTTTTTGTAAATTTTGTTTATTTTCAACAACGGTGGAAACCGACGGTAACAAAAGGTCAAATTTATTTCTCAGATTTCGACCCATGAAGATTTTTGCAGGGGTTTCTCCCGTCGTGGTATGTGGGGTATTTCTATAATGAAATAAATATCTATTTAGAATTAAATGAATATCCATACTTGGCTTATCATGGTTAGGTTTTAAAATTGCTTTTTTCATAATTTTCACCGCGCTTTCGGCTAAACCGTTAGTCACAGGGTGATATGGAGCCCCTGTCAAATGTTTGACACCGCTTCTTGAAAGAAAATTTTGAAATTCTTCTGAAACAAAAGTTATTGTTGCGTTATCAGTATATATTTGTAAAGGCAAACCATATCTTGCAAAAATCTCACGGAAAACTTTTATAGTTGTACTAGCTGTAATATTATGCATTTCAAAACATTCAATCCATTTGGATGTTGCATCTATGATAACAAGAATATTTTTATTAAACAGTGGTCCAAAAAAATCTGCATGTAGGCGTGTCCAGGGTCTTTTTGGCCACTCCCATACTTCTAAAGCTGTGTTTGAAGCATTACTAGCAAAAATTGCGCAAGACTGACATCTCCTTGCTAAATTTTCAATACCGTTATCTATTGAAGGCCACCACACGTAAGACCTTGCAAGAGACTTCATTTTAATAACTCCCATATGGGTACTATGTAACTCATCTAAAATAATTTTCACATCTTTATTTGTCTGGCTTTTTATTTGTAAAAAAATTACAGGTAAATTTACATCTTCTAATAAATTTAAATATGATATTTCTGAATAAATATCCGAGAGAAAGTTTTTATCATTATCAGTTTGTATCGACAATTTTAAAGGCATTCTAGATAAAAAATCAGCTGTGTTTTTGTCTGAACTAACATATTTTATTTCAAAACTAAAAGCTGACAAAATATGTGCCCATCTTTGCAAACGGTTTGCTGCAAAAACTGGAATACCTTTTTATTCACCAAAAATGGTTAATAAAGGTTTATGATCCGTGACCAACAAAAATTTTTGATTATAAATGTATTGAAAAAATTTTTTAACTGCAAAAATTATGGCCAAAGCCTCCTTTTCAATTTGAGAATAATATATTTCGGCTTTATTTAATAATCGTGATGCAAACGCAATCATTAACGTCTGGCCGGTGCCCCAAACATCTGTCCCGAAGAAAGCCGAGTCATTCAAATGCGTATATTATGTAAATGATGCACTTGGTAATAAGTTTACCGATTTCCTAGCATCAGCCACGTAGTGCAGTGGTAAAGAGTCCGCTTATTGACCCGAACAAAACTCACAGGTTCGGAGCTCACGCGAGAACTGGCACACACCAGGATAAATGACAACGTCAAGGACAAACCTGTCTATGCAAAACTCCCCATCTATTTCCAAGAAATCCATCCCTAAAATGAACTCTTCCTTTCAATTTTCTATTTTGTATGCCACAAATCATTTCCCGAAAAACAACTCCCTTAACAAGCCCCGCCCCCTAATCCTTACAACAAGCTCCCCCCCATCGAGCAGATATACCCTTCAGAAAAATCCACGAAGGAAACAGTGTACTGCGGACTTCTGAGAGATTAATATGCAAGGAAATAAAACAAAACATAGCCATGCTGTAAATAAACTGCAAATATGCGTGTATGTGTGTATATGTGTGTATGTATGTATATATATGTGTGCACATTTCACCATAAAACCCTATTATTATTACTAAAATAAACTAGTTTACACACAATATACTGTGTAAAACGTTCAGTCCTCGGCTCGTCCGTCCGGATATACACCGGCCACATGTCGCTCTCTTGTCCCCGCCACGCGCTTTGCTCACACCGGTAAACCTCTGCAGGTATTCCCGGCGTGATGTGGCGGTGACCATGGTCCCTCCCGGCTCTGAATGTATTTACGTCCGGCCCTGAGCCGATTTGCAAGCGTTGTAGCTTTTCTAAAAAACCGGGAGAGCCATCCCGACTGCTACCGAAAACTCCTGAGTAAGTTAAATCCAAATTCTGAATTTTGTCCCCAATATCGGTTTCTACCCTTAGGTTCGAAAATTCCCTACCAGGTAATTTTGGGGGGGTATGTTCGTCTGGATCATACCCCGAAGGTAAATTTGGGCTTCCACTTCGTTCCAGGTGGCTCCTAATGATTTTAATCATGACAACCGTCCTAAAAGCGGCCTGGAATGAGTGATCCGCGGATTCCCTACTTTCTGCCATCTTTCTTTCTTGCGTGTTGAGGGCGAATTAATGCGGAGGATATATATATATTATCTGAGTAATGTGGAAGAAGAATTTGGATTGGATTATTTGTTACCTCTCGATATGGGAGTTCTACGCTGATGAAATATTACTACTTTTTGATTAAATGTTGTTTTATTTTTAACTTTTGTAACATATCTTTAACAGAGCTGCTCACAATTTTGTCATCTCTTTTATTCTAAATTATTTATCCTTATCTTTTGTTTTTCTAAAACTACTTCGTTTTTATATTACCAAAAGGTATTTCTACCAAACATTAACTGGTACATATAACAATTTGTGGGATCGTGTACTGAGCAAGTGGTACGCCACAAATACTCCCCTCTCTAAAAAAAATAAATAATAAAAAGAATTTCATCAAATTTTTAAACGTTAACAGAATTCAATGCGAAAGAAACTTTTTTTACGTTTTTATTTGGAATAACAGATTCATCATGCTCCGCCAACAGGAAAGCAGGTTTAATTCTGTCTATACTAACAACTACATCTTTATTATCTTTAAAAATAACAAATGATTTTGGATATTTTTTGATTACTTTAAAAGGACCCTCGTATGACGGCGAAAGAGATGACTTTTTGCCTTCTACTTTAATGAACACGTAATTTGAATTTTTTAAATCGTGACACACAAACGGTTTCTCCAGGTTATGCCTATTAATTGCTTCTGGCTTTAAATTAGCAAAACATTCGCGTAAACTGATCAAGATAGGAAAAGTGTCAATGATTTCGTGAGAAGTTGTAAAAAATTCTCCGGGCAATCGTAAAGGTTGACCATACATTAGTTCTGCAGGTGAACATTGAAGGTCTTCCTTTATTGCCGATCTTAGACCTAAGAGAATTAATGGTAGTTCATCTTTCCACCTATTTCTATTTCCTCTAGCTGTTAGAGCCGCTTTTAAAGTTCTGTGAAATCTTTCAATCATTCCATTGCTCTGCGGATGATATGTTGTTGTGTGTATTCTATGAATACCAAGAAGTTTACTAAACTCTGAGAACAATGCTGACTCGAATTGAGTTCCCTGGTCATGAGTTACTGTATGTGCTACGCCAAAACGTGAAAAATAGTGTGTATAGAGAGTTTTTGCCACAGTTTGTGCTGATATGTTAGATAGAGGATAGGCTTCTGTCCACCTAGTGACTCTTTCAATAACTGTAAGAATATACGTGCATCCTCCTGAAGGAACTAGAGGACCGACTAAATCGATGTGAATATGTTCAAAACGACCTTTTGGAATGTCAAATTTACCTATAGGAGATTTTGTATGTTTATTGATTTTAGAAGTCTGACAACCTAGACAACATTTAACCCACTGATGAATATCTGAATTCATCTTAGGCCAAAAATATCGTGAACCTACTAATGTTTTTAAAGCGCGAATGCCAGGATGAGATATGCCATGCAAGTTTTGAAAAATCGTAAATCTAAGTTCTTTTGGTATATAAATTCTTTTATTCGTCGAAGAAACTTCGCACCAAACTTTAATTTTGGTGAAAGAAACTTCTTCCTCTTTTAATATAAATTTGCAGTTTTTGTTTAAATTTTGACTTTGAATTAATGTTTTAAGTTCTTTGTCCGCATCTTGTGCTTGTTTTAAAGAACAGATATCTATGTCAAATATATCTAAAGATCCCATGTTGTCATGTATGCGTGAGAGAGTATCAGCAATGACGTTTGATTTTCCTTTGATATATCGAATATCAGTTGTAAACTGAGCAATGTATTCTAAATAACGAAATTGACGTGGACTTCTGTCTGCTTTGGACTGAAAAATTGTAGTTAAAGGTTTATGGTCACAAAAAGTCAAGAATTCATTACCTTCTAAAAAATGTTGAAAATGTCTGATTGCTGCATAAATGGCTAACAATTCGCGATCAAAAGTAGAGTATTTTTGCTGAGAAGGGCTAAGTTTTTTTGAAAAATACGCAATAGGTTGCGAAAAATTATCATAAGTTTGTTCTAGTACAGCAGCGATGCCCGTACTAGAAGCGTCTGTTGTCAACGAAAGTTTGGCGCTAGGTCTAGGATGTGCTAGAATTGTTGCTTCAGCAAGTAGAGTTTTCGCTTTGTTAAAACTATTCTCACACTCCTCTGGCCAATCGCTTATATTTTTATTTTTATTATTTTGCAAGTCAACTGAGAGTTTATGCAAAGGAATTAATATTTCTGACATTTTCGGTACAAAGCGATGGTAGAAATTGATCATTCCTATGAATCGTTGCCATTGTTTCAGTGTCTTTGGTGTCGGAAAACTTTTAATTACATTTATTCGTTCTTCTGAAGGTGAAATACCTTTTTCAGAGATGGAATGTCCCAAAAAATTTAAATTTGCTACTCCAAATTCACACTTTGAAGGTTTGAGACTTATTCCAAATTGATCGAGTCGCTCAAATAAAATATTTAAATGTTGAAAATGTTCGTCCTCATTTTTACTTGCTACTAAAATATCGTCAATGTAAACAAAAATAAAATCGAGTCCTTGAGTTACCTCATTAATAAATCTTTGGAAAGTCTGGGCAGCGTTTCGTAAACCAAAAGGCATTCGTTGAAACTCGAAAAGACCAAAAGGTGTAGTGATAGCTGTTTTGAAAATATCTTCCTCCGCTACCGGTATTTGATGATAAGCTCTCACTAAGTCAATTTTTGAGAAAATGGTACTGCCATGGACATGCAAGTTAAAATCTTGAATATGTGGTAATGGATACCTGTCTGGTGTCGTGACTCCATTTAAAAAAACGATAATCCCCGCATGGTCGCCAATCAGAAGAATCTTTTTTAGGCACCATATGTAAAGGGGAAGCTACTGAAGAAGAGGATGGTCGGCAAATGCCTTGTGCAACCATCTGTTCAAACTCAGCTTTGGCAATTTTAAATTTAATGGAGTCGAGACGACGTGGACGACAAAAAGGTAAATGTCCATTAGTGACAATATGATGTTTAATTGAATGTTTGGCAGGTAGCACAAAATCTGGTGAAGAAATAAGTTTAGGGTATTTTCTAAGAAGTTGGGTATATTTTGTTTCGACAGCAAATAGTTTGGGAGTTGGAACATCTGAATTAACTAAAGAAGCTTTTGAAATCAAAGTAGTTTCAGAGTCAATGAGACATTTGTTTTTAACATCTACTAGCAAACCAAAATGTGCCAGAAAATCTGCGCCAATGATGGGACGATTAATATCAGCTACAGTAAAAATAAATGGGAAATTGCGTCTGAGCTTAAGATTTACTTTTATAAACTTTTTGCCATAAGTTGTAATGGGAGTACCATTAGCGGCAGTTAAAAAAAAATCTTTATCTTTTTTCAGATCTGAAAATACATCCCGAGGAATAACAGATACATCTGCACCGGTATCTATCAAAAACTGTAGTTTGTTAGAATCGTCAAACACGAAGAGGCGGCGATTTTTATATTTTACTATCCCACTGTCTGCTGTCGAAACTTTTACATGTTTTTTGAATTTTCTTTAGACTGAAAAGTTTCGTATAGCATACACCAAGGTCCTTGACATTTTAATGCTCTTTTTCCAAACTTGTTATGATAAAAACATACGCGATTTTTTGAGGATGACCGAGAACGACTGTTAGAGCGACTTCTACAGGAAACACATTGATTATTTTGATTTCTGTTAGGTGTGTTAGAAAAATTTTGAAAGTGTGACAATTGATTTTGAAGTGAATTAATTTGTTGTTCCATAGATTGTTGTTTTTGAGACATGGAATGAAGAAGATTTTGACAATTAATTGAAAAATCAGAAAAAGCTTTCATTAATTCGTTTGGAACGGTAGATGAATTACCTATATAGGGAACTGATCGATCGACAAGGTGCTGTGTTTCAACTTCAGAAACTTTTTTAAAAATAGAAGTTGGTCGATAAGTTTCCCATATATTGTCGGCTATTTCTAAAAGTTCATTGACAACTTTCCTACCAGATGCAGTCAATGCTACCAAAATTGTTTTTGGTAAGCGTCTTTTCCACAATTTAAGCAGCAATTCCTGGCTAACCATCTGTGAATCACCAGCTGTATTAAGCATTTCTCTATAAAAATCTGAAGGCTTGCGGTCACCCATTTCGGAGCCAGAAAGGTCATCAAGTCTTTTTTCTTCACTTGAAGTTAACCTGTTGATTAGAATTTCTTTTAGTTTATTGTACATATCAGATTGTGGAGGGTTCGAAATAATGTCATAAATATTTGACACTATCTCTAAAGGTAAGTTAGCTATAACCAGGAAATATTTCGTTTTGTCTGCAGTGATACGAGAAACTGCAAATTGTGCCTCAATTTGACTAAACCAAATTTCTGGTTTTGTGATCCAGAAAGGAGGTAATTTAATTGATGAAATGTTTTCATTGTTAGCATTGACAGAACCGTTACTTTGATTAGTACTGACATGTTTGTCAATGAGAGGGTTGTCACCAATGTTTTCTTCTGTCATTTCGATGAAATATAAAAGAAAGAAGCAAAAATAATATTATTATTATTATCAAAGTGAATTATTCAGAGAGGTAAGTAAAATGGGCGCAAACCACTTACCCAGCAGCCGACTCTGATTTCTATAATAAATTTAAGTCTTTTCTAATGTTCTTTGTTCTTTTTACTTCTTCCACGACTGGTTTCTAGAAGGATTTTTCTGGGCTGCTTTCTCAAACAAAGTCAATAAATTTTTCTAATCTTCTTTTTTTTTTCTTTGTAGATCTTCTACGGCTCCAAGACAGAGATCAAAGAATTACCATCACCTCGGAATCTACTCCCAATAGATTGAATCCCGATCCATTGGAATCCGTGTTCGCCAATAAACGTGAAGAAAACACTCACGTCGAGGGGTCACCAATTATGTTGAGGGCGAATTAATGCGGAGGATATATATATATATATATATATATATATATATATATATATATATATATATATATATATATATATATATATATATATATATATATATATATATATATATATATATATATATATATATATATATATATATATAGTAAACTAGTAAATATTGGGGTATGCAGCAAATGAAAGTGTACTCTTTAAAGTTTAGTCCGAGCTTTCGGAAATTTTTATTTCCATCATCAATCCAACCCAACCCAACCCAACCTGATGATGGAAATAAAAATTTCCGAAAGCTCGGACTAAACTTTAAAGAGTACACTTTCATTTGCTGCATACCCCAATATTTACTAGTTTACTCCTTAACTAGTCAGCAACGACTACCCTTCTCTATATATATATATATTATCTGAGTAATGTGGAAGAAGAATTTGGATTGGATTATTTGTTACCTCTCGATATGGGAGTTCTACGCTGATGAAATATTACTACTTTTTGATTAAATGTTGTTTTATTTTTAACTTTTGTAACATATCTTTAACAGAGCTGCTCACAATTTTGTCATCTCTTTTATTCTAAATTATTTATCCTTATCTTTTGTTTTTCTAAAACTACTTCGTTTTTATATTACCAAAAGGTATTTCTACCAAACATTAACTGGTACATATAACAATTTGTGGGATCGTGTACTGAGCAAGTGGTACGCCACATTGCGTCTATTTTATTTTTGTCTTTCAGGGATGCCAGGTACTTAGTACCAATTTTCCAGTACGGACCGCGCGTCCGTCTGTGTCGCTGGGTGGTCCCGCCTGCTTTTACCCCGCTAGTGGGAAATTACTAGCGTTCCACCAAGGAGCGCAATGACGAAATAGTTCCTATCAAGAAAACTAGGGTGTTTGATTTTATCGCGATATTAAATTTGGGAATAGGACGAAGCCTGGAATTTCCCAAAATAATATATTCTTAAAGCTTGCTGGCTAGGGCACGTCCAGCTATTTTATTATTTAAGTTAAAAAACGATTTAAAATTTTTTAACTTAGATTCACGGAGGGCTTTTCTCTTTTTTATTTGTCTTAAGTCCGTAGTTTGAATTTACTTTTTTTATCTAATCAGGGAAAGTCCGGGTCTTTGTTCGTCCGCGAATTAATCTAGCCTGCCTATTTACAAAGCTATTAATTGCTGAGAATTATGAACGTATTTATCCTATGACTTGCAAAGCCGCTGCTGCGAAGCACGTCCCTAATTAAATATATCAATTAAGTTTAACACTTATTAGCGTCCGATTTTGCACTCTAAGAGCGTCTTTTCACTATCACTCTGTGAGCGTCTTTACCCTGCACTCCATGAGCGTCTTTTACTTTTTACCCCGCGCGAGAGGAAGTTCGTCCGCTCCCTAGACGCGTTTTTAGGACGAGTGTCTTCGCGAGTTCTTAGACGCGATTTTTGTAAGAACGAATTTGGTTCCCCAATCGCGGATTTTCTAAGATTTACAACGTGCGTTCCCCCCAACGCGTAATCTCTAAGAAAAACGGTATTTTAATTTTCCCCCCTTTTTGGGCGCAAGTTTAAGGTAAGAAGTATTTTAATCCCACCTCAGCCGACACACCGCCTCCAGTTCGAGGACAATGCTGCTTCGGTATTGGGCGAACTGTGGCTATCCCGGCTAGCACCTTTACCTTAGTCTTCCACGACCCGGGTCGCCGACTTTTCGAGCGCTTAAGGTGCGTAGCCTAGCCTGACACGCGACCGATAATTTTTATCTTCTTGCTGTCATCTGTTTGCTTCTGGTACGCGGATGACTTCACTTAACACTTACAAAGTTAAGGCTAGCTCCAACTTGGCCAGTCTCCAGGGGGCAACGACTATTAAGAAGTATCCCCAAGTTTTTTTAGTAACTGGACCAAATCGGCTCAAACCAAATCAACCCAACGATCCAAATTGGTATATGGATGATACCAATAAAGAACCGATGGATTAAAATGTTTGGAGTAGAATCGCGATATCCCGGGTGCGCACGGGACTCTTGAAGCTCACAAGGAAGATCTAATTGTGCAGGCCTTGTCCTGCTGGCTTCTTATGATGTCCTGTTTGTGAATTCCGTTTGTGGATTTCCTAGAAATCGATGTCTCCTTTCGTGAATATCGTTGGATCTTTTACAAGATCGACGTCCCTTTTTGGGAATACCGCTGGTTGGATCTGCTTACAAGATCGACGTCCCTTTTGTGAATCCGGCTGCGATCAGCTTGCTGGCTTCTCTGGGAAGATGTAGTCCTGGCTGCAACTGTTAAACCCGTGAACTCATGCATTTTCCCGCGCCGTTGTCGCACTTGTGCCGACCCTTCACGAGCTAACTCGAATTCAGTGTTATTTCCCTTAAACATAGATTTCTTATTAGTCGTGGTATTTACCGCATGTTCTAGTGGGGGTTCTAAGTCCACTAAAATACCTACAGGAACATGTCTATGAAATGATACACTGCGTGAATGGTCTGGCCAACTAAAAGTTGGTTCCAGATGATGAACATGGGTTTCTATGTCATTAATAAATGGGTTTGTATGATTTAAATTTACCGCAACAGCAGGGGTTGTTAGGAGGATCCCACCTTCCACCCGGCTGCTCTGGATTTCGTCAACCGCCTCAAGAAAAGAAGGGGATGAAACACGGTGGTGGCTTTCTGAAATAGTTGTGGTGGTTTGACTGCTCAAACTCTGATGGGACATTTTGTATTTTTATTTTTCTTGAACAGAAAATATTTCAAAAGAATGATAATTTTAATTATGGGACTTCAAGGTTAAGAGGGCTTTATAAAAATAAATGCTAGCTTGGGGCGCAATTATCATAAAGTTTAAGATTGCTGGAAGTTGGCTCTTTTTAGCAAAATTAACTTTTTACTAACTTAAAGAAATGGTTAAAATAACTAACTCAAAAAGATTTTTCCAAAATAAAAATATTTCTAAAATAATTGAAAAGTTTTTAATTCTAACTTTCAAGTATTTAAAAAGAAAAATAAAATAATAATTATTTTCTTTAAGTTAGTTTTATATCTTAATTTTAAAAAGCAAACGGCTTTTTTACAAGATCTTTATTTTAAAACTAAAAAATGTTTAGGTTTCCCTCAGGAAATGTTTTACAAGTTTATAAACACAACAACGGTTTACAAATTAAAATAACAAAATCTTTTTAATAAAGTCTTTGGGGGCGAAAATTAACAATGTGTTATAATCCGCAAAAATGTTTTTTAACAATGTAGAATTTCTTATTTGAAATCTTTGTTAAAGTCACCAACAGTGAATATCACGCTAAGTGAAAATGTTGTTTTTTAAGTCTTTGAAAATAATCACGAAAAAGTGATAGAAAATCACGCTAAGTGAAAATTATTTTTATGTCTTTGAAAAAAGTTCACAAAAGCGAACAAAAATCACACTAAGTGAGAATGTCTAAGTAGAGAAAGTTTATACCAATCTGTTCCCCAAAAGTACCAACAATTATGGACACTTTCAAGTTTTGTATGGCTTGCGAAATGTTATTACAGGACTGCCAAGATATACCTGATCTTGGATATTTAATATTTATGAGAACGCGAGGCGCTATTTTTCAATCACCCGGTTTCTTCAACTTCTCATGAAGCTTCCACGACAGCCCTTTTCCGGTTGCCGCAGAAGTCCAGGACAAAGCACGGAAGGTAAATGGTGCCTTTTCGCTTACTAAGTGCAAATGTAAGGTACTAGGACAAGATTCCCTACGATTCGAAAGTTAGTTGTATAACTTTTATCACGTACACGCACAAAGATGGTCAGCGATGCTCCTGTCGATTGAGGATGGCTAGTTGCTGTCTGATGTAGATCGAATCGGACGTCTTGTGGTGCAGGATATTCGAAGTTTACAGTAGGAATCTTAAAAAATACTGTTAAATAAAAAATCTTAAAAAAGACTTATTTGAATTTTCGTCCGAACGGACACGAATTTCTTATTGTCGTATAGTAGTTCAACAGGAATCGGCAGATCTAAATTTTTCCATTTTACCAATTTTAATTTATCGGCGGAAATTTTCTTCTTGTTTTCGAAGACGACGAACTGACACGACTCTACCGGAGCTCACGACTCTTCAGTCAGCTTTATTTGACACACTATTGTGGACTTTAATACTGCAGAAGATTAAAAGGCGTCGTTACCCCATAAATGGGATAAGAGGACGAAGTGGTGAATCGTCACCTCCGAAGAGAAATGAACGACTTGGTGAATCGTTCCCCCCTGGAAGGGAAGAAAGCGACTTGGTGAATCGTTTCCCCCTGGAAGGGAAGAAAGCGACTGGTTAATGCCATTTCGGCACGTTATTTTATAATGAAAATTTATTTCGTTTAGTTACATCCTCTTTTTACTTTATTTTACCAATCACAATAATTTTGTGACGACAACGTTCAATCCTCCCTTCGACCGCTCAGATACCCTCTCGATTCATTGTCGTGAAATTAGTTTTTTCACGATGCTTTTCTAGGAAAAAATTAACCAAATCATAACTAAACTATTAAAATACACCTAAAAAATGACAAAAGATTTGCAAAAAACTCCTGTGACAATAAAGGAAATGAACATTAAAAGAATTCAGCGTTGGAAAACATTCACTAAGATTGCCATGTACAGCGAAAATAGGAAAAGTAAATTCCAACTCCCTTAACAAGCCACGCCCCTTTCGCACAGATTCGACATCTGGAGAGCGATTGGAAATGTTCTGAAATAGGGAAAGTCTATAAAATAGCGCCTTTTTGGGCGCAGATCATCAGTCTTCGAGGTGCAGTTCAAAAGGCAACTTAGTGAAGAACCAGTATTCAGCTCGCTGTTCGCAGTTCATATAGTCTGACGTCACCAAGGTGTTAGCAGATATTTCTGGATTTTCTGCAGGACATAGCAGGGTCCCGTTGATCTTCCTTGTGAGCTTGAAGAGTCCCGTGCGTACCCGGGATAGCGCGATCTTCTCCAGGCGAGTTAATCCTTCTGCTCTTTATTGGTATCATCCATATACCAATTTGAACAGTTGGGTTGATTTGGTCTGGTATCGGCTTGGTCCAATAAAAAATTCCCGGGGTTCCTCCTGATAAGTCGATGTCCCGGGGTACTGGTCAAGTCGGTTACGTGCCCTAACTTGTAAGTGTTAGGTGAAGACACCCGCGTACCAGAAGCAATCAGAAGAGACGAAGACTCTGAAAATTAAATTCACGGTCGGTAGTCAGGCTAGGTTATTTTCCTGAAACGTTCGGAAAACCGCCAACCAGGTGTTGGGGAAGGTTAGGTACAGGAAATAGCCGGAATAGCCATAGTACGTACCCTACTCTGCGGCAACATTGTCCTCGAACTGGAGGTGATGTCCGGCCAAAGATAGGATAAAACCAAAAAACCATTAAATCGTCGTAAATAAATTTGCGCTCGATAATTTCCGACAACCAGTCACTGTTCGGTTGCGCTTTTCTCAAAGCGGCTCAACAGTAGATTTTCCGGGTGTTAGGATTGTAAATTTCCCGCTTGTACCGCGGAAATTCTTTAAAATAAATAGTGCTATCGTGGCCGTAAATTGATCTTGTTTTTCTCAAAACAATCAACTGCGGTTTACGGTAAGCTTTTACCCCAAATTGCGAGTCAAATTCAGCCCAACAATCCAGGGATTTTAAAGTCGATTTGCTTTAACATTTCCTGTCATAAAATTGTTTGGGTCTTTGCAAGTCGGAAAAAATAAAAATCGTTTTTTCGAAATTGTAAAATTAAAAACGCGTTTATTTTCGAAATAGGTTATCTTAAGTAGCGTCTTAGGAGTGACTGGACGGTATACGGCCTTTTGGACGCGTCCTTGAAAATAAATAAATCCGTGAAAGAGATAGATCTCTGAAAGGGTTAGAGTATTTTCTTAGTCAAGAAGCTCTGCTCTAACAGCTTTCTAAATTAGCGTGAAAATAGACAAATCGTGATAGACACTAAGTCAGTGCTACGCGTGTAGGGAGAGGTACTACCGTTAGATCGAACTTAGTCGTTTAACGTGTAATCTTAGTTGAAATAAATTAAAATAGGGAAGTGCTTTTGAAAGTAGCGACTGAAAAAAGTCATAGAGTGATTTTAGTTAAGCGCCCCCCCCTCAGACCCCCCTAATTAACATTGTAATTAGGTAGGATTAGGAGCGGCTTCGCGAACGTACAAAAACACAGACTTACCCTGAAAAAATTAAATTCAACAACCTACAAACAATAAACAAAAAATTCGCCCCCCGTGAATTCACTAAAATTAAACTTTTTGGACATTGTTTAATTTTAATAAAGTTTAAGTTGGACGAGCCCGAGCCAACCAATCTCAATATATTTTCTTAGGGAAATCCTGGTTTTAACCTATCCCTAAGATTAATATAAATCAAAATTAGCCCCGCCTTTAATATTTTAACCCTTTTTTCGTCACTGCGGTCCGTGGTGGAACGTTAGCAGTTTCCAGCTAACGGGGTAAATTAGGTGGCGGGTCCACACAGCGACAAAGACAGACGCGCTGTCTGTCCTTGTCCAATCGGTATTAAAAAATACCTGGCATCCCTGGACAAACAAACAAAATGGAGAAAGAAAATAGAAATTTAAGTAGGGCCTCCTCGATCGACTCTTTCCAGGCCGCCTTTAAGACGGTCGATGTAATCCAGTCCATTAGACGCCACCTGGAAAAAAGCGGAAGTCCGAAAATTAATATGCTTGAAGACGCCTTAGAACAGCGTACTTCCTCAAGAACTGGTGGGGAAAATTCTAACGCAAGGGTAGAGACCAATTGCGGGGACAGATTCGATCCTTCAGATCACAATCAATACTCAGGGGATTTCGGTGCACTTCGGGATGGCTCTCCCGGACTTTTGACCAAGCTGAAGCTGTTCAATTTGGACTCTGAGTCGGAGTCGTCATACAGACAAGCCGGGAGGGACCATCGGCATTGCCACCCCGGCTCGGGAATGCCTGCAGAGGTTTTCCCGATCCCGAAAAAATGCAATGACCGCTTGTGCGACATCATTTTCTCATTCGGACGGCCGGAGCCGCAGCGAACACATCTCCTGATGATACTGTAAAATGAGATTTTTAGGTCGAAAGAATACTTAGGGTCTTTTGCTGAAAGGACTTTTTATTATTTAGGCTTTTGGAAAAAATAATTTATTTCCTAATGCCGAATTTTTTAACTGGAAAAGCTAACTTATTTCCTGACAATTAAAGAGGAGTTTTGTGGTTATTGGGGTTCGCAATTTCATGGGTGGTATTCATGAAAGCGGTTTAATACATGTAAGTTAAGGTTTTTATAAAGTGAACAATTTTGATTGTTATGGGCCACTTTAAAGGCTTTAAAACCTTTCAGATTTAATTAAGTTGGGCCTCAAGGGCCGAGGGACACAGGTTTTGATGTTAATTTAAACATTTATTCAAGTCCTGGAATTTTTTCGGGTAAAAATATTATTCAAAAACGTACTAATACAACACCGTGCGTATATTTATGCATAATTTTGGCGGGAGTCTGGATCCGCCCGTTTTCAGTTGTTCCAGCCAATCACAACAATGGTCCTACCATGCTGCAATTGTTTTCCTGGATTTCTTCGTAATTCCTTGCTAATTTCCCTTGTTTCTGGTAAATTATTATATTAGGCACATGTTATTACCTTTATATAATATTTACAATCATCAATTTCCCTTATTTCAGCTTAATTGCCCTTTCCCGGTTTTTCTTGTTGGTTAAGCGATTTTCGACCTTAACGACGAAGACGGTATCTGGCCGAAAAATTCTCGATAACCAATGGCACTCCAGATCATGGAACTGTGCAAAAGGGGCGGGGCTTGTTAAGGGAGTCAACTTTGTTTTTCGTTTGCTGCCCCACATATCCCAATGGAACCAACTTTCAGCAGTGGCAACTCCTCCGACATCTTAGACATGGCATTCTCCAAAAATTTTCACTATGATGTCGGTATAGAAGTCATTGACGACCTAAGTTCAGACCACTCACCAGTCTCGTTCACCATTGGGCCAACACACGAAATTAACCCCCCATCACTCACCAGACGCACAAACTGGAACACATTCAACACTATAATGACAGAAAACGCCACAAACACACAAAACATAACAAACCCCGCCCTCCTAGACAATGCCACACAACACTTTACACAAAGCATAACACAAGCCATTGAACAGAGCACACAGACACACCCAACAACAGCACACAACCCCTACAATCTCCCCAGAGAAATCAGGGAGCTTATAAGGGAACGAAACAGACTCAAAAGACACGCAAAAAACACACTAAACCCAATGTACAAAATACAAGCCAACAGACTAACCAACACCATAAAGAGCCAGATAAATACCCTCAAAAATCAGAGGTGGGAAACTTACCTCCAAGAGCTAACTCCAGAAGACAATTCCATATGGCGCGCAGCCAACATATTTCAAAATAAAACAAAACCTATCATCCCGCCGCTCCACGGAAGGGACGGAATTGTGTACTCGGACGAGGAGAAGGCGAACGCCTTCGCAACCTCGCTCGAGTCGCAATTCTCCCCCAACGAGGACGAGGATTACGACATCGATAGGGAAGATCTCATAGAAAGACGCGCCAAAGCCATCAAAAACATGGCCCTCAACAATGCTCCCCCCATCCCACCCACAAATCTCGAAGAGGTTAAAACCCACATAAAAATGGCCAACCCCAAAAAAGCCCCAGGAAAAGACAAGATCCCAAACCTAGCCCTAAAACACTTGCCCGAAAACGCGATTCAAACTTTCACGAATCTTATCAACGCGATGCTCAGGCTAAGGTCATATCCAAACAGCTGGAAAACAGCAGAAATTATCATGCTCCCCAAAGCTGGCCAAAATAAGACTTTTCCACAAAACTGGCGCCCCATAAGCCTACTATCATCATTGGCCAAAATCGCAGAGAAAATCTTTCTAGACAGACTCTGGGACATCATCAGGGAACAAAGTCTCCTCCCTGACGAACAATTCGGCTTCAGAGCCAGCCATTCCACAGAACTCCAACTTGCCAGACTGACGGAGGATATTTCGAGTGGCCTGCGCCACAGGGACTCCACAGGCCTTGTGGTGTTGGACATAGAGAAAGCCTTCGACAAAGTCTGGCACGAAGGACTTATATACAAACTTTTCTACACACTTAATATTCCACTCCCATACGCACAACTGATTCAGACCTTTATCAGAAAACGTCAATTTCTGGTAAGGGCAAACCAAGCCTATTCCACAATTCGCCCCATAGAAGCGGGGGTCCCCCAAGGCTCCCCAATATCCCCAATTCTATACAATCTATACACATCAGACCCTCCAAGAACACCAAACGCAAAACTGTCAATGTACGCTGATGACACGGGGGTGTACTGCACCGCCAGGCACCCCAGGGACATCAACATTGCATTACAGTTGCAGTTAAATGCCCTCCATGAATGGCTCTCCCAATGGAAAATCAAAATAAACGCACCAAAAACACAGGGACTAATCATAACACGCAGATTTCACTTCGACGTACAGCCAATTGTGCTGGACGGCACCCAGGTGCGGTGGGGGGAAACCCTCAAGTACCTGGGGGTCATCCTGGACAAGAAGCTGACATGGAAAACACACATCCAAACACAGATAAACAAAGGGTCACAGGCTTTCAGCTGTTTATACCCGCTCATGGGAAGACGCAGCAAAGTCAGGCTCAAAAACAAACTCCTCCTATACAAACAAATCATCCGCCCCAAAATGATGTACGGCAGCGTGGCTTGGTGCCAGGCTGCCAAGTCAACAAGACACAAAATACAAGTTAAACAGAACAAAATACTCCGCACAATCCTTAACGCCCCATGGTACATTCGTGGAACTGACATACACACAGAACTCAACATCGACACAATAACAGAACACATGCAAAAAGCACACGCCAGATTCAGAAACAAAATAAACACACACACAAACAACACCATACGAAACACATTCATTCAGAATCCAATTCCGGACGCAAACCCACGAATGCGCCACAAAAACATCACGACACCCATTACATAAGTAAACACATCCCCCCAACCCTCCCCAGGGAATGCCTGGTTTGCCAATCTTAAGAGTGTAAGAGTGTCTAACGACACTAGCACGAAAACCAATCACACAATATTAGCGGTGGAAAACGGCCGCCAAATTTTTCCAACGGGAAAGTGTGCTGAAAAGTCGTCTGCTGACCTTCCTAGCTCGCTTTCCAGCGATTTGTCCTGATTTATTCCAATTTCTTCGAAAAGAAATTCGGTATACCTGTATTTCAAGGGTTTTTTGCCTATTTTCCGTTGTTTTTCCTTGATTTTTTAGCATTGTGAAAAGCCAGTTTCACAACTCCCCCCCACCAAGGCGCAGAAAAGAACTGAAGTCGATTACGAACTTTGCGCAGTTTCGATTCCTGATCTTTTTTGTAAGATTTGACTGAGGGCTTGAATATCCCTTTTCCGAGACAGAGACTGAAGGGGGTAGCTCACGATTTTTCCAGTCCCCTGTACCACAAGATTTAGAATCTCGGGAGTAGAACTTCCCAAAACTCGTCGAGTTTGAAAAGCTCCCCCCATAAGTTACTAAAGGACCGGGGCAACTTGGTGCCCGTTTCCAGATTGGAATGTGCTTGGGTGTATACACCTTTTTGTTCAGATATGGTTGCATGCATCAGCATGCAGGTGTTGGATTACTGATCAATAGGATTTTGGTTAGGTCTGATGTAGGTTAAAATTAAAAAATGTTGTTGACTAAGTTTGACAGAATAGTAACTAGTTTGTTATGGTTAGCTTTTTTATTATTCCTATTTTACAACTTTTTCATAAAAAATAAGTAAACGTGGCAACACCAGACACAAAAATATGGTTGCCAGGTAGGAAAAAAATGGCGGCTCAGAGGCAGTTTAAATGGAATTTTCTATCGAAAGAAGCAATCTTCTTATCTATTTTTGCCTAAATATGGTGTTTTGTGTGACGAAAACTAATAAAAATTATAAGTTTACAGATATGTTCAAGTGAAAGTGTCGAAACTTAAAGGAATCTATAACAAAAATTTAACCTAAAAGTTAACCTAAAAGTTTTCCAAAAACAATTTGTTTTGGAAAAACCATACGAGATCGCCAAATGCTGACTTCGGATTCGTGTTCTACGACCCAAAATTAGGGTCTGTGCAAAATTTCATGAAAAAATTCGCTGTTTCCACTAATCTAAATAATTACCTTAACTTTATATAAATTTTTAGACATGGCAGGATATTCGATCAAGAACCAAAACAAAAAGAAGCAAATATGTAAATGAAAGAGAAGCAACTCGAGGTGGGCCTTATCAAAATGACCTCATTAACACATAATAATATGAGAGTGAAATTCTCAATATTATTAAAACTGTGTCTATAGAAGGACATACAAATGTTCAAGACAAGAGAGGCCCTTTTAACTCAGTTTGGTGAAGTAGAATTATCTTATTATGATGGACAGTTTCAAGGACATTTCCATTGTGATTTTTGTCAAAAAGATTGTATCAGTTTTGAACATTGCCCTTTAGAATCATAGAATGATTTATAAGAAGCAGGTCAGACTAGAGTTTTATCGGAAGTGACTGCAATTGAAATTTGTCAACTAAATTGTCTCCTCAACTTGCTGGAATTACTGTGGCCTCCACTTCAAGAAACTCTTCCATTTCTTCATTTAATTCAATGGACCGAAATAGCAATAATCAAGAATCAACAAGAGAAAAATCTGCCTGGGAAGCGGCAATTGAAGTATTGATACAAATCAAGAAAGAGATACTAAAAGACAAGAACAACAAATTCGAGCAATACGAAATTTCTTATCAGAAACAGCTTGTAATGGAAAAAGAATTATTCATGATATTTTGCCAGACATCACTCGAGGACAATCTGCAAGTTACCTTAAAAAAGTGTTGGGAACAAAATATAATGGTGGCGTATTCTGGTGGATCTTCCATGATGACCACGCCCACATTATCCACGACTGCAGTTGATCCAATAACTACTGTCGATGTGCCAAAATGCAACACATTCCAATTAAACGCCAAATTCGATGATACATTCGATTTTATGATATCCGAAAACGCCAACTTTTTAATCTCGCAAAATATTTGTCGAAATCTCCCCAATTGTGTGAGTACTGTGAGCTCGCCGGGAGAAAAATGAGCTTTTTTGATCAAATTGGAGATTTTCAACACATCCAATACAATGACCTTACCGAAGAACCAATGGTGGAGATCTGAGGATGAATTTTCTTACACAGAACCCAATCGACCCTCTGCAACTTCAAGTGCTCAGTGTAGTGCGCAAAGCAACCATCCACATAAAAAATATAAAATATCTAAAGAAAGAAGTTATTCATTTATTTATTTAAGCACTTTACAGATCAAATGATCCAATTACAAAGCACTTAAATGAAGAAAAACTCTTACAATTTTTCGGACAATTTCCGTGCTCACCCCTATAAAGGTTGGTTTATGCAGACCACTTTAAATTTAATACTGCTTTAAGAAATTTTCATTGAAATTTTAAAATTAAAGTAAAATTAAATTAAAGTTGTGGATAAATGCTCTTATGCCTTCATGTGTATTTAACTCGTACTAAATTAAAAGTAAAGTTAAATTAGGGTTAAATTAAATTTAAAGTAGTCTGCATAAACCCACCTTAAATGTGCTTAATACCCGTTTGTGGTTACAAAGTGAATTTAAATTTCTGGCTAAAAGTAATAGGCCCTTTTTCACAGCGTTTTCCAATGGAAAAATTTGCATTTTGCTCTGCGATTACGTAATTAAAACTTCACTCTCTTACTCTCTATATGACAATCCCGAACCCACCTACACACAAACAAGTAGCGAAGTTGCCAAAACGTGCATCGAACATCGGAGTACTTGAAAGGGCGCGCTCTTTTTTACACCCAGCATTCACATTCAGAATCGACGCCGGGTGTTCCCGGGTAAACAGCTGACCGTGAGGCCAGCCGTTGTTTCTTATGGCCGTGACGTCATTGAGAAGTTTACCCGGGAACACCCAGCGTCGATTCTGAATATGCCCCTCAGCAGCAGTGATGCAACCAGACTTTCAACAAACCGTTCTTTTATTTGTGATGGATGTATGATGCCCCATCAAAACTCGTTCTTAAATGACTGGTGGATTTCCGATTGATTGCACCTGATGCAACCAGCCTTTCACCATAAAACAGAATGTGGTTTTTCTGGTTTATGCGTTTGATGGAAAACATAACCCTAAAAATGCATTAATTAAAATGGATCTGTCAGAGTCTCTTGATGTAAATTTTGTTTATAACAATGTTACATACAGTAAAAATGAGCCCAGCTGAAATAGAAGTTTCGGCTCGGCTCGGACTATAAGAAAAGTACAGATTATGTTTACAACTAAAATATCCAACAACTCGGTCTTAAATTACTCCTACGATGAGTCCACCGTAAATACACCAAACGTGACGTCTAGACTCTAGACGCTTCTATCATAAATAAATCCATCAGACGAGATCTGATGAAATCCACCAAAAAATCGGTGTAAAAAAGAACGCGCCCAAAGTGCGATTCCACTTACAATGAACAAACCTGTTGATGTCAAAGAAGATTTGACAACAACCTTGAATTTAAAAAGGTAAAACTGGCTAAAAATGTTGTTTGAAACTTTGGTTTGAAAAGGTAAATATGGGAGTTAAATATTTGTGGACAGTTTTGACCCCTTTTTGTGATAAAAAGCCTCTTTATGAGCTGCAGGGCAAACGAGTTGCTGTAGATTTATCCTGCTGGATATGTGAAGCACAAAATATCGCTGAATACCAGGTACAACCTAGGATGTATTTAAGGTAACCTAAGTTAGAATAAAGAAAGTTTTATTGTTAAAAGAGTATTATTTTTAACAATGTCTACTATGCTAATAATAAATACATTATAACATCTTTACCTTCCTTATTCAGTCGCCCCTCAGTGGAGTAACCGATCGGGATAAAACTTGGCATAGGGGAAGTTTATGTCACGCAAATAATTAAAATTCCCTTTTTATCCTGACTGAATAAGTAGTTTCTTCAGGATATACAATCCAGGATAAAACTTGGCCGTTTCACCAAATGTCATGGGCCCTGATTTATTATTCAGCAATAATTGGTTAATCAATACTTTGACGAAATTAAAAAATTCTTTCAGAATGTCAACTTTTTCTTAATAGTATTTTATATACAGGGTATGCCACATAAAGACATCCATAAATATATGTCACGGGGACCTTAACAGATTTTTTTGTGTGAAGGGGTGTTTAATGAAAATACTCGTAGTTTTCACTGATTTTATTTATTTATTTATTAACTTACCACTTTACAAGTTGACAATACAAAATGCATACTACAAGTAACATTTACCTATTCTAAAATTGTCCTTTTGGCCAGCTTTTTGAAATTACAATAAGGTACATGTGGTTATGTATTAGTCATACACAGAGTGTGTCACAGCTATGTATATGTAGTATGATGGGCCCTAAAAACCATTAAATCAATTTATATTTACATTACCTTATGGTTCCAACTTTGTGCGTAATAGCCCATGTTCAATATAATCAAAGCTCTTGATTAATCGACACAGAGTTGCAGTGTCTTTCCCTTTATTGAGAGAGTCTAAACTATCATATGTATAAAGAAATTATTATAAATTGGTTTTACGTGGGCAACTTTTAATTGTTGAGGGTAGCTTCCCATATGAAAACAAAATAAATTTATTAGTTATTAATTTTTAAATTCTCTATTATTACATGCATTATCCAAGAAATTGATTAAATGATATTGGTTTTGCTTTTCCAAAACCAATTTATCATTTCAAGTCTTAAATGGTCTTTCTTTTAGGAATTTATATTTCCGTACGTGCTACTTATTGCTTATGGATGTGAATCCAGTTTTTGTATTGGAAGGGAAAGCTCCAGAACTTAAGTATGACACCATTGCAGCTAGAAATGCTGTGCAGTTTAAAGGAGCTAAGCCAAAATCTGACAAAGTCAAGACCGGAAAAGACAGAACCAGGTAATTGTTAAGTTATAAAAAGGTTCTCAATAAGTAAATAATGACTTTATTTTAGTATTACTTTTACAATACTTATGTCTGACAATTATCCCTCTCTCTTGACATATAGGTACCTGCAAATACCAGGTTCTGCAGCCTACACAACATCTCTATTTTTTTACAAAACACTTTTTACAAACACAAATTCTTAACTAAATAATTCTAATTAAACACATCAACTTAAAATTACAAAAACTGATATCCATGCCTGTTTCTTCGATAGTCTTTTTGGTCTATCTGATAAAGTACTAGTTCTGTCTGTCCCAACATTGGGCTGTATATGTGTTGCAAATGTATTTGCAGTCTGTGGTATGTCTTCCTTTGAAATTACATTCTCGATTTCCTGAACATTTTGCAAATAATGAAGTATTAACTAAATTATTAAATTCATCATATCTGTCGTCTTTTACTACTAAACTACCTGACACTTTTGTTAATTAATGATTGATGAGGTATAGTATGAGGTTCAGCTTGGGGTACCTTATTTCCTTTATAGCAGCGGTTCCCAACCTGTGGTACAGGTACCACCGGTGGTACATGCAATTATTCCCGGTGGTACGCTAAACAAGACATGAAATGAACAGTAACCAAAAACAGACAAACTAAAATCATCAAAAAAAACGCGACAAATCTTATAAATATATTGAAGAGAAAAGGAAAGATGGCAACATTAGCAACACAGATTGTGAAAACCAATTATAATAATTCAAATTCTTTTATTTTGTCCACAACGATCACATTCACATGACATAAGACAAGTCAAAGTATATCTTCTATATATATTAAAATTAATGCTTGTTTGTTCCTTTGTCCTGTATGCGTTCCTATACCATTCATCCGATTGCGATGAAACTTTGGTGACTTGTTGTGCGCACGTCCGCGAAGGTTTCTATATTAGTATAAAAATAAAAAAAAAATTTTAAAAATCGAGCAAGCTTTCTTTGAGTTGCATTGCAACGCATTCCGGGTACGCGCTCAAGCTAAGGGAAGCAAGCTTTCTTTGAGTGACATTGCAACGCATGCCGAGTACTCGCTAGTACTTATATCATAAAAATATTAAATGAAAAATAAACATCTATAGAAATAAAATATACAAATCACATAAATTTGTCGAACTAATTACATAAATTTAAGGAAAAACAATCTAGTCCATAAATTCGGAGGAACTGTCAAATGCCCTGTCAGTCAAGAAATCCTTCAGCCCCCTCCAGGAAATGTTCATGTTTTCTACCTTTTTTATATTGTCTGATAATTTATTGAAAATCTTTATACAAGCATAGTATGGCGATTTCTCATAGTAAGTAGTAAAAAATATTTTTAATACTTATTGTTAAAATTTCATTTTACCCTTGGTCAAAATTTATATTGTACTTAAATTGTAATTATTCAGAATTACCTAGATAGGTACTCTAATTAGGTGGTACCTAAAATTACGAAACGTTTTTGGTGGTATGCCATTAAAAAAGGTTGGCAATCGTTGCTTTATAGCAGAATTTTGCTCGCGGCGCCGTTAACCTTATACAAAAACATAAAATATTGCCTTCCGAAAAATAAGTGGCATGCTCACAATTTTTGTTTTCAAAAGGGGCACATCTTAAAAAAAGGTTGGCCACCCCTGCATAGTATGGTGCTTTAATGAGCATCTATCTATTTCTGCGATGCTCACTATGCGGAGTACGTATAATGTAAGATTGTGGTTCCTCAACACTGAAGTTCCCACAGAATGTTCCTTAAATTTATTAGTGCAATGCTTAAATTTATAATTTTTGCTCTGTTTCTCTTTATTAGTGTTCTGTGAAACGGAACACTAATGGAATCACTTCGGTGTCCGACCGTCCGTCTGTCACAGGCGATTTTATCTGACATGATTCGACGTAAAAATTTGAAATTTAGCACAGAGATAGAGTGTGGTGGCCCAATAATAGATGTGAAGTATAAAAAGTTGAATTTTGATTCAGTGGATATTTCAGGGAGTACATTGGGAAATGGAAAACAGAATTTTCAAGGGCATCTTGTAGGATCTCAAATGAAAGCTTATTGAAGTACAAATTTAACAATATATGTGATGAATTTTGTATGCATTTTTTTAAACATTTTTCGGGAAAAACGCTTAAAAATTGCTGTTCCCCACCCTCATCACCAAAAGGATCGCACAGAAAAATCTGAAAAAAATCATGAGCATTGAGAATTAGGTGTAGATTAAGCCAAAATTATCAGGATTAAAAAATTCTAGCGCGATCAATTGTTATAAACAATTTAATTGTTTATTTCCTTACAACTGCTGAACCATTAGTTTTAGAGAAAAAGTTTTTCGACAAAAAATATTTCTCACAATGCACTATGGGAAAGAAGACCATATTTTGTGGCCTAAATTCTAATTCGAGTTTAGCGTTGTTCTTGCGCTAAATTAGATCTATTTTCATTAAAATAACCAAAATTAAAGCAAACGGCATAATAGTGTATATTAGTTTACAATAATTTACAAGTAAATACGTTTTCATTTACTTTAGTGCAGAAAATGAAAAACAATGTACGATTTAACATTGTTATTCTGTTTCTAGTTCTAAGTTGTCTAGATGATGACTCACAAGGGGGAAAATCATTTCCATTAATAATAAAAAAAAGTTTTTCCTATCTTCAACTTACTCCGAGGACGCACTGTATAATAGCACGTTTTAGCACAAATATCTTGTATTTCCAAATGAACACAACCGGTAGCTATTTCCACCAAAAGTTAATGCTAACATTTTTTTAAACAACTATGTAAATAAAATGTTATTAAGTACTTACAATAATTATATCTTTAACACCTTACTATTTTTTAACGCAAAGTGAAATTTTAAGTATGTTTTCCAATATCATTTTTTAAACCACTCACCTGTAGTCAGTGATGGACAAATATCTGGTATATCGAAATTTGGGTAAATACCCAAGCAAACCTCGGCCGCCCGATCTCCGCCCATCTGCCGCGCTAACCGCCGCCGACGGCGCTAACCGCCGCCGACGGCGCCACGCCGTATCACATCGCGTATGCGCGGAGCTGAGTGGAGAGCGTTTCGACTGAGCCAAATTAAAAATTTTGAAAAACGTGTAAGGGCAAAAGCTGTTCCTTACATCGTGATAAATATTTATTGTTAAATAATTAAACAATTAAATTGTTTATAGCAACTAATCGCGCTGTAATTTTTAAATATTGATAATTTTTGTTTAGTTTACACCTAATTCTTAATGTTAATGATTTTTTTTCAATTTTTGTTGAGCGATCCTTCAGGTGATAAGGGTAGGGGACAGCAATTTTTAAGCGTTCTTCCCGAAAAATGTTTAAAAAATGCATAAAAAAATACATCATATATATTGTTGAATTCGTGCTTAAATAAGCTTTCATTTGATACCCTACACGATGACCTTGAATTGTCCCACTTTACCCCCTGAAATTAACCCCCAGAATCAAAATTCAACTTTTTATACTTCACGTCTATAATTGGGCCACCACACTCTATCTCTGTGCTAAATTTCAAATTTTTACGTTGAATAGTTTCAGAGAATATCGCCTGTCACAGACGGACGGACGGAAACCGAAGTGATTCCATAAGTGTTCCTTTTCACGGAACACTAAATACATCCACCATGAAATATTTGATATCTCATTTACAGGGTGTTTTATTTCTATGTCCAAAGTCAGAAAACTTCTAATTAGAAAATGACACTTCTATCAAATGCCTCTTCTCATTCTGTAAAGAATATCCTATCCCTATCTCAAATAGTTTTTGAAATATTATGATTTTTCGGGATTTTCTGTTCTCGTTATAGCATCTTTTGTCAATGGATCTCAGTAGCCATGGAAAACAAATGAAAATAAGGTTAGTGTTTGACTTAACAATCAGATCAGTTTTAAAGTTAAGCGTTTTTACTGTTAAGTTGATTGTACAGTTATTTATACTCAAAATGAATTTTTCCAAAATAATCAATTAATTGATTTATGTTTTGGGCGAGGCAGATAAAAATTGCTTTTTGCCGAAAGACCATCCAGGATGAAAATCTTAAGCGGCGAACACCCAGTCCTTAAGGTTTTCAAAATTTAATGGCAGAGCTGGACAAAGCACTCAATGAAAGGGCTTAGAGCACTAAGCCCTTGCTTAGAGTGCTTGCATGCACAAGCACAAATTAGATTTGTTTATCAAAAGTGTTTTCAATTACCAATTACTTTCTTACGTAATTGAACTACAAGCACAAAGCACTTTTCGGAAAGTGCTTTAAAGTCACTGAAAGGGCTTGAAGCAGATCAAAAGAGCTTGAAGCGCACTTGAAGGGCTTGGACACATTTAAAGGGCTTGAAGCACATTACGAATGTGCTTGAAGCACATTGAAAAGAGCTTGAAGCACATACTGAACGAGCTTAGCGCAAACCGAATTTTATCATTTACCTATTTAAATTTTGATTGTATTGCCTAATTAGCTGTTTTTTGCAAATAAATAACATATTAGTTTATTTGAGCATACTAAGTACAACACTGAACAAAAAAACATTTTTTGAAACAACCAGACATTTTTTGCAACAAAACAAAAACTCATTTCTTTCGCGTGAAGCAAATTTAAAAAAAAAACGACTAAGTAAACAGCCACTGTTTTTAACATAATCAAACTCACGATAGTAAAGAGTAAAGTATATTATAGCAAAATATAACACTGTTTGACTCTCCTGTATGTACCAACTAAAGAGGAAACAAAACGGTAACACAAAAACAAACAACAAGTAAATACTTGCACGTTCTGTATATGCGTGTAAACAAACTAGCTTTAACCGTAACCGCCTAAACAAAGCGCCTCGGCAAACGGCAAGTATCGAAGATTTTCGATTGGCTAGAGCGCAGTGGCGTGATTGCTGCCACATAAAACAAAGACAGAAGCTTTATGAAAATAACGGAAGTGCTTGATCATATCAAAAGGGCATGCAAGCCCTTTTGGAACTTCCAAGCCCTTCTGGAACTCCCAAGCCCTTTAAAAGGATTTACAAGCTCTCAAAAGTGATTCAAAGCCCTATAAAATTAATTGAAGCACATTCAAAGGGCTTGAATTCCTTTTTTCAATTACAAATTACAAAGCACTTTTGTAAAGTAATTGACTTAGCAAGCCCCAAACACATGTATAGGAAAGAGCTTGAAGCCCAGGGCTTTCAAGCCCTCAAAGGGCTTGGGCCACTTTTGCAAGCACAAAGCACTCGAGCTCTGCCCAGCTCTGTTTAATGGAACGTTTTGATTCAACCGGCAGTGTGGAACATTCAAAACGTGAAGTTGTCAATAGAATAGCTACAAACGGTGAGAAATAACTCGAAATACTGTTACAAGCTTAGGAGAATTCCGAAGTTAGCAGCCGTAAATTAGCTTCACTGTGTGATACGTCACTGTCAACGGCACCGAACCAACCCAACCGAACAACGCGCAAGTATAAACATCAGAAACTTTACGATGAAGATTTTTAAAGACGCGTAACTTACTACCAATGGTTACGTGCCTAAATTGAAGTAAACCAAATTTTTTTACAGTTTATAATGTATTCAGATGAGGCTACATTTAGAGGTAATGGTGCTGTCAATAGACACAACATGCATTATTATGCAACGGAGAACCCACACTAGGTCCGTGAAGTTCGATACCAAAACCATTGGTCGGTTAATGTATGGTGCGGCATTCTGTATAATCTTTCGGCAAAAAAGCCAATTTTTATCTGCCTCGCCCAAAACATAAATCATATTGATTAATTCATTTTTGGAAAAATTCATTTTGAGTGTAAATAACTGCACAATAAACTTTACAGTTAAAACGCTTAACTTTAAAACCGATCTGATTCTTAAGCTATCATTGACACTGACATTATTTTCAATCTATGGCTACTGAGATACATTGACAGAAGATGTTATGAGAACAGAAAATCCCTAAAAATCAAATTTTTTCAAAAACTATTACAGATAGGGATAGGACATTCTTTACAAGAGTTTTTGACGAGCTATAAGATGTCCAAAAATAATATAGGGTGTTCCATTTGATAAAAGTGACATTTTTTAATTAGAAGCTTTCTGACTTTGGACCTAGAAATAAAACACCCTGTAAATGAGATGTTAAATATTTCATAGTGGATATGTTTTTTTGACCTAATTTACTCAGGTTACAAATTATGAATCGCTTGAAGTCAAAATTTAAGTAGTATTTTCACAACAAAGAGATGCATGCAAATGCTAAATTTTCATTACAAGTCGAATAATCTTGAAAATTATGACTTTTTCGTGTATTAAACCATAGTGAAAAAGTTATGAAATTACACTTAGAATTCAAAAATCCATTCAAATACAGGGTGTCCTATTTAAAAAATCTAACTTTGTGACACCCTACTTTTTGAACGCACCCTGTATAATTAAAAATATTTTTAAAATGTGCAGAATATCCAACCCAACCTTAACACAAAAGCTTAATATCGACAAATCTCATCTTCAAGGCATAAAATTACACCGAATGTTCTTTTTTGAAGTCGGTTAAAAAAGCCCTAGTGTCTTCACAGTTTTTATGTAATGTCAGTACAGCTTTAAGTTTTGTCAATACATTTTTTTAGGTTTCATTTTATTTTGAGGCAATGTGAGGAGATGCTCAGTTACATGGGGCTCGCATGCATCAAAGGTAATGGAGAAGCCGAAAGTTTGTGTGCTTCTTTGAATGAGGATGGGGTATGAAGTTACCTATTATTGTTAGTTTAGTTAAAATGAAGAAGCTCTGTGGATTACCAATCCGTCTGTTGTGAACATACCTAATATTGCCTTTATTGCCTTAGTAAGATTAAAACAAGCATTACAGAAAAAAAATCTTTGGGTTGTTCGATTTTGGTTAGTTATCTTCCAAAAAAATATATAATATACAATGCTCCATAATGAGATGTTTATAGGATGTTTAAAGTTTTTTAATAAATGTTAAAATTTTATATTTTTGTGATGTTCTACAATTTCTTTAAAAAGACTAGGCGTTTTATTATTTAAAAAAAAGGAACCAACTTCACAAAAAAAAGCATTAAAAATTTCGAAATAATATTTTTACTTATTTCACCCTTCCCAGTGGCGTAACTACGGGCGGACCTGGGATCACGGGCCCCTCCCTAGGCTTTCCAGCCCCCCCCCCCAGAATTTTTATAATTGTCCTAAAATTTTCCAAGCCCCATTACCATCACCCAAGCCCCCTAGCCCCCCCCCCCACAGACAGGGTTGAAAAAACATGCTTTTTTTAAAACTAGAAAACATGTTTTTTTTGTTTTACACTGTTTTTTTGTTTGAAACTATTTTAAACTGTTAATAAAAAAACATGTTTTAAACATGTTTAAAACCTGTTTTGATGTAATAATGATTATGAATACATGAAACATGAGTTAGGTTAGGTTAGTTATATCTAGAGACTGGATTTCAATATTACATGACGAAAAAACCGGGGTCAGACTCAGGTAACTAATACAAAAGGTAGGTAAATGAAATGAAATTAATATTAGATTTTGTCAGGTTGTATTTAAGAATTATTGCTCCTAAAAATATTTCAATGAACCAACTTCACAAAAGGAAAAACACTGAAAATGATGAAATAATATTCTTACATACCTATTTATGGCTGCAGTTAATAGTCAACTTAATTTTGTTCATTTTTATGAAAATGTTTTTTCTTTTTAGTTCACCTATTCTCAACCCCCCCCCCCCCCCCTTCATCTTATCTCCCCCTTTTTAAACTTGTAATGGTCAAGTTATATTAGATTTTCTGACCTTAATAACCCCAAAAATGTTTAATTAGTTAACATTTTTGAAGAAATTCTAATTACGGATTTTGCGGGATATTTGTGTGGAACGGCAGGAAAATATTAGTTGAGAGTAGATAACTATATGGAGCTTGAATAAAGGATGTACATTTTCTTATTAATAATGAAATTGTCTTATTTTCCTATTATTTTTAGCAATAATTCTTTTTCCTTTGCAATGCAATTGCTGGATCTATCTCTGTATTTCTTTTCCATTATTATTATTCGTCTAAAAGCACACAATTGCACTTCAAAATAGACACCAAACAGGTTAGGCAGTGGCGGTCCCAGGGGGGGGGGCGGTAGGGGCGATCGCCCCCCCTTACCCTCTTAACCCAAGACACTATTTTTAACGAAGAAATAATAAATGATCGATGCGGGTAAAACAAAAAATTTAAAACCGTAGGTGCAGGCAGTACACGTCTCTAGAATTGATTGTGGCCTAGATAAAATTGCATGCATGCTTTTTTAACAGAAATTTTGAATATACATAGGCAATTTTTTTTTGTAACACACTAACCCGACGATTGGGCCAACCCAACACCTACTAAACCGCCCCCCCCCTTTGAAAAAACACACTAACCCGACGATTGGGCCAACCCAACACCTACTAAACCGCCCCCCCCCTTTGAAAAAAGCTGCGACCGCCACTGGGTTAGGTACCGCCTTTTATCATATACGTATTACTACTATATAGCGAACGACGAAAAAATGTTGAAGCAAAGACGTAGCCTTTGGAAACAATTGCTAACCCGTCACGTGATTTACTCAACATACGCTTGGGGGGTTTTTTGCAGCGAACGACGAAAAAATGATGAAACAAAGACCTAGCCTTCGGAAACAATTGCTAACCAGTCACATGACGCACTGAACATCCCTCCTAAACAACCACGTGGTTTGCCCAGTTAATCAAGCTGAGGAAACCGACAAGCTCACATTTTAAACTGTTGTCAGAACTGACAGTGACAGTGCTGTCAAGTGCTGGTACAATTTGCACCACGTGATGTACAAAACAAAAGATTTATCTTTGCTTCAAATTTTAACAAGGGGTAGATTGGATGCTAACAGTATAGTAGTAATACGTATATGCCTTTTATGCTTGGCAGCTGCACGACCGCTTCCAATTGAAGGAATGTAAACGCTGATGTTGTTTCTTTTTAAAGCAGGCCTTGGTCAGCTTTATTCAGATCGTGGATAAGTTGACCAAAATTTGACACTATCCCAAATCAAAGCGCACAGAGTGCGCCGGCCAAGTTCTCACAAATCCGACCGCGCGCACTGTGCTATATTTACACGAACCATTTCGGGCACTTTTCGACCCCCCTCTATCTTCGAGGCTAGTTGCGTTACGGGACTGAATTTTTTTTCTGGGGTGTTAAGGTTAGAAGGTCAAAAAGAAGCAGTATTCCAAATTTCATACGTCTAGGTGGAATATTTTCCAAGATACGGGTGTCCAAAAATCACAATTTCGGGCACTCACTGACTGACTGACTGATAGATCATCATAAATCTAGGGTACTTCCAATCCAGCTAGAGCTCTGAAATTTGGAACATAAGTAGCGTTTAAGGTGATAATTACGAGAAACATTAAAATTCAAAAATCCAATCTGACACGAAAAGTTAGGACTTCTGCTTTTGAAAATTATATGGATACGTAGTGTGGTGATTATTACATCCGTCTAACACGCTGAAGGTCCCCGCGGTTCGATCCCGAGCGGAAACATTTTTTTTTATTTACTTTCAAATACCTGTATTTTATAATAATCGCAATAAACAGAATTACCAGGAATGCATGCAACCTTATCAACAGAAAGCCATTATTAAAAATGTTTGCTTCTAAAAAATACCGTTCATGTGTATACACATATACGAGTACTAAAAAATAAATATCATTTGGCATCTGAACAAAAAGTTATGAAATCCCACCAAAAACATACATGTAAAAAAACAGGCCAAGTTCTCGTCAGGACTGTGTGTTTTGTTATCTGAAAAAATACCTGAAATGTAAAAATTATGCCTTGCCTACACGTTATTAGCAGTGTTTTGATAAGCACAGAAAAATATTGTGTGAATTCATAAATTTACAAACCAAACTTGGCAAGTTTTCAAGGGTCTCAATATTGCTCAGTTTTTTAATGAAAACTTGCCAAGTTTGGTCTGTAAATTCATCAATTCACACAACATTTTTCTGTGCTTATCAAAACACTGCTAATAACTTGTAGGCGAGGAACTTGGCATAATTTTTTACATTTCAGATATTTTTTTCAGATAACAAAACCCACAGTCCTGATGAGAACTTGGCCTGTTTTTTTACATGTATGTTTTTGGTGGGATTAAATTTTCTATCTACAACCCGCTGTTATTGTTTTAGCTTGTGGATGGATGTATAAGTCAAGACTCCGATTGCTTCGCCTACGGAGCTCAAGTGGTTTACAGAAATTTTTCGATTTCCACGCAAGGCGCTCAAGCTGCAAGCGGGGGAGCCGTAGATGTCTACGATATAAGGAAGGCAAATCAGTCTCTTCGTAAGTATGAAGGGTTTCTCACTGAATTTCTTAAATCGATCCCAACAACAATATGACCGTTAAAAGTAGCGAATTTGATTTAGAGCCAAGGTCAACTAATGGGTTTGGCTCATTTTATTTTACAAGCTTCTTGTGGAAAAAGGAACCTTTTGTGAAATTAGGCTTTTATTGACAGAATTTATTTATTTTATTTCCAGCGGTTTACTCCATTTTACAATAATTTATCCTATACAAGAATTTGAAACCAGTTTCATTATACACTACTTAACTGTTTTAATATACAATATTTTACAAAATCTAACCCATCAAAACGCAAATGGTAAAAAGATGCAACAAGTTTAATTTTCACAGTCCCTGACAAGCATTCCGAACTCTGTATTTAAAACTAGAAAAGTTCATTTCAGCTGATCTACATTCTGGCCATACGACTATGCAAGCCATAGTTGGTTCTGTGGTATTCTGGATAAAATAAGTTTGTCAACCGAATTCGATGGCCAGTATGAAAATTTAGACGGCTCAGCAGAGAACTACAATCGATGCCACCAATCAAAAGTATATAAAGAAATGAAACATCACTTTGCAATCTTCTGCTTTCTAGAGTCGTGAGATTTAGCCTTGAAAGAATTAATGGATAGTTTGTATGGCCATCGGTTAATGGAACTCTCATATTAAAAGAGCAACTACGCAAAAATGTCTTTTGTACGCCCTCTAACAAGCCAATATGCGTTCTGGTTGAAGGAGACCACACTTGGCTTGCATATTCCAACACAGACCTAACACATGAGCGATATAATACTGTGAACACTTGACACGTTTTTGCTAAATCTCGTTATATAACCCAAACTCCTATAGGCCCTACAAGTAAGCGACCCAATGGAACTGGTGAACAGTAATTTGCTATCCAGCAGCACACCCAGGTCCCTCGCCTGATCAGCCCTCTTGAGATTCTTCGTGTCCATAGTATAGTTACAATGCACCGGATCTCTCAGTCTCGCAAATGAAATGCAGCAGCATTTGAGGATATTCAGATCTAATTTATTAATGAGTGGCCATTCGAATAACGCTGCAATGTCGGTTTGAAGCATTTCACAATCTTGCGGAGAAGATATCACACGAAACAGCTTTAAGTCATCCGCGAACAATAAAAAGTTTTAATTCTTTATAAATAGGCAGATATGATTTACAAAGAGAATAAACATCGGGAGTCCTGAGTGGGACCCCTGAGGCACACCGGACGATGCAATTATCTTATTTGAAATATGGTTATTTATTTTAACATATTGAGTGCATCCTGAGAGAAAACTAAGCAACCAACCTAGGATCCCGCCTCCCATATAGGCACTCAGAAGCTTAGCTAACAACAATCTGTGATCCACTCTGTCGAATGCTTTCGAAAAGTCCGTGTAAACACTATCAATTTGGAGCTTATTCTTGAATGCACTCAACATGTGATCCTGATAAATTAACAAGTTTGTCACCGTAGAACGACCCTGCAGTATGCCATGTTGCTGTTCGCTGATATCAAACCCACATTCCCAGATAAGGGCAGATGCTACAAGGGAATCCAGGATTTTGGGAATTGCCAAAGCGATGCATATGCCCCTATAATTTGATACATCACTAGGGTCCCCCGACTTAAAGATCGGAGTGATAAAGGATTCTTTCCAATAGCCGGGGAAAATGCCTGACGATAGAGACAGGTTGAAGAGACAATGTAGAGGCCTGTACAGAGCAAGCACACATGGCTGAAGTAAGTATGAAGGAATTCCATCAGGACCGTAGGATGTTTTCGATTTACAATTACCTAAACCATTAAATACCTCCGCTAGACTCAGACTTAAACCATTAGTTTTAATGCGTTCATCCAGATTACTGTTGTAACCTGGAATCGCTGAATTTGAATCTGAATCTGTATACAGGGTTGAGAAAAAATCTGCAAAGAGATTATAAAAATACACTACCTACTCCAATAAAATTAATTAACGCACCACCACGAATTTATCATAATTTTGGTAGCGAGTTTCTTCTGACCCTTTAATCAGACTGTAAAAAAAGTTCTTTGAAAGTAAGTATACCAGTATTGTTTGAAAAAAATCAATTTTGTTCGGCATACAGGGGTTTAACAATAATGTTGTTCCCTAAAGTTTGTAGCGCCCTCTAGATTAGACCAGCCATAACTGCGATTCACATTCCCAACTAGACTGTGGCCTCGTCTATTAACATTTTGTTTCCTAATTAACTCTGATCTCTCAGTTATTGTATGTGTTACAGGGTTTTTAAAGAGTGATGTTTTTTACTTAATGCACTTTGAAAAATACAAACAAATAAAAATTACCGAATTAATTTTGTTAAGAAAATACAGCAATTATTATAAACCAATAAAATTTAAAGTAACACATACATAACCCTTAACATAATAGACCTTAAGGATTAAACAATATAGGCAGTGGCGAACTAAATGGGAGGCGACAGGGGCGGTCCGCCCCGGGCTCCACCAGCATTTTAGCAATTTAATATAGATTCTATTACACTTTATTTTTTTATTCCGTCATTTTTCTATACCATTTAAGGGGCTAGGTATTAGAGGCCGCCCCAGGCCTCCAAAGGAGTCACGTCAAGATTTTTAACTGACTTAAGTAAAAATACCGCATTTCCATAGAAACGAATAATAATTCTGAAATAAGTGAACTTGATTTATTGGTAAAATTTATTTACTTTTTAAATTCAATCAAAATTTCATTAACCATAATTCCGCAACCGAAAGAGCAAATAAAAAAAAATTGTATATGTACGTAGTTTTTACGTAGATTCGAATTGTATAAACAAAAGTGCGTCATCCCCTTTAGAATTCCAAAGTTACCCCCACCCCTCAAAATAGAGAGAGGGGGTGAGTGTCAAAAATATGTTTAAATATGCCCCTTCATCTCACCAAAATTTCATGTAAATTTTTTAAAGCTTTTTCGAGATATCGCCTTGTAACACTTTCAAAAACTCACCCTGTGTAATACGTTCAAATATCTTAATTATTGTAGGTAAAATTGTAACGGGTCGATAATTTATGGGGGGCTAAAAAGTACATCGAGTTGCTACGGAAAAGGATGTCCCGTAGTGTGGGTCGGTGCCACCAGATATAGGGTCCTGTTCTTGACTAGCCAAATTTATCACTGACTCTGCTACTTGCTGGACACAAAAAATTCATAATCATTTTATGTTTAGGTTTTGGTAGAAACAAGATAATAGCAATGGCTCTGCTCATTGGGTGTGATTACTCTGATGGGGTCCATGGCGTTGGAAAGGATTCTGTATTAAGATTTTTTGAAACGGTGTCTGATGATGAAGTGCTTGATCAATTAAGGTAAGTGATACAACAATTATACAGCTATTTTTGAATGAATAATGCTAGAATGTCGGTTAAATTATGGAAAAATTGCCCGCTTGACGATCATTCATAATATGTTAATAGTGTTGTCGTTTTTTTATATACAGGGTGTTACAAAAAGATGTTAAGAAGTTTTAAGGGCAGATTCTACATCTAAAAGATATGAAAATAAGTTTAAATAAACATGGATGCTAAACAACGCTTCTTTTTCGAGATACAGGGTGTTTAATATTTTCTTTTTTAAATGTTTCTTGTTAATTTAAATTTTGATACACGCCAGTATGTAATCAAAGGGTACCTTTACGTGCAAAAATTTATTTTCTAAAGTACTTGCATCAGTGGCGTGCGTGCGGGTAAGTCTTTATTTTTAACGACAAAAATAGCACGCCACAGATTTTTTGCAAAATTGATACCGTTTTCTTAAAGCCCAATTAATTCTGCGAGAACAGTGTCTCCTGAGCTTTTTTGTTCTGACGCACCGTTTTCGAGATAAAATTAATTTATTTCTTACAATAGAAACAAATAATGAAAATTATTTTTTTTTAATAATTTTTGTTCAGCAAACGGTGCTTTTTGATTTCAGTCTATAGTAGATGCTGGAAATGGCTTCTTCGTGCTTTAATACATGCTCTAAATCGTCTTCGCATATTTCTCCTAACTCTTCGAAATACTTGAGGTGTGAAAATATTAAACACCCTGTATCCCGAAAAAGAAGCATTTGAGGATCCATGTTTATATAAAATTATTTTCATATTTTTAGATGTAGAATCTGCCCTTAAAATTTCTTAACATCTTTTTGTAACACCCTGTATATATCGTGAGATGTTAAAGAAAATGCAAAAATTGTTTACAGCTAATTTGGTAACAATTAAGGTAAGGTCGCCAAATTCCACACCCTATTTATGTTTTAGTTTTAATATTGGCGATTTCAAATTTTTATGGTAGAGCCCAACACCAAAGTAATCAATATTTATCTCTTAATTAGAAATGCATATTGTCAAGTTCGCCAGTTCCATGACTCAACATTCACAAACTTAATTTGCACAAAAGGAGAGAATCAACCAGTTCTTTTGATTAACTGCCCACAGCAACGGTTTGTTTTGTATCAATTTTGATTGCCCAGTGAACAGAGCTGTCTAATGGTTTATTAAGATATTCATCACCCTCCAGTAGCGGAGAACCCCGTCCGCCGTGGAGGTTCCGTTTAAATGTTACAACTTTAAAAAAGCTAATTTTAATGTTCTTTACGATGATCTGAGAAGCGCTGATTGGACAGTGTTAGATCAGAGCTCGGATGTCTATACAACTTGGGACAAACTGCGATAACACCAAATGTGGGCACGCGCCACATCACACCGTTACCTTTTGGTGATGAAGTGACTTTTCATGCATTCCTCTTAGGTTTCGTTCTGCCCAGTAGCGAAAGGTCTGCTTCTTGACGTACCCACTAAAGTGAGCTTCGTCACACAAGATCAGCTTATCAAGAATGTCTGCATTGTTGTTCAATGTTTCCAAAAATGACCTGCAGAAACTGAGGCGATTAATTTTATCAACAGGATTCAGCCTCTGGACTATCTGTGTCTTATACGGATGGAATTTAAAATTCAAATGTAAGATTCGTCGCAAATTTCGCTTTGAAATTCGCAATCCAATCTAGTGCCGAATTGCAGAACATTGTGAACTTCGTTCAACGGCTACTCTGACTTTTTCATACATACATAGTCCGGTCCTCTTGTTACCCTATGGTGCCTAGGTTTCCTTCTCATGGACAAATTTCTTCCACTTCTTTCTGTCGCTTGCTAGCTTTTGCGCTGAGTTCCAGTCTTTTCCTTTCTTGTTTAGTATCTTTTCAGCAGTGCTGCTCCATTTCTGTTTAGATCTTCGTCTTTTGTTTTTCCCTATTGGTCTCGTCTCCCAGATTTTCTTCACTTGTCTTTTTTCCTCAATCCTTACCAAATGCCCAAACCATACTACTTTTTTCTCTTCCAATATCTGTTTTCTAATTTTACTTCCAGTCCTTTTCTTATGTCCTCATTTCTTCTCTTGTCGATTCTGTTCACTCTCAGTACTTTTCTATGGTATTTCATTTCTACGTGTAGAATACACTCCTAGAATTTGGTGCGTTCCTCCCGACTCACGCTGTATATTCTAAAAATATATTTCATGTTTAAAACACGCTGGCGAAGCCCGCGGGTACCAGCTAGTAGATTGATAAAACATTTTTCCAGTATTTCTAAACCCTTTAAATAAATGTTCAAAACACCACCCCAGTCCAGCAAAGCCTTGACTCGATTAATGCAAAATAATTTTTTTACACTGTCAATATGACCGATTTAAATCAAGATACTTTAGTTTTGTTACTGACCGCTAGGCGTCGCACGTTATTATTAATTTTGAAATACTACTTTCAAAGATATTTAGTCATTCTCCAACACGGCAACGAGACCCGACAACGGCCGGGACTGGTGTTAGCCCTTGGTACCTGTTATGACACGACGATGCGGGGTGACGACTCTTTCCGACAGGCTTGCAGAGTCAAGATTATATTACACAAGGTTTAAAAGATTTTTAGATATTTACAAATTTCTATTTACGTGATTAAATTTATGATCGCTGAAATACTAGTGGGTACGAAATTAGGACTGAGTGCGCAATTTGGTGATCTTATCTTGTACTATTTATTTCTGTACATCAGTGTTTATCAGTGAAATACTTTTTGTGTTTTAAGGTCATGGCGAAAAAATAAAAATATGTATGAAAATTACGAGAGGCAGTTGGCTGATAAAAATATCTGCACTTCGTGTGGTCACAGTGGGAAAATACAGGGCCACACAAAAAATGGTAAATATATAAAGTAATTTGATATGTATGTAGTTTATGTACTTTTCATAGCTGCGTTAGCTGAGTTTGATATTTGAACGAAAATGGCAGTAAAGTAATTTCAGATTTCAGTTATTTTAATCGCAGCACATACTAGTCCAAGAGACCTGGTTGGATTTTATTTAGCGAAGAGGTCTTTTATTGCCCGCGTAGTGTCAGTCTTCAACACAATGGGAAAGGTGATGAAAATTGTGTTTCTAATTTTTTTAGTCTAATAGTAGATAATCAGAAAATAACTGAATAGTTTGTTTTTCTTTTTTGTTAATATGTTACCATTTTTTTAAAAACTAAACAATTTAAAGGTGGGGGAAGCTAAGTCATTAGATACACTTGGGCGCTGAAGTTAGCTAAAGAAGGTTATGCACACCAAAAAGACACACCCTGATCAATCGCTTGTTAAAGTGTGTGTTACATTTTGTTGCCTTTTTGTCGCCACAGGGAAAATTTTCAACGGTATTTAAAGGATGAATAACACTACTTCTAATATATGTACATATATCAGTATATTCCATTTTATAACTACAGGATAGACAAGGACAGGATAACAACTGCATTTAAATGCGCTTCTCTAAGAAAACGAATCTAGCCTAACAGCTAGGGATTGCAATCCCGCAATCCCGCGGGATCCCGCGTCATTTGGCAGTCTGCTGGATCCCGCACCAGCTATGCGGATTCGCATAGCCATAAAAAAGCCGTAAACTCTTAAAAACTAACGCGAGAGCATGTATCTGCCAAATATCCGTGGTATTATAATATGAAAATTAATGAGACTGCTTAGTATAAGTATCTTACTTACCTTACAATCAAACTAGTGTGATTTACTATAAAAACTAGTAAGACTTATTATCTCAGGTAGAAAAATAATAAACATTAACGTCCAGATTCACTAAGAAAGTTTAAGATTTAGTACTGGTTTAAATTAAGATCTTCTAGTCGATCAGTTATGTTTTGACAAGTTTTTGTCATGTCGTTGTTAATCAGACGTCAATGAAAATTTATGAATTATTCGGATATTTCAGCGATTTGCTTGGTTTTCAAATGATTTTCATCTTGGAACGGGTTGCTAGAGTGAATTTAGTTCTATTATTGTCGAAAGTGCGTACTGAAATTGGCATTTTTTATAAATTTGCGAAAAAGCTCAGAAATACTTTAATAGTCTAAAACTTAGTTGTCTTATTCTTACAATTGTCAGTTTAAAACTTTTGGTTGTCAAATTAGACCGGACTAGCGTTGGAGAATCTGGCTGTAAAAGTTCATTTGCCCAAAGTTACTTGTTAATTTAATTGATAAGAAATTTGACTGATTTATAGTCATGGTAGTATAGTTAAGAGATGCTAGACTTTAAATTATATAATTTTTTTAACTGAAATAAGGTTATTTGTTGATTTTTATAATAAAAAATTAAAGTTGGTTCAATAATTAATTAAATAAACATTAATTTATCGAATTTTATTAAATTAAAAAACCTATGCGGGATCCCTCGGGATCTCGCGGGATTGGAACCAATCCCGCAAATGCCCTGCGGGATTTAAAACACTGCGGGATTGCAATCACTACTAACAGCACATTTACAGTAGACGGTAAACTAATCTAGATATTAAGTAAAATTTGTAGTTTAGGCTGGATTCTATAAAAGTTTAAATTATGAAGAAGTGACGTAATATAACAGAATACCAAACCCTCTGCGTTTTCGGATGGCCTTTCAGGGTTACGGTTGACAGTTAAACAATAGATAAACTTCATTTGTCAACTAATTGGTTGACAAATGAAGTAATTTAATCCATTGTTTAGCTGTCGACCGTGACCATGACCACAGCCAGCCGAAAACGATGACTGTATAACTAGTCCTGGTATGTTCGGTGGCAACCACTACCTATACCTGGATCATAAAGCCAGATGTGCCTTAAGGGTATAAAAGGCACATAAATCAGAAGTAGGGGGACGTGTCCCCGCCCTGGAATTTCCACTGCGGCCAAAAGATACCAGATTGCAATCACCTCCACTACCGAGGAAAATTGTAATAGTATACTACGATACATAGTCAATAAGTGTATTTTACCGAGCGAGAAAATTCGTAGCAAAATAAGGTCCGCAAGTCCGAGTTTTGTAAATTTTCGAGACCAAGTATTGTACCGGGTGACTACGAAACTACTATCCAGGTCCCCATTTTAAAATGGCTTTAAATAAAAATTTGAAATTTTGGTCATCGATAGGGTTGAGTGGCATGCATATTTTAAGCAAAAAAACAATTGACAGTTACGTCCGGTTTTACCGGAAACGTCTCAATTTTTGTTATTTTAAATAGCAACCCCAATATAGCATTGCAGTTTTAAATTCTACGGAAAATTCTAAACATTTTTTATGTCGCATGTTTATTCCTGGGGGCGGCAAATTGACAACCACTACAAACGTATAGTATGTACGGTTAACGTTAAAAAAATTTATTTCTGTATATAACGAAAGGCGAAAACAAGATAGGTACTTCATAGAATTAATGTGCTCTTGATCTTTTAAACTTAATTCATGAAAGATATCTTATGGACGTATAATTTAGATAACTCTTTTAGCATCATCTGCTGGTGACCAATATAGTTTTAGTATACTGAAAATAATCAATACCTTCATTCAACTAAGAGAGACTATTGACCATATTATCCATTGAGAGTGAAGCAGCAAGGAGGATCATTTATTATGATAAATCAATTGTGAAAGAATCTTTTACGTCACAATGAAAATAAATATAAAATTACTTATAAACAAACTTAATTTAGCAAAGCCTATTGGCAACGATTCCTAACAAACAATGAAAGTGAAAGAATGGTGCAACAAAAGTAAAGCAACATACTAAATATTTTTGTAAAAAAATATTTTATTGTAAAATATTGGCCAGAGGAATTTTGGTAGATTTTAGTAGAGTTTACTTTATTATTTTCTCATTCTGTATGAGGTAGACGTTCCTGGTTAATCACCTCCACAACCTTCAGTTCTGAGTTTCTTCAACTGCTTTCTTTAAACCATCTCGGCCTTCCTTAGCAAACCGACATAATCGTTATCTCTTCTACCCGTACAATTGAAATCCTTTTTCCTGCATCTTCTTAGATAGGTATTTCTACAACCTTGGTGCCTTATTTCGTTATTTAAAACTATATATTTTCTTGTTGCTCCTCACATCCATCTTAACATCCTTATTCATTCATCCTTCACCTCATGTTTTAAGTCGATTGAGAGAGTATTTAAGTATTTATAGTAGGAAGTTAGTATTTAATTCAATTGTTCTACCTCATTTTATTTTCTGTAGTTCAATTTTATATATGTGTTCACAACCGAATAAAAATAGATTACAAGTACTACAGAATAGAGCCATGAGAATAATACTGGGGTGTGATAAATACACTAAAATAACCGATATGTTAACAAGTTTAAAATGGATGAATATAGAGAACTTTTTACTTTACCGCACTCTTATTTTTATTCATAAAATAAATTTAAATTTATCAGCACCTTATTATAACAATTTTTTGACTAAATTTGATGAAATTCATGAATACAATACAAGGGGAAAAAATAATTTCATTTTGGGACATAGGAATTTAAAACAAACCCAAAATTCTATTTTTTTTAAAGGTATTTTAGAGTATAATAAATTAAGTAATGAAATTAAAGAGAGCAGTTTAAAATCATTTATTAAAAAATTAAAAACGAAAATTTTAAGCAATTTAAGCCTTATTCGATAAAATTCAAAATGGATTAAAATTACCTATCTGCAAAACAAAAGCAAGAAAGAAGAATTATAGAATAAATTAGATGTTAAATTTTAAAATTATATTGAATAGCTTTGTTGTAGCTAATAAACTTTGTTATTATTATTATTATTATCTAAAACATCTATTAAATTTTTTATTGGCCATGTTTTCGCATACATTACAGCAGGTCTAACCTCTATTTTATAGACTACTCTTCTCGCGCTGAGTCTACGGTCACATGGCATACCTGAGACTTTTTCCAATTATCCCATCCTGCTTACACTCTGTGTTTAATTCTGTATGAGTTAATCATTCTAATCTAAATAGGATTGGTTGATAAAGAGCAATGGGTCATTTCATGGCAGTTTGTTCTACCGAACTACAGTTTTTATAACGAAAGAGGAAATGAAGTAAATATATGAAAATTAGAACGACAGAAAAAGCAGATAGACACAAATTAAAAAATATCTCATTACTACCCTGAGAATTGTCATCTAGAATCTTCGGAAATTCTAGCAATTATGACTAGTCCAAAAGGGTAATTTAACTCTATTTAGTAGATATCTATCAAACACAGCGTTTAGTCTGGACGGTAAATCGCTGAAACAACGTCATATTGAAAAGCATGCAGATTAATTTTAAGTTTGTTAGCTAAAGCTACGATTAAACGGGGTCGAGAAAGCCTTTTCGAGTAGGGCTGCTTCTACACATCATGATATGACGTTATTATTAAGACTACGCAATACGTATTACATATTACCCTATGCAAAGTGGAAAATTCTATTGCGTTTAATTTTTCCACTGATTCAAAACACTCCTAACGATTTGTTCAAGAATAACTTGATGAAAATACCATTTTGAATTTGCTCTGGTCAGCACACTTCCCAGACCGTAACTCCATAAACATCGTAGTTATACGCACAAACATCTTAGAATAAACAATTTTGCAAATTTTTTCTCAAAAATATTCAATTTCTGGTTGCCTTAATGCCGCTACATGGTCAGCAAACGACTAATAAAAATGGATATTATGTCAAATTAAGATAATATTTTTAGCTACAGTAATTCTTAAATGTTTTTTGTATTCAGTAAAATAACGTTCAATGCTGCTTTATTTTGGTTGCCATTTCTTGTTTTATTTTTTAATTTCAAAAGAAAAGCTAGGTAAAAATATTACATTTAGGGGAGGCAAAATTTAGTTTTGCTCCCCTTCAAGATTTCCTAGATCCGGCACTGTTATTTACTTCACATTATGAATCCTGTAAATGATGTTGTTTGTAATATCTTGAAAACGCCATTTAGTCGATGGAAAGAGGAAGATAAGAGATATTTTAAATACCTGTTAAGTGATTATTACGCCGCCACTGGTGACCGGCTGATTGGCTGGCTGTGACGCAAGACGGCTTTGACGCGTCGAACCACCCCGGGAGGTAGTGCTGGTCTCAGGACGTTGGAAGGTAAAGACCTAGTGCTGTTCGTACGCTCGCCACTTTTTGATATTTTATGTTGTAACCTCATGAAAAATAAAGTTTATTTGTACATCAAAAGTTATAACAAAATTACGTGAAATACTAATCAAATTGCACATTTCCCCTACAATACCCAACGTTTGATTTGTCACTTTCTGCAAAAAAAAAAGAAGTTAAAAAAGTGGCAGATCATGGAATATCCATTTTTAGTCTTCCTGGTTTGCCACCTACCAATAACTATGTGGTAGTTCGCTGCAGGAGTGTGTAAAAAAAATGAAACTAAAGATATTTTTACCGAAGCGTACCTACAATCTTTTCTCTCTAATTTTAACGATACCCTCAATGTGTATCGGTGGAAAGGAGCTTTTCATGTCTTAAGCATCCAAAATCGCTTTTAAGGAACACTATGTCTCAAGTAAGACTTAATTCCTTAGCTAATATTTCAATTCAGAAGGACTTTTTGCTAGAAACCATGAGGAAATAACCGTTTCATTAAGATATTTTATAAAAATTTGCTGCTCTAAGAGGTTATTGTGACATTGACAGTAAATAAAGGTGTTCAGTATTTCGGCCGTCCGGTACAGTATGATTCCAATTTAAACTTCCCCAAAATGGATACTTTAAAATCTGTTCGAATTGTTGCTGGTATAGAATGGACTACTTTCCCTTAATAAATAGAGATGATATGCGCATGCTAACATTCAGTATATTCTAGGATGTGTCGATTGCAAGACGAGCAAAGGTTGCGACCCTTTCAGATACAAAAACGAACGTCTAAACATGAAAAACGAAGTGAACATGAGGAACAAGGCGATCGAAGACCCGAATTTCCCTGATGAAATTTTGATAAGGGAATTTTTGGATCGGAAAGACGACGTCAAACAATTAGATTTGACTTGGAAGCAACCGAACGTTGTTCAGTTCTTGGTAAGGTGGTAGTTCCTACATACATTATACATAGTGCATGGTTTCTCGGTTAATTTTCACCAATTTTAGTAAAAACATTTTCACCATTTTTGTACATTGTTTGTCTCTATGATCTCGGGCAACGATACGGAACGGAACTGTTTATCAGCAAAAAAAAATTGTAAGCTCGGTTTTTAATCAGTCTTTTTGGAAAAGATAACTTTGAATTAAATTGTTAAATAACTGATTTGGAAATGATACATCAAAATTGGCGAAAAGCGTTTGGTTAAATTAGGTTCAAAAATAATAACTTGTTAATATCGTTAAATCGATCTGTAGCTTGATTATTATCAAGCACTTTATAAAATAACGCTTGATAAGTCAACGTAACATTACTGTTAATTAGGTCCTTATTTTCGGTTCTTGTCCGTATACTTGTATAATAGTAACTTCTGAAGTAGTTCTCCCACTAGTAATAGTTTCATGCACAGAAAGTGATGTTTGTTGCAGAAATAAAACATCATAACGCGGCTTAAATAAACTATCTAAATCAGGAGGCTAAGCGCTTTACAGGCCTCTGTTCACTCTAAATTCGCGCGTGGAAGTGAGTAATATAAACAGATTAAATAAAGACAGGACCATTCACACACGTGCAGAGACAAGCCGCGACGAGAGACTAGCGCCAACCGGGCCTATGGTGCACAGGCCGTTATCTCAGAGAAGAACTTTTCAACATATAAGCGCGTATGGCGAATAACGCGTAGTGATGTAAGGATACGTATCCAAAAATCCGTTGGATCCGAATATTAAAAGAATCCGGATTATCCGGAACCGACCGAGAACTTGAATACGGATTCGGAATCAAAATAAATTCGCATCGGGTGGTTACAAATGCAAAGTGCAAAGAGAAAACGGAATCGGAATCGAGTGTAAGCGAACAACACGGTCTGCGATTTGGCATATTTGATATTGTGCTTTCTCTTTCTAATGACATTTCCTAAAAAAAGATGGCATAGTTATCGGGGTAACGGGTATCATATGAGATGAGACCCATTGGTTAAACTAGTCCCGCCTCACCCGAACCGAATTCAAACGAGAACGGCGCGACGCGGTGCCTTCTTATCCCTAAACTTCGACTTCGACTGGTATGATACCGATACCGCATCGACCTACCTAGCCGTGTATCCGGATAGAAAATGTTTTAGTCTGTTGCATGCATACGTATACATGATCTGTAACCGCTTTCGCGCGGGTCAAGAAATGGATTCGAATTCGGATAATGGATACGGATATTAGCTGATTCCGATTCCGTATGATTCGGATATCTAATGAATACGGATATTTACAACACTAATAACGCGTGCGGTTCTTTTTTAGTCGAATACATTGTCGCAAATATTAGCGCGCTTCCTTAACTTGTAAATAAAAGTGGCTTTATAGACGTTTTGCTAAACCTTGCGACCTTTATAATAATTGCCAACTTTATGGAATAAATTTTGGATTTGAAGTAATGTGATGAAGAACAACAAAACAAAACATGTTTATCAATCAATCTTACGAAAATTTTCATTTTCACATTTTACTACTGATCGCCACTGATGTACTCTCCGTTTTCCTGAAGTTTTTTTTTTATCAACAAACTGTCCTGCAAATTCTAACATATCTAGAAAAACACAAAATCATCCATGACACACACTATGGATTTCGTCACCAAAGATCCACAGCTGATCTTCCTTTATCTCACATAACTGGTACAAGTCTCTCGAATTTTATGGTAAATCTCAGATTGTTGCTCGTGATATTTCCAAGGCCTTTGACCAGGTATGGCATGCTCATGTAGCACTCCTCAACAAACTACCTTCTTACAGTCTTCCTCCCAAACTATGTATCTGGATCGGTAGCTTTTTCTCTAATCGGCGCATATCTGTCGTGGTGGACGGCCACTCATCTAACTTCCATCCTATCAATGCTGACGTATCCCAAGGTTCAGTCCCGGCACAAACCCTATTTCTTCTTCACATTAATGACGTGCTCTCTTCAACTACCAATCCCATCCACAGTTATGCTGACGATAGTACTCTTCACTTCATCATTCATTTTTCCAGACAAGTCCCGAATCAAGACCAGATCTATGCACCTATCGTCCCTTTCCCAAGATCTTCAATTAATCTTATACTGGGGTACCAAGAACCTTGTTCAGTTCAAGGCCTCCAAAACCCCGTCACGCGAAAAATCCAGCAACGCTTACCTTATGCAGATGAATGGCCAGGCCTTACAAAACAATGAAACGTTCGATCTTGTTGGTGTCGCTTTCGAACATGATCTCAGAAACACATTACTTCGATAGCTAAAAATCTTGGATTTCTCTTTCGAGCCAGAAACTGCTTCTCCCTTTCCAACTTACAAATTCTATATTTTCCAAATAAGACCTAACCTAGAGTACTGTTCCCACATCTGGGGAGCGGCACCACCTACGACCTTTAACATTCTTGATTCTATCCAAAAGAGAGCCCATCGACTTACCAATGATCCAGTCGTTATAAGAAAATTCCCTTCTGTCGCTCATCGCCGCGCTGTTGGGGATTTATTCTTTTTTTTACCGATACTTACACGGATTTTGCTCTGAAGAACTAGTCGCTATAATTTCCCCCTTAACTGTTCCTAACAGAACAACAAGAGGCGCATTACGTAAGCATCCTTTTACTGTCCAGCTACACAAGCCTAGAACATCCCACTTCTCTCGCTCATTCATACTTTGGGTCTCCAGATTATAGAACAAATTGTATGCAGATGTTTCCTTCCCCTCCCAACCTCCCGTCCTTTAAATCCCGTGTCAATAGACTGCATTTCCCTTCTCTTCCGATGCCCATGGTAGGTAGGTAGGATTAAAGTGAGTGGGTCAAGAACTGACCCTCCACTGCGACCGTTGCGATCTATTGTGGCTCACATCTCTATTTAGATTTCTTCCAGCAGATCCAGCCTCTGTATAAAGCTGATCATCCTGCTGGGAGAGACATAGATCAGATTTTCTGGCGATAGCACCCCTTCGCCAAATAGCGAAAATCTTGTTCTACCTGCCGCAGGGCATGTGCACACTATGTGTTCTGCCGTTTCTTCATCCTCCATGCGGAGCCGACAGCCAGCGTCTTGCACCAGTCTGATCATGTGCATGTGGTGCCTGCAATGGCCGGTGAGTAAGCCTACTAGGACATTAAGGTGCACCCTGTTTAGTTCCAGTAGTTTATTCGAAGTTTGATGTGTCACGGGATTTTTTATGAATGCCTTTGAGTGTCCTAGACCCGGTATTCTCGACCAGTATCTTGTCCATTCCTCTTCGGCCCAGGCCGAAAGCGCACGCTTAGCCGTTGTATAGGAAATGCCCAACACCGGCTCGGGACCCACGAACTTCGATGCTGCACCTCTCTTAGCGAGCAGGTCGGCTGTTTCATTGCCCTCGAAGCCTGCGTGTCGCGGTATTCACATCAGGGTGATTTTATTTTGTTTTCCGATTATTGTTTTTTCTTTTAGAGTGGACACTGCCCACTCTAAAAGAAAAAGTCGCCCACTATAGAAAATCACTGAAATAATTGTCTGGTCTACTAGAAAAATATTACACCAAAAAAAACAACTTTAGTTGCCCCCTCTGAAATCAAACCTGGCTACAGGCCTGTCCTTCGGTAAATAGGCAAAAATCTGCCCTAAATAGGTTAATTTTATTCCAAACCCATTCTTCCCTTCCGGAATAGATTGCAGTATAGGGCATATAGTTGCTTAACCTCTTAGGTCCGAGGACTTATTTCTTCAAAAATGTTACCTAATATGTCATTTTTAGGATTATTGAGGTCAGAAAATGTAATATAACATGGCCATTGCAGGTTTAAAGAGGGGGAAATAAGATGAAGGGAGGGGGGAAGAATAGGTGCACTAAAAAGAAAAAAACATAATAATTCACAAAATCAAGTTGACTATTAACCGCAGTAATACGTAACAAAATTACTTCATACTTTTCAGTGCTTTTCCTTTTGTGAAGTTGGTTTATTTTTTTGAAAAAAAAAAGTTTAGGAGCAATAGTTCATAAATACAACCTGACAAAATCTATTATTAATTTCAATTAATTTACTTTTTCTATCAGTGACCGGAGTCCGACCCTGATTTTTGCGTCATGTCATATCCGGTCTCTAGATATAACTAACCTAACCTATCATAACTCATGTTTCATGTATTCATAATCATTTCATCAAAATTACACTATTATCACCTATAATACGCGGACGAAGTCGCGGGCGAAAGCTGGTACATCAATAAAAATTCGAACAAAGCCGGAAAACCCATCCAAAACTTATTAACTTTTAAAGTTGATATAAATATTTTGGGTTCTTTTCAGAAATTTACAACAAAGTTTTTGCAATGGGAAGAGGTCTACTCCTTTGAAAAGATACTGCCCATTCTTACTAGATGGCAGTGTAGGAATCCGCAATTAGTTAAACAAAAGGACAAGTTGAGAGGCGTCCTTAAGCCGGACAAAATAAAAAAAGTCAGAAATCCCAAAGGTGGGTGGTCTTGTAAATATTTCGGAAATGAAACATACTTTATGAAAGTATATGTGTTATTACACATAGTTTATTCATAAAATGGAATATTTTATATATATATATATATGTATCTTATATTTGAATAAACATTATTATTATTATTATTATTATTAAACTTTATGTGTAATAACACATAATATGCTTTATTAGAAGCACTAGTACAAGCACATATTTCTCTTAAAAAATATATACAGGATGTTATGAAATTCACTACGTATATTGGAATGGGTGACTCCTGTGGTAGTCTACAGACATACCCGATATCAAATCGCACTTCTTTTTTATTAAAGAATACACTAAACCATCCCCGTATCTGACGCTTCTAAAAAGCATGACGTCATGGGCTAAAGATGAAACGACCCAGCCGCGGCGTAGCTAAACTTAAAATAAATATTACCTTGACATCTCATTTTTTAGCGGTTTTAGTGAAAACCGAAAATAATCCAAAGTTTTTAATTCCAAAGACTTATTTTACTAAAATTGTGTATTTTAATTTAATAGCACGTTTTTTATGGGGAAAATATAGACTATACACTCGTGAATTTAGGTTGACATTGTAAGCAGAACGAAACAGGCTATGTTATACCGTTAACATAAAAAATTATGACTTACCTATTGCGTTATTAATGAGATGAGCATTATTCATTTATTCCTACTAGCTTAAACCTTGTGCCTTTAAAAAAGGTTAAAAATCAAAAGGCAAACACCATTTGCCGCAGCCGCTCAGCCTCTCATAATTTACTAACACATCCAGTCCGGTGGGTCGTTCCAGAGTTTCACATAATTTACTATCACACTAACTGAGAACAACTACAGTTATTATAAAATTATAACGAATACAGTAGGAAATTTTGTAAAAAAAAACATTATTCTGCTAAATATAAAATGTGTGCAAAGATGTCTAAATTCGATACCTGAAGTGAAGCTTGTTTTCGAACTTTGACGAAGACGAGCGATTAGCGATCGTTCTAACTAATCTGACTAATCAGGTTATGGCGGCAAAATTGTACGAGTAATTTAGCGTTTCTATTTAATTTAATAATATTATAAATAACTAAAGAGCGGTGTTATTACTAAATATCAATTTAACTAAATGCACGTGTTTTTATTTTGTTTATTTTTACCTTTTATTTTGTTTCTTGACAAAATGGCAAATGATATAAAAAATTTTAAAATTCTCTGCCTTAAATTCGCATCCTCGCCGCCGTGCCTCCATCTGATTGGTCGCCAGAGGTCCAACACGTGCTGCTCTGCTTTCCAAACAGTGACGACAGCAGTGAAGTTAGTAACATAATTGTTAATGAGATGAGATAAATAAAGCCGTGTGAATTTTTGCTTTCAAAGACAAAATATTGTACGCGGTTAGTGGTTTGCATTATGTCATTGTATCTATACTACTTATATGAGTAAATTGACTGACTCACTCATTCATCAACACCCAGCCAAAACTACTAATGCGAAGAAGTTGAAATTTTGCACACAGCTTTATTTTGCGCCGTAGACGTCCACTAACAAAGGATATTGCAAAGCTCGCCCTCTAAGGGGATAAAGCAACCCCTAAAAATTAAATTATTTTTTATTTTAAAAACTACTAAGTTTTAAGGAAAACGCCAAAACATGTCAATTTTATTTTATTTTTTTTTTTTACTTAAGGCTACTTTTTTTCGTGTTGTAATTTCACCCCTTGGGGGTAAAAACAGTCCCCTATAACTGATATAGCAAGGCCCAGCCCTAACTATCAAAGATTGAAAGTTGAAATTTTGCATACAGCTTTAGTTTAGGCCCCAGACGTCCAATAAGAAAGGATATTGTAAAAGTCACCCTCCAAGAGGGTAAAATCAACCCCTAAAAATGAAATAATTTTTCAAGCTCAAACTGCTCGACATAGAAAGCTAAACTTTGGCATACATGTTTATTTTAGAGTGTAGGGTTTCGATATGAAGGGATGTTTTTTAAACTCAAATTCCAAGGGGTAGAAACAACCCCTAAAAATGAAAATAATTTTTATCTCATAAAGTATTTGCTATTTCAAAAAAGTGTAAAACACGTAAATTTTATTTAATTTTTTTATGTGGTAGACCATTTTTTATATGTTCGATAAGTAGTATACAGGGTGTCACGATAACCAAAACTACTAATGCTAAAAAGTTGAAATTTTGCACACAGCTTCATTTTACGCCGTAGACGAGCACTAAAAAAGGATATTGCAAAACTTGCCATCTAAGGGGGTAAAAGCAACCCTTAATAATTAAATTATTTTTTATTTTGGTTCTCAAGTTAGACCGGACTAGCATTGGAGAATCTGGCCGTAAATGTTTAAACACGTGTTTTACAGTTTTTAATAAATCAACCTCGTAAGGGGTGAAATGGGGGTTCAAAGTTTGTAAAGGAGTAAAATTGTTATACCGCGGACAAAGCCGCGCGCGAGAGCTAGCAATTTATAACTTAGTAAAGCACAACATTTCTGGGTGTTTAGTTTGGTGTTAGTTTTGGTCTGTATAGCTGTTCTCTAGATTGTTTTATTTGGGTTAAAAGTATTTTAACTTTTGAAATTGAGAAGTTTGGAAGAGTTAGTGGGATTTCTTCCTTTAAAGGTACGGAAAATATTATTTCTTCAAACTTGTATAGAAAATTCTTGTTGAGACTTGACAACACAACAGCCCAGCTTACTTTTTTTAGATGGCCATGTGTTTATTACCAGTGGTGCGCAGTAAATTTTTTTTGAGGGGCGATATCTAACTAATCGCGAAGCGCCATTTATGACTAATTTTCTCCCATCTGAACTCATACCAGGACCCGAACTCTGTAAGTTTAGAAGAAAACGATAGAGATAGGTATAAGGAGAGGATTGCCATCTCTCTCTATCTTATAGGGAGAGGATTGCCATCTCTATATAAAAGTAGAAAGCGATCAAAATCGTTGTCGCTTTTTTTGTTATAGAGTTCGGCTGCAGGATTTACCGATTTCAATATATGCAGTGAATTTCATAACCCCTGTATATTTTTTTGTCTAAAATGTACTTTGAGGTTTAAAAATCTCATCAGAATTAACGCATAAATAAATAAAGCATATATTAAAAAAAAAAACAATATTCGCGTCATATTCTTTTAACTAAAGTATGTATTTCTATTAGGTGTCCCGAGTTATGAAATAATCTGGTCCGACCCCGACGAATGTTTTAAAGGTCTTATTCCAGAAAGTCAAATTCTGGATCACAATGTCGATTTGGAAAAACTGTGGTCCACTATCGAACCTCAAGATCTGGTAGAAGTCGCTTATCCGCACTTGGTGGAAGAATTTCGGTTGTCTAAAATTAAACCCAAAAAAGTGAATAAAAGGAGAAAGAAGAAAAATGGTAACGTTAACGAAATCGCGGATAAAGTGACCAGCGTGTCCGTATCAGAGCCCGAGTTCAAGAAAACCAGAAAACCTAGGGTTAGACCGACAGAGAAGCAACTTACAATCGAATCAACAAAAGAAATTACCGAACCCTGTAGGGATGGCGCAGGTTCCCGTTTGAAACTATCGGCAATAGAAAATTCGAAGACGAAAGAAGCACTTGGAACAAATATAAGTGACCTAAACGCGAGCTTCAAACAAATGAGTCTTGAACAACCAATCAAAGCTACAAAAGCTAAAACAAGAACCCTTGATGATTTTGTCAAGAAGGCTGTGACTAATTCTTATCAACAAAAGACTAGCAAAATCTGTATTGATGTCCACAAGAACCCTGACTATAACCAAAAATGCCCACAAGACGGTGCTTCAAGTGCCACGTCATCAACTCCAGCTAAGGCTAATATTGACGCGTCATTCGACTTTGATATGTCATCGTTTGGTGACGAAAGCGATCTCGAGTTGTCACAAATCGTTGATGATATTGTTTCCCAAAAAAACGTGAAACATAACCTAAAATGTATTGCCGATCAATATGTACAGGGTCTCGACGACAGTACGGCAGTGGTTTGCTTGGATGGTAACGATGAAGTTGTTCGTGTGGAAAACGTCGACGTGAAGAAAAACGGAAAATCCGGATGTGGACGCAGCTCAGATAGAAGCAACGAACTTGATCTCGATAATTCGCAAAGGGATCCTGATTATGACCAAAATAAGGATAAAAATCATATTTCCAGTTTTTTCGTAAATAATTTAGCGGATGAAAACGATAATTTTGAAAAAACCTTTAACGAAACCTTTAGGAACTTTCACGATAGTGGTAGTGACACGGAGGAGTATGAGTGCGATACAAATTACTCGAAGGGTAATAAAGAGAATACAGAAGATTTAGGAAAAGTGTCAAACCACCTTAATGACGGCCATAAGGGAAGGTCTCTCAAAGAGGGCAGGGATACATGTCTAAGTAGTGATGACGACAGTTTTGATGACAACTACGTGCCATTGTATGAAAGGCTAAAAAATAAGTAATTTTTAATACACTCACCGACATAAAGTTCGATCCAATTTAATGTATAACTTTTTTTCCGTTGTCCGATATAAATGGTTTTTTTTCGAAATTGTAGATAAATGTATTGATTTTAATTAATTTCTTTCAATAAGGAATATGCACATATTTTTTATTGCATAAATCGTTTAAGGAAATCATTACAAACCCAAAAAATTCTTTTGAGGAAAATTACTGGGATAATTACGCTACAAAAAATGTTTACTTTTCGATATAATTTACTACAATTTAAAAAGCAGCCATTTGTCCTTAATGAATAATGACGTCAGGAGATCAGCAAAAATAAGTGTCAATCTACATGTTAACGTAAACCTTAACTTAAAGTCGAACAGGTTTGTTTTTCTCGGAAACAGTCAGAGGGGGGCAGTCAGTTTTTTTGGGTTGATAGAGGAATAGTGCAACTACCATCGGTAAAAAATTCAGTTATACAGGATGTTTCGTTCCAGAGCTATTATACGTCAAAGTTGAAATTTCCGCTATTTTCTTTGAAATCGGGTACAGGTCGCAAAAGTGAATTAAATCGATGTAAATTTTCGGAGGTTGTAGAGGACCCGGAGCTTCAGAACTCTATTGAAACTGGTGAGGATCGGAAAATGGCAAGTAATTCTTTTGAATTTTTTTAGGTTGAAATATGCCATTTGCAGACCCCTCTTTGGTACCTAATAACTCGAAAACAAAACGTCGGATCGAAAAATGGATTCATAAGTGAAACTTTAAAGTCTCAAATACTTCCTTTTTGCAATCCATTTACCTAAAATCACTGAAAAATGGATATAGGTATTTGAGAAAAACAGGAAATTTCCATTTTTGACCCAAATATTTCACGGTTTTTAATTTTTTGTGGGGTCAAAATGGTTCAAATTAAAATCCCATTAATGTCATCGGAAAGATGAGCTCGTCGAAATACGTAATGTCTATATTTTATAGTTTCTCCATTCTTTATAGGAAGGGAGCAACCGCCGATTAAATTTCCATTTTTTAATTATTTTTTGCTTTCGACATTGATACATTTGAATCGCTCTGTATTTTATCCCATCAATTTTTTTCCCAATTTGTTAACCCTACCTTATAAAGGGAGAATTACGCTTTAAAATGAATGCCGAATGGCTCATCCAAGAACGTATTTAAGGGGTAAAAACCGAATTTTCTTGATTTTTTCCGACAAATCCTATTATCCGAATTATCCAAATCCGACATTGCTCGTATTTCACACTATTTTTTTTATTTAGTGATTTTTTTCGAGTTGATCTTATCCGTTAATTATTTAAGAATACCTGACACTAATTTAAATCGCTTATTTTTTCGTTAAAGTTAATAAATAGGTTTACTTGCATCAGAGACATGCAAAATTTGAAAATATTTGAATTTTCGGAGAGTGCCGTGAAAAGAAAGATTGCAGTTTATTTACTCGAAATTATTAAGATATGATGTGTCAAAATTTCACAGAAATGACAGTATTTGTTGCAAAATTGAGACGTTCCTGGACCGATTTCGGTTTTAAATGGACATGAATAAGATTTTAGGAACCTTCTACTTTAAGTGCAGGGATATTTCATTGGATGAGTTACGCATTAAATGCCATTTTATTGATTTTTCGATGACTCTGCAACACTGGAATTCGCCATGTACTCATGATGAGTCATAAATTCAATTTTGATGACGCAGCCAATAGGTTCACGTTTTGCAAGTTTCAAAATTCGCGCGAAAATTTGTAGTAGAAAATCTTTTTTTTTGTTAATAAAGACCAAAATAAATGGATTACAGCACCGCCATAAACATTTAATTTGTGTAGCGAATATACAAAAAAATATTTCAGATTCATTTCGGTTATATGCACATTTCCTATTTTTTAAAAAAATATGCATGTTGAAATATACAGGAAAATAAAAATGTATGTTTTTTACTTAAGTTTGTAACACACTGTAGAGTAATTTTTCAGCCTTAACTCTACTGAATATGCTTGTCTGCGGAGCCTAATTTATTATTAACATTTTGCTTTTTTATTCATCGTTCGTTTCGTCTCCGTTTAAGAGATATGAATTTTTAAAGAAAACACTACATATTTGATCGAAAGTCTTTAGTTTTAATTGTAACTTAAAACTAAGGGTGTGATGGCTTTGTAAGTTAAGCCACATCTTGACAGTTATCGTGGTTGTCATTCTGTGATGTTTAAATTTAAAGTGCCAGCTGGAAATAATGGTTCTTTCTCGTACTGATCAGCAAGAGCAGTGACTTTAGTAAATGATGGAAAGTCTCAGTATTATGCTGCTAGAGTACTCGGAAGTACAAGATCTAGCGTTGACTATAAATCATAGGACAGAACGTCTCCTATTTGCTCGGAAACATCAAAATTGGGGCTTCGAGGAAAGGAGTAGTAATAGTAAAACGACGAGTCAAGGTTTTGCCTAAGGTGGGGGCTCTGTAATGGTCTGGGGTGGCATGGATGTGGAAGCTCGAACTGACTTAGTACCTAATGGTTGATGGGGGAACCATAACGGCTGATCGATATATTCGGAAGATTTTATCACCACACGTCATTCCCTTTGCACCCGTTATAGGAAACAACTTCATGCTGATGCAAGATCATGCTCGTCCTCACATTGCAAGAGTTGTTACCCAATACTTAGACGACGTAAAGTACGAAAAATTGGCTGGCCATTACGTAGCCCAGACCTTAATCCCATGGAGCATGTCTGGGACATGATGGGCAGAAAGATTCGAAGCCGAGTTCCGGCTCCGAGTAATCAGGAAGAATTACAAAAAGCAGGAACCCAACAATGGGATAAAATAGATCAAAATCAGATTTGACACCTCATTCAAGGAATGCCAAGACGTATGGGGGCAGTTATTCGTGCTCGGGTGGTGGGGGCGATACCCGCTATTGATGTTTCTAGAGCTTAATATTGTTTTGTTCTTTACCTTTAGTGATGTAAAAAACCGTTTATCATCTGAAAAAAAAACATGTTTTTTTAATGACAAAAAACGACAGCTGCAATCGGCTGATTTTTAACGGGAGACGCGAAGGGCACACTAGACGACAAAATTGATGAAGATGCCAAATAACGCGATAACAAAGACAAAGACGAAACGAAAATATTCCCCGTTATAGCAGTCAGCAAATCGCCTGAGGACGTCACGTTCTTAATTTGAGTTGGCAATCTTGTTAGGCGACTCGCGATTGGAGATCCTTCAGAGTGCTTTGTACAAGCCTAAGGTTTGTTCTTTTGTGCTGCACCAAACTGCACTAACCTGCACATTTTTTATTCGTGGAAGAAGCCCATAAGCAAAAAGTCAGTGCAGATTAGTGCAGTTTCGTGCAACACAAAAGAACAACCCGCTAGTGTGCAATGCCAACCGGTAATCTGCCTTAAGATTTTTTTAATATATCCTATTACAAACGAAGTTTTTAGATAGTATGTACGTAACTCGTTTTCTATTTTTCTTTAAATTTATATTTTTTGGACTTCAATAGGATAGGCAATACTACATGATAGTGGTTTCAAACGTTTGTTAGGATAGCCCAAAATAAAAAAAAAACGTTTTCATTATTAGTTGTTTCTATTTTTAGTAATATTTTTACTGTTACTAAACTTAGGCGTTTTAGCTATTCTTGTGTTCCTGTTCATAAATAGGTGGTTTTAGTTCGTTTTTTTTAATATAGGTACCTATGTTTACTTATTGACAAATATTGACGTATTTATTGCATATTATTTACTTTATCGTTACAAATGTAATCACATATTGATTTTTAATTATTTTCCTCTAAAATCTTTCATATTTGTCAGTTTGTGAAAAAAAACCAAGCTGTTTTTTTTTCACAAAAAAAAAAACAAACAAATTGCCTGCAGATGTTTTCCCTTCCCGTCCCAACATCCAATCCTTCCAATCCCGTGTCAATAGACTATATTTCCCTTCTCTTTAGACGCCCACGGTACGTTAGTACTTAGGCTTGAAGTCTACGTGGGATGTTTTAGATGAAAAAAAGCATTAACGATTTTTTTTCATTTACATAACTATTTACCTTATGACTATTGCTGTATTTTTCTAAAAATTAAAAAAATGTTGCAAAATGTATAGTACATATTTAAAAATGCATATCTCTTGAACGGGGAGATATCGAGAAGAAAAAAGCAAAATGTTAATAATGAATCAGGCTCTGCAGAAAAGCATATCCAGTGGAGTTTAGATTGCAAAATTACTCTACAGGATGTTAGAAACTTAAGTAAAAAAATATACATCTTTATTTTCCTGTATATTTTAACATGTACTTACATCCTTTTAATAGAAAATTGAAAGAAATTAATTAATATCAATTTACCTACAATTTAGAAAAAATCATTTAAATCGGACTACGGATATTAAAAGTTATCATAAATTAAATTGGATTAAAATTTTGGATGAATCGAATTTTATGTCGGTGAGTTTATATCGTTGTGATGCCAAGTAAGTGATGTGTATTTTATATTACTATAACATTTTTATGAATAAATATTTTTTTATTATTAAACTTGTGTTGAGATTATTTAAGGAAGTTCATATAAAAATATTGTTTTTAATTTTAAAGGAATAGGAAACTGAAGAAGGTGTGATAAAATGCGGCAGTATTAAATTTCTAAGGATGTTAAAGTGCATTTTGTCTAAGAAAAGGCTAAAACGGACCTAATGATTACATCGATTTAAACCAGTATCACTTAGCGGGCGACCAGACTTTTGTAAATTCCGGGGCGAAATTCAGAAGGTAAGCATAAACCGCCCTGTAAAATGCTGTAGAAATGTCCTAGATAAAATACAGGGTGAGTTTTTTAAAGTGCTACAAGGCGATATCTCAAAAACGGTTTAAAATATTGTCACCAAATTATTTTCCGTCATCCCTAACTGGTCACTCTTTCTGCACCCATTCCTGCGTGGTGAGTATCGTTCGACGTGCGTCGGGATATCGGGCCGGTAGCGGGGCGGAAGGAGTCGACCTGGTAGGTGACATGAGCATAGGCGTTTCTAGGTGGGGGCTAAGCCCCCCCAAATCCAACTGAGTGGCCTAGCCGCCTATATATAAACCAGGGACTTAAGCCCCCCCAAATATGTAAACCGGGGGCTTAAGCCCCCCCAAAAATAGAGGTCTAGAACCGCCTATAGAGATGAGTAGTAAACGTCAGTTTTACCTTTCGAGTCAAGCGAGACGACAGCGAAGCTAGAGCCGTCCCGACGACTTTCCTCGCCTCGACGATGTTTTAGGAATTAATAGATAGGCCTCGTTTGAATACTTGTAAATTGTATAAAGTATAAATATTCTTTTTAACTTAATAAATAATGCTGCAGTAATTAATGATGAAACCAGTGTTTTAATAAAGATCCCGTGACAATATTTTCATGAAATTTTGGTGAGCTCATAGAGAGATGGGGGAGATATATTTAAACATATTTTTGACGTTTACCCCCTCTCTCTACTTTGAGGAGTGGGGGTAATTTTGGAATGGGATGATGTACTTTTGTTTATAAAGTTCGAATACATGTAAAAAACTACGTATGTGTACAATTTTTTCTTTGATTTGCTCTTTCGGCTACGGAATTATGATTTATTATTTTATAAAATAAAATAAATTATTTACCATTTAATTTCAACTTATTTATCGTCTGTCAGGCTTAAGAAGTTGTTCGAAATGTCCCCCTTTAACTTCCAAACACTTTCTCACTCTTCTTCTAAATGCATTTTGTACCCGCTCTAACAGGTGTCATTTAATAAGCTGACAAAGCGGATTCGTTCTTTCACATCATCTAAAGTTGTAGGGGCAGTCGCCATCACTTTGTCCTTTATAAAACCCCACAACAAAAACTCAAGGGGTCAAATCCTGGGACCTAGCAGGCCAGTTGACAAATAATCGTTAAATAATGCATTTCCATGGAAACGAATACAATTGAAGGGTGAGCGTTCATAAGGGCCTAACCCACATTTTTGAAATTATACACGGCACAGGAAAAACGTTTGCATTCCGAGCTTTCACGAAAATAAATAAATGTATTATCTAGAGACATCCTTCTATGGAATTTTGGGCATGTAATCTAAAAATCTTACGAGCTGTGAGCTCCGAAAGTTAAGCACGGGCCTAACCCAAGGGGTACTGAGAGTTCAAAAGGGCATATACTTACAAGCCGTGCATTTCATTATCCTTTCGCTTCTTATGGAAGAAAGTTCTCTGAATGTTTACTCGTATCCATTTATATTATTTAAATTAAAATTTTTATGGAATTTGTCATTTTTATGTTTTTGGATGATTTTATGAGATTTTTATTGTGGTTTTTGTGGGTTCAAATTATTCTTTATCTGGTTATTAAAGGACTTTTACGATTAGTCAGTTTATAAATATTTTTCATGTGGTTTCGAGCGTTCCAAGACGGACGAATATTTAGTGAAAACGACAAATTTTATGGCTATTATTGGTTTATTGTTACAAAATGATAATTCAAGTATATGACATCTTGAGATAATTATGTAGTGATACGGAAGAATGGGGTCTTTTCATAAAAAATCAATTTTAAGTTCCTCGTAGATGTAAAACAGAATGTCAAAAAATATTTGACGCGTATTTTTTCTTTTTTCAATTGGATGAAAATTGAGATTCAAAATACGCTGTGACGTCACGAACATACAGGATATGTGTATCTTCATGACGTCACAGCGTATTTCGAACCTCTGTATTTCCTACAATTTTTATCTAATTTAAAAAAGAAAAAATACGTGTCAAATATTTTTCACTAATCTTGATGGGATGATTTTTAGTTTGAATACGTTTTCCCTTCGGAGTTATGTACTCGCGGCCTCGGCGACGCTGCTCGCGACGCTCCCGTTGTTTGCGCACCATAACTTTCGCAATTATTCAGATAGGCATATGATGCCTATATCATTATAATCGTAAAACATTTCTCTACGATGCCCTTAAATGCATTTTTGCGAAATGTTTTGCAAGGATAAGCAATATGGTCCTGATTGACAAAACTCCGCTGACTTCGCCATGCTTCCGATCAACAGGTGACAAATGACAATACATATGCGAAAATTGATACCGGTCAGCCATGGTTAGACGTATGAGCTACAACATACGTGAGGTAAATGTCGCCAAATAGCTCACATAGGTGTGAAACCGAAAAAATGACCCAAGAAAAGTACATTTCCGATAAAGCGCAATGTTAAGTTAGACCCTTTTGAACTAACGGTACCCCTCGGGATAGGACCGCAGCTGCTTTTGGAGCTTGATAAAGACCATAAAAAACGATCTTCTAACTCAAAGAGGTTACGTTTCCTGTGGGCCTCTCTTAGAATTCGAAAATGCAAAAACATTGATTTCGAAAAAGTTGGGTTAGGCCCTTATGAACGCTCACCCTTCAATTCTGAAATATCGCGCTAGAGCTCGTATTAGTGTTAAATGTTAGACGGTGAAAGAAAAGAGCTTGACTTATTTAAAATTGCTTAAACTTTGTGAAGTTCAGGATAATGCAGACGATACACAAATTTATTTTCATTTCAATCTTCAGGAATATTTAAATGCGTCCGATCTAATTAACGAAGACTTAAACAGCTCTCTTTAGAGCATAATTCGAAACTTAATCCTTCTAAATCTTTTCTAATGCTTTTTGGTAATAAAAATAACGTAGCATAATATCTAAGCGAAAATATCAACATAACACTTGATGGTGTTGGACTGCCAGTCGTAAATTCTACAGAAAATTTGGGTATAATTTTGGACACACAGTTGAGGTTTAAAGACTATGTTAAGAAATAATTGATCCAAAAGTCGTATTTAACTCTGAAAATATTGTATAATAACAGTCATATCCTAAGTCTTAATTTACGTAAGATGCTCTGTGAATCCTTAGTTTTATCCAATTTTAATTATTGCGATTTTATTTACGCTGTGACTAGAGTCCCGACTCGGGACCCAACTCCAGTCCCGAATATCGTCATTAAATTACGTCATTAGTAGTTTTGTCGGGACTGGTGGTCCGCCCCGACTCGGGGCCCACATTCAGTCCCGAAAAACGTCGTCAAATGACGTCATTATTAGTTTTGTCGGGACTGGCGTTCCGCCCCGACTCGGGAACCACATCCGGTCCAGAATTTTTAAGACGAATCGTACATTCACCTAAATCACCAGCTACAAACATGGTCCGTCTACTTAAGTTGGCTACATAGGAAAAACTTTTTTATTAGTAATTTTTCGAAAAAAACTTGATCTTTAAAAGAAAGTTCTGCATGGTCTAAAACTTGTGATGAAATCATCAGTCATATACAAGGTGTGTAACAAAATATGAATTTGGCGTAAGTACAAACTACCTTAATTTTTTTAAATTTAAAAAAAACTGTTATGAAAGAAAGTTGTTTAGAATTAAAAACTAGGCTCAAATATGCAGTCAAGTTTATCTATGGATTTTTAAAATTTTATTTTTTTTCATTTATTTGTTTATTATTTTAATTGGGCGTTTGGTGTAATTCAACCCACTGGCGTAGCTAGGGGACAAAAGGGTATTTGCCCCCCCCCGCAAATAGTCATAAATATCTGGAAAATTTTACTGTGGCGTTTTCCCCTAGGCTCCCTTCCCTCATGTCGCGAGTTCCACATTTTCTGCCCCCCCACCCCCCGCCATGACAAATTCCTAGCTATGCCAGTGATTCGACGAAATAAGTTTACCATCACGTTTCCAAAACTTAGTATATACTAGTATATTGTTTTCATATTGATGGATGAAATTCTTTAAATCAGTATCCAATAAGAGCTAAAGTTTTTTTCCAATTTCTAACCTATAAATTGAAAAGAAATAGGTGCAAAAATAATGAGAGCAGAAATTAAAGACACACTTAGGCCGGGTTTATCCAACTTCTTAATTCTTAATTCCTAACTCATAAGCAAGTTCACAATGTACTATTAAGTGACACTGATTACCCAGTTTCTTAATTCTTTATTCTTTATCCTCAATTTTTAAGAACGACCTTGAAAGTTGCCAATTTTTAACTTTTACGAATTAGGAATAAAGAATTAAGGAAATATTAAATGCGCATGCGGCTTGTTCAGCTGTTTTAGACAGATCTTGACAAATGACATTGTTATCCGGGTTAATTTGACGTTTGGTGATGGACGACAGTCTTCATGATTTTTGTATTTAAGTTTAATATTGAATTTAACTATTTATAACACAAATAAACAAGTTGTGTTTATATTTCCTATGTCAATTGTGACATGTATTGTCCAACTGTCAAGAGCTGAAAAGAGAAGAATTGGAAAAAGAAGAGATAAAAATTAAGAATAAAGAAACTGGATAAACCTGATCTAATAACTCACTCAAATTTTACGAAATGCTTAAGAATTAAGAATTAAGGACTAAAAATTACGAAGTTGGGTAACCCAGGCCTTATGTATACATTTCTAGTTGCGCCATCTAAACGTCCCACTATTAATTATTATAAACAAATGCACACCTTCACATGGTCATTTATCAAGTAAAGTAAAGCACTTACAACTTTATAATAACCATAACATTATGCGAACATAACCTTAAAAGCCTTCTATTAAGTCGGGACCGGATGCTGGTCTCGAGTCGGGGCGGAACACCAGTCCCGACAAAAGTACTAATGACGTAATTGGAGTTGGGTCCCGAGTCGGGACTCTAGTCACAGCGTTTTATTTATGGTCCATGTTTGGATACTTTGGATAAGAATCGAATACAGAAAGTACAAAACAGGTGTTCGCGTCTTATTTTTGAAGTGGAAATTTGATCATATTTCACACACTTTAAAGAACTCAACTGGTTAACAATGAACAATCGTAGAAATTTACATTTGGGTAATTTTCTAAACAAAATTCTGAATAACACTGCTTTGCCTGTATCAATTAAAAATAGGTTTGAGTTTCGAATAAAGATTCATTTACATTATATAAGATTTGGTAATATAATCACAATACCTCATCATCAGAGTGCCATGTTTCAAAGATCATTTACGTTTATTGCTATTAAATTATATAACTCTTTGCCTAGTGAACTTACATTCCTTGGTGAACTTTCATTTAAAGGATGCTACAGACAGTATCTCTTTGAACTACAAAATCGCAGTTTTTGATATTAATAGGTTATCTGTACTTGTCACATGTATTTTTTTTTATTGCCTCAATCTCTAAATACGGTTGGTGCTTTATTTCGACTATTATTACTTAGGTGCACTATGTGGTATAAGGTAAGGGACGGAGGAGCAAGGTTCAGTGGAGTAGCCACTGGTTACACTGCGCCTTGCTTTTGTCTCTGGTATATTTGTAATGTTGATGTATGTAAAAATTGTTTTCTTTAAATAAAAGGCATTTATTATTATTATTATTATTGTATTTATAATTCAGTCTAGATCTCTCTCGACCCTAAGTAATTACAATTCTGACCAGAATTCACTCGGCCTTAAATTCCTTATTTAGAATTCTGACTAGAACTCACTCGGTCCAAAAGTTTTTATCTAAATATCAATCCAAATTTAAGTGACTATAACTACATAGGAATGTACAGGGTAGTGCAACCAAGATGGGGTGGACGATTGTGAGTAAACGGTGAGGAATTTGGAAAAAAAAATTTCGGTATTATCGATAGTCAAACACGCTGTTTTAAAATTATAGCCATAATACAGGGTGGTCCGAAAAACTCGTGGCGAACCAAACTTCTATTTTTTAAATGGGACAGCCGGTATATAATTGTTCCACTTGATTCTCCTGTTCGTTACGATCATTTTGATATAGGGATAATTGGGTCTAAAGCTTATAGCAAGGGAATGGGACGCGGTTAAAGTTGAAAAAATGCTCACAGTTCGGCCATTTTTTAGAAAAATTTGAAACAGGTATGGAAAAACCAAATATTCCATAAAACGTTACATATCCTTGAATACATTAATCGCTTGCAATTTGTTTAAAATGTTATACAGGGTGGTCAAGTTTTGCAAATACGCCCTGGACTCATTTTTTTAAATGGAACACCCTGTATATTTTATTTTCATGTTAAATATAACATTACTAACTTTCAAAAAATACCATACATGATGCCTTTCTGACCAACAGTTTTTTAGTAAACTAGCCGTGAAAGCAAAGTTTCTTCATTCTAATACGATTATACTGAATTTGCGTTGTTTATTATTGAATATCTAATATTAGGAAGCCATGACATCATCATAAATGAAACAAAAGATTGACGAACTTATCAAAGCTACTGCCGCATAATCCATTATTTACAAGTTAAGTGTAGGTGTCCCAATAATTATGAGGTAAGAAAACTGAGACCCGAAACTTTTACATGTTTATTAGAGATATTTCAAAAAACAGAAAATATTGTTTTTAGGAAATGTAAAGTAATTAATAAACCAGTTATAAACAAAGATAATCATGTGTAAGAAAATTAATTAAGGAAAAACAGAACATCTTTTAAAATTATTTAGGTATGTACTTACTTGTAAACCTAATTTAATATAAACAATAAAAAAACTCATATAAGGTGTTCAACTAAACTACCATTTTGCTGAAGGCACATTTCGACTCTATCCATAAATGAAAGTTTCACTTTTCTCAAAGTCTGTTCTGAAATGTTGCGAAAACTGTTTCTTATTCTCGTCTTCATATCTTCCACTGTGGTTGGAACCCCTTTATAGACTTCTTCTTTAACATGCCCCCATAGAAAAAATCTAGTGGTGTGAAGTCGGGTGATCTGGCTGGCCACTTAACTGGTCCACCTCGCCCAATCCAACGATCTGTCTTCCAATTATCGAGAAAATATCTTACATTCCTATGATAATGCGGGGGCGCTCCATCATGTTGAAACCATAAGGATCCCCTTACTTACCATTAAAGGTACATCTTCAATCAATACTGGCAACTCGTTTCTCAACAAATTTAAATAGACTTCTCCTGCTAAATTTCCTTCAAAAAAATAGGGTCCTATTACAGGGGAGTCAATTATTCCACTCCAAACATTAATTGCCGATTTATTTTGATGGTCCACTTGACGAATCCATTGTGCTTATTAACCAAGCCGTTACTTTTGAAAGTTCCCTCATCCGAAAACAGCACCTTATCCACAAACCCTGGATCGTCCCACATCATATTTAAAAACAAAATTGAAAATTCTTGGCTTTGAACGTAATCGCGATCGTACAGTTCTTGGTGCAATTCTATGTGGTGTATGCATGATATTTATGTTGCTTTAGAATCCGTTTAATGGTGCGTTCAATATCGCTGGTACTTGTATGAGGATTTTCTTGCACTGTTAATAACACTGTCAAACAATTATCTTCATTTATAACTGGTTTATTAATTACTTTACGTTTACCAAAAGCAACATTTCCTGTATCTTGAAATCTCTAATAAACTTGCGGAAGCTTCAGGTCTCGGTCTTTTTTCGACATCCGGATATCGTGCCGCATATACCCTACTTGCCAATAAAGGGAATTTTTGGCACTCGCCCAATACAAAAATTATATTAACCATCTCTGGAGTACTCAAAGTCATTTTTACTAAATAATTTATCGCAAAAGAATAGTTTCTATCGATGAATACAAACGGCTGACACTAATTTGCAGTTTTGACAAGTTCGTCAATCTTTTGTTTCATTTATGATGGTGTCATGGCCTCCTAATATTAAATATTCAATAATTAACAACGTAAATTCAGTATAATCGTATTAGAATAAAGAAACTTGGCTTTCACGGCTAATTTACTAAAAAAACTGTTGGTCAGAAAGGCATCATGTATGGTATTTTTTTAAAGCTAGTAATGTTATCTTTAACACGAAAATAAAATATACAGGGTGTTCCATTTAAAAAATGAGTCCAGGGCGTATTTGCAAAACTTGACCACCCTGTATAACAGTGAATAATTTTAAACAAATTGCAAGTGATTAATGTATTCAAGGATATGTAACGTTTTATGGAATATTTGGTTTTTCCATACCTGTTTCAATTTTTTTTTTAAAAATGGCCGAACTGTGAGCATTTTTTCAACTTTAACCGCGTCCTTACTATAAGTTTTAGACCCAATAAACCCTATATCAAAATGATCGTAACGAACAGGAGAATCAATTGGAACAATTATATACCGGGTGTCCCATTTAAAAAAATACAAGTTGGGTTCGCCAAGAGTTTTTCGGACCACCCTGTATAATTTTAAAACATAGCGTGTTTGACTATCGATAATATCCAAAAAAAAAAATTTCGAAATTCCTCACCGTTTACTCACAAGCGGCCACCCCATCTTGGTTGTACCACCCTGTATACACATCAGGTTTTTCTTGTTTTTATATTTTTTTGGTAAAAATTTTGAATTATACCTATTTATTTATTTTTTTTTGTTAGAATTTTATACTATTTGTATTACTATTTGTTTCTGTAGAATATGAATCTACAAAAATCTTAAATCAATCTACAAGCTAAATTTAAATCTACTAAATTCCTAGCCTAGTGTTAAAGTTAATGTGATTATCCCTATGATTATATATTTTTTTATAACTTTTCTTCTAAAACTACCTTATATTAGCTACCTTTTACACTGTCATTAACCCTTTTTTACTCAATCACTGGCACTTTCCCTTGCGGGGTGCCTCAGCACCATCCTTAAATCCTCGAAGAAGGCCGCCTCGTACTCAAAGGTGGTCCTCGGAGGTCCAAGCGCATCTTCCGCAGGTAGGTTTTGCCACCCCCCCCCCCCCCCCCCAGATAGTCCATCGGAATCGGAGGGACCAGGAACAGACTCGGAGTTTGCAACTTGTGGTCCCGGGAATGCTGGCTCAGCTGCCTGGGGTGGAGCAGGGGCAGCTGATGCCTCGTCTGGGACCGACTCGGCGGGTTGTTGTGGCCTTTATTGGCATTCCTCGCATGAGCATGCCAGTCCACCTAGGTCCTGTAGTAGAGCCCAGAAATCCGCCAGCCCGAACAAATCTCGGTGCCTGGCAACGGTTGGCAACTCGGGTAGTCACAACCGGAGGGGTCATACTGCCGACTGTATGCCAGGGTCCAATCCGTGCGGAACATCTGGTACTCGGCGTGAACTAACGCGAGCCACATGGTTACCATCGCCTGATGGTGGTAAAATTGCCCGGCGGGTTGTGGAGGCCTTTGGCATTCCTCACATGGGCATGCCGGTCCACCTTGGTCCTGTAGTAGGGCCCAGAAATCCGCCAGCCTGAACAAATCTCGGTGGCCTGGCAACGGTTGGCAACTCGGGCAGTCACAACGGGAGGGCAGTCACAACGGGACTGTATGCCAGGGCCCAATCCGTGCGGAACATCTGATACTCGGCGTGTACTAACGCGAGCCACATGGTTACCATCGCCCGATGGTAGTAAAATTTCTCGGGTCCGGGTTGATTTTCTCCCAACTGAAAGTATAAGTTTCGCAGATGGTACAGGGCCATTCTTAAAATTGTATTCGATACGGGGTGACTCCCCCGGATGAACCGCACTTACTTCAAAAATAACACCATCCACTCCATGTCTGGTGCTGTTTATTAGTCCCCTTGGTTCCTTAAAAAAATATAAAAATTATCATTTTTAAAAGCCACTAAGCTTAAAATTTTTATCAGTTTCGTGATTACTACGCACACAAGTTATTAATTCTTTCAGGCAGAAAACTAACTATTAAGTCTAGAATGGCTTGGTTCCTGGTGTCATTCCCAAGTGGGTAATCTAAACTCGATCTCTTTAATTTTAAAACTGTTTTTATCCCGTTTTGTTTTCTTTAACCACTATAAGCCTTGTCTCTTATAATAACTAATTTTGTTTAATTAAAAGTCAACACTTTTTCATTTTTTCTAGCGTGTATTTATCTTTTATGAACTCTAAAACACAAATAAATTTTTTATTTTATTTACCCTAAGACGTCAAAACTGGACCGTTTTCGATTTCATAGACCCATTACTTATATATTTAATTAGGGAAACATTGGCCATCATTGTGCGCCTTTGTCTTCATTTCTCGCACGTGAATAGGTAGATGGTTAGAACATATTTTTTGGCTTTTACGCAAAAATTACTAAATATATAACAATTAGAAACGACAAACAAAAAATTCTATGTCGTTAGTATTGGAAGAACTTTATCTGTTCCTACACAGTACTTCAGACATTAATTGCTTATTAAAGAAAAATCTTTATGAAAATCTGAAAATATCTAAATTTACAAAGCAAAAATTGAAGTTAATAAATTAGCAAGAAAAATGAAATCTTTTAAAATACAGAATTGTGACAAAAAAAAATTATCATTTCTAATTGTTATAATATTTAGTAATTTTTGCGTAAAAGCCAAAAAATATGTTCTGAGATTATCGCAAAAAATTAAATTAAAGTACTCGTACTTTAATGGTTTTCGTAACAGCGGTTGAGGTCAAAAGTTAGCCAAGTTTTTAAACTAGCAGCCCGAAGATGGCGAAAATATTTCGGAGTTGAAAATTTTAAAGGTGTTGCACCAGTGTAATACGGACGTGTTGCGTTTCGCCCTTTTTCCAGTCTTTAGCGGCGACACGTGTCGGGTTCCTGCATCTTATGTTTCTTGAGTACATATTTCTACAAGACGTTAAATAGGATGTTAAGCTCTTAAAGTTAGATGGCTCTCCGAGTAATGTATTAGCTTTTAATGTCGTTCTTCCTTGGCGGCTTCACATCGACTAAATAAACTCCATTTTATTTTTGGAATATTAAGCAGGTCTTGTTGCAAAGAGATATATGATGTCGGTTGTACCATGTTGACTTCTTTTGATTCCTTATTCAGTTCATTTTCTTATCTTCGTAATGAACATTTTTCCTAATTTTACTTGGTTTCCTATTTTTATTTATACAGATTTACATAGTGGCCCCTAATGTATATTTTATTCTACTCTATAATCTTCGTATCGCCGAGGTATTCTCACTTCTTGAGTGCGAGTATGCTTATTTACAGGTCCTTCTCTAACTTCTCCGTTAGAGTCAGATGACGAATCCTGACTTTGTTCATCACCTTCATCATCATCATCTTCTTCTGGCGGCGGTTCATTCCTTCCCGCCCATGTTCAAGGAAATCATCAATTTCTTTTTGTCTTCTTCCTCATGTTCTATATTATCAGTTTCCTCTTCACATACGATATTCTTTTTGTCTTTATTTAACTGAGCTTTTTCTAATGAATAGTCTATCTCCTTACACGGTTTTAATCTAGTAGCATAAACCATGTTCTTTTCTTCCCCTTTGTTCCTTAATTTTAAAGGTCGCTAGTCCTTTCTTTTCTACAATTCGATAAGGGCCCGTCCATTTATTGTAAAACATAGAAGCACGTTTCTTTCCTTGAATGGCTGGAGTATAAAGGTATACTAAATCTTCCAACTAAAATTCCTTTCTAGTCCTATTTTATTATGTTTCTCACAGCGTTGGTTAATACTTGATTCTAAATTTATTTTTGCAAGTTTATGTGCCCTATGCATTTTGATCATAAATTCACTCACGTGGTTTTCATCCATGTCACACTTTATACGGGGTTCGCGTATACTCAAGTGTATAGGAAGTTCCATATCGCGTCCAAACATTAAAAAGAATGGCGATTCTTTTGTTCGTTCATGCGGCAAATTTCTATATGCCATTAGACAATAGGGTAAAATTAAATTCCAGCTATCATTGTAATCACTGACAAAATGACTTACATTTGTTTTAATTGATTTATGGAAACGCTTACCGACGCCGTTTCCGCTTGGATGGTAGGGACTCGTTTTCAATTTTCGGATTCCTAGAAGCGTGCAAATCTCTAGGAACATTTTTGAAACAAACGGACTTCCACAATCAGTTAGAAGTTCTCTTGGTGTTCCGAAACGACAAATTATGTTTTATACAAAAGCTCTAGTTACTGTTTCTGCTTTTATATCCGGTAGAGGTATACACTTAGAATAACGAGTTAAGTAGTCTACACATGTCAGTAAATATTTGTTATTTTGGGTCCTATTCAAAGTTTCTATTCTATTATATTTCTTGGGGTTTTAACGCACTTACATTTTCACGCTATTTATCAAGAAATTACGGCGAGTTCCACAACTTCCGACTAAATACCGTATTTATTGAGTCCAGACTTTTGAACTTTCCCGTGGACAGAATCTCGTTTCACGTTCGGGCAGCGTAACACCTTACACCGGTGAGTATCTGCAACTACTAGTTTTCCTAGCAGGCGTCATCCTGCTTATATAGCCAAATTTTCCATAAATTTTCCCTGTAAATGACCCCTTTCGCGGAATTAATGCGACAACATGACATTTACGACCTTGTTTTCCAAGAGTTCCTACGCGCGGGCGCTCTAGTTTTGCAGGCAAATGAAGGAAAACTCTTAAATCATCTGAATTTTATTACATTTTTATAAGCATGTGAGTTGCTTTTTATCGCATCCCCTGACATTTATAGGCGCTCGTGTTCATAACAAACTCATAAAAAAGCTATTAAATTATGTACGTTATAAGATGGTGCAACATTTTGCAATGATGAGTCATCGTTGCGGCCGAGTCGATATTATGGTTAGGTCATCACGGGGCGGATCTTGTGTCGGCCAATCGGAGAAGACAAAATATATCGTCTTGCTAGGGTAATTAAAATATTTAATTTCACTCCGGTGAAGGCACGGACGGGACGGCGCAAACACCCACTAGAGGGACTTTAAAATTGCGCCGAATTCCAAGCTTAGAATTTTGGTATACAAATTGCCTGAATTTGAACTGAGCTACGTAACGAATCTTTTTATCTCACAATTCTTAGATTTTTCTAGCGTTGTTTCCCACGTTTTGTCGGTATGTAGCAAACCTCAAAATACTTGTAAAATGCATAGCAGCTTCCGTTATATTGTTGTTAACGCCTGTGGAGAAATAATTTTTTTTCAACAAACTCTCGGTCATATAGAGTTGTTAAATATGCTTTTTTGTGAAGTCGGTGCTTTTTATGAAAAATAAAATTATACGAGTGTACAGTATGTCCGCGGATGGGGGTTTAGAAGAGGACAAATGGATCAAATTTTTCAAGATACGTAAAAATATCACTCCTAATAAAAGTTTTTGCTTGTCAAATAAATAAAATTCACGTTACGAAATATTTAATATTTTATATAGGGAGCATAAAAATACGAAAACATTATTTTGTGTAAGAGTAAACATACCTTATTTATCATTTTTTACCAAAAGAAGAAATATGAAATATTTTTTAAATTAAACCGTAAGAAGCCGAAGTACAAGATTTCATAAAACAATTAAAATATTGAAAGTAAAGAGTTTTGTCACATTATTTTTTTTAAGTTGCAACTAATCTCTCTCACCTTTAACCATAGTACTAGTTTCTACATATTAAACAATAATTACACCTATGAATATGTTTGTCAATGTCTTTATTAACTGAAGCAATTATTTAATTTAAAATACTGACAAAAGATGCTGCCAGTTTTGGTTCGTCAGTCTGTTAGACACTCCTGTGATCTCCCTTGGAAATCGTTCTAAACATCTTCTACAAGTTGTGAAAACTTAATTCAGATAATCTTAAAAGAAAATAAATTACTTCCATTCAAACCCCACTTTAACCAAACATTGAAAGAGGGAGATGAAGCGAAAAGACTAGATTTTTGTTTACGGGTGGGAGACCAAATTTTAAGTGGAAATATCCATTTTTATACATTTATTATGTTTTCTGATGAATGTACATTTTCTACTAATGGAACTGTAACATCCCAGCATGTCAGGTATTGGTCTCGAGAAAACTCCGAATTTAGACAAAAGTGAATGTGTGGTGCGCGATATCTGTCCACGGCATTATAGGCACATATTTTTTTAATAACACCTACAATAAAATATCTTACTTAGAAATAGATACATTTTTTAGCGATGAACTCGAAAATTTGCCCTAAAATTTTCGCCAAAAAATTTATTTTCAATAAAATGGTTGTCCATCACATTGCGCTCGCGAGGTAATAGAATGGCTTCACCGCAGATTTGGTCCAAGATGGATTGATAAAAATGATCGAATTTTGTGGCTCCCAAGGAGCCCCGACTTGACGTTGGCCGATATGTTTATATGGGGCCGATTAAAGCAAATTGTTAATGCCACTGCAATACCAAATAATAATGACGTGCTAAAAGCATCAGCATACTAAACAATCAGAAGGGTAACAGAGAAGGAGGTCCGATAATCAGGTAGATTTTTGGCGCTCGGGCTGGAAGAACGTATCGGCCAGTGCCGCAGCGACTATTGTAGCAATAAGTCGTTCTACCAGTGCCGTAGTTTTTTAAAATAGTGATTTTATGACAAATTTATACTATAAACTTTGCAGAATGTATTATTATAAACATGGATAATAAAGCCAAATCACACAATGTTTGTTTAGTGAAGAATTGTGATAATAAAAATTACAACTCGCCCAATCTAAGTTTTTTTAGATTTCCAACTGATTCCGAAAGGTAAGGATATTAGTATATTAAGAGGTAGATACAAAGTTATTTAATAAAGGGTTTGCTTGGGTGGTTGGAAGGTGTCATTTTAATGTAACGCAAAAACATTTTTTTTAAGTGCAAATATTTATATTTTAACTTTACATACAAAATTTGACCCACCTGGGAAAAAAATTAACACGGTTAGGTATTTTATTTATTATTTTTTCTTCAAACGTCAATAAACTTGACATTTTTCTACTAATTTTTTGACGATAGTTCTGATTTTTTGTCAGTAGGCGGTTGCTATTGCAAGCGGAAGTAAAAGTACTTTTTCTGCCGCTGAGAGCGGAGGTAAAAGTATGCTTATGAATAACTGTTGAATAATACAAGAAAGTTATAACAAAATAAATTCTGAAAAAGATGTGTTAGTATTTCTTTAATCGGATGCAGATTTTCAATGGGAATATTAATCTTAGTAATAAAATAAAATGCATAAATTCTTTAAAAATTACTATAAATGGGTTGCTTCCAGTGGCGTGCCGTGCCTTTAGAGCGGAGGGGGCACAATGATTTGGGGGCAGTAGGTATACCGACACTTGAGACCATCCCCACTCCTCTCCCTCTGACGTCACAAGCCCCGCTCCATGACGTCACAATCCCGCCCCCTGATGTCACAAGCCCCGCCCCCTGACGTCACAAGCCCCGCCCCTGGTGTCACAACTGCGCATGCGCCATATATCGCCCACGTGGGCGATTGTTATTTGACCTTGGCCTTGAGAAATGACCTTGACCAACTGCCATGACATTGACCTTGAGAAATGCCCTTGACCAACTGTCACCTGTCATCTGTCAACTGTCATACGTCATACGGCATCTGTCACGCTCTTGGGCGTTAGCTACTTTGGTCTTAACTACTTGAGGCGTTAACTACTTGGGGCTTTAACTACTTGAGGCTTTAACTTCTTGGACATTAACTACTTAGGCATCAACTACTTGGGGACTACTATCTATTTGGGGCCCGAACAGTGTCGGACATTAGTACTACTCCTTTAAAATATTATTATTTCACGAATATGACGTCAAAAACTTTTTCTTTATTTTACCGATAGTACTAGGATTACCTGCATAGTGGAACAGCAACGCTCTAACCAACTGGGTCATCGGCTTCTCATAAAATATTGGGTTCACAGCATATAGGCTTGCAGCTATAAGAGCCCCACAGTTTTCAAGGAGAAATTTAACATAGGTCACGTGTTGAGAATTATGGTGTTGTGGGATATGTAGAAAAGTATGTCAGCTGTCACCTGTCATCTAAGTTATGTCAACTGTCACTTGTCAAATGCCAAAAATAAAAATGTAACATACGTAACGGATTGAGAATGACGTTAGAAGACATGCGTAAAAGTGTGTCAGCTGTCACCTGTCGCCGTCGATCTGTCAACTGTCACCTGTCACTTGTCAAATGTCAAAATAAAACGTAGATCACGTGTTCAAAATGGCGTTAGAAGACATGCGTAAAAATAAGTCAGCTGTCACCTGTCATTTAAGGCATGTCAACTGTCACTTGTTAAACGCCGAAATTAAAATTTATCATACGTCACGTGTTCAAAATGACGTTATAAGACATGCGTAAAAGTATGTCAGCTGTCACCTGTCATTTAAGATCTGTCAACTGTCACCTGTCACTTATCAAACGTCAAAGTAGAAATTTATCGTAGGTCACGTGTTCAAAACGTCGTTATAAGTCATGTATAAGAGTATGTCAGCTGTCACCTGTCATTTAAGATATGTCAACTGTCACCTGTCACTTATCAAACGTCAAAGTAGAAATTTATCGTAGGTCACGTGTTCAAAACGTCGTTATAAGTCATGTATAAAAGTATGTCAGCTGTCACCTGTCATTTAAGATCTGTCAACTGTCACCTGTCACTTATCAAACGGCAAAGTAGAAATTTAACGTAGATCACGTGTTCAAAATGGCGTTAGAAGACATGCGTAAAAATAAGTCAGCTGTCACCTGTCATTTAAGGCATGTCAACTGTCACTTGTCACTTGTCAAACGCCGAAATTAAAATTTATCATACGTCACGTGTTCAAAATGACGTTATAAGACATGCGTAAAGTATGCGTGTAGTATGTCAGCTGTCACCTGTCATTTAAGATCTGTCAACTGTCACCTGTCACTTATCAAACGTCAAAATTAAAATTGAACATACGTCACGTGTTCAAAATGACGTTATAAGACATGCGTAAAAGTATGTCAGCTGTCACCTGTCATTTAAGATATGTCAACTGTCACCTGTCACTTATGAAACGCCAAAATTAAAATTGAACATACGTCACGTGTTCAAAATGACGTCATAAGACATGTGTAAAAGTATGTCAGCTGTCACCTGTCATTTAAGACATGTCAACTGTCACCAGTCACGTGTTAAACGTCAGAACAAAAATTTAGCATACGCCACGTGTTCAGGGTGATGTCAGAAAGCGTTTAAAAAAAGAATGGAGTCGATCGGCCTTAGGGTTCCGGAGATATAGTTTTTTGCGATTAGCGACCTAACGGCTGATGGTGGAGAGCCGAAAGTTGCATGAGGGATAGTGAATGAGTAGATCTTTCGATTTGTCAAATTAGTTTTCAAAAATCTCGACTTTGAGGAAAAAATGAGATTTCAAAATTTTTACATCACCCTGTATAGCAAATTTTGAAGTAATTATATAAGTTATGAATATTATGGGATTTAATAACAGAAAATAGGTATTAGGTCATCTGAACAAGTAAAAAATTAGATGCCAAAATTTCCACAATCCTCCTCGGTTTCAATCATGATGATGGTATCCTTCTATTTGTTATACTGTTTTAAACATCCCTCACTTAGATTACTGCTAAAGCCCGCAACACTGTCTGCAATGCAGTGGTCATTGTCAATGATCTTTGTGGAGTAAGATAGAAATCACCCCGTATACTCTAATATTTTTACACGCTGTATGCCACAATATTAGTAATATGCTAGAAATATTGCATCACCATCGTTGGGAAATTACTAGGTAAAGCGAGCCAACTGATAAGCACGAGGCAAGGTCAACGCGACAGCTGCTTTAATTGCTTAAACGTGTTTTTCCGCGCTTATCTAATTGGCATGAGGCAAGGCCAGTACAACCAACGTTTTAATTGTTTAAGTGTGTTCTTAATGGGGAAACCAACAGTTGATTCAACACTCGTTTCCAAGGTTTCTTGCAGAACAGTCAGTTCGTGAAAAAATACACGCTTGCTTTGTTTTATCGTGTGTTGGAAAGTGCGTGTAATATTATTTGGTAAGTACATTTATTTCTATTTATTATATCAAGAAACAACTAAAAGTTAGTGATAGTAGGAATTCTGCGCTGGAAATTTATTATGCCTTATTATGATTTAGCTAAAATTAGTAATTGTGTTTAGACTAGTGTTAAAAATACACCAATTCTGTCAGTCTGTATGTAACACAGTCCTATTAGTAAAAAATTATAGTTGTGTCTTTGTAACTGCTACTTGTAAAAACGATTTTATTTCTACAAAATATCAATGTGGTCGTTCATCTACCACATAAGCCAATAGTTCTATAAGGCTAAAAAAAAAATATTGCGTAGCAAAAACAACAATGAACGTTCAGATTTACTAAGAAGGTTTAAGATTTAGTACGGGTTTAAAGTAAGATCTTATAGTTGAGCAGTTATATTTTATGACAGATAGATTACATCTCCACACTCTTCAGACACCCACGGTTCGTTAGTACTTAGGCTTGATGTCTACGTGGGATGACTCATATAAAAAAAAATCTTTAAAGCCAAAATTTATGGAACGTTATTTTCAATTTGTGTTTAAGTAGCAACATATAAATCTTTAGTTATTTACACTAATATTAGTACCGGAATTATGAAAAAAATTGCCTGCAGAGGTTTTCCCTGTCTGTCCCAACCAACACCCACTCCTTTAAATCTCATGCCAATAGCTTACATTTCCCTTCTCTTCAGACGCCAACGGTTTGTTAGTACTTAGGCTCGAAGTCCACATGAGATGTCTCAGATAAAAAATCTTTAAAGCCGAAATTTATGGGTATTATTTTAAATTTATGTTTAAGTAACAACATGGAAATATTTAGTTCTTTGTACTAATATTAACACCTGGATCTAGGGATAAAAAACCTCGAACTTCTCTCCTTCATTTCTACCTGAATTATGAAAAAAAATTACCTGCAGAGGTTTTCCCTGTCTGCCCCAATACCCATTCCTTTAAATCCGGTGTCAATAGATTACATTTCCCTTCTCTTCAGACGCCCACGGGTCGTTAGTACTTAGGCTTGACGTCTACGTGGGATGACTTAGAAAAAAAAATCTTTAAAGCCGAAATTTACGAGTATCATTTTAAATTTATGTTTAAGTAACAACATAGAAATAGTTAGTTATTTGAACTAATATTAGCACTGGGATCTAGGGATAAAAAAACTCGAACTTCTCTCGCTCATTCATACCAGAATTATGTAAAAAATTGCCTGCAGATGTTTTCCCTGTCTGTCCCAACACCCATTCCTTTAAATCTCATGTCAATAGCTTACATTTCCCTTCTCTTCAGACGCCCACGGTTCGTTAGTACTTAGGCTTTATGTCTACGTGGGATGACTCATATAAAAAAAAATCTTTAAAGCCGAAATTTATGGAACGTTATTTTCAATTTGTGTTTAAGTAGCAACATATAAATCTTTAGTTATTTACACTAATATTAGTACCGGAATTATGAAAAAAATTGCCTGCAGAGGTTTTCCCTGTCTGTTCCCACGTCCAATCCTTTAAATCTCGTGGCAATGGATTACATCCCCTTCTCTTCAGACGCCCACGGTTCATTAGTACTTAGGCTTGGAGTCTACGTGAGATGTCTTAGATAAAAAATTCTCTATTGGGTATTCAGGAACTATACTTTTGTTTAAATTACGCTAAAAACTGTAAATTTGGGGGGAGACAAATGGATCCAAAAGCGTGTTGTATAGTCTGGAACATTTCCTCAGTCACAATCTTTTATTTTTACAGAAAATGTTTGCATAGTTGAAGTACAACTTCAAGCGTCTACTAGTTTGAAAATTTAAAAAATATTCAAAGTGATGTAGGTATGTTCACTATTGTTATTAGTGAGCTGGCTCCTTATGGTATAAAGGGATGGTCGACTTTCTTCCGCATGGAAACACGTCAGGTACCCTTCCGAGGGGAGACGTACTGACTCCGGTGCTCGGTAATTCCTCTCTACAAAGGGGGTTGACACCTTAAAGGAGTTTGGTATATACAGTGTTTTCCATATGTCTTATGGACATGATCAGGGTTAATTGTCGCCTGTAGGCTATTAAAGAACCATCCATCGGCCATGTTTCAACTTAAAATAATTTTTTGAGTTTCCGCTGTCACGTGAAATGTGTAATGTAAATGTAATGTTGAAAATATGTCTTTCATATTAGTACCCTAACGGTAAGAATGGGGTAGAGAATATTTGGGGGGTATTGGGTAAAGGCCAAAAAGACCTTTCGATGGGCAAAATTTTTTTTTCGAAAATCTTGGCTAATTACATCGCTAGTGGTTGTAATGTTGAAAATATGTCTTTCATATTTTACAATATCATAAAATGGTGCGAGAAATTTTTCTGTGAACCATTTAGCTATTTATTGTTATATCTGTATACTAAGAATATATTACGCCCCTTTAGACAGCCTCACTGAGGACCAAGATAGTGGAGCTTGATTTGTAAGACCTCCCTACAAAAGGGGCGATTTGAGCTGTGAAACCTATCTTCCAGCGTCTTTTGGGGCCCTTTTTATTCTTTTTATACTGTCGAATCAAATAATGTCGACTTAAATACAAAGTAGTAGTAAATTTTTTCAAAATATATAGATTTATCTTACAATAAGGAGAGCGTTTGCTTGGGTTTGCACTTTTTTTTTTGCGGTATTTTGAAAAACACGTTTTACAAATACCACCAACATGGTGATGCCGGAAAGAATCTCAACCATGCATAAGAAAAAAGAATCTCTTTCGACTACCCAGTTTTTCGAAAATATAAGACTTAGCATAAGAAAATAAACGTTATTATTGTTTAAGGAGTTTTGAATGGGACTTTGTTTTAGTTTTACAAGTTTTAGAATAGAAAATTTTGTATTAACGGCAGCTATATTTAGATATAAGCCCTGTAACCAGATGCATAATTTTAAGGCAGAATTTTTTTTTTAATATATCTAAGATATTACAGAGCATTTAAGTAAATATCAACGACAGTTTTAATACTTTTATTCCAGTTTTGCATGAAAAACATCTACAATACAGGGTGCAATCGGAAAACAACACCCCGCAATGATCCTATTTATTAATGCTACTAAATTATTTGCAAAATTTACGTTATAAACTAAATATAACAATGAGCGCGAGAGTCCTTGCAGTAAGAGGCGAGATATTATCTCTCTCTAAAAAGGGCTTTTTAATGTTATCAGAACATATTTTCTAACTGCAGAAATTAAATATAAATGTAATGTTAAAAATAATTATGGGCAAATAATTTAGTAGCATTCATACTTAGCCATGCATTGCCGGATGTCAATTATAAAGTGTAGAACATATGTGATTAATCATAATATTTAATAAGAATTAACTATTATTTATACCATATCTGGGATGTTATTTTACAAATAATACCAAACAACCGTTTCTAACACTTTTTTATTTCGGTTTTGTATTAATACATAAAACATAAATTGTGCGGTTATTTTCTATTTTATTATTTTTTATAATTAACTATTATATCTCCTAAACCTAAGGTTTTACAGGGTGTTTAAATAAATACTAAGAGCAATTTCTAATACTTTTGTTTCAACATAAATTATACAGGATGGAATCAAAAAAATTATTAGCACTAATAAAATTCTATAACACCGAGTCTTTCAAGTTCCTTCAGAATCACCATTACTTTTGGGGTGTTAACCCCCGAAGTATTGCTTTGTTCTAAATACTTCAGACGCTCTACCAGCTCATTAACATCATCGTATTCTTCTACTGCATCCATTTCTACATCTTTTTCATTTTCTTCCTTGTATTCTTCCTTACTTCGATAGTCGCATTCTTCAGCGACGAGTGTCTTTTGACTTTTAAGTTTACATAATTTTTTCATTAGGGCTTTTTGGTTCTCCATTTCGGGTTGTTTCTTTTCTTGTTTGCCCTTCATTCTTGAGATATAACTTCTTTTAGGAGGAAACAGTTTGGAAATGATATGGGTATATTTCCACCCTTTGGAGGCTAAAATGTTCTCGTCTCCATTGAAACCCTTTCGGTGTGCATGTGTAATCAATAAAAGCTTCTTATAATTATTCAAATCATTTGAATTAAATTTTACTGGTTGATTTGTAGCTAATAAGTTAAACAGTCCATCCGTCAGCAAAAATTTTTCTTTCCCTATTATGAGAACGTTATCTTTTATTACAATAGGGATATTTCCAAGAAATAACTTAGACCCCTCTGTCCTTACGCCATATTTAACAGCAGGTGTTTCAAGAAGCTGATACTTTAGCCGGTTGGCATACATCTTATTACTATGACATTCAGTTCTCAACTAAAACCTTTAATCTGGACATGTCCTTTTATCCTTTCAAAACCTCGTTATAACACATACAGGACAACGTCATGACGTTATCCGGACAGCAACAGGGCGTTAACAGGACAACAACAGGACAGTAATCGGACAACAATAGGGGGTTCACATGGCGTTAACGGGACGTCTCACAACACAAAGACAAACGCCATGAGAAAAGTTAAAATTCTTTTGAAAACAGGATGTTTTCTATCAATTGTCTGAGGCTGCGGATTGTTTAAGTTTCGAATAAATAATTTTGTACCACCTGCAATAGAATATTTGTTGAGGTTAGGTTTGATTGTTTAAGGTAATAAAACATATAAAGAACTTAGTTTAATTCTTTATTTAATACATCTAGCTACATTTCTATGGATAATTTTTCTAAGAGTTTTAAGTTTATCTGGATAGTTGGAAAAGTATTGGTGTGTTGTGTTTGTTCTCTGGAACTGATTAAAAATATCTAGCATTCGTGCTGCCTCCATATCTGTGCTTATACTAGGATCTTCTTTATGCACAAACTTCGTAAGGTCTACGGATGGCATCATATGTTTAATAACTTTAACGGTGGGATCGTAAATTTCTCCTTCAAACACGTTCCAAAAATGACTGTTGCCTCCTCTTTCCTCATAGAAAAGCTTTCCGCATTTTGGTTCTACATGTACATTATATTTTTTCGCTAGTTCCCAAACCATTAAAGTTGCAGGTAAACACGACCCATAATACTGGTTTCGACTGAATACTTCTTCAATGTTGGCAAGAATAATTTTTAATATTTCCGCCATGTTAATCGCTTGACGGTTGACAGTATACTAAACATTTCTTACAGAGTTATTCCATTTAGATTACAAATTTCGTCTGCACCACTCCCTTCTTCGTGCCTCAGCAGGCGTTTCTGTATATGATCGACATCCTCGTAGATTAATGTGTGCATTAAGATTTAGGAACCAAATAGGTGCTTGGTATGTCTGAATTTGTGTAACTAACGCATCGATGACAGTTTTGGTAAACCACTCCACTAAATCTCCTCGTTTAGGCAACTTCATTTCCTTCGTATTAAAGTTCTTTCGTTCTTTTCCTGAATTAAAACTAATATAAAACTCTATCTTGACTATATCAGGAGTTCCACTTAATGCAAATTTTATCTGTTTCAACTCGGCTCGAAAACAGCCTAAAAGCCTTGCACGAATATCTTCCTCTGTCTGTGATTTAAAAAATTTTTGTTCTGGCCGAACTGGATTCTCAACTCTTGCCTTTAATAATTCATATCTTGCTAGTTCATATTGCCCGATATCTTCCTGATAACATTCATAACAATAAGTTTTAAAGTCGTAATATGTGATGTTCTTGCGATCTTTTCTTCGTTTCCCACCCACTTTATATCCATCCTTGTCTAAACATATTTCACATTTTTTCTCTAGCTCTGGTTGACACTCGCTACAATCGCAGGGTCTTCCCCAAAAGCACTCTTTAGACATTGTGCTCGCTTCAACTGATCAACTAAGACTGAATGTTTAAATGTAATAAAGATAGATTAATACTCAAAATAAGTAGTGGGGTAATATCCAGGTAGTTGCTAGTTACACACTCTCTATGTTTCCCCACAAATCAAACCCAACCTAGAGTACTGCTCCCACATCTGGGGAGCGCCATCACCTTCGAATGCTCCCACATCTGGGGAGCGACATCACCTTCGAATGCTCCCACATCTGGGGAACGGCATCACCTTCGATGGCTCCCACATCTGGGGAGCGGCATCACCTTCGAATGCTCCCACATCTGGGGAGTGGCATCACCTTCGATGGCTCCCACACCTGGGGAGCGGCATCACCTTCGACTGCTCCCACATCTGGAGAGCGGCATCACCTTTGACACTTAAGATAGTGCAATAAAAATTTTGAAATTTATTTTCGTCTCGTAAGTATAAAAAAATATTTTTATCTAACCTCCGAAAATGTGCAGAAAACGTGGTAATAGATACATTTGTGATAACTGTTTCTTCGTTACAGACACTAAGAATATTCAAGTAAAACTCTTAATTTTCGAAAAGTAGTAACGGTACACTTATCTTGCTTTTTTTTCTTTAAAAGGTGTGGAGCAAAATTGTTTAATTATTATAGACATGCATTACCGTAATTATGTACTAAACTATTTGAAAGGTGTGAACACCGACATTTCCCCCCTGTTATTCTGCTACTGCATAGTAATTCCTTAAACTTTCATTTCAGGTAACATTCTTCATGGACACTGGGTCCTGGTTTCGTATCTATTAATACTGCTCGTAAGCACTTAGTCATTTAATTTTTCTGCATACTAAACCTTAAACTCTTTTTGCAGAACTTCAATGGTTTTCGGAACGCACCCCTCTGTTTTTCGAACGCACTTCCTTTCTACCAGACCGAGGTTATAAATAGAGGTGACAAACAGCCGTCTAGTCATTTGTCATCAGTCTCTTGAAGTGTACGGTCGTGTCCAGTTAAAATGGAAAAGTTTCTTATTATAAAGGATACCGTTCGAAAAGTTGGAAGATACAATGTTACTGGTCGTGCATTGGAGTTTAGGCTGAAACCTGTGCCCGAAGCAGTTGAACCGATTGGCTGGGTGAGAGACGCTATTCACCAAGTTATTCAGAGATCTACAGAGGGCCTACAACCGTCGGATTATGTTGGATTTAGTTTTTGCTCCAAGGACTTTAGTCGTGGTGAAGGATGGATTAGCTTTAAACCAGCTGAAGAAGTAATTACGAGGATGTTTGAAATGTAATAAGTAATGTTTATCAGTCTAATTCCGCGGGTTTAAACACAGAGTCATTTTGTATTAAAGTAACAAGCGTGCGATTACCAACTGGCAAGGGAAGAGGAAAGAAATACAATAGTTTTACCGAAGAATGCGGCATGAGAAGAGGAATTATAACAATTACCAACAAGGATAATTTATGTTTACCACGTGCTCTAGTGGTTGCGATGGCTTCTGTAAATAAGGATCCTGAATTAAGTAAAATTAGAAGAGATATTGGAAAAATTCAGACGAGGAGGACAAAGACTTTGCTGGAAAGCGTTGGACTTACAATTCCTGAAGGAGGTAGTGGAATTCTCGAGCTGCAAAAGTTTCAAGAGCATCTTGAGGACTATAAAATTGTTGTCTACAGCTATGGTTCGAAGGAGAGAGACGTTATTTTTGAGGGTGCGTCTAACAGCGACAAAAGACCGAATCTGTTGCATTATGAATCGCACTTTAACGTCATAACCTCACTTACAGCGGCATTTTGCTCTGGCTATTTTTGTGAGCAATGTTTTATTCCTTATGATCATAAACATGAACACAGATGTGGTGGAACATGTCCTGGTTGTTTGCAGTCTCCAAAATGTCCTGAAGATCAAGTAAGAGTGAAATGCTCTTCTTGTCGACGATATTTCAGAGGGGAAGCGTGTTATAACAAGCATCTAGTTGCAGGATCGTTGGAAAAAAGCACTGCCTGTGCCGAAGTCAAGAGTTGTGATCAGTGTTTTAAAGTAGTAAAAGGAAACAGAAAACACACTTGTGGTGAGATATTTTGCATGATCTGCTATACTCATGTACCAGAGAATCATCTGTGCCATATTCAACGAGACAATGGAAAGCCTAAAGTTAAAGATACCATCTTCGTATTTTATGACTTGGAAACACAGCAAGAGGAAGATATTGGGGCTGGTGTGTTGCTTCATCAAGCTAACCTTTGCGTATTTAAACAATATTGTGATGAGTGTATGAACTCTGAGACGGTTATTTGCAAGAAATGCGGGGTTAGATTACAAAAACTTCAAGGTTTAAACCCTATTGCCTCATTTACGCAGCACTTATTACAGCTAAGGAAGAAATTTAAAGATGTAATTGTATTAGCTCATAACGGACAAGCTTTTGATCATCAATTTATTTTAAATTATATTTTGACAGAGACTGCTTTAACTCCAGAACTAATAATGAGAGGAACAAAAATTATCCTAATGCAAGTTGGAAATGTTAAGTTTATAGACTCACTAAACTACTTCCCTATGGCCCTAGCAAAACTCCCCAAAGCTTTCGGATTGGGAGATAACTTTAAAAAGGGATATTTCCCTCATCTTTTCAATAAAAAAGCGAACCTAAACTACGTAGGTCTCCTTCCTCCGATGGAATTTTACTCCCCCGACACGATGAAGGAGGACGATCGCTCTAAATTTCTGGCATGGTATGAAGAACACAAGTCTGATCATTTTGATATGCAAAAGGAACTTATTGACTACTGTATTTCCGACGTAGAGATTTTAGCCGCTGCGTGTTTGAAATTCCGCCAACAACTGCTTACCACAACTAATGTTTGCCCCTTCACAGAAGCTACTACGATTGCTTCATGTTGTAATAAGGTTTTTAGAAGGAATTTTCTTAAACCGAACACAATTGGAATTATCCCTAAGAACGGATATCGATGGAAAGATAACCAAAGCAAAATTGCAACTGAGTGGTTATTATGGGAGGAAAAACAGAGAGAAGTCAATATTTTACATGCTGCCAAAGGTGAAGAAGCCGTTTTACGCGGAGTGAAGGTTGATGGTTATTGTAGCGATACCAATGAGGTTTTTGAATTCCAGGGGTGTTATTGGCACGGCTGTCCCAAATGTTACAAGTTTGGTAGAAACGATCCTCTTTATGACGATCCTACATCAACATTAAATTTACGTTTTGAAGCCACCGAAGTAAAAATTGAAAGATTAAAGGAATTTGGTTTTACGGTTCACGAAATGTGGGAGTGTAAATTTAGAAAACTGATAGAAGAAAATCCTGAGATTAGAAATTATACCCAAGCACACCCCCTTCTAATTATGAGTCCTCTAAATCCCAGAGATGCTTTTTATGGTGGTCGTACCGGAAACGTTTGGGAATATTATAAAACTAAAGAGGGTCAGTGCATTCGCTATGCAGATGTGTGTTCTTTGTACCCATTTGTGTGCAAAACAGGCAAGTTTCCGGTAGGTCATCCCGTGATATTTGTTGGAGACGCCGAGTGTAGGAAGTTGGACCTAAATACCGTAGATGGTCTTATAAAATGTGTTATTCTTCCTCCCCAGGACCTCTATCATCCCGTGTTGCCATTAAAGATGAACGATAAACTTATGTTTGTTCTCTGTCAAAAATGTGGCCAGGAAATGAATCTCAATGAATGTACGCATAATTCGGAAGAACGTGCACTTGAAGGTACATGGGTCATGGACGAAGTTCGAGAAGCGGTTGAAAAAGGGTACCGGATTTTGAAAATCCACGAAATTTGGAAATATAATGTTCAAAGATTAAATAGGGAGACGGGCGAAGAAGGATTATTTACAGCCATGATGAACACGTTTCTTAAAATTAAACAGGAAGCATCAGGATGGCCGAAAGACTGCGTAACAGAAGAGGAGAAAAACCGCTACATTGAGGAATTTTTTGAAAGAGAGGATATTAAGCTAGAATACCATCAAATACTCGAAAATCCCGGCCTAAGATCTCAGGCCAAACTTATTTTAAATTCTTTCTGGGGTAAATTTGGACAGCGAGAAAATCAGCCAAAGACCCGAGTTGTAAACGATCCTTCGGAATTCTTTGCTATGCTTCTTAACCCCGGACTTTCTATTAATGGAATTCTTCCTGTTAACGAAAAGACTCTAATCGTTTCTTATGAACACACCGAAGATTCGTCTGATCCCTTAACTACAGTTAATGTAGCTATTGCGTCGTATGTGACTGCTCAGGCACGCTTAAAATTATATTCCTATTTAGAGACCCTAGGTGACCGAGTTCTGTATTATGACACTGATTCCGTTATCTATGTTTCCACCCCTGGTGAATTGGATGTGACAACAGGCCAATTTGTCGGAGATTTAACGGACGAGTTGGAAGGTTACGGACCTGGTAGTTATATTAAAGAATTTGTTAGTGGCGGTCCAAAAAATTACGCTTACACAGTTCATGCTACAAACACAGGCTCTGAAAAAGTAGTTTGCAAAGTTAAAGGTATATCCATAAATTATGCTGTATCAAAATTGATAAACTTCGACACAATTAAGGATATGGTGCTGGAGAAGAAGACAGAGCCACTACCAATTATATCCAGGAATATTCGACGAACCCAGGAGCATACCGTAACAACAAACACAGAAATCAAGCTATACAGACCTAATTCAACAAAAAGAAAATTTCTACATGATGGCAGCTCCGAACCCTACGGATATACGAAGAAACAAAGAATCCTATAACTTTTGAGCAACGCAACATATTCGTGTAGGGTTTTTTTCTAAATGGCGTCAGACGTTCTTACCCCTTTTTAACACTCACAACCTGTACCTTCGACTTTTGACATTTTTAACAGTTTAGTAGCCGTTTAGAAGTTGTTTCCCCCGAAACAGGATCTGATTTAGCTGTTTTCTAACTGTTTGTAGTATGTCAGCTCCAATTAAATATCGACTTTAAACCGAGGATAGTCTTAGCTGCTGAAACAATAAGATGGGAACATCACAGTATCAGGAAGATGACAAGATATTTTGTACTGTTGTATGTTGTATATTATAATATGTTTGATTTGAAAATAAAGAGTCATATACATATAAATGTATGTTTTTAACGAAGTTCTATGGGTTTTTGCTTTGGGGGATCGTTTTTATCCAAAAAAATCGAGCTGGAGCGCGCCTGAGGGATCAGTTCACGCCTGGCCGCTCTGTTAAGGTGTTATTTTATAATTGATATACCTACATTAGCTTAAGGGCCAGCTTTTTACTTTATACCGGTATAATGGTTTGTAACAGCTGCCCTACTTTTGTATTTATCAGTCAGTCATAAAATAAGACCGACCGGAAGCCCTCACCAACTATAAGCCAGCCTACGAGGTATACTGGTTTATATCTTACTACGCAAAGATCCTTGACAACGGACACTGCATTGCAGGGTTGTGGGGCTTTAGCAGTAATCTGCTGTTTAAACGGTTTAACTAATAGAAAGACTGATTCCTTTCAGCCATTAGGGCGTTGGACTTAATAAGCGACAGCTCACAAACGAGTTGATTGGACTTCAGGTTTTTTCCAAACGATTTGTTACGTCACGTTGAACACGTGATGTATGCCAAATATTAATTTTGGCGTTTAACAAGTGACAAATGGCGGTTGCCATATCTTAAATGACTGGTGTCAGTTGACTTGCTTTTACGCATGCCTTATAAGGTCATTTTGAACACGTTACGTATGCTAAATTTTTATTTTGGTGTTAACAAGTGATAAGTGACAGTTGGCATATCTTAAATGACGGGTGCCGGTTGCCATACTTTTACACATGGCGTATAACGCCATTTTGAACACGTGACGTATGCTAAATTTTTATTTTTGCCTTTAACAGGTGGCAAGCGAGAGTTGATATATCTTAAATGACAAGTGACAGCTGCCATGCTTTTACACAAACCTTATAAGGTTATTTTGAACATGTGACGTATGCTAAATTTTTATTTTGGCGTTTAACAGGTGGCAGGCGAGAGTTGATATATCTTAAATGACAAGTGACAGCTGCCATGCTTTTACACATACCTTATAAGGTTATTTTGAACATGTGACGTATGCTAAATTTTTATTTTTGGCGTTTAACAAGTGATAAGTGACAGTTGACATATCTTAAATGACAGGTGACAGCTGACATACTTTTACGCATGTCTTATAACGTCATTTTGAACACGTGACGTATGTTCAATTTTAATTTTGACGTTTGATAAGTGACAGGTGACAGTTGACAGATCTTAAATGACAGGTGACAGCTGACAGACTTTTACGCATGTCTTATAACGTCATTTTGAACACGTGACGTATGATAAATTTTAATTTCGGCGTTTGACAAGTGACAGTTGACATGCCTTAAATGACAGGTGACAGTTGACATACTTTTATACATGACTTATAACGACGTTTTGAACACGTGACCTACGATAAATTTCTACTTTGACGTTTGATAAGTGACAGTTGACAGATCTTAAATGACAGGTGACAGCTGACATACTTTTACGCATGTCTTATAACGTCATTTTGAACACGTGACGTATGATAAATTTTAATTTCGGCGTTTAACAAGTGACAAGTGACAGTTGACATGCCTTAAATGACAGGTGACAGCTGACTTATTTTTACGCATGTCTTCTAACGCCATTTTGAACACGTGATCTACGTTAAATTTTTATTTTGACATTTGACAAGTGACAGGTGACAGTTGACAGATCGACGGCGACAGGTGACAGCTGACACACTTTTACGCATGTCTTCTAACGTCATTCTCAATCCGTTACGTATGTTACATTTTTATTTTTGGCATTTGACAAGTGACAGTTGACATAACTTAGATGACAGGTGACAGCTGACATACTTTTCTACATATCCCACAACACCATAATTCTCAACACGTGACCTATGTTAAATTTCTCCTTGAAAACTGTGGGGCTCTTATAGCTGCAAGCCTATATGCTGTGAACCCAATATTTTATGAGAAGCCGATGACCCAGTTGGTTAGAGCGTTGCTGTTCCACTATGCAGGTAATCCTAGTACTATCGGTAAAATAAAGAAAAAGTTTTTGACGTCATATTCGTGAAATAATAATATTTTAAAGGAGTAGTACTAATGTCCGACACTGTTCGGGCCCCAAATAGATAGTAGTCCCCAAGTAGTTGATGCCTAAGTAGTTAATGTCCAAGAAGTTAAAGCCTCAAGTAGTTAAAGCCCCAAGTAGTTAACGCCTCAAGTAGTTAAGACCAAAGTAGCTAACGCCCAAGAGCGTGACAGTTGACAGATGCCGTATGACAGTTGACAGATGACGTATGACAGGTGACAGTTGGTCAAGGTCATTTCTCAAGGTCAAGGCAGTTGGTCAAGGTCATTTCTCAAGGTCAAGGTCAAATAACAATCGCCCACGTGGGCGATATATGGCGCATGCGCAGTTGTGACACCAGTGGGCGGGGCTTGTGACGTCAGGGGGCGGGGCTTGTGACATCAGGGGGCGGGATTGTGACGTCATGGGGCGGGGCTTGTGACGTCAGAGGGAGAGGAGTGGGGATGGTCTCAAGTGTCGGTATACCTACTGGGGGCGCCTTTATTTTCCTTTTATTGGAGAGTATGTGGTCATAGTAGGCAGTGAATCTCCAGGGGGTGCTGTAAATTACTGTCCTTTTATAAGGGAGTATGTGGTCCTAGTAGGCATCAGTGAATCTCCGGGGGCGCGAGGGCGCCGTTACGATGGGGGCGGGAGGGGCTCGTGCCCCCCTTAGCCCCCTCGGCGGCACGCCACTGGTTGCTTCAAATTTAGAACAGTCTAAGTTCTATAGGATTTAAATTTCTATTTAGGTACTCGTAGATCAAATCAAGATTGCTTGGAAAATCATTTTGGTGTTATTAGACAACAACGTGGCAATTGCCGAAACCCATCACCTATACAATTCCAAAGAGCATTTAAAAAACTTTTGTGTTTAAATTTATTTCATTCGGGGACAGAAAATTGTGAGGGGTATGGTGACAATTTGCTTTTAAAAATAACAGATATCAGTCTCTCGGGAATGTTTATTTTGCTTCCAATTTGGATAATACAGTATTTATTGACAATTTTGAAAAAAATTTCCACCAACCCAAATATTGTAAAACGTCTTGTTGAAATAGGTAAAGACATAAATTACATTCACCCTTGTCCACATTTCCCCCAGGAATATATTATTACTTTATTTATGCGAGTGAAATTGTTTTACACTTTAAAATATATAAATAGGAGCTTCAAAAATATTAATAAAAATAAGTTAATCGTTTGGAGACATTTATAAACTTATTCATAGGGTATTGTATACATTTTAGTAGGTATGTAGTATTGTATATACAAGGTAAGAATATGTATAATGCGCCATAGTTTACATTTTAATATTAGCCATTTCTAACTAAATTTGTGGGCAAAAACATGTGAATAAACAATATTCAATCATCTAATATATATTATTTAATTATAATTTAAACCCTACTCCGGCCCTGTCAGGCAGCGTTTAAATATTGGGTAATATACCTGAGGCCAGCCCCGCTTTTTCATAAAACCCAACCGGCCGAGGTCATAGCGGACGGCATCGGATCTCTCTGTTACTTTTCTGATTGTTTAGTATTCTTGTGCGAAAAGGCATAATAGGCTGTTCGTTCAATATCCGAAGAAGAAATCAGAAATTCCTTCAGTTATATCTAAGGAAGCAATTAGAAAAATGTGTTGAATATGGGCGTGGAGTTTTTGAATTTTGACATCTTTATTGTATTGCTTAGTTTATATCATATTCTTTTGAGTTTAATTAAATGTTTGTGTTATTTAAAAATTGCACTTGAATAAGAAGTATTTTGAATTAAATAATTGCTTCTTTTAATAGACATTGACAAACATGTACATAGGTGTCATTATTGTTTAATATGTAGAAACGAGTACTCTGGTTAACGGTGTGAGAGAGAATAGTTGGGGACATAAAATTATGTCATAAAACTCATTACTTTTAATATTTCAATTTTTTAATAAAATCTTGTACTTTAGCTTAGGGTTTAATTTAAAACATATATCATATTAATTTGTTCTTTTGGTAGAAAATGATAAACAAGGTATGTTTACTGTTACGCAAAATTTTTCGTATTTTTTATGTTCCCTGTATAAAAAATAAAATTTTTCATAACACGAATCTTATTTATTTTACAACTTTTATTTGGAGTGACATTTTTACGTATTACGCAAAATTTGGTTTATTTCTCCTCTTCCAAACCCCATCCGCGGTATATAGAGATAAATAAAACTGCTATCATTTTCTAAAACTATTTTATTTTGATTGTTTTCTTAAAAATGTAAAAACAGAAATATTTATTTTCGGATTTACATTAAATCTGAAAAGGCATATTATTTCTGAAATTATTACTTAAACATATCAAAAATAGATCTGAAATCACACCTAAGTCCGTAGATAATTAAAAGCGGTTTTGTGAGGGGATCCTCATTGTACTCGAGCTATGTACAGGGCGAGGCGGGCAGGTAAATCAAATAAAAGTCTTAAATGTGTACAATCATTTTTTAAAATTCTAAAAATTAATGTAAAGGCTTACAAAACAGTAATGATATTTCAGTCCACTGAGATAACAAGATAATGTATTATTTTGATTAGGAAGTTTCCATTTGACTAAGATATCCGCAATGCTAACATCACACAAAGCATACCTTTCACAATGGTAAAATAAGTATTTCAATATATTTCGAAGTTTGAACTTATTTAATTTTTTGTGAGCGCTGAATCGGTCGTTGTGTCGTTACGCGTTACCAGCTGGTTACTATGATCTATCCAATTTGAATCGAGAGTTAGGTATGACATGGCAGAAAACCCATTTATCAACGGAGAAGTCAATTATGTCTTTCTCTCGTCTTCTTTCTCTCTCATCCTCTGATATTTTTACAACTAATAAAAAGTTGAGTTATGAGAAACACAAACATGACATATTTCAAGCCTGTCCCATAAGTTGTTTTTGAAGTGTAAAAAAATAAGTACAAAGTTTATGTAAAGTGTTAAGCCCCCCACAGACTACGATGTTTTTCATCCGTTTGCATCGCTGCGATTCGAATCGTGCCAAACTGATAGTCTATGGCCGAAAACGGTCGTGCCGAACCGTCCGTTCTAAAGCCCCCCACAGACTACGATGTTTTTCATCCGTTCGCATCGCTGCGATTCGAATCGGCGTGCCAGACTGATAGTCTATGGCCGAAAACGGTCGTGCCGAACCGTCCGTTCTCATATCTGTCGCATATTGAATTTCAACACGACGGTTCACATCGCCGATGCGAACGGATGAAAAACATCGTAGTCTGTGGGGGGCTTAATATCTGTCGAATATTGAATTTCAACACGACGCGCGACGCCGACGCGACGCACAGAGGGGCCAAGGACAGTCATTTGTGGCCAAAAATAATTTACGGGTTTTTTTTCGCATTTTTTCGATATGCCTAGACTGTTTTAGTCTTTGGTTACTTCATTACATCACAATAGTCTTTTTACATGCCAAAACGTACAGTTTAGGAACGTAAATTATAAACTATCGGATGTATGAACAAACATTTATTACTTAAAAGTGGCAAAAACACAAAACATTAAATTTTAGTTTTATCAGTCTTCTTGATCACTTTCAGATCTATCATAATCGGTTTCATCATCACTAGTGATGTCACTACCTAACTGAGAATCGTCCTTTCGCGGCAACTCTGGCTCTTCTAAGCATATCTCGGACCTCCTTGCTGAGAACTGACCTGTTCTTTTGAGGCAGTTTACGTGATGATGAAATTAGTGGGTCTGAAGTTAGGTACCCCAGAAGCAAATTGAAAACATCATGTAAATTTTTTTCTCTCGAGAATTTTCTAGAATGACTCTATATTTACGAATATCTTTATTTCGAGCCTCCTGAGCTTCTTCACTGAGTTGGCCGATAGGTAATATAGCGGAGTTAATCAATTCAGGCCCGTGACTTAGAATCTTATGAACTGATGTTGGCATTGCATACCATGGGTATAGATTAACATAGATACAACTCGGCAGTCTCTTGAGATTTTTTGTATCAAACCTCAACATTATGTTCATTAATTGTTCATTTGTGTAAACTAGATGTTCTTCCTCTGATCCTGAAATAGTACCACAGTATAAATTTCATGATTTCGGTAAAAGTACACAATTTATACATTTTATTTTGATTCTTGTTAATTATTGCTTATAAGAAAGCGAATATATATCTAACATTTATAAAAAAAAGCGCAAACATGGGCAAGATTTTTTTTAACATTAAAAGCGAATAAGGTATGTATAACAGTTACATAAAAAAATTAAACGTTAGACTGCTTTAGAACACTACCAAAAGTTAACGAGTATTAAGCAGAAGATACAATTTCCTTTGCTTATGAATCATCTCAATTTAACTCACTTTTTACGAAAAAAAAAACACGTTTCAAGAAGATATTAAAAATTAGGTACGAAGTACTTACTACCAGGTATAGAATCCATGATAATATTAAGTCCCAGTAACAAAACCCAGTTTAAAAATATCACTTAAAAAATCACTACAATATTATGGTATGATACTGTTTCGCACCAGCTATCGATAAACTCCAAACATTAACTATCATATCTTAAGAATTCCAGTCTGGGTAAACAATACAGGGGCGGATTAAAGTAGAAAAAGAGTTGCTTTTTAAAACTATTTAAGGCAAATGCTATTTCACGTAAGTTGTTGAAGTCATTTTTGGCCACCGAAAAGCCACATTGGCCCCTCTGTGCGACGCCGACGGTTCAAATCGCCGATGCGAACGGATGAAAAACACCGTAGTCTGTGGGGAGCTTGAGCAGTTTAAATTTCTGTGCTCTATAAATCTGCGACTAGCTAACAGCTACCGAAATATTACGCAAAGTACATAATATGTTCGGTAAAAGCAAAAACATGAGATATTTTGCTATAAAATCATAAGTCACGAAAGTCGAAAGCTTCCCAGTATTTTGCCAGATTAGAAATTTATTTTTTGACCGATTCCGATAATTCTTTTAAAGTAGACAACCAGAAATACTTGCACAAAGGCAGCTGTGACAAACTATCTGAACATATTCTTTTTAAATGGCAACAACATCGTTATTATTTCTCTTTTAATAATGCACCCGTTGGGAATTTTATCAGGAAAGACAAGAATATTGTAATTGATAATCTTTCAAAGCAGATAAACAGCAATACTTCCACAAGCGAAGAAGGTACGATACAAATTTAAACATTATTTTTGCGGGCGGCTTCAGCCCCTCCCCTGGGTGCGCCACTGCGAGGCGGTACCGCATAATATCGTACCTACTAATTTTTTGTAAAAAAATAATAGTTTTAAAAATAAAATTAACGGAAGTTGCCATTTTCCCTGACTTTAAGAAAAATATCTTTATTTTTACTGACTATTACTAAAATTTTCGTTTTCCCCGACGGTTTTTGAATTTCCTGACATTTCCCTGTTTTTCCTGTTTTACCTGACGCTGGGAACCCTCTACTACGAATGTTTTGGTAAAGAAAAAAAATATTTTGTAATTTGCGAAAAATTTGAATTTTTGCTGCGTCCCCCCTGGAAAAAAACTTACCCGTTTAGATATTTTATTTATTATTTTTTTAAAACAAATTTTACATTATTTTATCGAAAATATTCCAATTTTAAGAGAAAACAATGTGTTAGTAGAAAGTTACAGTCATTTGAATTTGTTTAAACCTAAAATATAATTAAAAAAAAAATTCAAATGACTACAACTTTCTACTAACACATTTTTTTTCTCTTAAAATTAAAATTTTTTTGAGAAAATGTTGAGAACTTGTTAAAAAAAATATCTAAACGTGTTAATTTTTTTCCCAGAGGGCCGCAGCAAAAATTCAACTTTTTTGCAAATTACAATTTTTTCTTTATCAAAACATTCCTAATAGGCTCACTATTAAAACCCCTGGCATGGGCCCCGTGAGTAGCAACAGAGATATACAACTTTAAAATTTCACCAGCCGCACACAGGTGACTTTTTCAAAATACCTGGCCACTAATTAACGTTTTTCTTTATTTGCATTATAATGGTGTATAAAGGTAAAAAGTATTATTACTTATTAGTAACTGTTGTAAGTCCAGATAAAAATAACGATTATCGAGGTATAAAAGCGATTTTTAAGGTATGTACCTACAAATAATTAAAAACTGTATTTTACCTACATCGGTAAATGTATATATGTAATTTGGGGAAAAACTATTTAAAAAAAATACAATAAACTAATAGGTTCGCGTTCTTATTCGGAATCACTATCCGACTTACTTTCTTTTTTTTTTCAGGTGCGCTTAAGGAAATGTTTGGTTCTTCTAAAAATTGAAGAATATCCTGTGTACATGGCTTTAATTTAGGTGTTTGCGCTCATTTTTGGCTGGAAATGTACGGATCAGATGATACTAAAAGGGCATGTATAATATCTTCAATGTTTTGTGTTCTCGAAAATTTTCTGGCGCAACTTTCACGACATCTTTGTATGTCTTTGTGGCGTGCTTCTTGAGCCTCCTCCCCAAGTTGACCAATAGGTAACAAATCATGAGATATGATCTGGGCACTGTGACACGAGATATGATCTGCACACTTTTGTGCAGAAGAAGTTTCTGTAATTGAGTTGCATATTTTTCCATCTATCATGGAAAATATTAATTGATGTTGAACTACAAGATCATTGAATAAAAAATTAATTTTTGTAGGGACTAAATGTGCTATCTGTTCTTCAATATTCTTTACTGCATTCTTAATGACCTCAGTTGTCTCGTGCACATATTCTATACAAACTGGACGGCAAAATCTTGGGGATGATGGTCGCGAGTTCTGCCACCATACAACTTTAGTCTTTGTCGCTTCCTGGATCAACACTAATTGTACTGGTACAAGAGATGTCACAAATATGCCAGCGTCTGAAGTTGCATCACCGTGAAATTTTTGTTTGTATTCGCTCATTCCTGAACTGCCATCGCAACCCCATTTAGTGATCAGTGTCAAGGATCCCAGCTTATCCCAGGTTAGTGGCTGAAGTACTTCCTCTTGCACTTGAAATATTCTTTGGGTAGTATGGTCAAGTAAGCTCTGTAGGGAAACTTCCGCCTTTGTCTCCGATATTAAAATGTTTTCGGGATAACATCTTGTTTTCGCCTGTATAAGGGTTTCATAATTGGGGTACATTTGGCAACCATGTGCTTGTGCAGAGGCTCTAATAGTGTTGTACTGCTGTTTTGTCAATTTTGTCTCAACAAATACAGATAAAGCCTGATCTGGTGTATAGGGCACAATTTTGTTAATTTGAGCCGCATATCTTAATTCTGTTCTTTCATTGCTTGAAGAATATATTTCTGGTCTACCGCATGTCCCTTTAGAAGGCGAAGAATCCGACGAATTTTGATCAGGCAAAGGAAACTCAATTATTGTTTCTAACCAAGTTCTATTTTTATTTTTAAATATTTGGGAATGTCTCCTTGCTGCACTCCATTTTGCTTTAAATCGGGATGTAAAGTGAGAGAGAATTTTCTTGGTTTCTTTTGACAACTTCTGAACATTCCCGGTCCTCTTTTTAATTTCATTGTGTAAATTTTTGCACTTTTTTTGAAAATTATCAGAAGGACTGCTTCTAAGTATCTCAACTAGTTCACGCCTGGTAAAGGCAACGTAACTTGATCTTGATCCTATAAAAGAAATACAAATACTCAGCTACCTACCATAAATATTTTATAATAAAAATAAAATACTCGTTTCCTTTTCCTTAGGAAGGTGGTAGAGGATTTCGTCCTGGTCCGAGGAGGTACCACCCCACAATATTTGTGAAACATTTCGTTAATCCTTTTTGGAAAAAAACTGTTTTTCGAAAAAAATTACTTTCCAAAAAGATGTTTTTGGTTATTTGTTCGTTTAGAACATATACGTATTACTACTATATAGCGAACGACGAAAAAATGTTGAAGCAAAGGCGTAGCCTTTAGGAACAATTGCTAACCAGTCACGTGATGTACTGAACATCCCTCATAAATAACCACGTGATTTGCCCAGCCTGTGAACTCAATACTACGTACCGTCCGCTAATCAAAACACCAAATTCGACAACATGGCCGCTCGCGCCAGTCATATTCAAAAGTTCCAATTTGAATCTGACAAGCCTTCGATTTCGGCGTAGCGTTATTTTGTGAATATTTATTTTAATTTATAATAAAATAGAAAAACCAGTAAGTATAAATTATTATATACATACTTTAAAGTACAATAATATCGAAACAGAGTTAATAATATTTTAGATAGAAAATGAGATCTTGTTTCGCATGTCGACGGTCAGTTGAGAAAGACAAAGTGATTTTGCATAGGTAGGTAATTAATTATTTAAGATTTTGATTCTAATTACAGTGTATTATATAAAAATTAATGATTACAATAAATTATACTCACGTATTCTGAGTTTTAATTCGAGCTTAAATAATGTGTTTTTAGATTTCCAAACAATGCCTCGTTTTATTTACATAGTGTTCTTACCCGTTTTGCCCCAAAAGCTCAAATTAACAATTAAAAATGATGTATTCACTCTTCAGTTTACATTCTTGTGAAGACTATCCGTCGCTGAAACTACAAGTAGTTTTTTCACTTCTTGCTGCTTAAAACTGACATTATCAGCTGTCATTGTCGCAAATAGGATAATAATTAACTTTTAATCCACTTTTCACAAATAAAAACACATTAATCTTTACTTTTGAAAGGTAAAAAGACGAAAAGGAAACCGACAAGCTCACATTTTAAACTGCTGTCAGAACCGACAGTCACAGCTCCGTCAAAAGTGAGGAAGTGCTGATACATCACGTGGTACAAAACCAAAAAGAAGATTTTATCTTTGCTTCAAATTTTAACAACGGGTAGATTGGATGCTAACAATATAGTAGTAATACGTATATGGTTTAGAAGCCAAAACTATCCGGCGCAAATTTTGATAAGATCGCAGTAGATATATGTAAAGAATTTTTTCAGAAACAATCTAAGAGCATGTAAATCAAAAATGCCAAAAAAGGCTTGCATTTTTTATATAACATATTAGTATTGATCTATTATTCATATTTTTTTGGTATAATTCATTTCAAAGACACATAGACGGCAAAATGTTTCTTTTGTTTATAATATTTTGTAGAATATGTAGAAATGGTTAATGTTTATGTTACAATATTTATTTTTATAAAATTCGCTATTGAAATCATTTTTGTTCAAGGCTCTAGGGGGGTGCCCCCCCCCCCCTAAATCCGCCACTGTTTCTTTTCTTACAAAGGTTTCAATTGTTTGTTCCAACATTATTTTATTTTAATCTCACTTTAACCTAGTTTACATTTATCTAATAATATCGTTAGGTTTATCCTCAAATAGGTTTTGTCCAGGAATTTCCAAATCTGAATCACTGTGCGATGTAAGAAACAACTTTTGTCCTTAGGCGTTTTTCAAAATTATTAATTTGGCTCAGTCGAAACGCTCTCCACTCAGCTCCGCGCACACGCGTTGTGATACGGCGTTGGTGCCATCGGCGGCGGGTAGCGCGACAGATGGGCGAAGATCGGGCGGCCGAGGTTTGCTCAGATTAAGTGGGGGACTGATGGCACGAAACACTACGTGTGCAAGTATAGCTTGCACTTGACCGATTATTTTTTAATCTTGTGACAGCCCACGAACACTGAAGCCTAAGTACCACGTAGCGTCTGTACTGGAAAAGTCCGACTCACACATTCAGAGCTGGAAACATCCATAGGGATTTCACCAGTCCTTTTTTAAGAGGATGTGTGGGGTGGTACCACCTCGGCCGAGGAAGAATTTCTCTACTAGCTTCCTGAACACAAAATTGTCTAACTAAAACGTAACACCTTTAAAAAAATTTCTACGCCAACTTCGTTTTCCCAAGATGGGTCTCACATATCAAAGAGCACAGAGTTCTCGCAAAACCGACTGCGCGCACTCTGCTATATTTACACGAACCATTTCGAGCACTTTTCGACCCCCTCTATCTTCGAGGCTGGTTGCGTTACAGAACTGAATTCTTTCTGGGGTGTTAAGGTTGCCAAAAAGAAGCAGTATTCCAAATTCCATACGTCTAGGTGGAATAGTTTCCAAGATACAGGTGTCCAAAAATCACGGTTTCAGGCACTCACTGACTGACTGATAGATCTTCATAAATCTAGGACCTCCAATCAAGCTTTGAAATTTGGAACATAAATAGTGTTTAAGGTGATAATTACGAGAAAATAAAAAATCAATAAAAATCCAACATGGCGGAAAATCCAACATGACGGCGGATTCTGATACGAAATAGGTAGGACTTTTGCTTAATAAAGTTAAATGGGTACGTAGTGTAGTGGTTATCACATCCGCCTAACACAGGGAAGGTCCCCGGTTTGATGTCGGGTGGAAATAATTTTTTTTATTTTCTGATTTACTTTCAAATATGTACCTGTATTTTATGATAATCGCAACAAACAGAAATATCAGGAATGCATGCAACCTTATCGACAAAAAGTCATTATTAAAAATTTTTGCTTGGAAAAAATACCGTTCATGTGTATACACATATACACAGAAAAAACTGCTATGCTATAATTTTCAATAATAGTATTATTTTTGACCACGATTACACTAGTTATATTAAAGTTAATATCTCAACAAAATTGTTGAAATAATTAAAAAAAAAATATTTCTTTAAATATAGACTTATTATTGGAGTTCAAAAGTATTTCTACTTCTTTGAAAACTCTATTACCATGTTTTCAATGACCAAAATATTATTGGAAACCAATAAATTTCTATTATTCTTTAGAGTGTAGAATTGTTAGAACCAAAAAATTAAACTATTTGATGAGAATGCCTAAATATAATTGGGCGAAAAATAGCTATATGTGATTCAAATTACAATATATTTTATTAAACGAACAAGAACTACAGTTTAAATAAAAAATCTAAAAACTAAGTGAATAATAATCCTTATGTCATATTAATTAAAATAAACACTCCAATAAAACATAAGGTATTAGAGAAATAATAAAAAGTATTAATTAATGGGTTCTATTGTTGGCCGAACTTTGATTTCTATTGCTCGCGGACGCCATTTGGAGAGGTTAAGATTATGCTGTTGGTATTTGTTCGCTGAATAGTCGTTTAAGCTTGCAGCCTATTTGTTTATTGTGTTAAAGTTACGCCAAAAATAATATATCTTTTGCAATTCTGGGGACTGGATTGTTTCAGTGTTTGTGTGGACTGGACTTCAGTGTTTTATAGGATGTAAGTAAGATCAATCTAAAAGGCTTTGCAATAACAATAAGTATTTAGATTAAATAAGTTGTATATTCTTACAAATAAACGTTTACTGAAACCAATGATATATTTTGTATTGAATTTAGAATAGAGTATTAGATACAGCATCAAATTATTGATATATTTAAACGACCTATTAAAAACCGATAAAACCGTATATTTCAAGCAATCTTATAACCTATTGGTTAACGATGATAAACTAAACATTGAAATAAACCAAATTTGTATTGTGCAATACGGAATTTGGCCTGTTTTTTTACATGAATGTTTTTGGTGGGATTTTCTTAAAAATAAAAACTTCAGAACTTAACAGTTCTATTTTTCATTCACCTACACATTTTACCTATGTTACCTTTCAAGAGTAATAATTCAAGAGATGCGTGATTGATTCCACGGCATACTTTGAGGACGTGTGTTTTTTGATCTTACGTTATGTTAGTCAAATGGAAACTTCATAATTGCTCGATAATTACATTTTTCATGTGTGGTTCTTGAAACAGTTCTTATAACGTGTTGAATAATCGCATTTGTTGCATATGAATAATTCAACTTCTTCACAATTTATAAGTTTCTAGTAGTGAGTCTTAAATTGCTCTCAGGACCGTCGACAGCCGGGATGGTCCCCTGGGCACAAAGGTTTTTCTGGCCCCCCAAAAATGAATTTTGATTTGATGTTTTTCATAATTAAATTTTGAGTTGCGGGCCCCTCAAAGCAGTGCGATGCGGGGAATTTGTACCCTGTCCCCCTCCGTCTTGACGGGTCAGATCACTCTTATAATGTATTCATCACATCCAAACTTACTATTTATGGGTTTACATGTTTTAGGATGTGGCTCTTCAAATTAATTTTCCGAGCTATTCGATGACGAGTAGAGCGGTCCGACGTCCCGGCTCGCAGAAGCGGCGCGGCCGAAACCTGCTGGGCGGGTGTTTACAGTGAATTGTTTCTTAGTTTGTTTTCGTTCAACGGCGATCGTTTACGATAAAAATACTGTTTTTTATTATAAATAAATAATTAGTCCTCATTATGTCGAACGGGGAAAAGACTAAAAAACGACCACTGACTGTTACAGTGAATAAGTTTATCGGTGAATTTCCCGATTTAGTACAGATGGTGCGAAAATATTGTGTACAATTTGTCATAAACCTTTGCTGTTCTGGGACAAAAGGGACTGTACAATTCATGTGAATACCATACAACATACAACTAAAGCAAATGGTGTGCAACCGAAAACTCAGTTTATGTTCGATTTACTTTTCATGCTGATAACCTGTAATTTACCGCTGCGCTTACTCGATAAACAACCCTTTCAACTCTTCTGGAGCAAATACAATCCCAACTGGACATTACCAAGTCGGGCAGTGCTACATAAATATATACCATCTGTACGTGCAGAAATCGAAAACAGAATAAAATCTACAGTAAAAAATAAACAGCTTTGGTTATGTCTGGATGAGATGATTGAGAGATTTAAAAAAAAATCTATCGTAAATGTTGTAGTACGAGTCCTGGAACCTCTTAAACCGACATGGGCATTGTTATTAGCTAACAAAAGACTGGAAAATTGTACTGCCGAAGTAATTAAGAGGTTGGTGCTCGATACGTTTAAAAAGTTTGAATTGCCAACAAATCAACTGTTGATGTTTATGAGCGATGGTGCGGCGACAATGCGTTGTCTAGTCTAGGCCGTTCACTTAAAACAGACTGTGGAAGGTTTTTACATGTTACGTGTAAAGTTCATGTTTTACATCTTGTGGTACAAACAATTGGCAAATGATTTCCAGAGGTATAGACGCATTAATAGCAAGCACCAAAAAAGTATTTCCCAAATCTCCCAGGGGCAGTGTACCGGTATTCTTGAGTCACCACAGCCCACTGTAACACGTTGGGGAACATGGCTAAAGGCAGCTTTCTATTATTTTGAATATTTTGAACGTGTAAAACCTGTCATTTTAGCATTTAATTTCGACGAAGCTGCAGCTATTAAAGAAAGCCAAACAAAATTTCAAGATACTTCCCTTGAAACAGATTTAAAAACTATTTATAACAGTTATAAAGGATTACTTGAAGCAATAGAAAAATTACAACATACTGCGTTGTCCTTAGTGTACGCACTGCAAATAATGGACGAAGTTGTTACACAGCTACACGCTATAGCAAGATACAATAAAAAGAACATTTGATATCAAACCGTGTTAAATTCGTCCGGGATCGAACATGACGTCACGCTGTGAGTTATTTTTGAAATTTATAACGCGCAATATAGAGTTTAAGTTAATTATAGGCGATTTTATATAAATTCTATTCGCAATATACTTTGCCTCCTGTTCATAATACAAATTCTAAAGTATACGACTTAAAATAATGATGTAAATAAAGGTATAAATTAATTAAAAAGAAAAGATATTGGTAAATTGCCTGCCAATTGCGTTCTATGTATTTTTTTATGTGAAAAGAAGATGTAAATAATTTTATAAAATAAAAGTATGTCTAACAATTAAGATAATAATTTTTATTCTGGGGCATATTCTTATTAAAATATATATGCTTACCTACAAAGTCTTCCGAAAATATGTTATAAATAAGAATTTTGTTTGTTCCTATAATTTGTCAAATATTTTTTGTGATGAATAAGATCTGTATGTTTGTGACGGAAACATGTTTTTAGGGTCGTTTTTTTGGCTTTTTACACTTTAAATAGTAAATTATTAAAAATTATTGTATTTTTGTATTCTTTGATTTTTCAAATTTTAAAAAATCTTAAAATGCCAAAAATTATTCTAAACAAGACAAAACTATCTAAATTTATGAAATGAGGTAGAACAAGACCTTATTTTTTAAGAAAATAGCCTTTTTTCAGTCTCTTTGTCGTATTTTCTCTTTGGGGAAGCTAAAAACTTTAATATCGGGCATAAAGCCCTTGCATTGATTATCCACATCACAACCATACACAACACACCTCATTTTTTATATCACTTTTAAACTCTTAAAAGTGATATAAAAACATCAAAAAATAACTTTAAAACACAACGCGATCTTAACGAAGATGCGTTTCGTTTATAAAAAAATATGGCGGAATTTCTCACAGCGTGACGTTCATGGCCACGCCTACCTGCGCGGTGTCATATCTTATTTTATTTGTATGATGACTCTATAAGCGCAAAAAATTGATCACGTGATAAAAAAGTTTCAGAGTGTTTTAAAGAAAGATTCCGATTTTACTACATTAAAGAAAAATTTGTGATGGTCCGTTGAGTGATTTCAAGGACTATTTTAATTATGCCTCTATTACATTAGTAGATGTCGAACGTTCTTTTTCAAGATATAAGAACATTTTTTATCATGGCGAGCATCGTTCACTAAGGCAAGTGTGGAAACATACCTGATGGTGCAAATGTTTCACGCACCTTATCCAAGTAGTGATAACACTGATGCCGTTGCTTCTACTTCTTCTTATGTTGGGTATGTTTAATGTCCTCGTGCCTCTCAGCAACCAGCCAAGCTGTGTGATAACGCTGCCTAAGAGGGTAAGTGCTTCACACATTTTTCAAAATTATCACTGATTTATTTCCTTTATTTTTTTTGTTATACAGGGTGTCTAAAATAGGTGATACCACTATTGCTATCTCCGAAATGGTAAAAGATACGAGGTCGGTTAAATTAGAGAAAATGTGCCATTTCTAGTCCCTATTCATATTCCGTTTACGGAGTTGCCAAATTCTCTATAGTTTCTTATCTACAGGGGATTTTTTAAAAATAGTCAAAAATTTAATTCTTAAATATCTCGAAAACTATTATAGTTAGAAAAAAGTTGTTTGTACAAAAATCACACGATTTTTTACCTTCTCTAAAGTACCGTTATTGTTTTGTTTATACCATTTGTTTTTACTGAGTTACTGATACTAACTTGTTTTTTTCAAATACGGACCTGGATTTTTTGCTGCATTTTTTGGAAGAATACTTCATACCCTTTATAACTGTGTATCACTTGATTATATTTTTCGACGTTTTGGTGAAGAATAGAATCATCATCAGGATATTCTACCAGTACGGACCTGGCATTTTTCAAATTAATGCGCCATTTCACGACCTATTATGGAGACAATTAGGTCAGAATCAGTAACTATGGATTAAATTGTTTTAACTGGTAAATTTTAATTATAATCATGATTACTAACCAGGACCCTCAAGTTTCTAAAATTGGTCCAACGCCTGAAAAAAGCATAAGCTTAGTTTTAATTATAACAAATCCTAATAATTAATTCTTAGAGGCGTGATTGGCTTCGTGTGGTCAGTCCAATCGCGTCCATCAACCTGTTCGTCCGCCCGTCCATATGTTATAATTCAACGCAATGTCAAAAAATAAAGCAGAAAACGGATTGTAGATTCGAATTCCTTATAATCCGAACCCAGTAAATAAGACAATGGTTTTATGCTAGAATATAGTTAGTCTTTAATTTGAGATAATATGGTTTGTTTTCAAAGCCAGTAAATAGTAATTCAACTGTACCAGCAGAATGAGTTGCAGCAGAAATGAAACCATGAGGTAAAATAGGATTATTTATTATTATCTTTTGAACTGAAAGGGGATTTTTGGATACGAAAATATTAAAAACGTAAATAATGAAGACGTATCATCAAGGGTGCCTTTTACAATATGTAGTAAACTTAACCACTAGTTAGGTGCTGTTAATAAAGGTCGCTAATTATATCTGATCTGTCTGCTTTCAATAACTCATTGGCTTAAGTGCAATTTGACAAACTTTAATGACCAAAGGGTTCTGGTTAGTAATCATGAATATAGTTTAAAATTAATCAGTTGACTAATTTAAACCACAGCGATAGGTTGTGAAATTGTGCCTTGACATGGAAGATTCCAGGTCCGTATCGATAGAAAATCCTGATGATGTTGATATTCCTGATCAAAACGTCGAAAACCATAATCAAGTGATACATAGTTGTAAAGGGTATGAAGTATTCGTTCAAAAAATGCAGCAAAAATTCCAGGTCCGTATTTGAAAAAAACAAGTTGGTATCAGTAACTCAGTAAAAACAAGTGGTATAAACAAAACAATAACGGTACTTTAGAGAAGGTAAAAAATCGTGTGATTTTTGTAAAAACAACTTTTTTCTAACTATAATAGTTTTCGAGATATTTAAGAATTAAGTTTTTGACTATTTTTAAAAAATCCCCTGTAGATAAAAAACTATAGAGAATTTGGCAACTCCGTAAACGGAATATGAATAGGGACTAGAAATGGCACATTTTCTCTAATTTAACCGACCTCGTATCTTTTACCATTTCGGAGATAGTGGTATCACCTATTTTAGACACCCTGTATATTATACTTACTATGACGTGTACGCCTAGGCCGCGCAGAACATTTTGGACCGCTCTAATCATGAGGCCGTCGCATCTAAATCATTCAACTTTTTCGAGGCTTTTATGTTTCAAGAAGTGATTCTTTAAATTACATTTATACTGTGTTTCAAGTAGTGAAATAACTCTTATAACGTGTTGTCGCATCGAAATAATTTAGCTTTTTTTTTAATCTTCTGACAGCCCACGAAGACCGAAGCCTAAATACTATGTACCGTGGATGTACTGGGGAAGTCCAACACACACATCCAGAGCTAGAATCATCGGTAGGGATTTCACCAGCCCTTTTTAAAAGGATGTGTGGGGTGGTACCACCTCTTCCGCGGAAGAATTCCTTTACCACCTTCCTTGTTTAAAGCGGTGAGACAAGCGATCATCCATCAAAGCACTAACCGTGCCGGGCGTCGTTTAACTTCATTGATCGAGCCGAGAATAGTCCGATCAGAGAAGCTGAATTAACTTCTTCGGGGGGTTTATGTTCCAGTTAGTGACTCTAAATTAGACTTATAACGTATTCAAAATTTACATGTCACACCGTGTACTAACATGTGGCGCTTCAAATGAGTTTCCTCAATTGTTTGAAATTCACATCTGTCGCATCTAAGTGATACGACTTTTTCGAGGTTTTCATGTTTCAAGTAGTGAATCTTTAAATTACTCAAAAAACGTGTTCGATATTCACATATTTCGCATTTAAATAATTTGGCTCCTTCGAGGGTTTTATGTCTAGAGCAGTGGTTTTTAAAACAAACCTGATAACGTGTGTGAAAATCGCATTTGTAGCATTTAAATAATTTAACTTCTTTAGGTGTTTTATGTTTCAAGGTGTGCCTATTTAAATTACACTTATAATGTGTTCGATATTGGCGCGATATTTGTCACATTCAAACAAACCTCCATTTTGTGGGTTGTGATGCTTTAAGATGTGGTTCCTTAAATCGTCTTTTCTAGTTGTTCGATATTCACATTTATTGCATCTAACGAAATCATTCTCTTCAGGGTCCGTCTGGCAATTCCACACAAGGCATTTGTTCCCTTGCTTTTCTTGCGAACTTCCACCAGTCGACACACTACAACAAAGAGTAAAATAAAAAATGTAAATATAAAAGTAGATGAAATTGGACAAAACAACACACTAACTCACATTCCAAGTGCCAATTCCTTAAGAAAGGCCAATAAGATCAGTGGCGTAACAGACACCACCGCAGTTGCCCTGGTCCCATTGTGTTTTTCCAGTCATAGTAGAGAGGGGGGCCCAAGGTTTGCGGGGGGCCCAACGTTTGTGGGGGGCGCACTCGTTTTTTTGTTATGTCACTGAATAAGATGTTACAGACCTTGCAGAGTATTATCGACTTTTTATTATCTTTAATTTATGTGCGTCTATTTTGGGATTTTAGGTTTATTCTCTGTTTTTAATTAACGACGGTTAATTTGTTAAGGGCTATGAAAGAAGGTCTGTTGCCTGTGATAGAAAGTCTAGAATTTATCATACCCTTCTATTTTTTCTTTTAATGCGCCTTGTATCCTTCTAAGATGTTTCAGCATTCTTTAGGACTAGCGAAAAGGATATTATACTGTCCCACGGAGTTCTCTTGCCATATGGGAAAATTTTTTACTGAAAGTTTGAAAAAACGTCTCTTTGGTGTAGAAAAGTTCTGCATATTAATAAACTAAGAATACCTGTGGAAAAAATCTAAAAAGACCCATATTATACAGCAGGCGCGGCCCATGAGTTTTTTTACAGGTGGGTCAAAATTTTGTGGGCAACTAGTGACATCAATGCAATAAGCAAAATACACTTTTTTAATTACGGAAGGTTTTTTAATAGTGTGTCTAGTTTTGCCAAGAAATTATTTACCTACACATAAAAACCGCAAAAATCATAAAATAGGTACTGTAGTATATTGAAAGCTACTCTAGATGTTTATGATTTTTTCTATGTGTTTTACTGTTTTAGTACTCTAGATTGTAAGCGCCTTCCCGTTTTGGTACGTTTAGCGTCTCCTCAATAGAGGTCGCGCCTTCTACTAAAAGCCCAGAATAAATAGATGGCGACGTTTATTATGAGCTAAACGTATGATTATTCGTACAATAAAATTAGGAACGCTGCCGAAACTTAGTTTTCTTTAATAAATACAATACTGGCGACTAGACATAGTAATACGATCTTTGTCTACGCAGGCTGCCAGCTGTAGTAGATTTGAGATTGCCAATAATTTTAAAAATATTTTATCGAAGAACAAGTTCTAACTTGTTGCCAGTACACCTTTTGGAGCCGATCTAATTTTTTAAATAACAAAAATTAAAAAAAAAAGTTTAGCCCAAACACAGTCTCGAACCCTCGACCTCCTTGCTAAACTCGCTGAGATTCTACCTCTGTACTAAGCTGGTAATGTAGGAAAACCGGTCCGACGCCGTTATATTTGACGACTAGCATTGGCGAGGCTGAGATCGTATTTATAAATTTCTATGTTTAACTGCTAATTAATAATACATTAATACAATGCAAATAAGATGCGCATATTAGCTACCTAATTAGTTTTTCTTTTTTCAAACCAAATGTTTTGAAAGAGTATATTTTACGGGGCGGTTCGAGTGTATTTCCATAGAGGGAGTGCACATTGGGGTTTTTTCCACTAAATCTTGGCCAAAATAGGTATTTCCGAAAGTAAAACAATTTGCTTTTATTTATTACAGTAGTAAAGTAAATATTTCAAAACGAAGGGATTATCACCCGAAAACCCAATAAAAAGACCCTTTTTTACATGTTGTGGAGTACTTTTAAGGGAAAACTTAGTTTTCCTCAGAAAGGTACCCACTTGCGTACGGCAGCTCTTCGTCGGTAGAACAGATGGTCGTCGGCTAGGAACACTTACGCTTTTTAAAGGCGCCACTCAGTTTTCCTTTAATGGATTCGTTTTCAGAGCTTCTGAACTGAGAAACCAAGCTCTTTTAATCTAAGTTGGTAATAAATAAATAGACTACCTGAGATTAGCTTCAATCAATTTAATTAACCAATTATGCCAAATTAGGAAACGAAAAAAGTATGTTTATAATTATAAAATAACATAGTTTAAAAATGCATTTGTTCTGATAGAAGTAAATATAATGCAGTGAAGCCAAAATTCCCGAGTTATAGTAATATATACATAACCCCTATCTTTGGCCAAAGATTACCCCAATGTTATGTACATTTATGTACAAAAATATATTTAAAAGTCGCATGTGAATTCAATTTTAAAATAATCAGAAGGCTAGCTTGCACAGGTAAATATGTAATATATGTAAAGAATGAATTCAAGAAATTAAGAGGATATCACGAAAGTTATAGTATAAAAAAAATTACGCAATTAAAAAAATGGAATAGACTGGCCTTAGGTTCTGGTGGGAGCTTCTAGAGTGTCCCATGCATCCTGTGAAACAGACACTTGTTGGTGGCTAAATGTTAGGCCGCCAATCCTGGTTACTACGGACAGCTATTTCCCTGATAGTTTGAGAAAAGTGGAGGAATACGTGCTGTGAAACGTGGACACCTCTCTAGCGCCTCTCTAAAATCCTATCTAGCACCTCTCTAAAATCCTATCTAGCACCTCTCTAAAACCATTTCTAACGCCTCTCTAAAACCCTGTAAAGAATATTTACAATAACCAAAACGTTCGAAAACATTAAAGAAATTTAACGGCTTACCTCTAGGTTGAGGGGATCTGCCTTACTATGCACATGGCGAATAAGAAATTAAAACGGGACTTCTCCCAGGAAGAATAATCATGAATCGGCAAAAAGACATAATAATATGTATGTAAGTAATCAGACACTACTTCACATTACAATAATAGGTGCATAAAATAGCACTATAAAGGCAAAAAACTTCAGTCAGAAAAATCATGACTCCTCACACTATTAGCAAAATCGGAGTGTCTCGAAAAACGCTGGTACGTCGATCTACGAGTACCACGCATGGGTACTAGACGACATCTCGTCTGCTTGGATGCAACGGGTAAAGATATTTTGGAAGTTGGCGAATGCGATGGATCATGGAAATTTACAAAAATATTAAGAAATAATAAGGGTAATAGTGGTTAAAGATTTAACCGCTACACTGTGCAGGTTTCGGAAGTAGACGCTTCCAGTAAGAGTTCATTTGCGAATTGTAAGCGAAGTGTGAAAGGTGTTTTCAAGTGCGTTTAACTTCGTGGTGCATCATTATTTTTTCATCGGAAAAAGTGCATGATTTAGCTCTAGGTATGTACTTTACAGAACGATATTTGACTTTTTTTTAAATTGATCTACATTGCAGTAAACATTAAATTATGCGAGATTGTTTTGAACTTTCGAGATTGTTTTGAACTTTGCGAAAGAAAATTTTAAATATGTCAATTGGTTTAAAACACAAACCCGGTCGAACCCGGTTTTCATAGTTGCACAGAAACTAAAGAAAACATTAGTAATTGTAATGCAAAAAAAAAATTCTGCGAATGTTCGCGAACTTCTGTTTTATTTCCTTTAGTTTATTTTCCTGCCGTTGAGTGGAAATTAATTTAATTTTAATTTTGGGCTTTCGGTCAAGTTTCATAAAAAATATTTATTTGTTTGTTGACGTTTGGCTTTGTTTTCTTTAAACCATCACCAGAACTACAAACATAATTAATTATCTTATTTGTGTTAGTAAGTTAAAGACACATAAGGCATGTTTAGGTTTTAAATATTAAATTCATACGTATATCTTTAATATTAAATTTTCTATGTAGTTCTGGTGATTGTTTAAAGAAAATAAAGCAAAACCTGAACAAACAAATAAATATTATGTATTAAACATTGACCGAAAGCCCAATATAAAAATTAAATTAATTTATTTCTTTTTGCTTCCAGGTATGCAGCATTTTAAAAATGAAGAGCTAGCCCAACTGTGGCTGGAAGCGGGAGATAAAACGGCAAAGTTGGCTGTAGTTTCTCATGCAGTTCTCAACAAACTGGGAGACATAGAGAAAATATATAATAGAGAAATAAAGTCATTTGCGAATGTGGCAAATTTACCAAGCTGGATCCGTAAACACAGACGGTCTTCTGTGGGCTTGCGCCTTGTCGAACGTTTGCCTTGTGATAGACAGGACCGGACTTCAAAATTTATTTCACATGACGTGAATCTATTATCGAGTAATAAATGCTAAATATATTACTTGTAATTATTCTTTGTATTAATGATAAAAATGTAACCATTAGTGAGATTTTAACAAAAATTGTATAGTTTGTTGGCTTAAATCTGAGTTTTCTTGCTATACAAAACTGTCGATAATTCCTCGAAAGTAGCTCAGTTTATACATATACAGTGCGTCTCTTTAATGTCCCCCTCTTAATTTTTTAAACGTTACATTTACAAAATTGAAAGTTGAAATAAAATATAAACATAGTATTCCAAACAATAGAAATAAAATATGCAACTGTTTTAAGAAGTAAAATAGTAAATAAAAAAATTACCAAAACTATGTGTATATTTTATTGGATTGGCATCCCACCCTGTATAATTATTGAACAAACCAAGTTCTATGGTAAGATGCAAATATTTTTACACCTACTTACAGTGTGTGCACTTGATACTTTGGTGAAAGCGCTACTTACTTACGGCGCCATGTCAATCTAATCCACTGATATCTTAGCGATCCTTTGGCGAAAGCGCTTTTTTCTTTCGCCATCCCTTTTAAAATACTCCCCTCTACCCTAATCCACTAGTATTTTTAGTGCCCCTTTGACGAAAGCGCAAATATGCCTTTTGGTCACACTCACCCTTATGCAATATAGGGGAAGGAGGCATTGACACTATATATGACCTTCTTACACCATCTTACCCCTTATACAATGCCCCTAATACACACACACCCCATCAGTGCCTTTCTGACACCTTGACCACACTCAATATATACGTCACTGACAAATATTTCTACTTCTCCGTGTGTGTATTCACTTCAACACCGGAGTGCATTTAAGATAAATTATATTTTTTACCTCCTATTCTTTCACATATTGATATAATTTAAATTTGGAATTAAACTATTTCTATTTATGCACTACTTGTAAGAAATAGACTACGAAATAGTTCCTTATATTTAAAAGTTGGATACATAATTGGCGAAACATATGAAATGTCTGTAACACTTTGTAAAGACTATTTTTGTATCGAAATAACAAGCTTCAGAGGTTCGCTATATTCGCCACCCCAACCAAAAATTCCATAACATACAAATGACTGAGATTTTTTCGGCCCGGTTCTGTTCGCCGCGTTGCGTCATTGAGTTCAACAACCACTTTTGCTAGACGTCCCGAGTGCGCATGCCTCGAGAGGACCGTCGTTTAAAAATGTGACTGGCGCCCAATGCGTACAAACGCACTTTTTCGCCCATACATTGGACGGATTCAGCTGGTGTCGCGAATACGTTGTGATGGTCTAAATATATCTTGTCTATGCTGGGAGACAAGGTCACCTTAGCGGATGAAGAATCTCAAAACAAGATTCGGAAAAAGATTTGTCGATTTTGCGAATATCTGTCTGAGAGATGGGGAAAATCGTCGAGGAATAAAGATTATTTCGCTTCAAAAAACATAGCTTGGCTACAGGCGAATGCAGTTTTGGAGAGGAAGATGAGTCATTAGAAAAGCTTTAGGATACTTCACTGAGGAAGCATCGGAAGCCCGCAATAAAATATATCAATACGATAGGCAATATCATGCGCGGAAAGCAGGGCGTCAAATCAATTTGTTAGATGTATTTAACAGGCAATGGACACGTCCGATCCTCTAATTTCATCAATTAATTTAAATAAAAGATGCCAACTTAAAAAAATTAAAACTTCCTTCAAATGTTTTGACTTTATTAGAAGTACCTGATGTAGATACAGAGTACAAAGAAAATCCAGAAGTTACCTCGTCTGAGGTTGAATCAACCGATACCGATGAAGAACATGAAGATTTGGACAATATTATAGATTTAGATAAACTGGACAACTTAGAGTTAGAAAATGAATAATAACTGTTAAAATAATGTAGGAAATTTTATTTTTCTCCTTCCCTAAAGCAAAGGATGATGTACTTAGTGTAAGAATAGACCATATTTGAATAATGGAATCCTGAAGATAAAAATATACAGAATTTCATGAATAATTTAAATAACTAACTAACTTTGTAAGCAATGATTAAGTAACAATAGCCTTAATAGAATATTCAAAAAGTCGTTTTAAGAAAATCAAAACAAAATAGCTGATATAAAATAACTTTTTAAAAATATTTTTTCCAATTAAGTGCTCGATTTCTTATATTTCTTTATTCACAAGAAATCTAACAGACTGAAGTAAAATACATAGGGTATAGTAACAAAAGAAGGTAATGACGTAATTTTCGATGAAACCGCAAGTCATATTGAGTAAGAAAATATACTATAATGGTTCTAAAATAGTCCCACCCATTTTGATTTTGATTTTTTTTTCCAGCTCCAACATAAATTTCAAGGTCATATAAGAAAACCACCCCGTATACATAAAACCCAAATTTATATTCAGTATTACATAACAACTCGAAACAACTACGTTTTGATCAATTTTTTGCATGATACAAAGTGTTTTTAATTTTGGCCAAAAATATGGCTCAAAAACCCCATAGTGGAGTGGCGCGATATTATTAGGCCGTCGACCAATTGTGTCTCTTTTTAACTTCCTAAAGAGTGTATGTTCGTTTCTCTCTTAGATTTAATGAATCTATATCGTCCATATAGATAAACCTATAAGATCAATTTCAAATACGACCAAGCCCGGAGCAAGCTTGGATATCCTTTGACGATGACTTGGCTTGATTCTTTCTTGGGTAGTTTTCGCATGTAACTTGCGCTTTTTGAAAGAAAAGATTATTTTTCGGTTTTAAAAAATTAAAAAATAAATTATTAGGTAGATCATTAAAAATTTTAGGTGGGTCATTGACCAAATGACCTTATGGACGGGCCGCGCCTGGTATACAGGATAGCAACAAAAACGTAAAATATGCCCAAGAATAAAGTACCCTTATTAACACGCTTTTATTAAGTTGACCTGTAACTTCTTAACATTGTAATCATCAAATCTTACAACTCACTTTTCACCCACTTCTAATTGTCGTATCGATTTGAAACTTTGCAAACTTATGCAATTCCGGTGACAATACAATAATGTTTTTTTTTTCCTTTAAAAAAATATACGTACCTTCGAAATGGAAAAATTTGTATTATTGATTTTATGAAAAAGAGTGTCTCTTTGTAAAAAATTCGGCATCGTGAGAAAATAGCATTGGCATTCAAAAATTTGATCTAGTACATTCAGGGTGGCTCAAAAATGTAAAAGTCCTAAACCACGTGAAGCTAAAATAAAATCGTTATTTAAAGGTAAACTACCACTGCAAATGTACTAGAGTTGTTTTTATGCTAATGCATTAGGTTTGGAACATACAGGAGGTTCCAAAAATAAAATTAATTTTTTTATATCGCCTTTACAAAAAAAGTATATCTTTATAAAAAGTTCTACATTGTGAAAAAATAGCATGGTTATTCAAAAATTGTATCTAGAGAAATACAGCATGATGGTGCGCCATGTCATAGTTCTCGAGCTGTTAACGAGTTTCCTTAGGAAATGTTCCAGGGGCGTTGGATAGGAAAATTTTTAGAAAATCATTGGCCGGAGACGCCACCGGATTTCAACCCACTCGATTACTTTCTTTGGAGATATTTAAGGAAAAAGTTTGTTTTCACCAACTCAACTTTTTGAAAATTTCGACAGCTTGGAAAGAGTAATAACCCGATGTGCTCTAGAAATTCCTCAAGTTGTTTTAAAAAAAGCTGTTTCAAAATTTTCTAAGTTAACAATAAAATGCATCGAAAGGGAAGGTGGGTATATTGGTTTGAATTTTGTTTTGTTTCTAAGCTGTCGACATTTTCAAAAGGTCGGTGAGAATGCACCTTTTCCTTTAAATATCCCCAAAGAAAGTAATCGAGTGGGTTCAGATCCGGTGACCTCTCCGGCCAATGATTTTCTAAAAATCTTCCTATCGAACGCCCCTGGGACATTTCCTGAAGAATCTCGTTAACAGCTCGGGAACTATGGCATGGTGCGTCATCATGCTGATACCATAAATTATTTCTAATGTTAAGTGAAAGGCCATTAACAGGGCCAAACAGCTGATTTGACAAAAATTGAAGGTAAATATCCGATGTTATTGCCACGGAAGAAAAATGGGCCTATCAGTTGGTTATCTAAAATAACGCACCACACATTTGTCTTAAAATAATACTGATTTCAACACTGGATGACAAATCCCGGATTAGCTGTACTCCACTAACGACAGTTTCGGGTAGTGACGTAAGGATACGTATCCAAAAATCCGTTGGATACGAATATTAAAAGAATCCGGATTATCCGTAACCGGCCGAGAACTTGAATACTGATTCGGAATCAAAATAAATTCGCATCGGCTGGATACTAATGCAAAGTGCAACGGAATCGGAATAGACTGTAAGCGAACAACACGGTCTGGGATTTGGCATATTTCATCTTATGCTTTCTCTTGGTAATGACCTTTCCTAAAAAAAGATAGCATAGTTATCGGGGTAACGGGTATCATATGGGATGAGACCCATTGGTTAAACTAGGCCCGCCTCACCCGAACCGAATTCAAACGAGAACGAACAACGGTGCCTTCCTATCCCTAACCTTCGACTTCGAATGATATGATACCGCATCGACCTACCTACTATAGCCGTGTATCCGGAGAGAAAATGTTTTAGTGTTGCATGAATACGTATACATGATCTGTATCCGCTTTCGCGCGGGTCAAGAAATGGATACGTATTCGGATAATGGATACGGATATTAACTGATTCCGATTCCGCATGATTCGGATATCAAAGAATACAGATATACAACACTAGTTTCGGGAGCTAACTTCTCCGTTTGATGTAAAACATGCTTGGGTTTGATCAAAAAATATGATGGACGGGTCATCTTCATGCATACCTTGATACCAAGCCGAAAAATCAAACCGGATATTAGTCTCAAGGTTTCAACGTGTGGACAAAGGTATCATGTATTGATAAAAATTATTTGCTTTGAACTCTTTCGGCAGTGGATTTACAAACAGAGCGTCTATCGTTTCCAGGAAGTACTTTTTCCAAATTTCTCAATGAATGAATGAATGGGATTTTCAACAATAGCTTGGATAATTTGTAGGTGAATATCCTCATCATCTTCGGCCTGAACTTGATTTTTTTATTGAAGTGGTTTTTTACACTTTCACTATTTTTAGATTTTGCCATTGTGTCCAACAATTTGATGGGATACAGTAGTGTTGTAAAAATCCGTATTCTTTAGATATCCGGATAATACGGAATCGGAATCGACTAATATCCGTATCCATCATCCGAATACATATCCATTTATTGAGTCGCGCCAAAGCGGTTACGAAACATGTATAGGTATACGGAATTATTTCTGCTTCAAAACCGAACCAGAACTTTTTTTATTGTGTTTGAGATTGTCATTGCAGTTATTGGGATTCCTACAAATTTCTCGCTAAATTGTTTATGACGTAGCGGTATGATACTTGGTCATCCCCATAACACTGGACTAGGTATAGAAATCCTTTGTTCAGTAGATAGCATTTTGATGAGAAGTATTTTAAATTAAATAATCGCTTCATTTAATAAAGACATTGACAAACATGTCCACAGGTGTCACTATTGTTTAATATGTAGAAACTAGTGCTCTGGTTAAAGGTGTGAGAGAGAATAGTTGGGAGTTTTAGGGTTTAATTTAAAACACATTTCATATTTGTTCTTTTCGTAGAAAATGATAAACAAGGTATGTTTACTCTTACGCAAAATATCATTTTCGTAATTTTTGACGCTCCCTGTATAAAAAATTAAATTTTTTATAACGGGAATCTTATTTATTTGACAAGCAAAAACTTTTATTTGGAGTGACATTTTTACATATCTTGCAAAATTTGGTCCACTTGTCCTTTTCTAACATCCGCAGACATATTGTAGGATTGTAAATATTGCAAATTTAGATTAAAGATAATAATAATAATAATAATAATAATAATAATAAATGTCTTTTTATTAATTAATTACAAAAAGACATTTATTATTATTATTATTATTATTATTGTTATTATTATCATTAATCTTTTGCAATAATTACAATATACAATATGTCTGCGGATGTTTGAAAAGGACAAGTGGACCAAAGGACCAAGATAATAGTATTTTTTTGAAAAAACCTTTTTGGGTCATTTAAAAACAGTAATTTTAATAACTTTTAAGTTAATTAGTTTTCTCATTTTACTCAAAAACAGATATTTTGGATTTAATGGGTTTTGCTTGATTGCTTCTCTTTCTAATACAAAAAGCGATTTTATATTTATTGCATATTTTCCAAAATACCTTCTGCAAAGAGTTATACGGTCTGTAATATAAAAATATATAAATAAGATCTACGTTTTAAAGTACTAATCAATTTTTACAAGGTCTAGTTATTTTTGCTGAAAGAATATCTAAAAACTTCAACGGTGTTTATGCGCCCAATATCTTATCCGTAAGTGTTCCGTATTAAATTGGTATTTTTAAAATAATGTATAAACCAAAGTTTGTTTATTTTATTACCTAATTAGTTGTTCGATTAGTATGCACTTTATACAAATTATATACAAATTAAATCGTACAAGTAATTTTATAAACTTACAATAAAAGAAACCTAAACTATTTAAAAAAATTAAGAAATGTAGTAAGCAAAATATGCACTTACTCAATTGGGTTTTCAGTGAATCCTTCCTCTTTGATGAACACTTCTTCGCTTTTTACTGTCCATTCCTGATAGACGTCATTTCCAGTTTCCTCTAGTTCAGTTTTTACTGGCACTTGAGATCTGCAAAAATTACAATCTAAGCTTATCTCGTAATTACAACCATTTTAACAATTTTCTAAAACAAACTGGTTAAATAATTTTTTTTCCAAAAAAAAAATCGACAAAATGAAAAAAAAAATGGGTCAAGTCAGCCCCCCACTTAACCTGAGCAAACCTCGGCCGCCCGATCTCCACCCATCTGCCGCGCCACACGCCGTCGACGGCACCAACGCCGTATCACATCGATTATGCGCGGAGCTGAGCGTTAAGCCAAATTAAATTAAAAGTTTTAAAACAATTAATATCGCAACAAAATTCTGTAATAAGCTCTTTATCGCGTGAACGACACCATGTTTGGTTTGTTCCAATTACAAAACCTTACCATTACGGTACTCTAGAGTGGGACGATAAGCGTGAGCTGATAACGTATCTTGTCAATGGTATTGTGAATCGTATCAATGAATCTTTGGCAGGACCATCCGGTAATGTCGGGGTTCAGGGTAAATTACCAAGTGCCTGGAAGGAGGTTCGAAATGATGCAGCATCACAACGAAATTTTCTACAACCAACAGGAGAAATCCAGGCAATAGACTAAGTTCATCGAAACAGCTCCAGGTTTACTATCAGAACGTTCGAGGTCTAAGAACTAAATTGAAATTGATAAATACGTCTACTGATTTAGTGGACTATGATATTATTTTGTTTACAGAAACGTGGCTAAATAGTGATATAGCTGACGGTGAGGGCTTACATAATTTCAATATTTTTCGTTGTGACTGATCTGAGAAATCTAACGTCAGTCAGCTTGGGTGGCTAGATCAGATCTATCTGTAAAAATAGTGGAAAGTGGTGTAAATGAATTGGGCGCCTTGTTTCTGGTTGTTAATGATGGTGGGGTAAAGACATTGTTTGGAATTGCCACCTAAATCTTCAGTGGATGTTTTCGAAAAGTACTGCTTGGCTGTATCAGGTGAACAGAGTACCAAATGCTACATCAAATTAACCTTAAATGACATATATAAAGATAGTCACGTGATTCATGTTAGCTGTCAATTAAATTTTTAAAGAAAATGTCCTGAAAATGGTATTATTTGCTAACATTTCGAAAAATGTCATAGGAAAAAGTTGTTTGGTTTCTCATCAAGATTCTATCTGTAAAGATTTGCTCAAAAATTTTAACTTTTAATTTTTTACATATTTTAAACGCCATATTGCAACGTTTCTAAAAATAAAATGTACATTTCCCAAAGTCTGCACAGGTTTTATAGCACAACAATAGATATTTTTTAAAATTCCCTGAGCGCTATTGGACTATTACTTGATTTTTTTAAGATCTATAGGGCTTATTATTAACCATATCAAACACAACAGTTAGAAAAGCATATCATCCATAGGATTTTAAAAGCCAAGTAATAAAAAACTTTTATTTTTCATTAAAAGCATCGTTAAAATTTTTAAAACTAAAAAATACCATTTTTATTGTAATTTAATTCAACAGTAGGCTTTGAAACAAATGTAAATATGACAAGTTGACATAGGACGGTAATTGATTGTCACTAAATCCCTACTGCTGTAAAAGTTTTTTAAAGATCGATTAAAAAATGTTTACTACTGAAGAAAAAATAGAGACAGTTTTAACTCACGGTAATAGGACTAATAGGGACACTGGGAATATTTTTAATTAAAGACACCCACAAAAGTTTGTTTCGCATTAAACAGTAGGGCGTATTCTGGACAAATGCAAATGAACTTGAACAGTTTTGACTGATTTTAAGAAGCCACATGCAAATTGCAAACTAGCAGAGCAAGAAGAAAATGTGTTATAAGATGCAATTGAACACAAGCAAACGTCAGTTGTAACAATATCGGAAAGAACAGGGGCCAAAGAAACAACCATATGAAAAATTTTACGAAAAAATAGATATCCCTATGAGCCGCAATTTATATTCTTAAAAAAGAGATTTTGAAGCAAGGTTTGATTTTGGTGCCTGGCCACAGGGGGAAATAGAAGAAAATCAGTCATTTGCCAAAGGAATTAGGTTTACCGACGAAGCACCTTTTTATTCAAACGAGACAGTAGTAAGTTCTCAAAACTGTAGGTGGTGGACTCATGAAAATCCTGGCTTCATAATTGAGTGCAAAGTGCAATATTTTGTGTGAAATTTTTAACGTAAGATCGATTGAGCCCTGTTTTTTTAGAGGAAACTTAAACACAGTAATTTATTTAAACTTTTTAAGGACTGAGATAACCATTGTTGATGATAACATGTCACTACCGAAAAGATTGATATTGTGGTACCAACAATTCACAGCACGGTTGAGGTAAGAATTTTTTTAGATAATTTGTTCAGAGGAAAATGGATTGGCAGATATTCTGAGTATTTCTAGCAAATCTGACCTAACTGTCATGAATTTCTTTTTGTGGGGATACCTTAAACAAAAAGTGCACCGTAAACGGCCGTTTCAAAACGTGGATCACTTGGAAAATACTATAGTTGAGGCTTGCCTTGAAATTCCACCAAGATTTCTGAAAAATGCTTCAAAAGGGTTTTCCAGAAATACGATTAAGTGTATGCAAAGGGAAGGATGGCACACAAAAATGTAAACATTTTTTTTTTGTTTTAACAATAAGCTTTAAATTTTTTATTTTTTTATTCCTGTTTTAGTTTAAAGATAAGCTTTAATAAAAAACAGATTTTTATTAGTTAGCTTCTAAAATCCTATAGGATGATATGCTTTTCTAACTGTTGTATTTGATATGGTTAATAATAAGCTCAGTAGCACTTCAAAAATCAAGTAATATTCCAATAGCGCTCAGGGAATTTTAAAAAATATTTATTTGTATGCTATAAAAACTCTGTAAACTTTAGAAAATATATACTTCATCTTTAGAAACATTGCAATATGGCGTTTAAACTTAATAATAACGAAATAAACGTTAAACATTTAAACAAATTTAGGATGCTAAAAAAATACGTACAAAATTAATAGTTAAAATTTTTGAACAAAACTTAAATAATGGAATTTCGATGACAAACCACAAAACTTTTTCCTGACATTTTTCGAAATTTTTACAAATAATACTACTATACCATTTTTAGGATCACGTGACTATCTTTATGTATGTCATTTAAGGTTATTGGTCAAGTAAAAATTGATGCCAATGTCAAATTTGACCTTAATCAAATTTTAAAAAAGTTTCTCATATGGTGCAGACTTGTTGGCGGTCGCTGTATATTATTCAGATTAAAAATTATGGTAGAATCAGGTTCGAAAACGGTAGGGCGGTAGGTCGAGGCCGAAAACGATACATCTACCGGTAAACGGTAGACCTGGTAACATTTCAAACAAATAATAAAACAATAAATCCCTTTACGTCGGCTTTTTTCAAAGGCGGTATCGGTCTTTCGGTGTATGTTACCAAAGGTTAACAATTTTATTACACTTCAAATTAACATACTTATATAACGTTCATTTTGCCCGTGGCCCTATGCCCTATTTAATTCGTTTAATATTTTAGATTATCATGTGACGTCACGAAGCTTATGACTCATCCCCCCTTGTCACGTCTTGTCACACTTTGTGGACCTCTTCCCTCCCCCTTTACGTGTGACGAAATTACTGGATGACCCCCTAATCTACAATTACTCAAAGCGATTATTTCAATTCATTCAATTATTGAAATACCTACTTATATCGATTATGCCCAACACTAAATTTAAGACAAATAAAGAAGCGCGTGTATTTTTGTAATAACCCCAACAGAAAATAAACAACTCACCCACATAAACTGGTTCCCAAAATTGAATCTGAAAAATTCTCAAGGCATTCTCCATTTGTCTGAAGCGTTTCCAGTGGGGCAATTAACTCAGGTGCACGTCTCTTTGTCTGATACATAAACGTATCGCTCGGAACATGTTCAGATTCATAAATATTTGACTCTGTTTTAATCATTGCAGTACTCCTAACTTTGTTTTCCATAATAGCAGCCTCTTACAGATCTTTGGTCTCCATTCTTACTTCTGCTACAAGGCAACATAATAGTAGAATTAAATACCTTGAACATAATTATTAAACAATAGCAGAAATAAGAGACAGATTGAATTTTATCCACAAAGAACATTATCATAAAATCATAACCAACTTCAACAGAACCTAACAAGGTAACTATTATTGAGTTTTCCTGGGTTTAGATAGATAGATAAGAATTTATTGCAGGTTCCATAATTCCCAGATGGGATAGAACATGTCAAAAAGTAAAATATATCAATACATAGTAATAATATATTATGAATAACATTTGTTTCATAAAGGCTACCTTAAACATATGATACAAAATTTTTTTAAAAAAATATAAAACATGGATAGCAATTTTAGGCAAACAAACGTAAAATGTCCGACCCAACCTCTTACCAATAAAATGAAAGAAAATATCCCAGTCGAATTTCACTGAGAAAATCTCACAGATTGATCATCGATTCATTCAGGAACTCATGAAGTGTAAGTATGCTTTAAAAATTAGCACATTTTTTAGTTTTATTTTCAACTGATTGGTGGATAGAGAGCGTTGATCATTTGATAGTTTATTCCATATTTTTTTGATAGAGAATTCTACATTTCTTTGAATGTAGGAATATTTTGTTTTGGTTAGGATGGTTTTGTTTTTTTTTCTTGTTTTATAATTATGAGTTAATATAGGTACTGTTTTCAAGTAAATCAGAATTTTCTTTATAAACATGACCGAGTCTAAAATGTATAAGCTGCAGACCGTTAATATTTTTTGCTCCACAAATACATTTCTATCTTTTATCGCTCAATTGGTTTAGAATTAAAAAACTATTCAGTGTGACGTGACGTTTTGGTTTATTTAATTTTTAAACCATCTTCAGAACTGTAAATTATTTTTATACATATAAATAAGCGATAAACCCAGGAAAACTCAAAATATTTGCCAAACATGGTCAGGAAAAAATAAGTAAATTTATACTAATAAGATAACTATACTTATTATATGTATATATATATATATATATATATATATATATATATATATATATATATATATATATATATATATGGCTTGTTGTGTGTTGAGGATTATCTTCAATGAAAATGGCTTAAAGATGTACTTTTGTATGTTGAATACAAAAATCTTAAAAATATGATTCAACCAAAAATGTCTATTAGGTATGTGAATTCACAAAAGTCAATTCTTGCCTAAAATGGAAATGTGTTGTATTTCAAATAAATATTTCCGTTCAGATTCACTAAGAAGGTTTAAGATTTAGTGCTGGTTTAAATTAAAATATTCTAGTTGACCAGTTATGTTTTGACAGGTTTATGTCCTGTCATTGGTCAAAACTCATTAAAAACTCATGAATTATTCTGATATTTCAAGGATTTGCTTGGTTTCCAAATGACCTTTATCTTGGAACAGGTTGCTAGAATGAATTTAGTTCTATTATTGTCAAAAGTACATACTAAAATTGCACTTTTCTTTATAAATTTGCGAAAAAACTCAGAAACAAATTCATGGTATAAAACTTAGTTGTCTTATTTTTACACTCGTCAGTTTAAAATTTTGGTTGTCAAATTAGACCGGACTGGCGTTGGAGAATCTGGCCATTCACTTTTATTCCAATGGATTTTTATGGTTGTCAATTACATAGACAAAAGAAAGTATAGCCCCAACAAATTTATCAGAAAAAGTGGAAGACCCTTTAAGTACCTTTTCCATTTCAGGAATTGCCCGTTATTTGCCTACTCATTCTTATAAGGATATCAGAAAAATAGTTGTAACAAAAATTGTGCTTAAGTACCTACTAGATACTTTTTCTGAATTTAAAACAAAATATGAGTTTACAGATTCAAAATAATTTTCAGTAACTCCTAATTATGGCTTAAAGAGGGCCTTTAAGAATTGACAGTGGCAACAGTGTGGGTTTTGGTAAAAGTAAGACAAAATTACTTAAACACGATAAGCAGTGAGTATACAGTAGGTAGTTTGTCCACACAAATAATAAGACATTTTGTTAACTAGGTATAAGACCATATTTTTTGTGAGTCAATACAGGACATGAGTAGTACCACATCAATATCAAGGTTGCAATATTTTTATTAAAGACAAAATACAGGGCATTTTACAGGACGCCCACAATACAGGACAGCAGATAAACAGAAAAGACAATCCTTTAAAATACAGGACGAATGGTCAGCTTAACTAGGTATCAAGTTATCATGACTGCTTAACAAACTGTATATTTAAATGTTGTTTAAAATAACACAAATAACACAAAGTGATCAGATCACTTTCAGCCTTCTCTCATATTGATTGTTTAATTAACTCTTATCTACATACCAAATTGTTCTTTTGCACTACAATAAAAAAGTGGTATACTTACGTATGCAAAACTTTAAAACGGGTTGTTTATCGATTTCTAAACTTCTATAGACGAAAGAACGACTTTTTTAAACCTACAAAATAATCAACCGCACAATAATAAAGGGTTTATTCAAGAAATTATCAAAACGGGGGAGTAGAAATCACAGAAAAATATAGGGGTAGAAATTTGCTCTGATATATCTATATTTTTTCCTTGATTTTTTCCAACGAATATTTTTTCTGAAGCTCAAAGATTAGCAATTTCCAGTTTGAGAGATTTGATCTTCTTTTCTTCACTGTTGTTGGCCCTCATCCATGGGACAGATTGGCCAGCTCTCCACCCGATCAGGCGCTTCACCAGAGCTCTTGTTACTCTAGAGATGGCTTACACGTTACCCAGTTTGGATAGCATTGCGCATGACTTGTTCTTTCAGCCACACTTTCGCACTACGCTCCTTGCACAATAAAGCCGACGTCCCATGTGCGGAATAAAAGACGGAGGCGGAACGGAAAAGGCGATTCTATTGGTTTGATTTCAATTTTTGACGTCAAAAATTGTAAGATGGCCGCCCAGCGACCAATAGAATCGCCTTTCCGTTCCGCCTCCGTCTTTAATTCCGCACATGGGACGTCGGCTTAAGACATGGCTGTCACATCTCCACTAGTGATGTATAAAAAGTACATACCCGTTACAAAGTAACGGGTATTTGCCCAATACCCAAAGTACGAATTCCCTGTTGTTCGAAATACATGGTTACTTTTGTACCTTCAATGTAATTTATTTTTATACTTACGTAATGATTTAAAATATTGTTCATTGTTTATTTTTATAACTTAAGTAACGATAAATGTAACGAATACGCATAACTAACAATACTGTCGGCGTATTCGGCAAGATAAAAAAACGCGGAGAAATGTAAATATGTAAATAGAGACTTTTGCCGAAAGGGGTGTTGGCTCTTTTGAATTTTGATTATTATTAGTAAGACTCTAAAAAATAATCTGATATACTTTTATTTTTATTAGTTTGAAACATTTGTTTGCTTGAATGGATGGATGTTTTAATTGTTTTAATAATTATTTACCGACTACCGGCGAAAACTATTACCATACCATTAAAATTGCATTTTAAATACTAAATATATTCTAATACATATCCTTGAATCATAATGTTTCTTATTTGTGAATAAAAAACAATAAAAGAGTAATCAATCTACTTAAAAGTAAAAGTACCCAAAGTAACGAGTAACGGGTAATGATTGTAAAAGTAACTCATCGGTACAAGTATTCAAAAGTAACGAAAGTTTACATCACTAATGTCTACCTTGTGTGGATGAAAAACCGTAGCGCGAACAGGGATTTAGGCTTCATCACTCACACCCCTTGGATTTGGAAAGGACTCCCCTCAACAGGCCGTGTAGCTTCCCTTTGTATTCCGTCACAAAATACTCTACTCACCGCTTCTAGGTGATATAACACGAAATCAGACTTATGTAGTCGACCGAGAAATGTTAACGCAACCGAAGCCAAAGGCAAACTCCAGGCAAACTAGAGATTTTTGTTCTTTCTTTCTTTCCTCTGTTATTAGCCCTCATCCATGGGACTGGTTTGTCCTCACCACCCGGTCCGGCGCTTAACCAGAGCCCTAGCTACCCTTAGGGATGGCCTATGCGTTACCCAGGGCGTGTACCGTTGTCAACTTCGGTTACGGTTTTGTGTCCCGTAAGTATCGGTAATCTGAAAAGTTGACAGATTGGAAACGCAATATCTGTCATTAATGTCACCGAAGAAACCGATGCGGTTAACCAGGTTTGACAACGGTACACGGCCCCAGTTTGGGTGGTATTTCTTTAGAATCTCCGAATTGTCGGGTATATACCCTCGGCGATTCCGAATATAAACAATAATAATAATAAATGACAAAATGTCAATATTATCGGTACAGTTGAGGTTATGGAGTTTTCCGCATCTGGTAGAGTCTATTGAGCATGAATTTCTTTCAGTCATAAGCTTTGTTCGCGGATCACTTTTTTAGCCGATTCAGAACTGAAACAGACCAATTAAGGATTGCTTTAATTCGCATGGTCAGTTATTTATTGGCAGAAAATTTTAATGTAAAAGATTGAGGTTCTTAAGAGTAGAAACTCAATGAAGTAAGTCCCATGAAAATCCATTCACTATAGACGGGTTCCGAGATTTTAGAGTTTTCACGGCTATCTGCACTGGACTAATTTGCATTAACGATTTTAATTTTAATATAATGTACTGTTAGCAAATTTGAAATCCGGGCAGTGTTTTGTTACATTGTAAATGTGTCTTTAAATTACCTTTTACGTCCAGGAATACCTCAAAGCTGGCAACTTGTAATCAAAAATTGTCAAAGTTCGAGGAGTCCATATACTTAAATCCAATGGAAAACGTATGGGGCTATTTAAAAAAAAATGCAAATTCAATGATTTTCGTCCACAATATGCAGACGAGTTATGGCGGAGAATTCAAGAAGCATAGTATGGAATAACTCCGGAGCTTGCTCAAGATTTGGTGGCCTCAATGCCCAAAAGATTAATTTCGGTCTTTGAGAAAAATGAAGCAATGACAAAATATTAAGTTTTCTAGTTTTATTAAGGTATTTGTCAATTTGTTTATTTATTTCTATTTAATTAAGTTCTTGTTCTTTCTCCTTTGTTTCTGTAAACAAAACATAAATCATTAGTCGACTGTGTATTTTATTTCTCACAAAAGTGAAACTAGAAAATAAATTAACCATTAAATAATTACATATTTTTATTTTTTAATTAATTATATCAGGTAGTAAAAAACCTTCATTAAAGTTTAAAGGTATTGACAAACGGACAGGTTGAGTAAAAGCTCAACTTACCAAAAATCATGAAAAAGACACAAAATGGACATTATTTTCATAATAAGATTACTGGCATTAGGCCACTTCTGCTCTGACGGCCTCGAATAAAATGCCCAAATAAATTTTAGTTCGCATTCACCTAATATTGGTGGCGCTAGTGTCAAAACCAGCTGAATTTCAATGTCATTACTGTCCATTTTGTTGTGTCATTTTACATGTGGAAAGCTATTCTTCCTGTTTGATTTTTTTGGTGGTGTTATTTTGGTGCACACTGTTTTGGTGTTACAAATACAAACCCTTTTTATTTTCTTTGGATTTGACAAGGTAAATAGGAGTTGAATATTTGTAGATCATTTTGGCCCCTTTTTGTAACAAAAAGCCTCTTTACGAGCTACAGGGTAAACGAGTTGCTGTAGATTTATTCTGCTGGATATGCAAGGCACAAAATATCGCTGAATACCAGGTAGAACCAGAGATTTATTTAAGGTAACCTAACTTTAAGCTAGAATAAAGAAAATTTTATTGTTAAAAGCATAGCCTTCTCGATGTGCTTCGCTAGACAGGAAATTTGTCTCTGTCTAGCGAAGCACATGGAGGCTATGGTTAAAAGAATTTTTAGCCAAGCAAACTATGCTAATAGTAAATATAACATCCTTACTCAATCATGCCTCAATGTAGCAACAGATCGGGATTAAACAACGTGGGATCCTGTTTAGCTTAAATAATGTGTTTGAGCTTAAATAATGTGTTTTTTTTTTAGATTTCCAAACGATGTCTCGCTTTATTTACATAATGTTCTTAACCTTTGTGACCCAAAATTTCAAATTGTTATTAAAAATGATGTATTCACTCTTCAGTTTACATTCTTGCAAAGAATATGCGCCGCTAAAACCACAAGTAATTTTTTCACTTCTGCTGCTTAAAACTGGGATTATCGGTACAGTAGCTATTGTATTGCTTGTACAGATACAATTAGAAAATAAATAATAAAAAGGATTTGATTAATTCTTTTAAACCTTTCATATATTTGACAACATACATCAAAATCCTACTGGTAAGGTAGGTGTAAATATACAGGGATATAACAGTCTCCCATGCTATTTAAAACATTAAAAATAACTTTTTAACTAAACATAATCTTCATAACGAGAGTTTGGACGGCGATGCCTCTGTGATCTTCTTAACTGTTGTGGTGAAAGTGGCTGCTCAACCTCCGGTTCAGGAACGGGTTCATTTATATGCTCTCGCTCTGGTTCATTTTCTACATCGGCTTCGGGTAATTCAAGATCATTATGTATTTCTCGGTCTGGAATGCGGCGTTGATCTACTGGTTGTTGTGACTGAGGCAGATAGGGTAGGTAATAGTCTTTGTTATTTTTGGGTATTTCATTTTCACAGCTTTGAGGGGGATCATTCGCAAATTTAACTGTCTTTTTAGGAACCAATGTATTCCGTATTTGATCTATATGTCTTTTCAGTGAGTAGCCATCATCTAACTGTACTTGATAATGTAATAAACCAAACTTTTTAGTGATGGTTCCAAATTTCCACAACATTTTGTTCCCTTCATAGAATCTGACTTGGACTCTTTCTCCCACGCTTAATTTGCGTGTTCCGGGTAGTTGTTCTTCCGATTTAATGTGTTTATGTGGTCGTATTGCATCAAGTTTAATTCTGATATTCCTTTTTAGGTATAACTCTGCAGGTGACTTTCCACAAACAAGTGGCGTAGCTCGGTATTTTAGTAAAATTTCCTCAACTTTTCTCTTCATAGGAGTACAATCTTTAGACATACATTTTAGTCTATTTTTCAGGGTCTGTACATTACGTTCTGCTAATCCGTTGGTGGCAGGATGACCTGGTGCAATAAACTTTTGAAATATACCATTCTCTTTACAAAAACATTTGAACTGGTCACTTGTGAAAATTCTAGCATTGTCTGATACCATAACTCGAGGATATCCATATAAACAAAATATTTCTCTTAATAATTCAATGGATTTTTCAGACGTCGGGGCGTCACGAATAATTCTAGCTTCGGCCCATCGGGATTTAGCATCGACAACAATCAGGAATTGAAAACCTTGAAATGGTCCGGCGTAGTCGATGTGAATACGATCCCAGTTTTCAGCTGGTGGGTCCCAATGGTGCAAAGGAGCCTTTGATGGTGATTTTCTAATTTCAGCACATGCTTGACACGATTTTACCATATTTTCGATGTCTTTATCGATATTTTTCCAAAAACAATATCGTCTTGCTAACTGTTTCATTTTGGTGATGCCTATGTGAGTACTATGGAGTTCTGCGAGGACTAATGGTTGAAGTGAAGTTGGAATTAAAATTCTTGGACCCTTAAATAAGATGTCGTCTTCTAAAGTGTACTCATTTCCAGCTTCATTGTTTTTCTTTAAATCGGATTTGATTTTTGACAAAATCGGGTCATTTTCGGTAGCAGTTCGAATACTGTCGTAGTTTAGGCCATAACTGGATATTTCTTTAATTGATTCATAGCAGATTTGTTTAACTTCATCATTCAATATTTTATCTGTAGAATAGAGTATGTCTGTGAAGTTGGCCCCCCAAATGTAAAATTTATTAAAAATTAATGGAGTTCTGGGTTTCCTATGAAGAGTTCTAGAGTTATTTTCACTTTTTATTAATAGTTCCGTTAAAATAAAAGTAAAAACACTGTTTTCAAAAATTTCACGCAGCCCCCCATTGTTGCAAAAACAAAAGTTTGGCCACAGTGCTTAATAGTTCTAAAGGAGTTCTACAGTTCTTTGTGATTTTCGAGGCCAGAACTCTTACCCAAAAAATTCTAATACATGTTTTGTGCTTTTTGGGAAGGAAAAAATTCAACTACAAAATGTCATCTTCTTTATGCAGAACTGTAGAACTATTGCAGAACTAACGGGAACTCATGAGTTTTAAACCAGAACTCTTCGTAAAAAAATTTTCGGGGGGGGCCAACTTCACAGTTTTTAACTGTCAATAATTTAAGTTGTAAACAAAAAAATACCATTCTAATTCTACAGAACTATAGAACTATTGCAGCACTAACGGGAACTCATGAGTTTTAAACCAGAACTCTTCTTAAAAAAAATTTCATGGGGGGCCAACTTCACACTTTTTTAAAGGTCAATAATTTAAGTTGTAAACAAAAAAATGCCATTCTAATTCTATAGAACTGTAGAACTATTGCAGCACTAACGGGAACTCATGAGTTTTAAAACAGAACTCTTCTTAAAAAAATTTTCATGGGGGGCCAACTTCACACTTTTTTAACTGTCAATAATTTAAGTTGTAAACAAAAAAATACCATTCTAATTCTACAGAACTATAGAACTATTGCAGCACTAACGGGAACTCATGAGTTTTAAACCAGAACTCTTCTTAAAAAAATTTTCATGGGGGCCAACTTCACACTTTTTTAACGGTCAATAATTTAAGTTGTAAACAAAAAAATGCCATTCTAATTCTATAGAACTGTAGAACTATTGCAGCACTAACGGGATCTCATGAGTTTTAAAACAGAACTCTTCTTAAAAAAATTTTCATGGGGGGCCAACTTCACACTTTTTTAACTGTCAATAATTTAAGTTGTAAACAAAAAAATACCATTCTAATTCTACAGAACTGTAGAACTATTGCAGCACTAACGGGAACTCATGAGTTTTAAACCAGAACTCTTCTTAAAAAAATTTTCATGCGGGGGCCAACTTCACACTTTTTAACTATCAAAAATTTAAGTTGTAAACAAAAAAATACCATTCTAATTCTACAGGACTGTAGAACTATTGCAGCACTAACGGGAACCCATGAGTTTTAAACCAGAACTCTTGTTTACAACTTACATTTTTGATTGTTAAAAAAGTGTGAAGTTGGCCCCTCATGAAATATTTTTTAAGAAGAGTTCTGGTTTAAAACTCATGAGTTCCCGTTAGTGCTGCAATAGTTCTACAGTTCTGTAGAATTGGAATGGCATTTTTTTGTTTACAACTTAAATTATTGAGCGTTAAAAAAGTGTGAAGTTGGCCCCCCATGAAAATTTTTTTAAGAAGAGTTCTGGTTTAAAACTGATGAGTTCCCGTTAGTGCTGCAATACTTCTATAGTTCTGTAGAATTAGAATGGTATTTTTTTGTTTACAACTTAAATTATTGACAGTTAAAAAAGTGTGAAGTTGGCCCCTCATGAAATATTTTTTAAGAAGAGTTCTGGTTTAAAACTCATGAGTTCCCGTTAGTGCTGCAATAGTTCTACAGTTCTGTAGAATTGGAATGATATTGTTTTGTTTACAACTTAAATTCTTGATCGTTAAAAAAGTGTAAAGTTGGCCCCCATGAAAATTTTTTTAACAAGAGTTTTGGTTTAAAACTCATGAGTTCCCGTTAGTGCTGCAATAGTTCTACAGTTCTGTAGAATTAGAATGGCATTTTTTTGTTTACAACTTAAATTATTGAGCGTTAAAAAAGTGTGAAGTTGGCCCCCCATGAAATTTTTTTTAAGAAGAGTTCTGGTTTAAAACTCATGAGTTCCCGTTAGTGCTGCAATAGTTCTATAGTTCTGTAGAATTAGAATGGTATTTTTTTGTTTACAACTTAAATTATTGACCGTTAAAAAAGTGTGAAGTTGGCCCCCCATGAAAATTTTTTTAAGAAGAGTTCTGGTTTAAAACGCATGAGTTCCCGTTAGTGCTGCAATAGTTCTACAGTTCTATAGAATTAGAATGGCATTTTTTTGTTTACAACTTAAATTATTGAGCGTTAAAAAAGTGTGAAGTTGGCCCCCCATGAAAATTTTTTTAAGAAGAGTTCTGGTTTAAAACTCATGAGTTCCCGTTAGTGCTGCAATAGTTCTATAGTTCTGTAGAATTAGAATGGTATTTTTTTGTTTACAACTTAAATTATTGACAGTTAAAAAAGTGTGAAGTTGGCCCCCATGAAAATTTTTTTAAGAAGAGTTCTGTTTTAAAACTCATGAGTTCCCGTTAGTGCTGCAATAGTTCTACAGTTCTATAGAATTAGAATGGCATTTTTTTGTTTACAACTTAAATTATTGACCGTTAAAAAAGTGTGAAGTTGGCCCCCCATGAAAATTTTTTTAAGAAGAGTTCTGGTTTAAAACTCACGAGTTCCCGTTAGTGCTGCAATAGTTCTATAGTTCTGTAGAATTAGAATGGTATTTTTTTGTTTACAACTTAAATTATTGACAGTTCAAAAGTGTGAAGTTGGCCCCCCCCGAAAAAATTTTTCCGAAGAGTTCTGGTTTAAAACTCATGAGTTCCCGTTAGTTCTGCAATAGTTCTACAGTTCTGCATAAAGAAGATGACATTTTGTAGTTGAATTTTTTCCTTCCCAAAAAGCACAAAACATGTATTAGAATTTTTTGGGTAAGAGTTCTGGCCTCGAAAATCACAAAGAACTGTAGAACTCCTTTAGAACTATTAAGCACTGTGGCCAAACTTTTGTTTTTGCAACAATGGGGGGCTGCGTGAAATTTTTGAAAACAGTGTTTTTACTTTTATTTTAACGGAACTATTAATAAAAAGTGAAAAGAACTCTAGAACTCTTCATAGGAAACCCAGAACTCCATTAATTTTTAATAAATTTTATATTTGGGGGGCCAACTTCACAGACATGAATAGAGTGGTTGACTAACAGGTGCTCTAGAAAGACAGTCTACGTTCATATGATTTGAAGCCTTTCTGTACTGAACTTCGTAATCGAATCCAGATAAAAATGAAGCATATCTTAAAAGTCTGGCAGAACTCATGGCGGGTAACTTTGAATTTTGATGAAATATTCTGGTAAGAGGACTATTGTCAGTGACGAGTGTAAATTTCCTCCCAAATAAAAACATGAAGAAATGATTCACAGAAAACATAATAGCAAGGGCTTCTCGATCTAGTTGGCTGTAATTTCGTTCACTTGAAGTTAATGATCTTGATGCAAATGCAACGGGTCTTTCTACACCATTAACTACATGAGAAAGAACTCCCGCAACACCTGCTGGACTAGCATCACAGGCTAAAATCAAGGGCAAATTTGGATCGTATGGAGTTAGAACTTGATTACTAGCAATTTCCCTTTTTAGGTTGATAAAGGCTGATTCACAAGAACTGTTCCAACTAAACTTCGTGTTTTTCTGTAGAAGTTTGCGTAATGGATACGTTTTTGTTGAAGCGTCAGGAATAAATCGATTATAGTATGTAACCATTCCAAGGAATCTTCGAACTCCAAGAGTATCTGTTGGCCTGGACATGTCTAGAATAGCTTGTATTTTCTTTGGGGATTTTGATATTTCATTGTATTTGATAACGTGTCCTAAATACTCGATGCAAGTTTCGAAAAACGCACATTTGTTACTGTTTAGATGTAGATCGAATTCTTGAAGTCTTTGCAAGCAAGCGTAGAGGTTTTTCTGACATTCTTCTTTGGTTGATCCATGTACAATGATGTCATCGAAATAGGAATGCGTTTTTGCTAAGCCAGAGAGAATTTTATCGATGATTCTGTTAAATTCGGAAGGGGCAGTTTTGATTCCAAAAGAAAGTCGATGCATTCTATAGGTACCTCGGTGTATAGAAATGGTTTGAATATTGCTACCTTCTTCATCAACTCGTAAGTGCAGGTAGGCTTTATACAAGTCAAGTCGACAAAAATACCGTGAATCTTTTAAACTGTGAAGGATCTCTTCAATTTTTCGAATAGGATAATTTGCTGCTACTAGCTTTTCATTAACACCAATTTTGTAGTCTACGCAAAGACGGACTCCGCCATCAGCTTTTGGAATAACTACTAAGGGTGAACCCCAGTCGCTATGGGTAACTTTTGAAATCATTCCAGCTGCTTCCAGGCTATCTAACTCTTTTTCGACATTTTCTCGCAGTGCGTAGGGAACTTCTCTTTCTTTATGAAAAACTGGTTTGGCATTTTTACGTAGATGTAAAGTTACCGTAAACTTTGGCACTAATCCAATTTTTTGGTCAAAAACATTAGGAAATTGTTTTACTAGGTCATCAGAAGTAGAAGGTGAAGACTGGATATGATTCGTGTCAGAATTTATGCCATCAATCTGTTGAAGGTTAATGTTCAAATGACGGATCCATATCCGACCTAACAAGGGCTTGAAATTATCCGGAACAACATAAAATTGTTCATTTGATGTTTTGTTTTCATATCGTATAGATGCCGTAGCTTTCCCTATTGGATAAAAAATATTTTTAGTGTATGATCTGAAAGCAATGTCACATTTTTGTAACGGTATTTTCAGGTTTAAATCTTTGTATTTGGATTCTGGAATTAAGGTGAATCCTGCTCCTGAATCAACTTCAAATTTTGTCGGCTTGTTTTCGATAAACACTGTAACATAAAACTTTTTGATGTCACTGTGCGACTGTTGAAAAATGTCAACAATTTTGTTAATGCCGAAATTTTCTTCTTGTTCTGGAGCGATTTCCTCTTCAACTTGATGGGTGGAGTTTCTCGATTTGTTTTTGTTTGCTAATAAAGTAGAAATGCAAACTTTTTTAACGTGGCCCGATTTTCCACAATCATTACAATGAAACTTTTTTGGGTCGGTACGACATTGATTTACAAGATGGTTTTCTTTTCCACAACGTATGCAGTGGTTGTCGATACCCAGTTCATGATAATTAATTTGTTTTCTTGCTTTAGATTGTGTTCTGTTACGAGTCTGTGAACGGTTGTGGCGTCTGCTTCTTGATGAATAATTCTGTGTGTTGATACTCGATTGATGTCTGCTTCTTGATGAATGATTCAGTTTGTTGATGCTTGATGAAATGTTACTGGAAGACAGTTCTCTACTATCCACTTTGGAAGATTCTATAATCATAGCTTTTTCCACTAATTTATCAAAAGATTTTTCGTCAGACTGAAGCAGTGCCTCACGAATTGTTGTATCCCTTATACCTCTGATAAATTGCGCTCGAAGGAAAATATCTGATATATTTGAATTGCATGCACAAGATGAAAAAAATTCGCAATCAATTGTAAGGCGTCTTAAAACAGCAACATATTCTGCTACTGACTGATTATCTTGCTGGTATGAGGACAAAAATTTATGCTGTGATAACAGAACATTTTTCTGGGGACATAAGTGGTCTTGAAGCTTTTTAAGCAATACGGAATATTCGAATGCATTGGGTTTGTTAGGTGCTACCAGGGCAGCGAGAGTAGAAAAGGTTGAAGAACCTATTGAGTTCAAAAGCAATTCAGCAGAAAATTGTTTGTCATTAAATACATTTTTCATTTTAAGGTAATTTTCGAAACGATCTTTGTAAGTTCGAAAATCTTCTTTCTGAGGGTTGAAATTTTCAAACGGAGTAGAATTTTGCATACCTGATGCGGGGCGTTGCAACTGTTCGATGAGAGCTTGTTGGTTCGCCATCATTATGGACAAAATTTCTTGGAACTGCTTCTGATCCATGTCTGGTATTGACTAACTAGCTTGATATACGCATGGCTCTTGTTTATCTCGTCGCCAATTTATTGTATCGCTTGTACAGATAGAATTAGAAAATAAATAATAAAAAGGATTTGATTAATTCTTTTAAACCTTTCATATATTTGACAACATACATCAAAATCCTACTGGTAAGGTAGGTGTAAATATACAGGGATATAACAGTAGCTATGTCATTATCGTAAATAGGATAGTAATTAACTTTTAAGCCACTTTTCACAAATAACAACACATTTATCTTTACTTTTGAAAGGTAAAAAGTCGAAAAGGAAACTGACACGCTCACATTTTAAACTGCTGTCAGAACTGACAGTGATAGTTCCGTCAAAAGTGCTGGTACATCACGTGGTACAACACTTTTATCTTTTCTTCAAATTTTAACAATGGGTAGATTGGACGCCAACAATATAGTAGTAATACAAGTCCAATAGGCTTCATTTTTTGTAAGCTTGAGTGATGAATAAAGATTACTTTACTTTACTTTACTTTACTTTACTTGGTAATTATTTATATTAGTGGGAACAGCGAATTTTTTCATGAAATTTTGCACAGGCCCTAATTTTGGGTCGTAGAACACGAATCCGAAGTCAGTTTTTGGGGGTCTCGTAAAAAAAATTTTTTTTACGAGACCCAACCTGAGCAAAAAGGTGATCAGGTTTGCTCAGTTTTCATTGATATAGATATATATGTATCTATATCAATCAAAACTGAGAAAACCTGACCACCTTTTTGCTCACCCAACAAATTTAAAGAAATTCATTGAAAAAGCTAACCTAAAAGTTTTAAAAAAAATTTACGAGACCCCCAAAAACTGACTTCGGATTCGTGTTCTACGACCCAAAATTAGGGTCTGTGCAAAATTTCATGAAAAAATTCGCTGTTTCCACTAATCTAAATAATTACCCGTTACTTTATACATAGGTATATGGTTCTTTATGGGTAACATTCGATCTGTCTGTTATTTCTGCCATTGCTCAATTATATTCAAGGTAATTATGTTATTGTTATGTTGTCTAGTTGCAGAAGTAAAAATGGAGCCCGAAGATTTGTCAGAGGCTGCTAATATGGAAAACAATTGTACGAGTACCCAAGTGATTAAAACAGAGTCAGAGTCGAATCTTTATCAAACTGAACATGTTCCAAGCGATACATTTATGTATAGACAGACAAAGAGATGTATGCCTGAGCTAATTACCCCACTGGAAAGACTTGAAGTTATTAAGAAAAATGAAGAATGCTATATGGATTTTCCAGATCTAATTTTAGGAAACAGCTTATGTGGGTAAGTTGTTTATTTTTTGTTGAGATCATTTAAGAAATACATAATCTATAGTAATTTTAGTATTTTTACCTTTTTGGTGTTCCGTGAATCACCGTGGAATCACTTCGGTATCTGTCCATCCTTCTGTCACAGGCGCTTTTCTCTGAAGCTCGTGACGTAAAAATTTGAAATTTGGCACAAAGATAGAGTGTAGTGTCCCAATTATAGACGTGAAGTATAAAAAGTTGAATTTTGATTTTGGGGGTTGATTTCGGGGGGTAAATTGGGAAATGGAAAAACAAATTTCAGTTCGTAGGTTGTCAAAGGAAAGTTTATTGAAGCACGAATTCAGCACTAGATATGATGTGTTTTTTTACTAAACTTTTTAAACATTGTTCGGGAAAAATCCTTAAAAATTGCTGTTCCCCACCCTTATCACCAAAAAGATCACTCAGAAAAATCTGAAAAAAAATCATGACCATTGAGAATTAGGTGTAGATTGAACAAAAATTATCACGATTGAAAAATTTTAGCGCGATCAATTATTAACAATTTAATTGTTTGTTTCCTTATAACTGCTGAACCATTGGTTTCTGAGAAAATTTTTTTTAACAAAAAATATTTCTCACGATGTAAGGAACAACTTTTGTCCTTCCACGTTTTCAGTGCTCCGCGCATACGCTATGTGATTCGGCGTTGGTGCCGTCGGCGGCAGGTAGCGCGGCAGATAGGCGGAGATCGGGCGGTCGAGATTTGCTTAGGTTAAGTGGCGGCTGCTGGCACGGAACACTAATTGTGCAAGTATAGCATGCACTTGACCGAATTTTTTAAACAGCCTTGGCAAACATACATGCGGCCTACAGTTCAGAAGTAAAAAGAACTTTGCGACTGAAAAATATCTGCTCGTTAAAGTGGCAACAAAGTTTTACACAGTCTTTTAATTTTTATTGTAAAATGTTGAAAAATATCATCAGTGTTGAATACCAAATACCGGGACCTTAATAACGAGTTGCGCTTACTTCTACTAAAGTTCAGAACTTTGGTGTACAAATTACTTAAACTTAAACACAGTTGGGCTTACTATTATTAGGCTCAGAGATAAATAACTAAAAATATTCTCTAAATAATTTATTAGCGTTTTACTATTAAAAAAAAGGGTTTCAGTCTCCATAATAGTGCCAGGAAAAGAAAATAATGACAGAGCGGACGAAAAAGACAGTAAGTTATGCTGTTGCATTAAGATACGGGGAGTCCAAGATCTCATGGACAACCCAGGGCCGGATAGACAGTAAGCTTTCACCTGGGTTGCAAAAAATCACGATTTTTTTGAAAAAATCAAAAAATCTGATTTTTTCGATTAAATCGTGATTTTTTTGATTTTTATCAATTTATACTGATTTTTTCCTTAAATATGGCAATAATGACCTTTAAAATCACTTATTTTCATTATTTTTCTCTATTCGCCCAAAAATATTTGTTCAGGTTGAGTCTAGATTTGCAGTTAGAAAATCTCCTCGGCGACATACAAAAACAACTTGTGTTGGCATGAACATTTTCGGCAGCGTGCCGCGACTTTCCTGTCGGAACAAGAAAATTCGTTCGTCTTTATAATGTGCGGTTGACGCGAGACGGATCATTTCTTAACTTATAGTCGGCCCATACGTTCATAAGTAAATTGCGTCTTCCTATCCTTTCTCGTTTAAATCGTAGTGTGTTTTCAAAAGATATCTGAAATGTACCGAAGTGGTGGTAGAAAAAGGACTCTATTTGGCAATATTTTATTGAAAAATCGAATAAATCAGACGGAAAAACGGGAAGCAGAGCGACCTGTAAAAAATGCAAATTTGAATTACACATTACAATTTACACTTACATAATGTATGTAAACACTTAGTTTTAAATAAACTATCTTCCTTTTTTTGAATTTCCTGATGAGTTATTTGATTCGGCGACTTGTTTTTACAGCAGTTTATAATTTGATAACCCTGGCTTTCACCCTTGTTGGGTATCATCAGACTGACGTAACTCATCAGGGAGTTTTTCCCATAGCAAACTCGCATATTCAGCACTTCCTTTTGCCCAGAGAATCGCGAACGCCATGTAGAGGAAGCCACTGCAATACAAGAACAGATCTCACTATAGTAAAGCTAATACTAGCTATTATACACGGTGTCCAAGATAAGGAGGGCCAGTATGGGGATCTCGCTTATAGTTAGAAATACAAAATTGGTTAAATGGGAATAATAATAATAATAATAATAATAATAATAAAGTTGCGTACGTAAAGAACTAATAAAATGATGTTCCGAATTTTTTTAGATGGTTTTTTATTTTCAAGTTATTTTGAAAGAACTAAATTTTTGAATTTCTAATTTAATTTTTTTTTGGGCGTTAATATGAAAAGTAGGGCAAAACTAATAAAATTTCTTTATAGCAACTTGTAATGAACTTAAAGATTACGTTATCAAATATTTTATCCGACGTTTTGTCTTTGGGCAACGATCATCAACTTCATTTTTACAAGCTTTTATTTAACTTCACCTGTTAGTATGTTTGTATGTATGTTACTATGTTTAGGTCAAATATTTCAAGGAAAATTTCGACTAGTTCTAATTATCTCCTTTGAAATTTTGTACACGTGTATAAGTCTGGTGACAATGCAATATAGTATATTTAATATTGTTCTCAATCCAATATGGCAGACACCCCAAGATGGCGGATTACCTTTTTCTTCACAATCCCCTTGGCATGGGTATCAAATAAAAGGGTTTGACGAGTAGAATACAATAATCTATGTGACGTCATTCTAAATCCAATATGGCGGACGCCACAATATGGCGGATTACCGTTTTCTTAACAATCCCCTTGATATGGGCATTAAATGAAAGGGTTTGACGAGTAGAATACGATAACAGGTAAAATTTAGTAGATATATTGTAATTTTTATAGATCTCAAGTGTCAGTAAAAACTGAACCAGAGGAAACTGAAAATGATGTTGTCTATCAGGACTGGAAATTAGAAAGTGAAGAAGTGGACATCAAAGAGGAAGGATTTTCCCAAAACGCAATTGAGTAAGTACTTATTTTGCTATTTACACTTTCTTAATTTTTTTTCTAAATAGTTTAAGTTTATTTTATTATACAGGGTGACTTTTTTGAAGTGTTACAAGGCGATATCTCGAAAACGGTTTAAAATATTTTCATGAAATTTTGGTGAGTTAATAGGGAGATGGGGGACATATTTCAACGTTGTACTTTTAGCTAATATTAATTTAACTTACTTTCACCTAGTAGTCATTAACTCATTCTCTCTTCTGAGACGCTGCTCAACAATTTTCTACTTATTTTCTCTCTCAAGAGATGTGTTAGTTGTTCTTGGTAAATTTTTGGTCGCTGATTACGAATCTGGCCGTTAGATCTTCGTACCACGTCAAATTTTTGAGAAAAATGAAGAAGAATAGATAAAATCAAACATGTGCCGAAAATGATTTGGGAAGCCTCAGAGTGAAAATCATGTCCAACAGTGAATAGGGAATATGCATATAGCCCAAATAAATCTGAAATATATTTTTTTATAATCTCTACATAAATTAACTGTTTATGGCGGTTGCTCATATCCATTTATTTTGGTCTTTATTAACAAAAAAGGGATTTTCTGCTGCAAATTTTTGCGCGAATTTTGAAACTTATAAATCGTATTGGCGCATCCCATTGGCTGTGACGTAAAAAGTGTTTTATGACTCAAAATGAGTACATGGCGAATTTCAGTGTTGTAGGGTCATCCAAAAATCAATAAAAATGGCATTTACTGCGTAACTCATCCAATGAAATACCCCTGCACTTAAAGTAGAAGGTCCCTAAAATCTTATTTATGTATATTTCCAGCCGAAATCAGTCCAGAATCCTTCCAATCTTGCAACAAAAACTGTCAGTTTTGCGAAATTTTGACACATCATATTTTAATAATTTCGAGTAAATAAATTTCAATTCTTTGTTATCATGGCAATATTCGAAATTTCAAAAATTTTCAAATTTTGCATGTCCTCTATGCAAATAAACCCATTTATTTATAACTTTAACGAAAAAATAAGCGATTTAAATTAGTGGGAAATATTCTTAGATAATTAACGGATAAAATAAACCCAAAGAGAATCACTAAATAAAGAAAATAGTGTGGAATAATGTCGGATAAAAATAGGATTTGTCGGAAAAATCAAGAAAATTCTGTTTTTTATCCCTTAAGTACGCTCCTGGATGACCCATTCAATATTCATTTTAAAGTGTGATTATCCCTTTATAGGATAGTGTTGAAAAATTGGGGAAAAAATTATAGGAAAAAATACAGAGTGATTCAAATGTACCGATGTCGAGGGCAAAACAAGGCAAAAAAAAAACGAAATTTAATCGGCGATTGCTCTCTTCCTATAAAGAATGAAGAAACTAAAAAATACGGACATCATATATTTCGACGAGCTCTTTCCGATGACGTATATGGGATTTCAATTTGAACCATTTTGACCCCACAAAAATTAAAAATCGTGAAATATATGTCGAAAATATAAATTTTCAGTCTTTCCCAAATACATTTTTATCCATTTTCCAGTGATTTTAGGTTTAGGTAAATGAATTGCAAAAGAAAGTATTTGAGATTTTAAATTTTCACTTACGAATCCGTTTTTCGATCCGACGTTTTGTTTTCGAGTTATTAGGTACCAAAGAGGGGTCTGCAAATAGCATTTGTCGACCTAAAAAAATTTAAAAGAAGTACTTTCCATTTTCCGATCCCCACCAGTTTCAACAGAGTTCTGAAGCTCCGGGCCTTCTACAAGCTCCGAAAATTTACATCGATTTAATTTACTTTAGCGACGAAAATTTCGACTTTGTCGTTTAATAGCTCCGAAGCGAAACATCCTGTATAACTGATTTTTTTTACCGAAGCTAGTTGCACTATTTCTCTATCAACCCAAAAAATTCAATTGCTCCCCCTCTGACTGTTTCCTAGAACCCAACCCAACCCAACATGAACACACCTTTTCGGCTTTAGGTTAAGCTGTATTATCAAAAAGGTTTCGAGAAAATATATTTTCGAAAAAACGTGCTTTCAACAAATCGGTTTTCGAAAAATTTGCATATATCAGTCCAAATGGATAGGTCTAAATAAAAAAAATGCTAGGATATTGGTAAGTTAAGATGACTGTTTTCGCAAGAACAGGTTTATATATTTCGTTCATTATGATATAGTGTACATTTCTTAGAGCCCTAAACAATAAAAATATAAAGTTGCACGCGAACTTGCCCCTTTTGTGTAACTCGAGGTGACGTTGCATAACCCCGTAACTTTAAATTCTGCTAATGCCAATATAGTTGCTCTTAAGACTTCTAAGGTATAACCCAGCTTCCAAATGTATGCTTGCTGTAATAAATAGTTACACAGGTGTCCAATATTAGGCACTATCCTAATTTTAGGTTTCTCTACTACTAACTACTGATGAAGCAGCACAATCATGACATAGTACTACTGACTTTCTCCTTCACTTCATCGACTATTACAATAACATAGTATTATTTACCCCTAACTTTACGTTCAGGGCAAACTTTCCCATTTAATATGCACATGTTGCTTCTCGTTCTAACTGTCCATACTTCACAAGAGCTCTTTCTGTCAGCACTAAAAGGATAAGAAGATATACATACCATTTAATAACTGCATATTATAATACTATCAGTAATAAGTTTTTAAAATTTGAATGTTAACTTGGATACTGCTTAATAGTTAGTATTGAGGTAATAGGTACCTAGTGGTATGCAAAACATTACAAATTACATTTAGGGTCACTTGATCCAATCAAAAGCAGATGACGAAACAGTGTTGTTATCTATTACAGCATTTTAAAGGAATACTGAACTGGATCGAGTACCCCTTTGTAAACTTAATCATCCATAGAATATAATTTCTAGGATTTCTATATCCATTGTCTAGAAAGCTTTAAAAATAAGATGACATACCTAATACCAGAGACTATAAAGAATATAGACAGACAGTCAAATACACCAAAAAGCCGGTCTTCCTTGAGACATTTGGTGGGTTTACTGGTTTATGGTTTAAGTTTGTTTGCCCACCATTATATATACATGTAGATACATAGTATACATCTTTATATAAGGGTAGACAAACAATCTTTTAAACCATAAACCAGTAAACCCACCAAATGTCTCAAGAGAGACCTGCTTTTTGTTGCATGGCAGTGTTCGTCTAGGTATTATTTAGTCTATGCTAATAATTATTCTTATTATATTTTACAATAATGAAATTCTGTAAATAGATTGAGAAGAGAGCCTGTATCTGTTTTAAAAAATTAACAAGCATTTCATACTGCATAAAGACGCACTAAATCATAAAAAATTAAGCTCCTTACCTGCCAGTTTTCACACCACAAATTTCAGCAGGACACAATATAAAATCCGTGCAATCCGAATATGTTTTATAAACCCGGGTTCAGTCTTTTTTTTTTATTAAATTACAGAAGAGGAAATTTTGTTACCAGTTAAAAAACGCAAGCAAATCGTTTAAGGTGAGATTATTACTTTGACAGGCAAACTAACCCCACTTATTTGGCAGTGATTACAATGGGCAATCGTAACATACTTCAATAACAATTATTGTTAAAACGCTGTTTTACACTTAAAAATATTACCTGTGTAATCCGAGATATTATTTATTATTGTTTAGATATCAATGTTTTTTAATGGAAACACATTTTTAAAATTGAACAAATGGTCTACCGGGTTTCTAAGGTCCGCTGATTGACAACCACTGGTGTTGCTGTAATCACTATTTTCGGTAGCTTTGTCAACAGTAAGTTATCCAAATCATAATATCCTTATTGTTTCTCATATTTATTGATATTTTGGATCTATTATTAGCCTTGGAATATGACATAATTCTACATGTTTTATAATTACTATCCTTTATACTGAAATTATCATTTATAACGCCATTGTACAATTTTATAAATGATGTACAGTAAATAGTTGGCAACGTCAAAGTTTGGTCAAAGTGTACAATTATTGTCGAGGAGATGGCAACGTTTTGCCGCTTAGTGACGTAAACCAATCAAAATCGTTTTTGAAGATTTGAAAATTTTACAATTTTATTTTTTAAATATTTCGGAATATACTTCGTTTTAAGGAATAGTTTTATTTAGCTTTTAAATACCATTTGCTATTAAAATATGTTACATTTAAAAATATTTAAATTTTGTGCAAGTACCTTATTTTTCAATGATGCATACGCTTCAATGACATCGCCGGTTCCAACATGCACAGCAGACGTGGCCAAAGAATCGCACATCTAATTCACAGTCTAAATGTATTGTTCCGGACGGCCGAAATTCAAAATATTCTTTCGCTTTTCTAACCTTTAATTACTGACCACAATAACCTCTTTACGGACAAGTCAACGCGTTCGTAGGACTACATTAAAAGAAGAAATTAAAAGACTAGTAAATTCTAGATTTTCTATCATAGGCAACCGCAACAACTTTTCTTTTATAGGAGTAACATGTAAAAACTAAACATGGTTAATTAGAAGCTAACAAAAAATAAACCTAAAATCTCGAGATATACGAACATAAATTAAAGCTAAAAAGTCGATCAGACTTTTGCGAGGTCTGTAACATTTTATTAGACTTTCTTAAGGAACTAACGATTGAACTGTGAGTTAGTGTATGATTCTTTTACCCACGGATATCAATTTCTTATCTACTTTTATATTAATGTAATTTTTTGTTTTACTCTATGTTGTAGTGTGCCGCCTGGTGGTAGTAATCAAGAAAAACAAAGGTACAGATGCCATGTGTGGGATTGCCAGACAAATCCGAACCAAAATTTAAAGACGCTTCAGCTGAAACATAGGGGACCTGAAGAGAATGATTTTTTTAGATGCAATAAATGTGAATATCAGTCCATTTGGAAAGCTAATTTACAACGCCACATCTTAAAACATGAAAAATCAAAAGAAGTTGAATTATTTAGATGCGACAGATGTGAATATCAAACAATTAGGAAATATCAGTTAAAATGTCACATCTTAAAACATAAGAACCCAAGAGAAGTCGGTTTGTATGGATGTGACAAATGTGATTTTCGAACGTGTTATAGGAGTTGTTTTAATAGGCACTACTTGAAACATAAAGGCCCCGAAGATGTTGAATTATTTAAATGCCATAAATGTGAATATCGAACAATTAGGAAAGACCGTTTAAGGCAGCACATCTTAAAACATTTCAACCCACAAGACGTTGAATTATTCAGATGCGACAGATGTGAATTTCAAACTCAGCATAAAAATGCCCTAAACAGTCACTACTTGAAACATAAAAACCCCGAAGAAGTAGAAATATTTAGATGCGACAGATGTGAATATCAAACAATTATGAAATATTATTTAAAGCGCCACATCTTAAAACATGAGAACCCAAAAGAAGCCAATTTGTATGAATGTGACAAATGTGATTTTCGAACGTGTTATAAGAGTTGCTTCAATAGGCACTATTTGAAACATAAAAACCCCGAAGATGTTGAATTATTTAAATGCCTTAAATGTGAATATCGAACAATTAGGAAAGACCATTTAATGAACCACATCAAAATCTTACAACACCACAATCCACAAGAAGCTGAATTATTTAAATGCGACAAATGTGAATATCGAACACATATGAACGACCGTTTAAGAAAGCACACCCTAAAACATGACAACCCACAAGACGTTAAATTATTCAGATGCGACAGATGTGAATATCAAACTCAGTATAAAATTGCTCTGACGAGGCACTGTTTGAAACATAAAAACCCCGAGGAAGTAGAATTATTTAAATGCGACCGATGTGAATTTCAAACAATTAAGAAATATTATTTAAAGCGCCACATCTTAAAACATGAGAACCCAAATGAAGTCGATTTGTATGAATGTGGCAAATGTGATTTTCGAACGTGTTATAAGAGTTCTTTTAATAGGCACTACTTGAAACATAAAAATCCCAAAGAAGTTGAATTATTTAAATGCCTTAAATGTGAATATCTAACAGTTAGGAAAGACCATTTAATGAACCACATCTTGCAACAACACAATCCACAAGAAGCTGAATTGTTTAAATGCGACAAATGTGATTATCAAACAATTAGGAAAGACCGTTTAAGGAACCACATCCTAAAACATGAAAACCCAAAAGGGGGTTTGTATGTATGTGACAAATGTGAATATCGAACACTCTATAAGTTTAATTTAAAGACTCACTACTTGAAACATAAAAACCACGATGATGTTGAATTATTTAAATGCGACAGATGTGAATATCGAACAATTAGGAAAGATCACTTAAAGCGTCACATCTTAAAACATGAAACCCCAAAAGAAGTCGAGTTGTTTTAATGTGACAATTGTCAACATCGAACACAGTTATAAGAGTAATTTAAAGATTCACTGTTTGAAACATAGAAACCCCGAAGAAAATGAACCATTTAGATGCAACAGATGTTAATATTAAACTCAGTAATAAATGCGCTTTAAAGAGTCGCTTCTTGAAACAAAAACCTCGAGGAAGTTGAATTATTTAGATGGGACAAATGTGAATATCGAATAGTTCGGAAAAGTAATTTAATCTTAAAACGGGTAAACCCATGAGAAGTTGCTTTGTTTGGACGTAACAAACGTCGAACACGTTATAAAACAATTTAAAGACTCGTTACGTGAAACCTCCAAACCGTGAACAAGTTGAATTACTCGCATGCGACGAATGCGATTATGGAACACGTAATAAGGATTGTTTCAAGAACCACACACGACCAATGGGATCATCGAGCAATTAGGAAGTGTTCATTTGACTAATTTATTACTACTGTTAGCGTAAAAGGGTTACTTTTGAAAATACTGAAGAAACGATTTCAATATTTTTAAGTTTTATTAACTTACTCGATTTTTCGTGACGATTCTGCACGACGCTGGATCGAACATTATGACGTCACGCATCATACAAGCCCCAAAAGCAACTAAGTATACAAACTCTAATTTTTTGGAAGCTGCAATTCTGGGTGACAAAATTTTAAAAATGCATGTTAAATGATTAGGCGCGCTATATTGATTCTATTGTAAAGTGTATTATTATTTAGCTTCCCATGAATGTGTAAGCTAGTACTGGACATTTTGTAATAATTATTAATATTTCCTTTTTATATCTATGTGTTTATGGTATATTTTCCATTTCAGTTTCAATTTATTCATCATAAAAATTTACAATACAATTATAAATTTATAAGACTAGTCAGACAAAATTACAATTACAAATTAAGTGACTTACGTGGCTAGTACATGGTTGTAATCTAAAAACTCCTGAACGGAATAAAATGCATGTTCACATAAGAATTTCTGAGATTTTCTTATAAATATTTTTGTTATTTTCATCTGTTATGCTTTTCATTTTGTTCAGACATTTCACACCCATATATGATGGTGAATTCTGACCAACACCCAGCCTAGACTATAGCACACGAAGATTCTGGGCCTTCCTTGTGTAGTATGCATAAATCTTACAATTAGAAAGTTTCCATTTTTCTCATTTTCACTTAATAAATTTAATAAATATTCCTAAAATGTAAAAAACATCTGTATGTTTTGTTTTTAATTATCTGTAGAAATAAAAAAGTTATCGTCCTTCAAAGTTTGAGATGGTACGTTCACGTTGGCTGAGAGTCGATGACGTCAGAATACACAACTCCATCAACAGCGGAACAGGCGCCCGTTTAATCTTTAGTGTTATTCTTACCGGGCAGGACACATTTTTTGCTTGTTTAACAGTTTCATTGTTTGAAAAACAAAGACTTATGCCTAAGATAACAGGTTCGTATAAGTACTGTATTGTTCCAAAATGCGCCAATACCAGTGTAACTAGTCCCAATAAACATTTTTTCCCTGTGCCAAGAGAAGTTGAGAAAGAAATGGCGCACTGCAATGAAATGGGATAATAAAATACCACTTTCTTTTAAGGCTACGTTATACTGTTGTGAAGATCATTTTGACGTAAGTACTGAATATATATTTTTGTGCTATGCTTTATGGATTTTACATTAGGAAATTACACTATAATAGTAAATATACAGTGTGGTCCATTAAGTGTGCAACAAATGGGAAATTTTTTTATTGATAATCCTAATAATAATAAATAATAAAGATGTTTATTTATGCCAATAAAAACAATTTAAAATATAAATATAAAATTGATAAAAGTAAAAAAGAAAATCAAAAAAATGACAGTAGTATACTAGCTGGCATAAATAGGTAGGATTTTGATTTATAAGAAATCATTTCCAATCCTACCCCTACCAAATAATTTTTGATATTATTTTTAAAAGTTATATAGCTTAAGCCCCTTAGGCTAGAAGGAATATTATTAAAAATTACAGAAGATGTATATTTAAACGAAGACATATTTTTCAGTATGATGTTTAGGTATTTCTATTGCATTCTGATTTCTAGTATTAACATTATTAATATTATTCCTGAATTCAATTTTTTCAAATAAATATCCAGGTTTCTGAGTTAAAATTATTTTATATGTAAAACAGGATAAGTGGATTTCGCGTCTTTTTTCTAATTTAATTATATTTTGTCATACCGCCAAAAGTTGGTGCATATCCGATAACCATATCAGGTGCACTTAGAATGGCTTCAAGTCAAACAACATACAGGGCAGGTCAAAAAATATATTGAACGGTTTTTTAAATTTTGAGAATTGTTCAACATTTGACCCTCTTAAAAACCCTAAAGCCCTCCGCCAATGAGTACTAAAAACGAATTAGCTCCATGCTCCATACATGTACACCAACAAGTATTCCTGAAAGTTTAGTGAAAATAAGTTTTTATAAGGGTTATTATTCATTATTCACAAACCACAACTAACAATAAACAAATAAATTGATAAAATTAAAGCATCTTTACAGTGTCAAAAGAGGATGTAAGAATGGCTACAGCATAGGTTAAACATACTAATTTTGAAAGCTTAGTTCCTCGGATCTCGACACTATTGTATGAGGGATTATTTGCAAAAAAATCCATTATCATATCTAGAGATGGGCCATGAGAATGTTCTCAAGGGAATATTTCCGGAGAACGGTAAATTACCGAGAATATTTCCGAGAACCAGAATGTTCTCGAGAAAATTAATATTCTCGGAGAATTTATGGAAATTTAAGGTAATTTATTTTCATGCCGCTATTGTAACATAGATGGAGCTGGAGCATTTTATCTTTATTTCTTTTCTGTGTTGTTTTAAAAAACTTGTTTAGACATGTTATTTTATACAATGCGTTTCTAAGTCGTGTTTTGTTTATAAATAAAGTTACTTGAAAATAATGGAACTAAATATTTAATTTGTCTTTATTTTGACTAAGATGCGTAATCACGTTAATTTACAATTTAAATATTTTCTAAATTAGGTATTGTGTGTGCAATGCTATCTCTTTATTTTTTCAGATAAAATTATTGGAAAAACTACTTTGGGTAAAAAAATATGTTCTTCCAATTTATGCAGTCAAACAAAACATAAAATTCTCCAACATATAAAAAAAATTCTCCAAAGTTTCCGATAAATTCTCTTTTTTCTCACAGAATATTTCCCAATAATAAATTGTCGAGAATGTTCCATCTCTACATCTCTCTATTTTTTCAGATAAAATTATTGTAGAAACTACTTTTGGTAAAAAAATATGTTCTTTCAGTTTATGCAGTCAAAACATAAAATTCTACAACATATAACATAAATTCTCCCAAATTTCCGATAAATTCTCATTGTTCTCGGAGAATATTTCCCAAAAATAAATTCTCGAGAATGTTCCATCTCTAATCATATCAATATCAACTTTGGGTAGGTTTATTGAATCCTCACCAAAAAAACCTTCCATTTTTACAATATTGCAAAAAAATTCAATGAACATCACAATGAACGTAAGCATACTTAAATAATACTTAAATGTCTAGTAAACACGCATCAGCAGGCAGCTAGCCCGGCGACAAAATCTTATGTATTATGACGTCACGGTCGACAAAAGCCGCGCCTTAGTACCCATTTAAAAATTTAACGTATAAGAAATTAAATAAGTTCGTCAGTTTTGAGGATATTGAGATGATTTTTTTGTGTTTGACAAGATAAGTGAAAGACTATTAAATGATGTTGAAGTTACTCGATATTTTTGAAATAGGAAACTTCCTAATTAACGGCAATTTGAAGATATATAAACAAGGCAGCGTAATGAAGCCATATTTCTTTAAAATATTTCTACACGGGGGACCTGGTGGTACATTCTCAATGCATATTATTACTTTTTTTTGTAGTATAAATGCTTTGTTAAAATGAGATGAGGATCCCCAGAACAGAAGACTATACTGCAAGAGCGACTGCACTAGCCCATAATAAACAATCTTTAACATTCTTTCATCCACACTTTCTCTCAATTGCCTAACTAAAAAATACAAGGAACTAATCCTGGCACAGGTTGCATCAATATGTTTTTCCCTTAAATTGGCAGTCTTCACTAAATTTTTGTGAAATTGCATTGCTTGCCACGACCAATTCCTCTATATTTTCGTTACTTATCAAAATGTTTGTGTCATCTGCATACAGGACAGCACGACCCAGGCCGGCACAGCACTCATGAACATCATTAATAAAAATAATAAAAAACAATGGTCCCAACTGAAACTTTGGTCAGGGCAGGATTTTTTAACAAAATTTCTGACTGTTTAAATAGTGGAACAGAATCTTGCTGAAATCAATTTACCGACAACGTCTGTGTAGAAATATGAAAAAACAATTATGCGAGAACTATGAATTTAAATGAACATTGCAGCGTTGGGGTGTTAAATTAATAAATTTAACTACCCAAAGGCCCTACAAGTGCGCGGCAGCTTTTCGCCAGGAGCATTTATTTATTTTCCCTGATGTTCATGGGCAAAGTATTTATAAATGTTGCGGACAAATTTTTGAGCCAGCTTAATTCCATGCAGAAAGCCTCTAGATTACTAAATTTTTCAAACACCGCCACCGTTAAATTATTATACAGATCACCTCCTTTCTCAGGTAGTATTTTAACAACTTCAACCCCCTTCTCTAAAAAAAAGCTATTTACACTCTCGACTTGTACTTAAAGGTCTTCAAACCTCCAGTTTTAAACATTTTAAATTAGAAAGATCTCGATTTCAAATGTAAAAGTTTTTTTTTTGATTTTTTTTTAAGTTATTAATCTCTTTTTAATGCGCCAACATTTATCACAAATGATTTTTTTCTAGAGAAATCAGTGACGCAAATGTTTTTGTCTTTCTGCCAGTCACTGTATTAGATAGAAAGTAACTAATATAAAAGTAAGTTGTCATGTTAATATCAAATATTCAATAAAAACCAAATACCAAATAAATCGTCACTACTTGGCCTGGATGTACTAGGAATGCCGTAATCGTGATCAATAATAAATTAATAATATCTAAAAATCTTAATAAAAAGTAAACAGACCACTCCACAAATAATGATTTTTTTCTGGAACTATGTAATTTGAGGCGTATATTACAACGCTGAATGTGCTGAATACAGCTAAAAGTAATAGAACAAGACGCCATATTTTTGAGCGCGCCGGAGGAGCTTTACATGGGCGAGATTGTCTATGATTTTATTCTCTTCGTGATTAACATAACGTTTAAAAAATATTGTAATTTAAAAAGAAAATTTTAAAAACTATAAGCTTGTCAACTAAACTACTTAGTAATTCACGCCGCAAAACATATACGTCCAGATTCACTAAGAAAGTTTAAGATTTAGTACTGGTTTAAATTAAGATATTCTAGTTGATCAGTTATGCTTTGACAAGTTTTTGTCCTGTCTTTGTTAATAAGACGTCATTGAAAATTTATGAATTATTCGGATATTTCAGCGATTTTCTTGGTTTTCAAATGATTTTCATCTTGGAATGGGTTGCTAGAGTGAATTTAGTTGTATTATTGTCGAAAGTGCGCACTAAGATTGCCCTTTTCTTTATAAATTTGCCAAAAAGCTCCAAAATAGATTCATAGTATAAAATTTAGTTGTCCTATTCTTACAGTTGTCAGTTTAAAACTTTTGGTTGTCAAATTAGACCGGACTAGCGTTGGAGAATCTGGCTGATAATTCCTATAACATTAATTAATTTTGGGGTAATGTTTGTCCAGATAATTGGTAAACCAAAAAAATATGTTTACCTACTTACTTTTCAATAGAAAGAAACACTACAGATACACAAAGTCCAACAATATACTACAAAAATGTCTAATGAGCACAAAATCAAAATAATGGCAAAATGCTTTCTGAAAACACGGAACACAGAAAAATATTCTTAAAAATAAACTTTAATTTCACACGTCATATATCAAAATCAAACGGGCGGGGACGGCTCTGTAAATACTGTAAATAGCGAACTAGCCTTTGACGAGTCGAAGATTGCGGACAAGAGATATGCCGGTGCAAAGGCGTAAGAAAGGGATGCCCATCTACACGGCATTCGATGGGAGGTGCTGCACATATTCCACCTGTTGACGCTTTCCCGGCTGCAAGGATTAGATGAGGAATATGTGTCTTTGTCGCGTACATGTAAATGTATGTCCATTTCTCATCAATTCAGCGATCGTTTGTGCCCGCGAGGCGTTTTCTGAATTAGGGCACGTTTAAATCATAAAGTTGGCAAATATTTTGACATGTGCCAACGGCTGCCAATAAAGTCTAAGCCGATATTGACAATATATAAAATACCTTCTACTGTTTTCACTTTAAGTTTATTGCGTAGTTGCGGTTTTATTAAAATATAATTTGAAAAAATATTCTCTCTACTGCCGCATTCGAGTGTCGTAAACAAAGAATCTGGAAAACAGATCTAATGACCCGGAAGTTTTAGAGAGTCGTTTCCTATTGTTTCTAATGCAATTTTTTTCCAAAACAAGATATCGTTTTCAAAATCGTTTAAATAGTGTGATCTTAACATTCTCAATTCGATATTAAGATCTTGGATTTCATTTGGATTATATTGGAACTATATTGGGAAAGTGTAACGTTAAATCAGAAACTGAGTGTCAAACCTCAATTGCAATCAAATTGCAATTTTGTTTCAATAAAAATCAAAATCGTCAGATTCGCTGATTGATATTTCTATAAAGGTAAAAATCCTGAGATTTTGTATTTGATTTGTGGGATCGGGAGAAATTAACCGAAATCGTGAGACATCACGAAAAGTCGTGAGTTCTGGCAATACTGTCTACCCGTACGAAGCAGACCAAGAACGAACTTCGGCTGCTGCTCCGTCCCTAATCCAGGCATTTTGTGTTGCATAAATACAGTTGTGTTGATTCGAATTCACCGGCGGACGAACCCGTCTCGTGGTTAATAATACTATCCTTTTTTAACTACTGTATGTAAACAAGGAGAGAACGCTGGCCGACTGAAATCAGTTTGTCGTCGATGAATTCGGAAAAAAGACTATTCGTATACTGCGCACGCGTTCCTGTGGCGTACATTTCGTCCACAGTGGAGTTGAAGAGTTGTGCGCAACCTATGAATTTATGAATGAAACTTTAAATATCAGCAGTCCAATTTAATCCAAGTCATTGTATATGGAGGATATAAATTCATTAAAAGTAAGAGAGAAACAGACATGCGCGCTTTAGGAAGTTAAAAAGAGACAATTGGTCGACGGCCCACCAATAATATCAGGCCACTCCCACTATGAAAATACACTCAAACCACATGCGGACTATGGCCCCAGGAGAGTATCGCATAGGACAGTCTACTGTGAAAAAGACTATGTTTGGCAGTCAGGAGTACCCCCACATCAACACAGCCGCTCAAGCTCCTCAGAGCAAACAAGGCTCTGGACAACTGACAAGAAAGCTCCCGCAGGTGGGGCTCCCATGTCAGTTTTTTGTCCAACCAAACCCCCAAGAATCTAACACTGTCCTCATCATTTTTGCATTCTCTCTGTGAGAAAACAAACTTTTTAGTTTTGTCGTGGTTCATAGTTAATTGGTTGCTGAGGAACCGGTCAGAGGCCATCGACTGCATCTCCCCAACGCGATCATGAACGTCATCCAAGTTTGGTCCCAGTGTAAGTGCGGTGACGTCGTCCGCATAGAGTATCAGCTCCGATTAGTGAATACAAAACGCGATACTCCCACTTTTTAGTCCTTTTAACGGACCCCCTTAGTTTATTATTCACTTATACATTGCTATTACTGTAACTATGCGGTGGAAACGCTTCTATTTCTGGAACTTCATAATAATAATACGTAATAATAATATAATATTTATATGCAAAAATTGAGAATAAATTCTCTAACCACCTGGTGGTTAGAGAATTTATTCTCAATTTTTGCATATTTATATGTACCCCTGACAAGTAGACTTTCATTCATACGTTTAATATAATATTTATTGGTGATTGCACATACAATAAAGTATTTTCACAAGTCAAGTAAATAAAATGAGATAAAATTACAACTATATGATACAATAGTTACAAATATAAAATATATATAATAATATAAAAATTACATAATCGAAATACACAAAACATAACAGATTAAAACAAGTGAACAAAAATATGCCACCCAAACATATACACATTAAAATCTGATCAACAATAAAAATATATAAAAATAAAAGTAGCAGAATTTGCACCTCTCCAACCACTGCATCAAATCATCAAAATTGTTTAGGAGGTATTCATCATAGGAATAGAAAGCCTTCATCCTTAAATAGTTTTTGATTTTCAATTTAAATTGTCGCTCACTTATGGCTTTTACAGCCTCAGGCAATACATTAAAAAATTTTAAGCCATAATTATTGTTTATTCCTTCCCTGGCCCTAGCAGTTCTACTATAGTTAAGGGCAAGGCAATTTCTGGTTCTTTTAGTGTAATCGTGATAATCACCATTACGAATATAGTCTCCTGCATTACCTTTTATGTGCCCCAAACAACTGAGGATATAGACAGATGGCAATGTGAGTACGCCAAGTGACACAAAACTGGCTCAACAGCAGTCTCTAAACCGAACACCAGAGATTATTCTTACGCAACGCTTCTGAACCGCGAAAACCCTGGTTGAATGCGAGGAATATCTCCAACATAAGATAGCATAAGCAAGATACGAGTGAAAGTGACCATATATAGTAAGCACTAATAAGGACTCTATCTAGGACAATGTTTTTAAGATTACGTATTTTGTAGATATTTCTACTTAAAATACTTGTTAAATGGTCAACATGTTGCTCCCAACGTCAGCCTCTGGGGTCCAGAAACAAGCCCAGAAATTTTACAGCATCGGTGTTTGTTTCCAAAGGTCTTAACGAGAAACAAAGAGCTTGTATCTTGCTTTTATTTATGCTTAATTTATTTGCAAGAAACCACTGCCGCATTTTCGACCGCGTATCACCCCAAACAGCACACTGACATCTTATGTATGTACATCCTATGGAAGTCCGAAAATTGTCAAAAACACGTCCAGAGGATGTCCAAATTTGGTTCATGTTTGGTCCAATAGAAGTCCAGTTGATGATACAAATGTCACAAATTATGACATCCGCGGGATGTCAATTTAGGACGTCCAATGAATATCCTCTAGCACAACATCCATAGGATGTCCCTTAAGAATGTCCATTGGAATATACAAAAATTTTACTATTAATTTGCTAAATTACCTTGTAGATTCCTGCGTAATCCATTTACTATATTATCCTGTTGATATTACTTACCTTTTTTATAAATACTTTCACTTTCAACATTTCCAACTTTTATACAATATCACTTAAATTTTATTATTAATTGCTAAATTACCTTGTATCGTATGCGTAATCCATATTACTTACCTTTTTTATACATAAGCAGCATTCCTGGGAGACTTAAGGTGCTTTTCCTATGGGGCGGCTGACGCTCGCGGCTGCCGCACAGCGTCTGACGCCTAGTACTGCTCATGTGACAATTTAATTTATCCGTTTCTTTTCGAGCGTCAGACGCAAGCGTCAACGCGTCAACGGCAATGGATATACTGGCGTCAGCCAGACGCTGTGCGGCAGCCGCGAGCGTCAGCCGCCTCATAGGAAACGCACCTTTATATTCCTTATGGTAATAATTTATGAATATGTAACAATGTATTTGAAGTTATTTCACTTCGGAAAACAACGATAAGATAAATGGAACACGTCGCCCTCTTTTAATAACTAGTTCAATTGTTTAGTTTACCAAATTTCTGAGTGAGGGCTGAGGGCGCTATATCGAAGTACAAAACATGTCCAAAATTGTACATCCATAAGCACTAGAATAAATGGATATCCAGTGGGCTGTTCAAAAATGTCCATAGACGTACTGGATACATTATAGACAAATTTTGACGTGGACGTCTTGTGCTATCTGGGTAGGACGTTCAAGTACATCCTGGACCTGACGTCCATTGAATGTTCCGAATGGACATCCAGTGGAAAATTGCCAATGGGAATTATCAAAATAGACACCTAAAACCGTCGCGTCGGTCCAATAGATTTACAAAGATGTTCATCCATGTGCCTCCGTTACAAAGCCATGGGTATTCTCGATTATCAATGGAGATCTAAAAACCTCTATGACCAATGGCTTTACAAAAATTAACATCTATGTGACCGTCGTTACAGGACCATGGATATTCTGGATTCCCAATGGACATCTAAAATCATATATCCAATGGCTTTACAGAATTGAACATCTATGTGACCTCCGTTACAGGACAATGGATATTCTGGATTACCAATGGACGCACAAATTTACATGTCCATTGGAATTACATAAATGTATATCCATATGACCTCCGTTATAAGACCATGGATATTCTGGATTACCAATGGACGTACAAATTTACATGTCCATTGGAATTACATAAATGTATATCCATATTACTTCCGTTACAGGTTACAGGACCATGGATCTTCTGGATTAAAATACTAATGGACGTACAAATTTACATGTCCATTGTTATTACCTAAATGGATATCCATATGACCTCCGTTACAGGACCCAATGGACATCTAAAATCATATATCCAATGGCTTTACAGAAATGAACATCTATGTGACCTCCGTTACAGGACAATGGATATTCTGGATTACTAATGGACGTACAAATTTACATGTCCATTGGCATTATATAAATGTATATCCATATGACCTCCGTTACAGGACCATGGATATTCTGGATTACCAATGGACGTACAAATTTACATGTCCATTGGAATCACATAAATGTATATCCATATTACTTCCGTTACAGGACCATGGATATTCTGGATTACTATATAATGGACGTACAAATTTACATGTCCATTGTTATTACATAAATGAATATCCATATGACTTCCGTTACAGGACCATGGATATTATGGATTGCCATAATGGATGTACAAATGTACATGTCCATGGGCATTACATAAATGGATATCCATATGACTTCCGTAAGTGGTCCATGGATGTCCTGACCCTCTAATGGCTTTAAAATGGACGTCCATTGGATATCGTGTGCTGTTTGGGACCGGACTGCTGGTCAAGGAGTGTCAAACAAAGAAAATAAAAGGGTATGAGTGTCAAATTGTTGGCTCTTTCCAATGCAGTAGTGTCATCCGCAAACAACAGGATACTCGCAGTGGCACTTGCAGTGCACGCTCCAAAGTCCTCCTGGCACTCCATGAGTGACACTGCATGGCTTGGACACTGCCCCATTGTATGCCACATACTGCAAACGATCTGATAAATATGATTTAATAAGTGTAACACTATTATCATAAAAGTTATATTTAGCTAGTTTTGGAACCAACAGCTCATGCGACACACAATCAAATGCCTTTGTCAGGTCAAAAAAGGATGCCTGAGCGTACATTTTCGCCTCAAAGCACTCCTGTATGTATGAGGCAAGGTGGCTTATCGCATCTGTAGTAGACCTATTGCAACGGAAACCAAACTGACCTGGGTTAAACATGTGATGGTTCTCGAGGTACTCACACATTTGAACTCTGGGAATCCCGCCGGCCGCCAGAATAAACTAAACGCGGTGTAGCATTCAAATTTACTTGAAGCGAGTTAAATTTAATTTTGTTGGGTAGTATATTACAGACGCGAGAGACAGGCTCGTCTTGCGCTCTTTTGACTAGAATGTATATTTTTAGTTGCCTAATTTTTATACCTTTGAAATTTCAAGAGGTTTAATAAAATTTAATTATATTTAGAATAGTAGTAATTATCCTGATTGCAGCCAGAATAGGGCCTATTCGTGATTATTGGCTTTGTTCTATTAAATATCCCAATTACGAGCATGGTGCGAAATCTAATCACGTGGCGCTCAAAAACAACACCTTTCCCAAACCGTCTCCACTTAGTGAAGCTGGCGGCCACCATAGCTACCAGTCTTTTAATGCTGCAACCCGATATACTTGATCCGTTTGTTTGACTCCTAGATGCAGTGATGCCATATTTCTTGCTGATTTTTCCTTAAAACTGTGGTAGTCCAATTTTCCCGCGAATCATCAACCAATCAAATTTGAAGAAGGTTGTTCCGGCGTAGGAGTGTGGAGGTGGTTTTTCTAACAGGCATTCCGGTTTGAACACCAAGTTAGCACGAGGTTTGTTAGGCTGTGCTGAAGAAAATGGAATTTTAGTTTCCCTAAGTCCAGATGGGCGATTTTTGGTGAATCTCTTCTCAGCAGGTGTTCATGATGGCCATGGGTAGTTGGTAACAAGTTTTAAGCAGCCCTGGAATACTTCCAGATTATCCTGGCACGCCGGAATCATTCTTTCATTTTTTTTTATTAAGGAACCCTTTTATAAGGGTCCAAGGTTGGGTCTCCAACTCGAGACGACAGCAACGAATTGCTACAGAATTTTTTATGATTTTGAATTGGTATTTCCTACTCACATTCTACGGATCTATAATTGATTTGATACCCAGTTGGATCCCGCTCAACTATAGTCTTCACCATTTCGTCTAGGATGTCTTCAAGGATGTATCACGGACACAATAAGGCCAGAATTTAATTTATTAATAAATATTATTTTTTTAAAATTTTTTAATAAGACATATATTAGTAGTCATATGATTTGAAGGTCATGATGTATGAATTCAACCAAAGTTTTAATCATATTCAGAATTTCTTTATTTTTTTGAGTTTGAATTAATTTAAAGAAGAGGGGTTTCAAAGAGAACCTACCCGCTTTTAAAGTTAACATAAACTCTTTCATAATTTATTTAATATCTTTCATTTAATTATCTCAAAGAGAAAAGGTAATTAACGACAAAAATACGCATTGTGAACTATAGTCGACTATGGGGAAATAACTATAAAAACAAATATTATAACCTAGTTATCAAGCGATAGATTCATAAACAAACAGTGTCTTTAAATTTAACATTTTTTTTAACTTCATTCATAAAAATTAATATCTCATAAACTTAATATTTTCTTCCATCTTAAATAAAAGTAAATAAGATCTTTAATAAACAGACCAAAAATGTGTTGCACATAACAATGTATATAATGTATAATAAACATATGTAAATACGATCAGTGCTTATCCAATTTTTGTTTGTCCGTCCTTAACTCTGTTTAACCCACGACGCTCACCAGACGAAGAGCTGCCGGTGCGGGCACATTCAGAATCGACGCCGGGTGGGTAAAAATTAACTTGTCAATGACGTCACGGCCATAAGAAACAACGGCTGGCCGCACGGTCAGCTGTTTACCCGGGAACACCCGGCGTCGATTCTGATTGTGAGCGAAAGAAAACAACAGCAAGGGAAAATGAAAAAATGTCGCCACAGCGCTAAAGCGTTTTTGATCGGACGCACTGCGCCGGGGAAAGGTTTTGTTATCCCCTGTTTTAGACTTCGATGAAAGCGAATCGGAATACACCGATGGGCACTCAGTGCAAAAATGACATAATGAGCAGTGGCGTCGTAAAAATAAGTAAAATAAAATGATACATTTTTAGGTTTATTGTTTGTATGTACTTAAATATTTATTTGAGTGTCAATTTCTTTTCCTAAAATCCAAACATCCGCCACAAACAGATTATTTCTTGCAAAGCGCCGCTACGTTTTTATTGAGTCAAACTGTCGCTATTTTCGCGATTTATCGCTACTAATGGCGACACTGACGGCAACAGCAATCAACGACTCAAGCGGGCGCATTCAGAATCGACGCCCCGTGGGTAACAGTGGGTAAAAATTAACTTGTCAATGACGTCACGGTCATAAGAACCAACGACTGGCCGCCTGATTCTGAACGGTCGGTTGTTTACCCGGGAACACCCGGGCGTCCATTCTGAATGCGCCCCTCTTCTCTTATTAATACAAACAAGCGTTGTTATTTGTGACAGCAGGGTATGACATAAATGGCAATCAAACGTTAACTTCAAGTTACAGCGCCCCCACATAGCCTGGAGATTGAACTAAAGATAGCGTAGGCCCCATTTAAAAATTAATTTTTTTATTTTTAGTTATTCAAAGTATTTTAAAGTAGCAAAATAAACTAAAAATTTACAGCCATACCTTACAACGCTAGTTCGGTCTTATTTGACAAGCAAACGTTTTAAACTGACAAGTGAAAGATCAGAAAACTAAGTGTTTCAGAGTTTTTTTTAGCAAATTTATAAAAAAGGGGCAAACCACAATTACAGAACCAAATCCATTTTAGCAACACGTTCCAAGATGAGAACCAGTACTAAATCTTAAACCTTATTGGTGAATCTGAGCGTGAATATTTAAAAATGTAGGTAAAATTTGCCTCGAAGCGGCCAGAAACAGAAACTAAAACCAAGTTTCCAAAACTAAATATCTTTTCGCAGTTTCTTCTCTTTTACATGAAAGATAGTAACAGTCCACTGCGCCTGACATATATATTTTTTAAATGTCGATGTGGTCTTATGGGCAAAATATTATTAAAAATACTAAAAATATTAAAAAAAAAATATTAAAAAAAAACTAGACTAGAAAAATAAAGACTTTACCAAAATCAAAAATTGTATCGCAATTTTCTTCGATGTGCATAAAAGAAGGACACCTTTTGAGACGCCCATTATGTTCCTTATTTATCAAAAAAAAAAACATTGAGAGGAGGGCACAAAGTCAAAAATTGACAAAACTACCCTCTACTCAGGTCTCCAAAACAAAAAGCTTTTTTGCAGCTTTCTCCCGTGTACATGAAAGAAGGGCACCTTCCGTGGCGCCAGGTATATTTTTTATTTCTTAAAAAGCTAATAATAGCCATGGCATTCTTCTCGTTGCTGTTGCTCTAACGGCACATTTTTGACGTATCTAAAATATAGCTTTAAGTTAACTAATCCGTGTAAGATGACTTTTTGTTAGCCTAATGAGCAACAACTGTGTAAGTCCCAACTTTGTCGAAAATTGTGACATAAAGTTCATAATACTGTAGGATAACTTTTCGCTTGTCTTAAAATTGTCGATAACTCATTAGCTTACCTTAAAGATATCTTTAAGATGTCCTACACTGTACAAGTTTCCTTCGAGACTTCTACGTCTCGATTTAACCCTTTACGGTTGGTTTTGATGCTTTGACCGCTCTCTTTTACTCTCAACTAACAACCGGATATCTTAAAGAGCTATCGGCAATTTCAAGACAACTGAAGTCATCCCAAAGTAAAGATATCTTGTGTGACTATTCTTCATAATGCTGAGAATTATACATAGTTGTCGCTCAAGCGGCGACATTAAGTTAACAAAGAGTCATCTTACACGAATTAGCTAACTTAAAGTTAAGTTTTAGATACGTCAAAAAGGTGCAGCTACAGCAACAGCTACGAGAAGAACCTCATGAAAATTAAGGCATTATTATTGTTTTCTTTTAAGAAATAAAAAATACACCTGGAGCCGTGGAAGGTGTCCGTCTTTCATGCATAAGGGAAAAAGGTGCGAAAAAGTTTTTAATTTTGGAAAGGATTGGTTACAATGTATTTTTTTGTGTTTTTATTATTTTTTGCCCATATAGGTAAAAATTGCCAATAGCATGACTCGCCAAAATCAAAGGGGAGTCGCCAACGACTAAGCCGGCACCATCGGGGTTACGGCCCTGGCATTCAACGAACAGGGCTCCAAAGATGAATTGAGCTAGAGCGACCGTTGAGCTAGTACCTGGGCAAACTAGTGGTCAAAAAGGAGAAAACTTAAACCAGAGTCGTCGCACTGTGAACATGTTATCAGAACTAATTTTAATTCTACTCACTTAGAATTGTCTCTGTTTTATGCCAGAATTCAATCTTTATTTTATATATTTCAATTTTTATTTATATATTTTTTTGTAACGCTCATCAATGTAACATACTTTTAATATTTTATAATTATTTTGTTTTTGATTTTTTATCAATGAATATTGTTGAAAATGATAAAGACAAATCTAGTTTCGTATTTCTATAACTTAAATAAGCCAGGGGGTGATGGTGCCGGCGACCAGTGAGGGCCGCGTGACGGTGAAGCTGTCAACTCTTGAGTTGGACGGCCTTGCCAACCACTTGGGCGCTCTCTTGGCCATGGTGGGATTTCCCGAGACGACGATGAAGTGCAGCCACTTCGGCATCGTCCGCGGGACGCATTTCGAAAATGTTAGATCGTCGCAATGCAAGAAAGAAACACTGTGCTCACGAGTTTGCCTGTAAAGAAATAAGGACGTGCTACTACACTACCGAAGAAGCAAAGAGGGAAATTGAGAAAGACTGAATGCACCGCGAAGGGGGCGAACTTTGTGAACAAGTTCCATTGACGCGAGGGGGGCTGTCGCGGGACTCGCGGACGGTGTAGCGAATTGCAACTGGAATTCTTTGTCGTCCCCTAAAAGACCCAGCTGGACCGCATGCTCTGCGAACCCCGTGATGGCTGATAAAATGGACGGGAAGGAAGGTGAGCATTGCGTAGTAGAATAGTAACGAGATCCGCGGGGGTTGTGGGCAACTCGGATTGGCCCGAAGCGAGGCATCCTCGCAGCTTTATCCGCTTCCGGACTGCCAGCGAAAAGTCGAGGCAGCTGCGCTGTAATGTTAGATTGGGTTGATCCATGCAGCTCCCCTTCTGTCCGCTCAAAAACAATCCACGACGGGACCGCGAATGGCATGGGCGTATATAGAGGAGGCGAGACTGAGCAGCTACCCGCAGACTATCGTGACTAAATCCAGGAATATTGCAGACGAAGCAAGGGTGTCAGATTCGACCGACTGACATGTGACCTTTGTCTCCACATAAGTTAGTATCAAAATCAATCATGTAAAGTACAATGGCGTTGGTGCTGGAGGGAAAACTTTTAGCTAACCACTGGTTTTTAATTAAGTCACACAAGGTTCGATAGAGACGGCGTCTCTGTACTTTACAGGATTGATTTGGCTCTAAGCCGCCCTAAGGCTTGGCTGATGGTCGAGAACAGGCAAGTTAACCTTGAGATAAAAAAAATAGAACGAATGGAGCTGGAATTACATTCAACATACGTAGATGATAGAGCGGCGCTGCCCATGTGTGTGTATCATCTACACCATGAGGAATGTGTATTCTAAATTTGGTGTTTGTTGCTGGGCCAGTGGTTAAGCCTGCGCATTGATATGTCAGTCAGTCAATACTGATTTACTGATTTAACTGATTTATAAGTATATATAAATAAATAAAAATGCTATTATTGTTTTCTAAAAATGTTATATTTTGATAGGAGTCTGGTTTTTTTTAAGAACGGAAAAGGAAATTCTTATCTTCGGTTTTTTTTTTATCGTAGACAATCCACGTAGGCTTCAAGCCCAAGTACTAACGTACGGTGGGCGTCTGATTTTCTTTCCTCACAAAAACATGAACGTTACTAAATAAATATCATATTAAAACAAAACATAAAATTACATCAATGACCGTAATTAAATGCGGATTTGTGAAAGGACCCCATGCTATTCGGACTATTCACAAGGCGAGGTGGGCAGGTAAACCAAAGAAGTCTTAACAGTATGTAATCCTTTTTTAAAGTTCTAAAAATTAATATGATCATTCGGTAACGATTCTGCATATTAAATTAGGTTTTATTACTCTATAGTCTCCCATTAGACTATAGTAAATTTAACGACTTAAATAACCGACTGTTTTATGGCACTCAGTAATTTCTACAAATGCTTACAAAACAATAATATTGTTTAAGTCCATTGAGATAGCAATATAACATATTGTAATAAAATTATTAGGTTTCAATTTGTCTATGATACTCGTAATGTTAACATCAGTGGTAGATATGTATTAAGCGTAACTTTGAAAATGCAGAAATATTTTTTCAATACCCTCAAGTTCTTTATTTTTTTGTGAGTGGGATCTCAAACGACTCTGTGCGACACAGGATCGGCCACGGTGACGGTAAGTGGTACGAGCTGGCAAGCGCCAATTAGTTCATTGCGTTGTTTTTGTTTGACCTATGTTTCTTCTGTTTTAAAAGTGGCTATTTCTATGCATTTTTCTTCGGCTATTTCTTTTGTTTTAATTCTCCAATCAGAAGCAAGAATTTTTATGTCAAAAATTTTTAACAAAGAAGTGTTTGACAGCTGGTGTCAGCGACGATTTGTTACTCGCGGCAAAATTGGACAAACAGGCGTCAAAAATAATTGCAGTAAAGTAATATTACCTGAGACAAAAATATTTGTGATGTGCGATTATCTAGGAAATAGCGTGCACCTAATTTGTCCTGTAAAAAAAATTCAAGAAATACGCTGCTATGCAATTTTTTTAACAAATGACAAAAATCCTAGTCTTAGACTAGAATTTTTATAGTCACTAGCATTTATGCCATTTTCTGAAAAAAGTGCCTAACAAAAATTTTTACGGAAAAATTGGATGCATTTATAAAGCCTGCAAAATGAAATAAGTGGCTGACAGGACCTGTTAAACAATAGTGTTGTTTAAAAATCATTTCTGACATGAAAATTCTAGCTTCTGATCGGTCGGAATTTCTAGAACAGAAGACACATAAGTCAGACAATCACAACCAGAGACTAGATAAGAACAAGACTACTCGTGGGAATTATGGGCAATTTAGTTTCACGAAAAAACAGTGGATGTCGCTACCCATACTTCATCGTGTGATCAGCGGCCACTAGGAAATAATTTTCTATAATTTTTACCGACTATTGCAAGACTGCGTTGCCAGCGTATTGTTGGCCCACAACGCAACGGGTGGATTTTGGGCGAGCGCGACGGCATCGGCAGTGCAATCATTAACGAAGGACATCACTGCTTGAGTTGTTGGGCTTAGATTTAAAACGATGTTGGTCAACCGGAAGCATAATGAAATGTATATTTTCAGTGGGAAAGTGTTTTTAGTAAGCAGTTTTGTTAAAATCTTAGCGGGGTAGTAAATTAAATTAACTAGTATTTGACAATAATAATTAATTCCTGGAGGTTGCCGCGATTGTGCGAAAAAAAACGGTCAAGTGCGAGAAACCTAAAAAAAAACGGCACAAAAACTCTTGAAATCGACAATTTTTGCGTGGGTACTTCGGAATGGAAGGACCGAGTTTAATAAATTTTTCTCCGTTGTATTAAGCATGACGGTTCGGTGGTCCTGTTGGTATTTGACTTTAAAAAATAATGAAGGGAGGGGTGAGAGGGATAAAACCGGAGCGGCTTAGAATTTTTCCGAAAATATTGACTAATATTTCATTTTCGGGCTTAATAAGGGCATACATTTTAATTTTGTCTAGCAGATGTTCAAAAACATTACCGGGGGGTGCCTAAAAGGAGAAGGGAAATTGTCCAAAAATGTTAACTAATGTCATTTTCGGGGTTATTGTGGTCAGGAATTCTAATTTTGTCTAACATTTGTTAAAAAAAAATTAACGGGAAGAGGGGGTATGTGATAAAAAGGAGTGACTAGGAGTTTTTCAAAAATGATAGCTACTATATCATTTTCGAGGTTATTGAGGTCAGAAAATCTAATTTTGTCCAACAGATGTGAAAAAAAAAATAATGGGAGGGGGACGTGATAAAAAGGAGTGACTGAATTTCTTTAAAAAACGCGAACTAAGATGTCAATTTCGGGGTTAGCGAGGTCAGAATATTAAATCTTTTCTAACAAATGTTAAAAGAAAAGTTACGGGGGGTTAAAGATAATAAAAGAAACGGCTGAGCATTTCTTCAAAAATGTCAACTAATATATCGTTTTCGGGGTTTTTGAAGTCAGAAAATTTAGTTTTGTCCACCCGATGTTAAAAAAGTAACTGGGGGAGGGATAAAAAGGAGCGATTGGGAATTTCTCCAAAAATGTTAAATAACATGTAATTTTCGAGGTTACTGAGGTCAGAAAATTTAATTTTGTGTATCCGATGTTAAGAAAATTGACGGCGGGGGAGGGGGGATAAAGAGTAGCGACTGCCAATTTCTCCAAAAGAGTAAACTAATGAGTCATTTTCGAGGTTATTGAAGTCAAAAGTCATAAAACGAATATAAAAAAATTACGACGGGGGAGGTGGAAAATATTAACCATGTCATTTTCGGGGCTACTGAGGTCTGAAAATCCAATATTACAGGAACGTTACAAATTTAAAGAGGGGGCGATAAGATGAAGAGGCAGGGAGAATAGGTGAACTAAAAAGAAAGAAATAATTTTTTTTCGCAAAAATGAACCGACTTCGCAAAAGAAAAAGCACTAAAAAGTATGAAATAATATTTTTACGTATTTATAACTGTGTTTAATGGTAAACTTAATTTTGTTCAAAGTTAGGTAACTTGCACAGTGAAGTTCTGAACTTTGAAGTCGGCGCAATTTCAAGTATGAGGATTCGTAATGATAATTCATAAACAATTAATAAGAAGTTGCGCTTCCTTTAAAGTTCAGAACTTTTGTGTACAAATTACTAAAAGTCGAACGCAGTTAGGCTGGCCATTAGAGTTGGTAAGAAATAACTAAAATTAAAATATACTTGAAATTGCGCCGACTACAAAGTTCAGAACTTCAGTGTACAAGTTTCCTAATTTTGAACAAAATTAAGTTTACCATTAACCACAGTTATAAATATAGGTAAAAATATTCGGTTCATTTTATCAAAAAAAAAATTATGTGTAATTGAACTACTTTTAAAAATATTTAACCACTTCCCTATATTACGTCATTACATTACGTGTACGTCGACGCGTGCCAAAAATCACGTTAGAACAAGTTCCCGGAAATTTTTCGTCTGGCGTTTCCAGTCCAGTGAGCGATAAGCAAACCTAATATAGAATTTGCATGTTTTGAAAATTTTCTAAAAATCAAAATTTATTATTTTTTTAAACCTACTCCCATTAGGTACCTAATATGTTTTAGTTTTGTATTTTTGTACCAAAAATAAACTGTGTTAATAATAATAATTTATGTTTAAATTTAAGTCAGTGGACAATTAACTATAAAATAAAGTTTAAATAATAAAGATTTTATTTTATTTAAAATTTTTTTTGCTTGATGTAAAGTCATATTTTAATCATTTTTGTAACTACGGCTACGGCACTGGTTTTTTGAGCCTCAACAGTAAATGTCTGGTTTGTAGTTAAAAAAAATAGGTAACTATTTAACTACTAACTACTTAGTAGTTACTTAGTAGTTAACTACTTTTTTGATAAAGTAGTTAGTAGTTATATTCAGTGGCGCACCCAGGATTTTGTCTTGGGGGGGCTGAATAGTGCTATTCGGTGGATTTTTTCAATTGGTGGTGCACTTTTTAAATTTTTGTGTGTGTTGGTCTGGGGGGCTGCAGAGCAGCCCCCCCCCCCCCCCCCCCAATTCAGGTTGGTCACATCCAAACAAACTGACTCCTTTTGAGTTTTCATGTTCCAAGATGTGGCGTTTTAAGGCAGTTTTTCTAATTTTTTTTTATGTTCTGACAGCCCACGAAGACCGAAGTCTAAGTACTATGTACCGTGGGTGTACTGGGGAAATCCGACTCACACATCCAGAGCTGGAAACATCCTGTTATATATTCCCACAAGTTATATTTTAATTTGGGTTAACTTGCGATAGGTCTCTAATCCTACCTGTGCCTTATCTTTGTTACTTTTTATATCCATTGATATACACGCAGATTGTCTGCATAAAGAGAATAATTTTAAGTAGTAATAAATTGATGTTCAATCATCTTAGTGTCCTTATTTACTCCTTGTTAATTATTGAATATCAATAATAACGCAAGACATAACATTGGCGACGAGGTAGTGGCTTTAAAAGCCTACGGACCGATTCGGGTATTCGCGAAGTGGTGTATTTAGTAAAAAAAAACTAAGGAAATTCTTAGTAAAAAACGGTCAAGTGACGGTAATAAATGGCGCCGCCGGAAACAAGTATGTCGGGAACCAAAGTTGAAATGATTGGACTTTTGGGTTCGCTAAATAATTTCGATCCAAAATTTTCCGATTTTTCCGTTTTTAGTGAAAGACTTAAGCAATTTTTTATTGCAAATGGTATTTCGGACAATGAACGTAAACGGGCAATTCTGCTGAACACTCTTTCTGAGGACTGCTACGTTCTAGTTCGTAATTTATGTGTACCGGACTCGCCAGAGAGTAAAACTCACGATGAGTTAATTAAATTACTCAAGGAGCATTTTTCCCCGGTAAAATCACATTTTGCAGAAAGACTTAAGTTTTATAGTGGTAAACGGAAATCCAGAGAATCAGTTGCCGATTGGGAGGCAAAAGTTAAGCTTCAACTTGTGGCTTTGGTACCGAACTTTCTACGGTTATGCGTGATATCTTCGTCATAGGAATTAATGACGATAAAATAATGGATAGGCTTTTTGAAGAGGATGCTTCAAAAGCCAGTTTTAAGCAAGTAGTTAAAATTGCTCTTAGCAAAGAGTCTGCTTTACGTGAGCACGAGGTAAGAAACCTGGAAGCTGGTATTAAGACTGAGCCAGTTAATTTCCAAAATTCGCAGCACCATGGGAAGCAAAAGACACGAGCCAAGTATGGTGTACCACAATACATTGGTAGTAAAAACAACAGCCAACAAAATCGTTTCCAGAATGATGCAGCAGGTGGCAAGAATATCCAATTTCGAAATAAGTGCATAGTGTGTGGTCGTAAGAATCATGTATCTAATGACTGTGTATTTAAAAACTGTGTTTGTCACAATTGTGGCATTAAAGGTCATTTAGCTCCACAATGTAAACGTAATAGGCAACATTTTTTGCAGGACTCGGAAAATAATTTTTCTCATATTCAGGATAGGAATGACTCTATTTTTTATAATAATACTCATGCTAGCTCGGATGAGTCTATTTTTAATACTCAAGATGATGATATAAATAATATAGATAGTTCGGAAAACGTTAAACCATTTTTTGTAAAATTAATTTGTGAAAATATTCCTTTAAACTTTGAGGCCGATTCGGGTTTTGCACATTCAGCTATATCGGAAAAATTATATTTAAAACATTTTAAAAATAAACAATTGTTTAAAAATGATTTATCGTTAAAGGATTATGTAGGTATAACTTTCAAACCATTGGGGTATTTAAACGTAAATATACATTTTGAAGGGAGGTCTTACATTTTAAAGACTTATGTTGTGAAAAATGGCGGTCCTCCATTAATTGGACGCAATGGTTTACAAATGTTAAATTTTGGTATTTGTAGAGTGGAAAATGTATCAAAGAATGAACAGCATTTTGCTAACAATAACCTTCATAACTTTACTATTAGTAAAGTAGTTGTAGATTCATCTACTAAGCTTTCAGACTTATTAATAAAATATAAGGATATATTTGAACCAAAACTTGGTACTTTTAACAAATTTAAGGTTAGTTTAATTTGGAAAAAAGATTCAATTCCAAAATTTTACAAGGCAAGGCCGGTGCCTTTTGCTTTAAAACCTAAAATAGACGAAGAAATTGAGCGACTCGTAAATAATGGGGTTTTAATTAAAACCGAATTTACAAATTGGGCAACGCCTATAGTGCCAGTTATAAAGTCTAACGGCGGTATTCGCATATGCGGAGATTTTAAAATTACTTTAAATCCTCAGCTGGAAACTCAGCATTTTCCTTTACCGCGTATAGAATATCTGTTTACTCAGCTACAAGGTGGGGGATAAGTTTTCAAAAATTGATTTGTCCGAAGCCTATCAGCAAATTTTACTGACGGAGGAATCGAGAAAACTTGTCACTATCTCTACTCATAAGGGTTTTTTTTCGTATACCACATTACCGTATGGAATAACTAGCGCCCCCGCTATTTTTAAAAATATAATGGAACAAATGTTCATAATGCCGGGTGTTGTGTGTTTTCTAGACGACATATTGGTGACAGGTAGAAATGACCTTGAACATATGGAGCGCCTGGAAAAGGTTTTTCAGCGGCTTCAAGAGAGTGGTCTTAAGGTAAAGAAAGATAAATGTTTTTTGTTTCAGGATTTGGTAACATATTTAGGTCATAAAATTGATAAAAATGGTCTTCATACCTCTGAAGAGAGAGTTTTGGCGGTTAAAGAATGCCCTATTCCTAAAAATATAACTGAGCTAAAGTCATTTTTAGGCACGCTAAATTTTTACTGTAAATTTCTTCCTAATGTTTCTTCAGTTTTAAAACCTCTTTATGATTTACTTAAAAAAGACGTCAAATGGTTGTGGTCATTAGAATGTGACAACAGTTTTCAAAAAGCAAAGACAATGTTGTTATCTGCTGGTATCTTAACACATTTTGATCCGACTAAAAAAATTAAATTATCGGTTGATGCAAGTCAATTTGCTTTAGGCGCAACCTTAAGCCATATTTTTGATAATAATGTAGAAAAGCCGATTGCGTTTGCATCACGATTATTAAATAAAGCCGAAATATCTTATTCTCAAATTGAAAAGGAGGCCTTGGCCATAATTTTTGCAGTTAAAAAATTTTTTCAATACATTTATAATCAAAAATTTTTATTAGTCACTGATCATAAACCTTTATTAACCATTTTTGGTGCAAAAAAGGTATTCCAGTTTTTGCAGCAAATCGTTTGCAAAGATGGGGACATATTTTGTCAGCTTTTAGTTTTGAAATAAAATATGTTAGTTCAGATAAAAACACAGCTGATTTTTTATCTAGAATGCCTTTAAAAATGTCGATACCAACTGATAGTGATAAAAACTTTTTCTCGGATATTTATTCAGAAATATCATATTTAAATTTATTAGAAGATGTAAATTTACCTGTAAATTTTTTACAGATAAAAAGCCAGACAAATAAAGATGTGGTTTTAAACAAGATAATTTTTTATGTTCGCCACGGATGGCCTGCTTCTTGTCCATCTGACGAATTTAAACCATATTTTAATAAAAGACACGAGATAACAATAGAACAGGGATGTCTCATGTGGGGTTTTCGTTTAATTATACCTCAAAAATTTCAAAAAATTATTTTAGATGAGTTACATAGCACCCATATGGGAGTTATTAAAATGAAGTCTCTTGCAAGGTCTTACGTGTGGTGGCCTTCAATAGATAGTGATATTGAAAATTTAGCAAGATGTCAGTCTTGCGCAATTTTTGCGAGTAATGCTTCAAACACTACTTTAGAAGTGTGGGAGTGGCCAAAAAGACCCTGGACACGCCTACATGCAGATTTTTTTGGACCACTGTTTAATAAAAATTTTCTTGTTATTATAGATGCAACATCCAAATGGATTGAATGTTTTGAAATGCATAATATTACAGCTAGTTCAACTATAAAAGTTTTCCGTGAGATTTTTGCAAGATATGGTTTGCCTTTACAAATATGTACTGATAACGCAACAACTTTTGTTTCAGAAGAATTTCAAAATTTTCTTTCAGAAAGCGGTGTCAAACATTTGACAGGGGCTCCATATCACCCTGCGACTAACGGTTTAGCCGAAAGTGCGGTAAAAATTATGAAAAAGGCAATTTTAAAAGCTAAACATGATAATCCAAGTATGGATATTCATTTAATTCTAAATAGATATTTATTTCATTATAGAAATACCGCACATACCACGACGGGAGAAACTCCTGCAAAAATCTTAATGGGTCGAAATCTAAGAAATAAATTTGACCTTTTATTACCTTCGGTTTCCACCGTTGTTGAAAATAAACAAAATTTACAAAAAAAATATTTCCGGGCTCATAAAAATGTTGTTTTCAAAAACGGCGATCGGGTATGGGTTCGCGATTTTAGAGCAAACAAAAGTCCTTGGTGTCAAGGAGAAGTATCTGAAGTGCTTGGTAGAAGAACCTACTTCATTAAAACCGATTGTGGAATGCAATGGAAGCGTCATGCTAATCAAATTAAACATAATTTTTGTGCAATAAAAAAAAATGATGTTTCAATTCTTCCACGCTCGGAATTAGATAAAGAGATTCAACCTGGTTATGGGTATGTGAATGCTGATGATTTAAACATATCACAAAATAGTGAAGTTCAACCAAGCAGTGCCCATGTTAAAGTGTTAAGAAGACGTAGTCAAATTAAACCACCTGAACGATTGGTTGTAGGTTTAAATTAATGTATATTTGAGCATAATGTATAGTAAGGTAGTTAATCCGAAGTTTTCAAATTTGGGGGAAAGGTGTTATATATTCCCACAAGTTATATTTTAATTTGGGTTAACTTGCGATAGGTCTCTAATCCTACCTGTGCCTTATCTTTGTTACTTTTTATATCCATTGATATACACGCAGATTGTCTGCATAAAGAGAATAATTTTAAGTAGTAATAAATTGATGTTCACTCAGATTAGTGTCCTTATTTACTCCTTGTTAATTATTGAATATCAATAATAACGCAAGACATAACACATCCGTACGGACTTCACCAGCCCTTTAAGAGGATGTATGGGGTGGTACCACCTCGGTCGAGGAAGAAATCCTCTACCACCTTCCAACAGTTAACAATCACAAAATATCCTTGGTCGAAGCGGGATTCGAACCCAAGAAGCGACTCTTTAAATCACTCTTATAAAGTGTTCGATGTTCACATTTCTCACATCCAAACAAACCGACTTTTTGTGAGTCGTGGTGCTTTAAGATGTGGTACTTGAAATTTGTTTTTCTAATAGCTCAATATTCACTTTTGTCGCATCTAAATAATTCGACTTCTTCGGGGGTCTTATGTTTCAAGTAGTGACGCTTTAAACTAGACCTATAACGTGTTTGATAATCGCATTTGTCGCATCTAAATAATTTAACTTCTTCGAGGGTTTTATGTTTTAAGTAGTGACTCTTTAAATGAGACTTATAACGTGTTTGATAATCGCATTTGTCGCAACCAAATAATTCAACTTCTTCGGGGGGTTTATGTAGTAAGAAGTGCCTCTTTAAACAACGCTTATAAAGTGTTCGATATTCACATTTGTCGCATCTGAACAAAGTGACTTCTTCTGGGTTTTTATGTTTTAAGCTGTGCTTCTTTAAATCACACTTATAACGTGTTCGATATTCACACTTATTGCATCTAAAGAAATCATTCTCTTCAGAGTCCGCGTGCTTCAACTGGTGCCTCTTTAAATGTTGGTTCTGATTGGTTTGGCAATCCCACACATGGTATTTGGACCTTTGGCTTTCTTGAAAACTTCCACCAGATGACACGCTACAACAAAGTGTAAAATAAAAAATTGTAAATATATCTGCAGGCAAATTGTTCCATAATCTGGAGACCCTAGGTATGACCAAGCGAGAAGTGGTCTGTTCTAGGCCTTTGTAGCTGGACAGTAAAAGGATGCATAAATAACGCACCTCTTGTTGTTCTGTTTGGAACACTCAAGGGGGGAATAATACATAATATAGTTCCTCAAAGCAAAATCCGTGGAAATACCGGTAGAAAAGGGATAAATCGCCAACAGCGCGGCGATGAGCGAGAGAAGGGAGTTTTCTTGTAAGGACTGGGTCATTGATGAGTAGAATGGCTCTCTTGGATAGAATCAATGATGTTAAGTGTCGAAGGCGATGCCGCTCCCTAGATGTGGGAGCAGTACTCTACGTTTAGGAAACATAGAGAGTGTATAAGTCGGAAGGGGAGAAGTATTTTCTGGTTCGAAAGAGAAAACCAAGCTTTTCAGCTGCCGATATGGCTACTGAAGTAATGTGTTTGTGCCGGCTGAGATCATGTTCGAAAGCGATGCCAATAAGATCGAACCCTGTAATGTTCTGTAGAGCTTGGCCATCCATGTGGATTAGGTAAGTGTGCTGAAGTGAACAAGGTTCTTGGCATCCCAGTCTAAGATTAACTGAGGATCTTGGGAAAGGGATAGGTGCATAGATCTGCGTCTATTATCCAGCTGTTGATTCGAAACTTGTCTGGAAAAATGAATCTTGGAGTAAAGGGTACTATGGCTAGCGTAACTGTGGATGGGATTGGTAGTTGAAGAAAGCAGGTCATTAATGTGAAAAAGAAATAGGTTCCACGACTGAACCTTGGGGGACGCCAGCATTGATATGATGGAAGTTAGATGAGTGACCGTCAACCACGACAGATATTCGCCGATTAAAGAGGAAGCTACCTATCCAAGTACATAGTTTGGTAGGAAGACCGTAAGAAGGTAGTTTGTTGAGGAGTGAGGCATGCCATACTTGGTCAAAGGCATTGGAAATATCAAGAGCAACAATCTGAGATTCGCCATGAAATTCGAGATACTTGTTCCAGTTATGTGTGACAAACCTAAGGAGATCAGCTGTGGATCTTTGGTGACGAAATCCGTACTGTCTGTCATGGATAATTTTGTGTTTTTCTAGATATTTTAGAATTAGCAAGTTGATCGCTTTCTTCATAACTTTGCTGACAACACAGAAAAGAGAGATGGGTCAACAATTGGATGGAAGGGACTTGGAACCTTTCTTCGGGACAGGCTGCACACGAGCAGTCTTCCAGTCATCTGGAAAGATATCCTTGCCACAGAACTAAAAAGCACCGTCAAGCGCCGAAAAAATACATATATTATTTTTTCTTTTTGGTACTTTTTAATAAACGTGTGTTTTTTAAAAAGTGTTTTGAACCAGTATAAATAGTTTTCCAGAAACATATAAGTATAAAACCTTTATTACCCGCGTAATTTTAAACAAATGTAATGTAAAAATACTAAATTTAGTATGTATTTTTTTAATAACCTCAACAGGAAATAAACAACTCACCCACATAAACTGGTTCTCGAAATTATATCTGAAACGTCCACGCACCATTCTCCATTTTTCTTAATAACCTGAAGCTTTTCCAGTCGGACAATTAACTCAGGCGCAGGTCTGTATGTCTGTTTATACATAAATGTATCGCTTGGAACATGTTCAATTTCATAGAGATTCGACTCTGACTCTGCTTTAATCGATGGGGTACTCGTACTATTGTTTTCCATAATAGCAGCCACTGGCAGATCTCTTGGCTCCATTTTTAATTCTGCTACAAGACAACAATAACCGCATTACCTTAAACATAATGGAACAACAGCAGAAGTAACAAAGATCAATCGAATTTTTCCCAGGAAGAACATAGCAATTCAAATTAAGAAGGTTGCGCCCTCATCAGCCAATTTGCGAACTACCATGTGGGCAATGTTTTCGTTTCGTTTTTTTTTTGTTCATTATTGTATTACCTGACATTTTTATCAATTCTGTCGTTTAGTGAGCCTTTTTGCCCACTTAAAACCAGCTGTTTGCAGTTGTGACAACGCTGTTTGACTTAATTAGAATCGCCAATCATAACCAAACTTCAACAGAACCTAACAAAAGAAGAAGGATAATTTGACAGAACCGAACAAATTCTGAAACTTGTTACGTCAGAAATCATGCATGCGCTTAGACTTTATGCAGTGCAACGTTGTCACGTTTACTGTGCTATTTTCAAGAAAATTGGAGGGGGTAAACGAAGGTCACTGCCTAAAAACGAATTTGACTCTGTATGCGTGCTAAGAAGAGTTAAGGGAGTATCATTTGTGGCACCAGATTACCTTGCGCAATAGAATGCAGGGAGGTCCTGACTTCGGAAGTTTGTGTATTCACTTTACTTGCATTGACATAGTCTTACATATAAATTTAATTTCTCTCAATACAAATATAAACAATACAGAATAGTTTAACTGTACAGTTTGTATGTAAAACAGGTTTATGATGAAATGAACAGCATCGCTTTTTAAATAACTTCAACTAAATGGGATAAAACAATTTTTGTAAAATCTACACCAACCCGTAGTTTAAATAAAAAAGCGTTGTGCTCAATGCCTTTAATAGGTTTACAATAAAAATTTCTTAATGCGAACAAAAAAGTTACGAATTTAAGATAAACGCCTTATTTAAATTTATAATATGTATAATGTTCTTGTACTGTAACTATGTACTTTTTGATTTATTTTGCTTGCTACTCAATTGTGCTGGTTGTTTTCCTGTTTTGGCCGCGATACTAAAAGAAGTTACAACATATCTTAATAGCACTGATAAAATTATTAGATACACATGTCTACCTTTAGTGGGCTACCAGTACAGCAGTACAATTTATTTTCTTTATTTTTCTTTTGCGAAGACCTTCTAGACATTTCTCGATTATACTCCAAATACTTATTCATATTATGTAGGAAATACATATACAGGGTGTTTCAAAAAACATGTGCCATCGCTTAAAGGGAGATTCTTTGAAAGAAATTAAGGCAAAAAGTTCTTATGAACATGGGTCCGCAGATGCTTTGTTTCAAAGATACAGGACGTTCAATTTTTAAATGGTCTTTACATGTTAAAACCGATGGTTGGGAAAACTAAACCAGTAAGACGGTTAATAAAATTACATTTATCTCCTAAACGAAATGAAAATTGAAAAAATATGAAGAGACAAGTTTTGTTAAGAATTTAACATACTATTTGACCGATATACGAAAATGTGAAGAAATCAGTGGCGTACATGTTTTTACTGGAAAAATATTGAACTGTCTTCTCATATGTACGCCCCTGGAGGACCTGTCAAAGTCTTTACATGGCCAGAATTATGCTTAATTTAAGTACTTTACACAACGTAAATTTCATCAAAATTGATGAAGCCATTTTGAAAATATTTTGGAAAAACTGAAAAAAAATAAAAAATTTAACACCCTGTATCTTTGAAACGAAGCATCTGCGGACCCATGTTTATATGAACTTTTTGGCTTAGTTTCTTACAAGGAATCTCCCTTTAAGCGATGGCACATGTTTTTTGAAACACCCTGTATAATAATGCATTTGAACATTCTTAATCCATTTTTCTCTCCTTGTTTACAGTTTTATATATCATCTGGTACTGTATGTATTACTTCAAAAACAGTGCTCATTAAGAAACCCGGGTCTATATCGATTGAAGCCCCCTCGAATTTATCATTTTTTCTCTTTGTAATAGATAGTATCAGTTCTATAGAATAGATTAAAGACACAAAATCGTTGGAGGAATTAGAAAAGGGTAAATCAGTTATTTTTAAGTAACAGTTGCAACTGTTACCGTTATTGAAAAATAATAGTTTGAAATAACAGGTTACCGTTATTTTGTTTATTTTCAAGATTTTGCCAAATTTCATCTCATTTAACGCTTGTTTGCCGGGCGTTAGATGTAATTGTCAACCGTGCGAAAGACAATACCGCATATATTATTCATTCACTTTAAAGATGGTTTGTTTCTGTAAATACATGGGCAAGGTCGTTGCGCTGGGCCATTTTATTCAACTTTTTTTAATAACCGTTATACAGGGTGTCTGGAAAAGGTCTGTACAAAATGCTACCACGTATTCGCGAGATTAAAATAAGACGATTTAACCCAACTTACCTATATCCAAAAGTGTTTCGTTAGGGAGAAACAGAGCCCCAAAGGGGTACTTAACGATTTACTTTTTTGGCTCTAACTTTTGAACCGACTTGTATAATGTAATGAAATTTTAATATTTTATGTTGGCCATAAAGACTCATAAAACCACACTACAGTAGATGTTTGACATCGTCAGGGAAGTCAGGAACGGACTTGCCACCACACTCGTTGGGCCAAATTTTTGACAGGTATCATTTTACAGAGCTCAAAACTGATTTTTTAAATACTTTGGTCATTACTCTTTAAAAAAGGTACTCTACATTTGTTTCGATAAAATTAGCCGTTTTCGAAAAAATTAAGGTTTTGTATAACACGTTATCGAAATAAATGAAATTATACTACAATACTACAATAAAACACCAGTCGTTTTTATTTCGTTAACAATGTGTTATTGACAGGCAATTTGTTCCATAATTTGGAGACCCTAGGTATGAATGAGCGAGAGAAGTGGTCTGTTCTAGGCTTTTGTAGCTGGACAGTAAAGGGATGCACACGTAATGCGCCTCTGGTTGTTCTGTTAGGGACATTCAGGGGGGGAATAATACCGGCTAGTTCTTCAGAGCACAATCCGTGGAAGTAGCGGTAGAAAAGAGATAAATCCCCTACAGCGCGGCGATGAGCGAGAGAAGGGAGTTTCCTCGTGAGGGCTGGGTCATTGATAAGTCGAATGGCTCTCTTTTGGATAGAATCAAGGATGTTAAGTGTCGAAGGTGGTGCCGCTCCCCAGAAGTGGGAGCAGTACTCTAGGTTAGGTCTTATTTGGGAAACATAGAGAGTGTATAAGTTGGAAGGGGAGAAGTATTTTCTGGCTCGAAAGAGAAAACCAAGAACACGTATATGCTACACCAAACACAATAACCAAAATTATTCGTGTCGCTAGCCGCTTTAAAAATTCAGTTAACTTTTAAAGGAAAAGAAAGTGTTACCGTTAAAATATGTGATGTTGTGATGTGCACAGTGTCTTAAATAACGACAAGTGAATAGAAAAATAAATACGAAAATATGTTTGGAAAAAAAAATTTCCATTTCCTTCTGTTACAATCCAACTATTTTCTTTCTTAAATGTGTTTTATTTAAAGTTATCTTAGTAATATTCTCAAAAAAGTTGAAAAAGTCTTAAATCTCTAAGTATAGAACCAAGAAACCCTTTATTTTTCTGTTTTGCTCATTGCCTTTAAAAATATCTTTAATTTAAAGAGAATATAGTATCTAACTTATCTCCTTTTTATTTTATTTGGGAAAAGAGTAATTAAAATTTTATGTTTTGGCAGTCTCGTAGGCTGCGTGAAGTCAATGTGACAGTTATTTGAGAGAGGTTATTCCGTGATTAGAGATGATTAGGTCGATATCAATATCGTCCAGATCGATATAATCTAATTAAATTACCTTTCACATGATTTAAACGTTTAATATAAAACTTAGCACATTCCATGAATAGGGCACAGCAATTATCTACTAAGTTACAATTTGGAAACCGAAATTGTGTGGAGACAACTATTAGGGAATGAAAATCCAGGTTTGTATCATCGTTATACGGACTACGGACTACGGTCTAAATTGGAAACTGGTATGGCTATTACAGTTGCTATCTCTGTCTTACATAATATTGCTAGAGAAATTAATGGCCTTTGTCAGAAAATTTGAATGAAGCACAGTTAGAATATTTAATTACCTAGGGAGATATTCCTCGGGTGCCTTTTAATGAACCTAATATCTACTTAAATAATCATAGGGAAAATCTCATTCATCAATACTTTGCTAATTTGTTATATAGGTGTGTTCATTAAGCTAGAATAAAAATTATATTTTTAGAGAGGAATCAAAGTCCAATAAAATTTTATTTTTATATGTAATAATTTACCAGTTAGCAAAAACTTTTAAACATGCAAATCTGAATATTAACAATAAATTTGTCTCATTGGGAAACAGTGTTTTGCTCTGTCATTAACGAATAATACTAATAATATTGTATGGCCAACTTTGGAAATCTCTGCGTTTAAAGATTCTTGTTAATTGCCTGCAAAAACTTCTTATTACTTTTGCTCCTGTAAATAGCTAAGTATTTTCTTAATAAATTTAATAATTTATATTTCTTATTTTTTAAGAATTATTATAAGACAGTTCAAGTATTTTATTATAATATTTTAGCCCACATCTACAGAATAATAATTACACTAGAGATACAGTGTTAAAAAACTTTCAGGGATGCTATTCGCTATTCTATAAAAAAATAGTATGAAAAGAATTTTTTCAAATAAAGCAATACAGAAATGAAGAAGCTCTTATTTTATTCAAAAACGATTTTTATTAAACCACTTGAAACAGGTAGATAATTATTTAACATGTAAATATTCCCCTAAGCCGAAAAATTTACAGGAAAGTACTAACTAGCTCATAACGGGGAATAAGAGATCATTTTTCAAACCCACCTCGTGATGTGGAAGTAAAATAGCAGTGACCTTATATGAAAATTTTTCAACACATTTAATTTTTAGACTTACCAGATTCATTATTTGCCATTTCTGTATCCATGCATGTAAAGAAATCAGTCTCTTCAGGGTCCGTACCTTTCAATTGGTGCCCCATTAAATTTTGGTTCTGATTTGTCTGGCAATCTCGCATTTGGCATTTGTAAGTTTGTTTTTCTTGATTACTACCACCAGTCGATACACTACAACAAAGAGTAAAACGAAATGTGTATTAATATAAAAGTAGATAAGAAATTTATATCCATGGGTAAAAGAACCGTACACTAACTGACAGTCCAAGTTCCAGTTTCCTAAGAAAGTCCACTAAGATGTTACAGACCTCGCAGAAGTTTTATCAACGTTTTGGCTTTAATTTATGTTCGTGTATTTTGAGATTTTAGGTTTATTCTCTGTTAGTTTCTAATTAACCATGGTTAATTTTCACATGTTACGCCTGTGACAGAAGATCTGTTGCATATGATATAAAGTTTAGAATTTATCACAGTCTTCTAATTTCTTCTTTTAATGCGCTTTGTATCCTTCTAGAATCTTTTAGAACTCTCCAGGACCAGCAAAAACGTTAATTAAAGGATCCAGATCGGCTTTCGATGTTGATTTTCTATTCATTTTTAGGAACGCGTCGACTGGTCAGGAAATAGGTTATTCCATAGACATTACATATATTAGACCCGCACAGCGTATTCCCTACAGCAGCTGAATCCGTCCAGTGCATGGGCGAAAAATGCGTTTGTACGCATTTCGCGCCCCACGGCTTTTTACAGCCCGCGCCGTAAAGGCACACGCACTCGGGACGTCAGAAGTGGGTGAACGACAACTCGGCGATCCGGATCGGATGGAGCTAGAATTTTCGATTGCGCAATTCAAACTCCCCCCGGGCTAACATCGCCCCAACCAGTCGCTGGTTGCTTCTTTTTGGTGAACGTTCACTTTTTGTAAATGTACCAAAAATACATAATACATTGTAAATAAATTAGTTGTAAGAATAAATTGTAAATAATATTGTGAAATAATAACGACCTTTGAAATGAACTCTGCGATCAGAACCGGGCCGACGCCATTTTAATTTTGCACTTCTGGGTGAAAATGAAGTATGTTTATTTGTGAGCTTTTGATATTATTTAGAAATTCATTCGCTGAGTGACAATTTTTCAGTGTTGGTGTTTAGTTATTTTTCTGGACAATGGTCGATCAACCAGGGTTGCCAGACGCCCCGATTTTATTTGGACAGACCCGATTTCAAAGGATATGTCCCGTGTCCCGACACACGTTAAATCGGGACGCGATTTGTCCCGATTTTAAAAATTGTCTAAAAAACATATTTTTAAACTCAATAATTTAAATTATTTAATCATAAACTTAAGAAGTATAGTTTTTAGAGCATAATATATCATATTTCTTACGTTTGACTTTCATAAAAGTTTATATTTTTGCTTATTGTATGCTCTATCTGTTCATTTATTAAACACTAGTGCAAAAAAATAGCGTCCCAATTTTTGCCCCAAGTCCCGATTTCTAAACAGCTTTTAAACGCTGATACCCGACTTTCAAGATGTTGGATCTGGCAACCCTACAACATGTAAAGTGTATGATTGTGCTTTGCCAAAATTTGTTTTTCCCCTTTTTCTTCTAAGATGGTACTTTTTAAATTACTTTTCTTTATATAACTGAAGTATGTTAAAACTACTTTAACACCAAGTTTTATTTCTGATAGTAGTATCATGCTAATCACTCGAAAATATTTCTCTTTTATATCATTTAACAAAAACTTACTGGAACTTTGCTGTATACTAGTATTGGTTACATAAAAATAGGCCGAAACAACTTCATTTAATATATAAATTAGCTTTCGCCCGCGACTTCGTTCGCGGTAAACAATTTTACGCCGTTTCAAACTTTTAACCCCAATTTCACCCCCTCAGGGGTAGGTTTATTAAAAACTGTATAACATGTGTATAAACATTTACTTTTTTAGAGTACTTCTACGAAGTTTCGACTTCATAGGACTATCTAATATTCTTTCTCCGTACAAAGTTTGAACCCCTATTTCACCCTTTAGGGGTTGAAATTTGAAAAACCATTCCTTAGTGGATGCCTTCGTTATATAAGAAATCTCTGGGCAAAATTTCAAGTTTCTAGACACAGTTTAGTTAGTAACCCACACTTTATTTCCTTAAAGAAAAAGTGTGGGTAACTGGTAATTTCTTCGTTTAAAAAGCCAATAGCAGCAAAAAGCTTTGAAGAAAAAAGAATGTTATATTTATTTAAAGTTGTTTTATTAGTAACCCTTCATTTGTTTTTCGAAAAAATAAATTACCGGTAGTCGAGAATTAGTTACTAATTAACAAGATTGGCCGTCGAATTAATTCTGGCCATGATTTAAATAAGAAGTAATAGGATCAAAGATAAAAGCTGTTGCTTTTTCCACTTCTTACACTTTTAATAAAAAAGTGGGTAACTAAAAAATTCTAACGACCTTAACGACAGTTTTATATAGCAAAAAAAATCCCAGTTTTAAGACAACAAAATATACCATTTTGATTAAAATCCCACTAATGGGTTACGTTTTAATCATTAATAAAAAGGATAATTACATGTAATAAAAATTAGCATTTATTAAACATACAAACAGACATACATACTAACAGGTGAAGTTAAATAAAAGCTTGTAAAAAGACCTTACATAGACGGCACATGTTTGTTTTTGTTTATAATATTTTGCAGAATATGTATAGGAATGGTTGATGTTTATGTTACAATATTAATTTTTATAAAATTCGCTATAGAAATCTTTTTTGTACAAGTCTTTAAGGGGGAGGGGGCTGCCCCCCTAAAGCCGCGCCTGCAACCTTTTGAGGTACACTCATAAAATTTCGTGAGTTTGGAGGTTTTATGATTTTAATAATAATAATAATAATAATAATAATAATAATAATAATACTTTTATGTGTCAAATTTCACAAAAGGATAAAATACACTCATGCTATTAAAAATTTTGCCCTAAAAATAGTTACAGTGTTTAAAAAAATAGTATAAACAAAACTAACTATAAAGTATAAATAAGTAGATATAGACTAAATTAGATGTTTAAAGAAAAGAGGTACTAAAAATCTTTAAAAAAGCCCTAAATCGATGCCCCTGGCGAAAAGAGAAAAAGTATCATCCGATATTGCACGACTTACTTTATTTTTGAGATTAACGCGCGAGTCAGGATATTTAGCAAGAAGGCTGTTGGCTATGAGAAGCTGGACCTAAAAGAGCTGATGCGATAACTGATCAGTTTACGACTTGACAGCAACGAGTCAGCACAAGTGAGACCTTGGCGAAACGTCTGCTAGATTCCAATAGGAATTTAACAAACAAACGGATGTAATCCCGGATCAACATTTCTTTATATACGTATATATATATATATATATATATATATATATATATATATATATATATATATATATATATATATATATATATATATATATACATACATACATACATCCATACATACATAGGGGAAAGACGGGGAATACCGACCACGCGGGTAAAACCGACCACCAAATTTCATGTTTCCTAAGCCGCCAATACTTAACATCTGAAGTGGCATTACATCGCGGGGTACTCCGCCGCAGCATTCAGTTCAGCTTTGCCATGGCATCGTGTATGCTGCGTGTACGCTCACTTGTTGATTCCCTTTTTCTATCGCGTGGCTGTGAATTTGGTAGTTCGTAATACGCCGAAAGTGTGCGGTAACACGCGACTGTTTGAACACAGTGTTAGAATGGGAATTTCTTGATTTAAAATACAATGGGTAGCAAATATAATCTGTAGATGTCGAAGGGTCGTTTTCTTTATATAAAAACATTTTTTCGCCGACTCACTCACAGACGCGTATTTTTCTAAGGTCGTCCGCTTCTCAGACGTCTTTAACGGAAACGATTACCGGTGAATCCCAAAATTTCTCCGATCGTGTATCGGTACCGTTTACAATTCGGTGGTTTCCCAATCTTCCAAGGCGACATCGCAGCACCACAATTAGTTCATATTATTACTGTTATTATTATTTGTCGGCCTTTTTACAAATAATTTATATAAGTATGGTACCTAACGATGTGGCCATAAAGTAATTAAGGATGCCGGCCTCCATAAATTGAGAAGCAGATTGACCCCACACTGCCAGTAAAACTAGTTTATGTAAAATATAATTTCAATATGATGGACAAAAATGCAAGAAAAACTGATTTGAATATATCTTCATCTTCCGAAGTCGATTCTTCTGATATCGAGCAGCTAAAGTTAAGTCCGAGGTTAAATCGCTGAACAAATGGAGCAATAAAACTGCGCGATCGACGAGTATCAGGGGATGCCGGGTTAGACGAGCGGGTTTTCTTAAATAATGGTAGGCCAAATATCGTGTTCTAGGAGGTGATAAATTAAAAACATTGGTATCAAGTGCGTCAGAGCGCGTGGTTTGCACCTGTTCGGCAATCAGTGTACCTATAGCATCCGACATCCGACTCCGAAGAAGAATCCGAGGGGAATTTACCATTATTTTTAATGTTTTATTTTATTAACTAAGCCCGTTAAAATGCAATATAAGTACAGGATTTGTTATACAAAATATAAATCCTTAAGTCTACAATTAGTAGCTTAAATAAATGAAGCATATAGCGCAATACAGACGAAAGAAAACATATATATGAATCTAGACAAACACTATACAGCAATAGGTGGCAATAAATTTAGCAACAACACCCTATATGCTGGATAATATGCACATGATATAAGGCACATGATACTTGATATATGACATACAAGACACATTTATTTATTTCAACGGGACATGCCCACTCAATGTTACAATTATTATTAATTTAAAGTGTAAAAAACCCAAAAAAGAAAACTATCCCAAAAAACATGTTTCCGTCGCAAACATACAGATGACCGCAAACAATATTTGACAAATGATAGGAACACACAAAATTCTTATTTATAACATATTTTCGGAAGACTCTGTAGGTATATATTTTAATAAGAATATGCCTCTAAATAAAAAATATTATCTTAATTATTAGGCATGGTTTTATTTTATAAAATTATAATAATAATAATAATAATAATAACAAAGTTTATTAGCTACAACAAAGCTATTCAATATAATTTTAAAATTTAACATCTAATTTATTCTATAATTCTTCTTTCTTGCTTTTGTTTTGCAGATAGGTAATTTTAATCCATTTTGAATTTTATCGAATAAGGCTTAAATTGCTTAAAATTTTCGTTTTTAATTTTTTAATAAATGATTTTAAACTGCTCTCTTTAATTTCATTACTTAATTTATTATACTCTAAAATACCTTTAAAAAAAATAGAATTTTGGGTTTGTTTTAAATTCCTATGTCCCAAAATGAAATTATTTTTTCCCCTTGTATTGTATTCATGAATTTCATCAAATTTAGTCAAAAAATTGTTATAATAAGGTGCTGATAAATTTAAATTTATTTTATGAATAAAAATAAGAGTGCGGTAAAGTAAAAAGTTCTCTATATTCATCCATTTTAAACTTGTTAACATATCGGTTATTTTATACCTTTTCTTTTCACGTAAATAAATACATAGAAAGCAATTGGCAGGCAATTAATCAATATCTACTATTTTAAACTAGTTTATCCCTTTATTTACATGATTATTTTAAATTAGTATATATACTTTAAAATTTGTATTATAAGCAGGAGGCAAAGTATATTACCAATAGAATTTAAATAAAATCGAATATATATAAAAGGTGCTTAGCACCCCCCAAAACTTTAATAAGTACCCCCAAAATTTACAACCCTCCACCATATGAACAAAATTTTTGGCCATATGCTGAATTGGGCTTAAGCACCCCTGAATTTGACTGCCTAACTACGCCTATGTATTGGTGGCCTAGGGTTGCCAGATGTCCCGATTTTATCGGGACAGTTCCGATTTCAAAGGGTGAGTCCCGCGTCCCGACACACTTTAAATCGGGTCGCGATTTGTCCCGATTTTAAAAATTTTCTAAAAAATATTTTTCTAAACTCAATAATTTAAATTATTTAATCATTTTATGAATGAAATATGAAATTTCATAAAAATTTATATTTTTGCATATTGTATGCTTTTTCTGTTTATTTATTACATACTAGTACAAAAAAATTGTTTCCAATTTTTTGCTTGGGTTTGCTTGGGTCCCGATTTATAAAGCAGCTTTTAAATGCTGATACCCGATTTTGAAGATGTTGGATCTAGCAACCCTAGGCGATACTCCAATAGGTATGTGTGTGCTATCCTAGTGTGCAATGCAAACAGGTGAACTGCTTTGAGTCTTTTATTAGTGTTGATATATTTCCCATTTATAAACGAATCAAAAAGTTTTTAGATAGTACATATAGTATGTAATTCGTTTTCTATTTTTCTTTAAAGTTAGATTTTTTGGGCTTCAACAGAATAGGTAATACTACACAATAACTTTTTCATTATTAGTTATTGTTCCTATTTTTAGTAATATTATTACAATTACTAGTCTTATGCGTTTTAGGTGTTCTTGTGGTCCTGATCATAAATAAGTGGTTTTACTTGTTTTTGTTTAATATGTGCAGTGATGTATGATGTAGTGCCAACTACTGACGTACCTATTTATTGCATATTATTTACTTTATCGTTAAAAATGTAATCACATATGAATTTTCAATTATTTTCCTCTAAAACCTTTATATCTTTCAGTTTGTGAAAAAAAAACACGATTTTGAAAAAAACCAAGCTCTGTGTTTTAAAAAACACAGTTTTTGAAAAAAAACGTTGTTTTTCTTTCAATTTACATCACTAGCGCCGGGGTTGAGGATATGTTTAGGATGCAACGGACGGCTATAAGAATAGTTGCTGGGCTGTGTTATCAGGCAGAATGCCGGCATGCCTTTGCCTCTCTGGGTGTCTTGACGCTGTCTTCTTTGTTTATTCTGGAGTGTGAGGGGTTTGTGAGGGATCGCCTCCATCAATATCATAGGCATGGTGATAGTCACACTTACGAAATGCGCGGAAGGGACAATCTAGTGCCTGCGTACAGGAGATGCCGAGATGGCCCTGGCTGTCTCTGTATTAAATTCTATAATAAGGTGCCTGCTTTCATAAAAAACTAATCTCGAACAAATTTTAAGGAAAAGTTAAATCACTTCCTCACCAGTCAGACATTTTTTAGTGTCGATGACTTTTTGAATTTTAACTTCAATACCTTTTTTGAATGTGTTTAGTATTTATTTATTTTTAAATGTAACTTTAGTATAGTTTTGAATGTCTAGTGTTAGTACATTTATAAATAGCTTTGTAAATGTCTAATTTCATCAAGATTGTATTGACTGTATTGACTTGTGTAAGTACAAAGTTGTATGTTAACACCAATAAATGTTAAATAAATAATTTCTTGTAAAAAATACATTTTAAAAACAAGCTTTTATTATTTAGATGTACTAAAACGAAAAAAATAAGTATAGTTTTTTCATCGTGGCAATGCTAAACGCTATTTATAAGTGGACGTAGCTCGCGTGGGTGGATCATACAAGTAGTATCAAAGTCATCACTATTTTTTATACTACTTTTGTTAGGATTCACCCACGCGAACTACGTCCACTTATAAATAGCATTTAGCATTGCCACAATGAAAAAACTATACTTATTTTTTTCGTTTTAGTACATCTAAATAATGAAAGCTTATTTTTAAAAAGTATTTTTTACAAGATTTTATTTTTAAATTTTCAGTTACGTCTTAACCTATGCATTTCTGATAATGCATCTATTGCACTATTACAAGAAATTTTACCTGTTATCGTATTCTACTCGTCAAACCCTTTCATTTAATGCCCATATCAAGGGGATTGTTAAGAAAACGGTAATCCGCCATCTTGTGGCGTCCGCCATATTGGGTTTAGAATGACGTCACATAGCTTATCGTATTATACTCGTCAAACCCTTTCATTTGATACCCATGTCAAGGGGGTTGTGAAAAAAGGTAATCCGCCATCTTGTGGCGTCCGCCATATTGGCCTACCTTGACGTCGAAATCACTTTAACTGTTTCTTCGTGGCTCTTCCAGAACCATGGATCGGGAACACTATCACTAGTTTGCGGGTAGTTTTAGAGAGAAATTATCTATAAAAATGGGGAAAACACCCGAGAAAGTAATTGGGCCATGTGGCCCAGTAGCGGTCAGTACAACTTCTCTGTTAGTACTCTGGTACTGAGCGTCCACGCGCTTTATGGCCACTAAATGTGTCATGTGAACATTTTACGCGCATATTCGCGAATTTAAAATTTTAGTAACCCAACATTAATAGGGGACCTTACCAAATAGAGAATTAAATAAATATAAGACCCAACCCAACCTGTTTTTGAGTAAAACTGTTGGGGGGGGGGGGGGGGGGGTAAATCAACTAGTGAGGCAGTCGGAAGCCTGTGTCGGAGAGTGGCTAGGGGCTTTAAGGGAGACTGACACTGCCTGGCTTTATTTCATGATCTGATAAGGGCTTTTGATTGTGTAACACATGATACATTGTTAAAGAAACTTAGGTCCTAGAATTTAATAATAAGCAGTATTTATTTACTATTCACAGGCCAGGCCTCTTTTCAAAGAAAATAAATGTAACATTTTTTTGAATTTACAATAATTTTCAGAATAACCCATGAAATAAAATAACAAATTAAATTAAATTTTAATATTATTAATAAAATAACAAACACTCAAACCAACATTTTGCAACTAGTTTATCTCATCAACAAAATTACTTGCTTTAGGGTTCTTAGAAACTCTGGGTAGGTGCTTGAAATAAAACCGTGCAGAAAAAGTATTCGCCAGTCCATAAGCCCGAGAAATAAGAGTTATACCCATAATTTGTACGACGGGGAAATTCATAAAAAAGTAAAACTGATCAGGTCACTCTGGGAGGGACATGAAAAGACACCGCTTCAACAAGATCCGAACATGAGACAAGACTATTAATTATTTTATTCATTTTAAAATCACGAAGTTTACGTCTAGACTCAAGGAGGTCTAAGTTTAGTTCTGACTCCAAGTCATCATAATTCGGATCTAGTACATTAGCTTTAAACGAAGGTTTTAAAGATGGCGGACGGGAACACGTCTGATTCCGATCGCGTCTTAAAAAAGTTAAAAAAAAGTGTGCTATCATGCGGTTATGATTATGATGCTTAAAACAGGCCGCTGGCCAGAAAAGTGCCGTTTGTATGCATAAACCAGAGGAAATTCAACAGCTAACCTCAAAAAATGACGTGAATGAGTTTGATCTTCTAAAAACACTGGTTCAGGAATTACAGAGCAAAAATAAAATATTGGAAGAAAATGGAGATCTACTAAGAGGAAACGTGAAATATTTTGAAGAAAAATTGAAAAAATACGAGTTGTTTGAAGAAAAAAAGGTAAACAAAATCAGCTGATCCAAGAAAACCTGAAAAAAGTAGTGAACCAAACTGACACTTCTCCTGATGCGATTTCCAACGATCAAATAGTGAATTCTAAAGATCCTATGGAGAAAAGACATCAACAAATGTCAGTCGACACAGCAAGCGACGGGAATGACAACCAAAATGACGTCAACGAAGATGACAAGGACAAAAATAAAAACATTTGCGAAACTGTTTTATACAAAAGAAACAAGCGACCAACAAAAAAAATCGCCCTGAACCTTTAAAGGGGTTGAGTGACAACGCCACATCGCTGAAGGCGGCACAAAAAATGTCCTTTCTGTTTCTTTCTGGGCTCGCTCCAGAAGTCTCGAGCGAAAATGTGACAGAGAATCTGACAAGCAATGACCTAAAGGTCTCCAACTGCGAAAAAATGAGGACGAAAAAAGACAAACACCGCAGCTCGTTCAAACTCATGGTACCATACGAACACCGGGACCAGTACTCAAATGGTGAGCTGTGGCCCAGAGGTGCTATTGTTAACCATTTTCTGAATCTGCAGCGCCAGGCAGAGGTGAACCATCAGAGGCCATTCCGTCCACGGATACAAAGTCAGGTTCAACAAAACAACTAAGGATCTTAAACATCAATGCAAGGTCCCTGGTAAGAAAAGTGCTACAATTGGAGTCATCTATTGTTGACAAGAATATAGATGTGCTGTGTGTGACAGAGCATTGGATGTCCGAAATAGAGATTGGTATGCTTCATATTAATGGCTATACTACTTTGGGATACTCTGCCAGAAGGGAATCTATCGGAGGTGGTACTGTAGTATTAGTTCGTAATGACTTAAAAGCAAGTGTAAAACATTTTAGAATAGATTATAATATAGAAAATTGTATAGAGTATTCGTGTGTTTACATAAGTGATTTAAATTTGTATGTTTTAGCAATGTATAGGTCTCCAACAGGCCATTTTGACATATTTTTGTCAAACTTGGATTTTATACTCGGTGGTCTTGAGACCAACAAAAGGATTGTTTTGGCTGGCGATTTTAATGTGCATTGTGGTACAAATGAGCCTACTGCGCTGCAGTTATGTGAAGTCATGGCTGGATTTGGCATGCAGCAAACAATAAATGTGGCAACCAAGCAGAATACTTGCTTGGATAATGTCTTTGTGAGTGCAAGTGTGGATGTCCATCAATCTGAGGTAACAGATCTTGATATGTCTGATCATATGGGCCAGATTATTAGTGTTTCTATTTCTTTTAATAGCAAAAACTTTTTTCGGACAAAAAAGAAATTCAGGCCAATAATTCAGAGAGGTTTATTTATGTTTTTCAATAATCTTTCTGAAATGTCATGGGATTTTATTGAGTGTGTGGATTCTGATGTGGATAGTCAGTGTGAAAGGTTTGTGAATGTCATAAATGAAAATATATTTAGAGTGTTTTCCAGAGAAACAGTATATTATGTATTGAGAGAATAATATTGGTTGGTTTAGTCAGGAACTGCGAGCTATGAGGGAACATTTACGGTTGCTCGGTGATATTAGCAGACAGTATAATACCTATGCAAATAGACATCACCATATGCAATATGAGAGAGAATATACAAGAGCAATTCGTGGAGCTAAAATTGCTGCAAATGATAATCGCATTACTTCTTCCGGCAACCCTATTAAAAGTATGTGGCAAATCATGAACAAAAACGTAGGAAAGACCAAAAAAAATACTGAACCAAATAATCTCACCTGTGATGATTTTAATAACTATTTTTTAAGTATTGCCCATAAACTTGTGCAGGGTATGCCAGAGTCAGATATTGATCCTTTGGAGAATCTCAGGGGTGTTAACGTTCGGAGTTCTTTTTCCTTCTCTGAGGTGATCTTCAATGAGGTTCGAGATATAATAGATAAACTCAAAAACAAAAACAGCCCCGACATATTTGGATTAAACGTAAAAATAATAAAATCGGTAAAGGATCTGATTTTGGTGCCCCTCACAAAACTTGTAAACTCTTGTACTAGGGAGGGAATCTTTCCAGAGTGCATGAAGAGGGCACTTGTGATTCCTTTGTTTAAGAAGGGTAGCCCGGAAGAGGCTGAGAACTATAGACCAATATCGTTGCTCCCTATACTGTCTAAGATTTTTGAAAAGTGCATGTCTCAACAGATAATACATTTTTTTGAAGAGAACAATCTATTTTGTGAGAATCAGTTTGGGTTTAGAAAAAACAGAAGCACAGTTTTGGGAATCCTTAATCTTATGTATGATGTTATGAGTGCTTTTGATGGACAGTGTTATGATACAGTTCTGTTTTGCGATCTTAGCAAGGCTTTTGACTGTGTCGACCATGTAATCCTTCTGCGAAAGCTGAGAGCATATGGGTTTAGCAATGGAAGCATTCAACTCTTGAGATCCTATCTTGCAGGACGATGCCAGGTGCAGTGCGATGGTGTGGCGTCGGCAGAGCGGGAGATAACTATTGGGGTGCCCCAGGGTTCCATTTTAGGCCCCATACTTTTCCTCATTTATATAAACGACCTGCCATTAATGGATCCTAAGGTAAATTATACTCTCTTTGCGGATGACACAACCGTTTCTGTTATAGCTGATACCCTTGAGGCTTCTCTGTTGGGTTCGTTGGAGGCACAGGAGACAGCTGAAAAATGGTTCAATTCTAACAAGCTACTGTTAAACAGGAGCAAGACAGAGAGAATGGTGTTTGCACTGAGAGATGTTGGGACTGTGAACGACCATATCTGTGAAACTAAATTCCTTGGTTTTCATATTGACCCAAGGGCACAGTGGGGTAAGCATGTTGAAGCCGTAGCCTTAAAGCTAAACAAAAATATATATCTGCTACGTCGTCTTGCAGAAAATGTATCCCATGCAGTACTAAGAACAGCCTATTTTGCAGTTTTTCATGCACATCTCTCGTATGCTGTGCTTGTGTGGGGACATGCCTCGGGTGCTCAGCGCTTGTTTGGACTGCAGCGGAAGGCAGTGGCTTAGGTGGGTGGCTTAGGTTACAGGGATGACTGTAGAGCGATTTTTAGGGAGTTGGGGATACTCACCCTGCTATCTCTGTACATTCTGGAAAATCTGCTCTCTGTAAAATATAATGTCCACTTATTTTCTGCTCACGGAGACATGCATGCATACCCAACCAAAAGGGGTAATCTAATACCAGCATATCGGAGACTAAAGTCGCGGCAACGACGTATGTGTATGTACTGTCTGATTGTAAAACTAATCATGTTGATTTTAATGTTTTTATGGTCAAATAATTGCTACAAAGTGTATTACGTGTTGTGTTGGTGGTTTTAACAACGTTTTGGCCATAAATTACGAGTCAAAAATCATCATTGTTGCGAAAACAGCGTTAAATTCCAACCCAGATTTCCAGCTCAGATAAGGATTCAGAACGTCTGTAGCCGATGATAAACGTGCAGTGTTGCCGGTCGAGGTGTAAAATATGTCCTCAAAAATGTCTCTTAACAGAAACGTGTGAAGTTTGTGAAGATAACTTTCAGGTTAACAGTAAATGCGTCAGATCTGCTTTCTGTGATGGGGTTTATCACAATATGTGCGTAAAGGTGAAGGATAATGTATCCAAAAGTATTGCGGATAGCACAAATATTTTGTGGTTTTGCGACACTTGTATTGTTGCTGTGAAGAATAACATAAAAATACTACCCAAAATAAATGAATTGGAGAGCAAAACTGAAAATATATTAAAGAAGCTTGATTCATTGCAAGGCAAACCTGATGAATTTTTTGCTTCTGTGCCGAGGTCAAATAAAGAAAGAAACTATGCAAGTGCTCTGAAAAGGTCGAAAGAGGGTATAGTTGTCGTCAGATCAAGCGGAGAGAATTCATCCGAGCAAGATAGCGTGGATATAAAGGAAGATATCAAGCAAAAAATAAACCCTAGCAATATCGGGGTGGGTATAACCAGTATGAAAAATACCAAAAGTGGAGCTATTGTAATAAAGGTACGAGATGAAAACGAGGCAAAAAAACTACAAAAGGATATAGAAAAATCAATGGGTGATAGTGTTGTCACAAAAATACCTGAGGAAAAATATCCTTGCATAAAAGTTGTTGGGTTTGAAAGAGGTTATGAGGATAAGGAGCTAATTGATGCATTGCGAAGTCAAAATAATACCATAGTAACAGCAGAGAGCCGTCTCACAGTAAAAGTAACGAAAAAAATGGTCAAGACCTACATGTCTATAATCGAATGTGATCCGGAGACATTCCAGAAAATTATGTTGAGATCTGAAGGTAAACTATTTATTGGTTGTAGAGCATGCAGAGTGTTCGAATATATTGGTGTTCTAAGATGTTACAATTGTTATCAGTATGGACATACATCAAATGACTGTAAAAATCAAAAAATCTGTGGCAAGTGAAAAAGAGAAGACAAACAAAGAAATACCTCAGGGCAGCCATGCAAACTGTATATTTTGCACCAGAATATACAAAGCATTCGAAATAAAACATTACAGATTGAAGCCTTAATAGATGGTCTTGTCAATAAGCCCGCTGTGCTGTGTATCAGCGAACACTGGGTAATGGAACATGAAGGAATGGAATATGTCAAGCTCAGTGACTACAAATTAGTTTCCTTTTTTGCAAGAAGGACCCTCGAGCATGGAGGAGTCTGTATCTACAGTCAAGAGAATCTTAATTTTGAGGAAGAAAACCGTATAGTGGGGCTTTCTGTAGAGGGAGTGGTAGAATTTGCAAGCCGCTGTAGAAAGAAGACAAAAAGTACTGATTGTATGTTTATACAGGCGAAAACTGGGATCCTTCTGTGTTTTTATCGAACAGCTAGAGGAAGTCATGAATTATGTACACTCCAATTTTTTAAATTTTAGGATTGTAATCGCAGGAGACTTTAACATAAATTTATATGATGTAAATAATCAAACCAAAAGTTTTTTAGATTTACTGTACAGTTTTAATATGTTCCCAACTATTTCTGATGCTACACGAGTCACTGAAAGCTCCTCCACTTTAATTGACAATATATTCTGTAATTTAAGCTCTGATTTTGAGGCTGATGGATATGTTTTAAATACAGCAATCTGTGATCATCATGCCCAGGTTCTGTGTGTGAATGGTGTTGATGTCACTCAAGGTACTAAAGGTAAGGAAATTAACTTGTGCTTTAAAAGAATATTCTCCAAAAATAGAAGGTCTCACTTCAAGCTTGAGCTCCAGAACGTAGAGTGGATGTCTGTGTATGAGTGTGATAGTGTGGATGTTGCATATAATGCTTTTCTAAATATTTTTAAAAATAATTTTAATCAAATATTCGTGGTTAAGAAAATAAACACAACAAGAAAGGGTGAATCTTGGATTACTACTGGAATCAAGTTTTCTTGCAGAACAAAGAGAATTTTGTATTATAAAAAAAATAGAGGTCAAGTATCTGGTGAATATTTTAATAAGTATTGCAGAATTTTAAAGAATGTCATAAAACAAGCTAAAAAAATGTCAAATCAGATATACTTAAAGAATGCTGAAGACAAAACAAAAGCTACATGGAAATTAGTAAACAAAATAACAAGACCTATTAGTAAGAAAAAAACAATATTCGAAAATTTTTCTAATAAGTATGATACGAGTTAACTACTACGACCGTGGTAATCTGTTTTTAAAAACTATTTATTTTTCTAAGTTACAGAATTATGATAAAAAATGTTATTACAAAATATATGTTTAACAATTAAATGTTTTCAACTGACTAACTTGTCCTGGCTTCGGATGCATTCTATATTGTTATACGATATGCATATTCAGCATTATCTCCGTCAAGGTGGTGATATAACTCCTCCCTCCTTGGACTTAACTACACCCTGTAGGGGGTAGTTCGATGCGTAGGCTGCTGGCTTCCATCGGGATTGTTTTCTTGCATAAACACCCCTTCTGGACCATATATCTGCGTAGTAAGTACCCACCAATAACGATTAAGAATATATAGACAATAACTGTCCACAAACTGGGTACTGTGGAAACATCGTCAAAGAGCAAATGGGGCTCATTTTCTTCAATTTTATTTTTAAGTTCGTGTAGTTCATCCAACTTTATTTCTTGTTTATTTCTTTTCACAAGGGCTCTTGGCTTCTATTTCTTTTAAGGCTTCTTTTTCGCAGAGGAATGAATTTGGCATTACTTCCTTTACTTCGATGAGTATAGTGTAATTGATTTTTAATTAAATATTTATCGCGGGGTATGACAACCTTAAACAGACTCTGATGCACAACTGGTATTGCATATAAGTGATAATATTCAAAATCATTAGGATTGGTAATTGGTACTCTTAATAAATATGTAACTTTGTTATTTAAGATAAAAACATCAACAACAATCAATTTTTCGAGAAGGAAAATATTCTCTAAATTTATTGGCAACACCATTTGATTAGTACCTACAATTTTCCTAACTGTTATGAGTTCCTTTAAAAGATCGTTAACTGTTATTATACTCGGGTGCATAATTTTTAATTTTGAAAAAGTAATAGAATTTTCGATATCTTGTAATATTGAATTAATTATTTCATATAAGTTAATAATTTGATTTAATATATCTTTAATAAAAAGCATATTTTCTTTATATGTTGCTTTTTGCACTATCGAACTAATTTCATTGACTCTACTTTCTATTAGTTTTTCGTTATGCCCTATTTGTTGAATTGTAGAATTAAATTTGTCAATAACGTTTCTAGAAATCGAGTTTTGGTTGCGAATATTTTCAGCCAATTTATTTTGATTTTCTTCCAAATTTTTTATTAGCTTTTCGTAATGCTCTCCATCTGACGCATCTAGGTTTCCTGTTACAGCCTTAAATACTGAACCTACTATATTAACTAATCCTCTTTTAGTTCTTTGAGGGTGAGGTAAAATCTCTTTAATTTTATTTTCAACTCTTTCTTGTGTTATTTTTAATATTTTTAAGTAGTTAGCTGAGTCATCAAAATATTCTTTATGCTTTAAAAGCGAGTTCGTAATATTATCTGTTTTAATATGTAATTTGTTGGTTTCTGTTATGATGGGGTTTAGATCGTAATAATGTATTAAGGTGTGGGTGTATTCAGTAATTTTTGCATGTCCTAATTTTAAAGGTAAAATCCCTGGATTGTCCTTTAATGACATCATTGTGATTTTGTCTCCGTCTCCGATAACGGTAGAAGTTAGCCTGAAATATAATATTGTCCATTTAGTCAAAGCTATATGTGTCTGTCTCAAAGGGCGTTTTAGATTGTCCATGTGGACTTTGGCCTGGGACTGTGTTGTTACTGTTTACGATTTTGATTTACTGATTCAATTTCGGTCGGTTTTGAGAATTTATCTGAAAGTTTTTGTTTAATATGTTTTTTTAACGTAAGTTTTTTGATTAGGTTGAAACAGATCCGGTTTATCCCGTTTCTCATTAATCTTTGAAATTACTTTTTTGTTTGTTTTCTAATAGTTTCTGATTGATATTAGAATACATTAGTTTAGACTTTTCTTTGTGAGCGTTGACGTAATCATTTAAGAGTAATTGGTCTAGCTTTAAATCGAATGGATCATTTGTAGAAATATGACAGTTAATTACGTCTATCGGCTTTAAGTTCGTCGCAGAATGAATTGAATGATTATATGCTAATATTGCATAAATCATTTTGGTAATTATCGGTGTCTTGGCAAAATTTTGATTATTTAGTAAGCGAATGTGCTCCGCTAAAGTTGAATGAAGTCTTTCAACCACGCCATTAGATTGGGGATGATGAGGTGCACAAAAGTGTATTTTAATTTTGTGTAAATTGAGAAGTTCTGTTACAACAGTATTCTTAAATTCTGTGCCATTATCGATAATAACTTGTCTTGGTATGCTATGGTGGGAAAAATATGATAGTAGCTTATCAACAATTTCCGTAGCGGCAAGTGATTGAAGTGCGTATGCTTGCGCATATTTTGAAAAACTATCGATTATTGTCAAAAATTTAGTTTGTTCAAGTGTGTACGTGTCTAAATGTAAAATTACAAACGGTCTGGAAGCCGTCGGTGTTATATTCATTTCCATATTTATAGGATGACGTTCATATTTGCTTTTTTGGCAAATGTCGCAATTATTTATATAGGTCTGAACGGAGTTTTTAAGATTTGGCCAATAGTACTTTTGTGTTATCTGTTTTAGCGTCTCGTCAATGCCGCGGTGATTTGTTTTTGATTCGTGATATTTTTGTATTACTTCCGAAATATCGTCTTTATCAGTGACGTCTACTAATTTTATTAAACATCGTTTTAATTTCAAAGATGGCCATTTAAAAGTTTTTCGAATTACCTCACAAAATGGTTCATACATTTCGGGTTTTTCAAAATACCTACATATGATATTGTTTATCAGGAATTATTATTTCCTTGACAAAATTTAGAATATCTTCATCGAAATTATTCGTAGAAATTTGAACGTTAAAACGGCGTTTTTTCTCAAATAAAATAATCATTTTTGATTTCGCGGGAGAGTGTAACACTGAGGAAACGATTATTTGATTTGCTCCATAATTAACAGGGATATCACATATCGGAATGCCTACAATAGGGTCTTCGCTCTCATTTGTGTGTACTGTCATGTTTTCGTCTTGATCAGCTGATGTGTGTGGTGCGATGTCATTGACTTGTGTCGCGAAGTCATTATCGTCTGCTTGTGCGATAGTGGAAATTTGATCCAGATTGTCCGTGTGTGGTTGTGATTGTCCTTGTGGTTCTTTGTTAAAATCTTCTATATATTGATTTAAACAAAAATTGTCTTGTGTCTCTTTCGTGTGTATTTCAATGCGCGACAAAGCATCGGCGTTCGTGTTAAGTTTTCCTTTTTCATACATTATAGTCATATTCTTTAATTAACTTTAAAATTTTGATTTTTTTCTCGTCATGAAGATGATCAGTCCGAAATTTGGAGAAATCTAATTTTTGTTGTTTTGGGGAATCGTCAAAATTGTTTAAATTAATTTCTTTCATTTCATTAGTATTAAATTTTTCTACGGTTATGGGTTCTGAAAAGTCTAATGTTACCGGATTACAGTTATTATTTAATACTGTTGTCAAGGCATAACCATTTCTAGCAACAGACAAACATTCTGGTATCTCACAATTATGCATTTTTTGATGTGGTATAATTACATCACCGTCTTTTATCGAAGTTTTAATTTGAACAACTTGTTCAACACGAGGTGGAATTGTTATGCAGTTTATCTCATTTCGAGATTCATGGAATTGTAATTTAATGCGTGTATGTGGGGTTATAAGATATCCTTTGTCAAAGTCAAGATTAGCTTGTAAAATTTTAAGATTATCAAGTCCCAGTAAACCATCAAATACATCGTGGAATTTGAATAAATAAAATTTTAAATCTTTATTTTTTGGTAATTTAAAAATTTTTGAAGCTGGAATTAAAGCACTATTTTGATGAGCTGATGTCTGAAATACTGCTGAAACTATAAAAGGATCGTTTAGTATCTTATTTGGGTATAATTTTTTAGCAATATTCGGGTCAATGAATGACCTAGTTGATCCTGAGTCGATTAATATTTTTAAATTGGTTTCCGGAAAGACAATGTATGATAGTTCACCATTATTAGTTACATTTAGGGAGATTACTTGAGGTGTAATTTCTTTGTCTTGCGTAGCTTCGCGAAAATTTTCGTTATCATCGCGTTCGCTTTCATAAGAATTTTGTTGGGTTAGGTCATAGTCAGATAGTGACGTATGTATATCAGGTTTAGAGTTAGGTTCGTAATATTCGTTGCTTGCGTATGGGTAGTAATTTGTTTGGTCATTAAAATATTGGTCATATGGGTGATATTGATTCTCGTCATAAGAAAATTGTTCTAATTGGTTCATATTTTGCATTTCGGTATTATAAAGTTCTTCAAAAACAAATTTTGGCGGGTTATAATTAGATGTATTAGGCAATGGTTTAAACATTGACGTTTCTACGCCAGACATAGCTGAAGGCTGTGTTAATTGTTTTTGCTGATTAGGTTTAAAAACATTAGTTCTATTTCCCGGTTTATTAAAAACTTGTGAGTTAGTAAAAAATCTTTGTTGCGGTCTATTAAAATTAGGTCTAATAGGCTGTGATGGAAAACTGACCCTAAAAGCATTATTTGGAGTATGAGCGTTAAATACATGATTTGGCCTTAACATATTTCTAGGCTGCATGGTGTTAAAATACGGATTTTGTTGAATAGATTTAAAATTATTATTGTTAGGATTTGAAACACTGGGTTTAGTTTGGTTTTGAAAATAGTGAACATTATATTCTTGTGTAACAAACTGCAATGCTTGCATTAAATTGGTTGGACGCATGCACCTTATGGTGGTGCCAAGGGATTCCTTTAACCCAGATAAAAATGTTTTTAAAGCAAGATCGTTATATAAACTTCTTTTTAGATTTTTTGCTGGTGCGGTTGTTTCGTGAGAATCAATGAATGAACATAACAAATTTAAGATATGTAAGACCCTATCATAAAATTGATTTGGCTTTTCGTTAGGTAATTGTTTCATCATGACCAAATCTCGATTTCGACAAGCTTCGTCTCTTTGATCGGCAAAATTACGTCTTAGGGTGTCTTTTAACTCAACCCAAGTACTGACATTTTGAATATTTACAACAAGTTTAGCTTGGCCAGTAAGTTTGCCAACAAGAGAATTCAACAAATATACATTTTGGAAAGAATTTGGATTCGTAGCGTCATAAAAAGAATCAATTATTGATTGACAAGTCGATATGTAGCGATTTAAATTATTTGGGTTTCCATCGAAATTGGGAACACAGTTTAGATATTCTGTTTTAAATTGCGCCATATCGTTTTCTGTTAGGTTATTCAAAATTTGATCGACAATTATGTGATTGTTAGAAGTTTCGCTTAAAATTTCTAAATTTGCTTCTAAATTTTGATTAGAAACAGAGTCAGTTGAAGGTGTCTGTAAATTTAAATTCTGTAAATTGCTAATGATACTTTCAATCGACATGAAATCAATTGCACTTACACTAAAATCAACAGGCCCACTCTGGTCATTTTATAGGGGCAAGGCTTGGTTCGGCGATTGATGTCCTCTCCAAAATCTTGGTCCCTGCGAAGATAGGCGATTCAGGTCCTACCCTCCGATGATTGGTTGGTCGATGGTAATCCACAGTTCTTTGATAGATTGGAAGTCTTTCGATGTTCGGAAAAACTCCACTCTGCTTCAACACCTCCACCAACGTCACAACACTTTGTTCGTTACTTCGGTTAACCGTTGAACGGAAAAATCCTACACAATCGATTTGTATCGATTCCCGAAGTATCCTACCGACTGCGCCAGTTAACTACTACGACCGTGGTAATCTGTTTTTAAAAACTATTTATTTTTCTAAGTTACAGAATTATGATAAAAAATGTTATTACAAAATATATGTTTAACAATTAAATGTTTTCAACTGACTAACTTGTCCTGGCTTCGGATGCATTCTATATTGTTATACGATATGCATATTCAGCATTATCTCCGTCAAGGTGGTGATATAACTTACGTCAACTGAAATACTAAATAATATCAATAAATATTTTGTCAACGCATGTCCCACTTTTCACACGGATAAAAGTAAAAGTTTTGTTAACAACAGAGTGGAAAACTCAATTTTTTTAAATCCAGTCACATGCTTTGAAATTGTTAATATCATTAAAGAACTGAAAAATAAAAAGTCTGTTGGTGAAGATGAGGTGCCTGTATCTGTTTTGAAAGAAGTTGCTGAAGAAATATCTGGTCCTCTCTCTCATGTCTGGCGTTTTCGACGGGTGTTTTTCCATCCGTGCTCAAGACTGCATATGTAAAAGCTGTACATAAAAAGGGCAATATAGATGAAGAAAAAAATTACCGACCTATTTCTCTATTGTCAAATATAAGCAAAGTCTTTGAAACGGTGATACTATGCAGACTGATGTCGTTTTTTGAGAGACATTCTGTGATTACTGTTAGACAGAATGGTTTTAGAAGGGGCAAATCCACAATAAGGGCAATTTATCAAGCCCTAGAAAAGGTTTTAAATTCACTAAACAATAAGAAACAAACGGTGCTGATGTGTATGGACCTTTCTAAAGCCTTTGATTCTGTCAACCATGTTTTACTCTGTAAAAAACTTGAAATGTATGGAGTGCGTGGTATAGCCTTACATTTAATTGAATCATATTTGAAAGATCGTGTGCAGCAGGTGGTTGAGTGTGGAGAGAATGGTGTCTTATGTAAATCTGAGAAAATTGTTGTTTCCAGGGGGGTTCCCCAGGGATCAATCTTGGGACCTCTTCTGTATGTGGTGTATACGAATGAGCTTCCTGATGTCTCTGGGGAGTACACTGTTTTGTATGCAGATGATACAGCTCTCATATTTAGCGAAGAAAATGAAGAAATACTTCTTCATAAAATTCATACTGCAATGGATGCCCTTGATGCATATTTTTTAGCCAATGATCTGCTGCTGAATGTGTCAAAAACGCAAACTCTCGCTTTTGGAAACAGAGCAGATAATACCTTTGAACTCTTCTACAATGATGAAGAGCTAAAATCTTTAGAGAGTATGCGTTTTTTAGGTGTGCACATCGATAAAAGATTGGACTGGAGACCCCATATTGAAACTGTAGCCAACAGTATATCAAGATACTGTTTTGCCTTGCGTGTAATAACTGACCATGTTAGTACTGAAGCCGCTATTATTGCTTACCATTCATATATTCAGTCTAGATTGAGATATGGTGTAATATTTTGGGGTGATTCGCCTGACATACACAGAATTATGGTCATGCAAAAGAGGTGTATTCGTAGTATTTTTAAAATGAAACAGCAGGAAAGTTGTAAACCCATTTTTACTGAAAAAAGTATTTTAACAGTAATAGGAATGTATATTTTGGATTCTGTGATATTTGTTTGTGATAATAGAGATCTTTTTACTGACTGTAACATAAAACATGACTTTGATACTCGTTTTAAAGCAAATTTGGTACATGCAAAATACAACTTCACATATCTGCAAAAAAATGTTAAATATTGCATCATAAAAATTTTTAACAGCTTTCCAGATAGAATTAGGAATTTACCAAAGAATAATCTTAAATCTGTTTTAAAGAAATATTTAGTTGGTAAGGCATTTTATAACATCAATGAATTTTTTGGTGATCCCGATAAGGAAAGAATTCAATTTTAAATTTGTAGTAATTATTTTAATTATTTTAAATATGTCTCTTTTTATGTGAGTAAAATTGTTATTTATAAATGTATATTTTAAAAATCTTTGTATAAATGTTATGTAGTATCAATTTTAATTCTAATGTTGTCAATCCTTCTGACATTTTTCGACGCCATATGGGTTTTTTGTTTATTGTAATTGTAAACATTGAAAATAAAAATAAATATCTATCTATCTATCTATCTATCTATCTATCTAAAGAGGTGTCAAAATGGCCCAGGCTACTGGGCGATAAAATTCTTTAATGTGCTACCTGCAGAAATAAGGGAATTGTCACTTCCCAGGTTTAAGGAAAAAATAAAGAAATTTTTAATATTAAATGTATGTTATTCTAATGAAGGAAGAGTATTTTAAATATTTTTCTCAAAAGATAATAGTTGTTGGTATTGTTTTTTTACTATCTTTGATTTTGTTTAGAGTTAACTGTTTTTAAACATAGGATATTTATTTTGTATTAGATAGTGTCCAGTGCCTGAGTGTGCTGAAATGTATTTAGGTGTTAGCTTTAATGTCTGTCAAGTGACCTCAGTATTATTTGTAATTTTATATTCTTTTCCTTTGACGTGTGTACATTACAATTATTGTGATTTTTTAACATGAATAAACAATTTGAATGTGAATTTGAAACGAAATGAAGAGAAGGAACTTGTACTGAACTTGTTCAATTATATAATATATATATATATATAGAATTTTTTTTTTTGACTGCTACCCAAGAAAAAAATTCTTTTTTCTAACTATTCAGTCACGAATACACATCCCTTAGTTTTTATATATATATATATATATATATATATATATATATATATATATATATATATATATATATATATATATATATATATATATATATAGGGTGATTCACGGTCGATGGTAGGTTAGACGTTTATGGAGAACGGAACGCGGGATTTTTTTGAAAATTTGGCAACGTGGGTAATTAGCTATGCTCTGTCCATCTAAAATATTTTCAGCATTGCGACGTTGCCGCTTCTATCAAAAAGTCCTAGCAACTTTATTTTTTTAAATGGAACACCCCATATATTAATAAATTTTTAGAATCGCTCTTTTATTACAATACTTTTTTGTTAATATTACCCTATACCTATCTCTATCGGTTTTCGAGATAAAAATTAGTTTGTGTTAAATATGGTCCAAAACATGGCCCTAATTACACGTAAGTAAATTAGTGCTCTCAATTCATGGAAAGTTGATATTTTGGCGGTAGTTTAGACAGACCCGATGTATTTATTTTTCACCATGAAATCGACTCCATATCATACAGGGCGTGCTAAGATTACTATTATTTCCGTTGTTCATAAAAGGGGTCAAATGTTCGTTTTTTTAAATGAAACCCCCTGTATATTAATCAATAAATTGAAAGACGAAGAAAAACGCTTTAAGATGGTACATCATATTCCTATACCTAAATCATCAAGTTTTCTTAATAAAAGCGCTTTTTTGTGAAAAAAAAAATAAAGACTTTAATTTTAAGTAACCATGGATATCAAACATCAAAATATCAAACTTACGACATTTTGACGACTGTGTTTAAAAAAATCTCCCAAAATGAACGCAGATAATCATTATTCAAACGAAGTTCTTATGAAATTATTTATTTTACACGGACAATGTGATCAAATCATTGCCAGAACTTGCAGAAAATTTAACCAAATGTATCCTGAATTGACACAAATGAACGAAAGGAAGTTTGTAAGATTACAAAATAATTTCATTAACTATGGCTCAAATTTAAAAGCGCCTCTAACATTACCAAAACCTGTTACTTCAAATGAAGATAATATTGTCAACGTTTTGGCATATTTTTATGCATATCCAGAGGCTTCCATTCGTAGTGCAGAAAAAGATTTGGGTGTATCATATGCTTCAATACAACGAATTTTGGGAAATCAAGAAATGCATCCATTTAAATTTACTAAAGTGCAAGCCCTCAAAGCAGAAGACTTTGAACGTAGAGTGCATTTTTGCGAAACCCTTTTAATACGTATACAAGAGGATCCGGAGTTTTTGTCAAAAATCATTTGGAGCGACGAAGCAAAATTTACAAGGGATGGGATTTTTAATAGAAGAAATAAGCATTTTTGGGCTGATCATAATCCTCACGTGACAAAAGAAATGGGATTTCAAGAAAAATTTGACCTAAATGTTTTTTGTATTTTAAAAAAGCACAAAATTAGCTTTTTTATTTATGATGCCACTTTAAATGCTGAGAGATATCTCGAAATACTAAGGACGAATGTTACCGATTTCGTCGAAAATTTATCTTTAGAGGATTATAGGAATTCGTGGTTTCAACTGGACGGAGCGCCAGCTCATTGCACCCAGGAAGTTTCCAGGGTACTTTATGAAATATTTGACGATCGTTGGTTTAGGCGCTTAGGGCCGTGGGATTGGCCACCGAGATCCCCCGATCTCACGCCGCTTGACTTTTATTTATGGGGTGTTTTAAAAGAAAGAGTGTACAGTACTCCAGTGCCTACCAAAGAAGAACTGCGACGGCGAATAGTTCGGTGTATTGAAGATCTGGATCCCCATGAAATTGAAAAAGCAACTACGAGTCGCGTACAAAAGCACATACTAAAATGTTTAGAATGTAATGGACAACATTTCCAGCATTTATTGTAAAAATGTCTTATTTTGTTTACAGTTTTGTTTTTTGAACCTTCCTAATTTTGTTATTTAATTTATTTTCACATGTTAATGAAATTATTTTGTAATCTTACAAACTTCCTTTCGTTCATTTGTGTCAATTCAGGATACATTTGGTTAAATTTTCTGCAAGTTCTGGCAATGATTTGATCACATTGTCCGTGTAAAATAAATAATTTCATAAGAACTTCGTTTGAATAATGATTATCTGCGTTCATTTTGGGAGATTTTTTTAAACACAGTCGTCAAAATGTCGTAAGTTTGATATTTTGATGTTTGATATCCATGGTTACTTAAAATTAAAGTCTTTATTTTTTTTTTCACAAAAAAGCGCTTTTATTAAGAAAACTTGATGATTTAGGTATAGGAATATGATGTACCATCTTAAAGCGTTTTTCTTCGTCTTTCAATTTATTGATTAATATACAGGGGGTTTCATTTAAAAAAACGAACATTTGACCCCTTTTATGAACAACGGAAATAATAGTAATCTTAGCACGCCCTGTATGATATGGAGTCGATTTCATGGTGAAAAATAAATACATCGGGTCTGTCTAAACTACCGCCAAAATATCAACTTTCCATGAATTGAGAGCACTAATTTACTTACGTGTAATTAGGGCCATGTTTTGGACCATATTTAACACAAACTAATTTTTATCTCGAAAACCGATAGAGATAGGTATAGGGTAATATTAACAAAAAAGTATTGTAATAAAAGAGCGATTCTAAAAATTTATTAATATATGGGGTGTTCCATTTAAAAAAATAAAGTTGCTAGGACTTTTTGATAGAAGCGGCAACGTCGCAATGCTGAAAATATTTTAGATGGACAGAGCATAGCTAATTACCCACGTTGCCAAATTTTCAAAAAAATCCCGCGTTCCGTTCTCCATAAACGTCTAACCTACCATCGACCGTGAATCACCCTGTATATATATATGTATACACAATCCTCGTCATGTGCGGGCCAAAACCCAGAAATTCACTCAGAGGTCTCTAACATCAGATACTCTATTCAATACTACATTCCCTAAGGTATAATTGGGTGATTTTACGTTAAGAGGTTCATGTCACGTCCCGAGAAGTTTAAGTATTAAGAAAACAAATTAATAATTTTATTTTTTAATAGATTTTAAGTAAGTGATTAGTTTGCTTGAGGTAGTATTGCAAAGTACGAAAAAAGTAGTGAAATAAGAAAGTTACGGGATAATATATAGTCAAAATCTCTCTCCCCTGGCACATCTAATTGTCTCTCCCCTGGACATAAATCCATTTTTTAATAGGAAATTACCATTTAATATACTATAAATATATCAGAATGAGTTAAACACTAACATTGCTAGGTTACTGGAGACTTATCTGTTATATTATAGATGTTTTTCAAGATGGCGGCAAGTGATGACCATGAAAATTATAGTGCTGCAAAAAATCAAGAAAATCCGGAAAGTGGCTGGTCCAAAAATTTGTGCAAGTTGCTCCCGCTCCGTTAGGAGTGGTGTTGCTTGTGTTAAGTGTGATAATATATTTCACCCGGCATGTGTTGTCCGCATTAAAAATGTATTTGTTGTTGGTTATAATAATATTATCTGAAACAAGTGTGACTTTAGTGAAGGAAACGAAATTTCACTGGATTTTTTAAAGACAAGAAATAATGAGTTGCAAGCATTCGTTCTTGAATTAATTGATAATAATGATATATTAAGAAAACATATCGAGCTGCTCGAGGATAAGGTTAAGTGTTTGGATCTACAAGTAAAGAAACAAGAATGGGCCAATTCAATGATTGCTGCACAGACCGAACTTCTGAAAAAGGTTAGCGCACTGGGAAATATGCTAAAGGATTCAGAAAAGTCAATAACAAATGAAAATGTATCATCAAAAACTAATTTAGAGGTTAGACATCTCGAAGTGTCAAATTCTCCCGCCAATTCTTCTTCTTCTGGTGATAAGGGGACTAAACTTAAATCTTCTTCTTCCATCAGGGGTGGAGTGAAGCTAAGCCGGCATTCTTCGCGAGTCCAGCCGAACCAATCGAAAGAACGGGGATCTTCTTCTCATGACTTGAACATCCCAAAAGATATTCAAATATCCGATGTAAATAATGCTGTTAATGGAGCCCTGTTAAATTTGGATTTAAATAACAGGGAGAATCTTAATGATTCTCCAGGATTTAAGACGGTTACTTATAGGAAACCTAGAAAAAATCAAGTTCTGAGAGGTACTGCTAAAAATCTAGATTCTGAATTTGCTTGTGAAAAAGGTCACATGTGGCTTTATGTTGGAAAAGCAAAAAAATAGTAGACCATGAAAAGATAGCTAGTTACATAAAAAATAGAGTTCCATTGGTCAATGATGATGACTTAATTATAGAATGGTTGACTACTATTGGGAAGGCCAGTTCGTTTAAGGTTGGGATAGCCTTTAAATTTTATGAAAATTTAAATACCCCCAGTTTTTGGCCTGAAGGAATTATTTATCGCAGATTTAACTTTAAAACAAATCGTAAAGGACTATCAGGACCTGGTTATCCCATGTTCGAAGGTGAAGCTGAGAGATCTTCACAGAGGGATGTAAATTTTCGGGGGGACTCTATTGCAGACAGACAAAAAACATAAGGAATTTGTCGATATACTATCAAAATGTTCGTAGCATCAGATCTGGAGATAGGGCCAAGCAATTAATGTTGAATGTTAGTACCGAATCATATGATATCTTGATTTTAACCGAGACATGGCTGACTGCTGAAATATCAAACGGTGAACTGGGACTTTCTAATTATCAAGTATTTCGGAGTGACAGGACAAACATTACAAGTGATCTTAAGCGTGGTGGTGCAGTTCTGGTGGCGGTCCTCGATCAGTACTCGGTGCTTGAACTCGCAAATACAGTCGAGGCTATTGAACACACGGTTGTAAGGGTGGCTGTCGGGAGGCACAAATTGATTGTGGTGGTGACATACCTGCCTCCGGCCTCTCAATTAGTGATTTATGAACAGTTCTGTGCATCTATTGAGGCTGCTTTGGCGGATGTTGCTTATGATGGAATGATTGTGTGTGGTGATTTCAATCTGCCGAGTCTTGTCTGGGAGAATGATGTCTTAGGAGTCAGACCATCTGGTCCTACTTCCCAATCTGTTCGGGTTGTGAGCGATCTGAAGGCTTTCTATAATTTGCAACAGCTGAATAAGATCAGTAATTGTAATAATGATTTTCTTGATCTGGTGTTTACTGACTATAATACTAGTGTGGAGCTTGTGACTAGCCCATTATTGCCCTGTGATCGTTACCATTCTGCACTTTGTTTCAACATTAAGACTATGGAGGGCATAGCCTCATTGAACTATGAGTGTTTATTATGACTTTAAAAAATCCAAATTATTGTGAAATGAATGCATTTCTCGCTTCTATCGACTGGGATTTACTGTTTAAAGGTTGTGATATAGATACTGCTGTAAATTGGTTTTATTGCTATATGAATTATGCTATTGAATGCTTTGTACCTAAATTAAGATCTAAAAATCCTAGATTTCCAAACTGGTTTAGTCCTCAGCTTAAAGAATTAATATTTAACAAAAAAATAGCACACAGAAAGTTTAAAGTTACAGGATCTGTGAATGACTATAAAACTTTTTCTTATCTAAGAGCTCAATGTAAGGTAGTGTCAAGGTTAAACTATGATAGCTATATTTTATCACTTCAGAATGTGGTTGGTGGTGATAAAAAAGAATTTTGGAAATATATAAATAAGAAGAAGGGTGCATACACGATCCCAAGTGTGATGAGCTATGATGGCATCACTAGCGAAGATCCCGAATGTATTGTTAAATTTTTTGCGGATTATTTCTCAGCTTCCTATATCTCATCTAGTAATAATGATAATGATTTAATTTTTGACTACAACTTTGATTCTGGAGTTGCTGTATCTATGTGTAAGATCTCAGCGGTTGATAATTTTAATAAGATTGATAAACTGAGAGATAGTCTGGGCGCTGGCCCGGATGGGCTAACGACTGTGCTTATTAAGGGATGTCGCTTTGTGTTGTTATTGATCTTGTGTAAATTGTATAACTTATCCCTTCATAGTGGAGTTTTCCCTGGTGAATGGAAGAGGAGTTATGTGAGCCCCATTTATAAAAGCTCAAATAGAGCGCATATTGAAAATTACAGACCAATTTCTAAAATCTCTATTCTCTCTAAAATATTTGAATCTATAGTGACAGATAATATGGCACCTCTTTTTAAGAATTACATTCTTTCCGAGCAGCATGGGTTCTGCGCAGGCAGATCCACTGTTACAAATCTTTTAATTTATGTAGAAGCGCTGCTGGGGGCACTGGAGAGTCGGTGTCAAGTAGATGCTGTGTATACCGATTTGTCCAGGGCCTTTGACAGGGTTAATCATGGTCTCTTAATATCAAAGTTGAGATCTATCGGAATTTATGGATCTCTTCTCTCATGGATGCAGAGCTACCTGACTGGGAGAAGGCAGGTCGTTCGCTATAAGAACTATTTGTCTCGCGAGATTATTGTGGAGTCTGGAGTCCCTCAAGGGGCGCACATGGCTTACCTTCTATTCAATCTGTTTCTTAATGACATAACTAAGTCCTTTTCACATGGAACCGCACTTCTCCTTGCTGATGACTTAAAGGTTTTTAAACGCATTGGAACAATCCAAGACTGCATTGATATGCAAGTTGATTTGGATTCATTCTTTTCATGGTGTTCTAATAATAAGATGAACTTAAATGTCAAAAAATGCAAGGTTGTGCGGTTTTGTAGAAAGAGGACAACAGATGATTTTGATTATAAACTGGATGATGTTTCGATTGATGGTGTGGAATCTATTAGGGACATTGGGGTTCTGATTGATGATCACTTGGCTTTTGGTGAGCATATAGGTCATGTTGCTAATAGGGGGCTAAAAGTCATAGGCTTTATTTCCCGAAATTTATCGGATTTTAATGATATTTCATATCTAAAGAATGTGTATTGTTGTGTTGTTCGTTCCATGTTGGAGTACGCATCACCGGTATGGTCGCCATACTACAGTATCTATAAATCACAGTTGGAGAAAGTTCAAAAACGATTCTTAAGATTTTTGGGTTATAAGATGGGTATACCCAGGGATGATATTGACTATACCTCTCTCTTGCTTCAACTTAATTTAAAGTCCCTTGAGAGTCGGCGACAGTATTTTGACTTGCTTTGTCTTTTTAAGATTGTAAACGGTATCATGGACAGTCCACAACTACTTGAAATTATAGACTTTAATGTCCCTCTAAAAATGATGAGGCATGTTGAAGTATTTTCGGTTGATGCGCATAGGACAAATTATGGAATGTATGGTCCTATTAATAGAATGTGTAGCTTGGCTAATAAATTATCCAGAGAACATGCAGTCTTCGACATAGTCAATATGTCGTTGACTCAGTTTAAAAACTTTTTAAGGCGCTATCTCTAGTGGTTGGGATTTTGTTTTTTTATTTTAATATTGTTATATTTTATATTTGTGACTGAATTTTAATAATTATATATAATTTTCTGGCATCTATTGTAAATGTAAAATGGCTACCTAATCCGTTAATAAAATATTTATTTATTTATTTTATTGATGATTATTAAGTAAAACAATGTAAGTGAATCCTGTACCCAGCCTGCTAAGTCACTCCCCTGGTATCGTATTTTAATAAATAACAAAAAAAAAGTATTTTTGTAGGTAAACTGAATGATTTATGATTTTTTTATAGCACAAGGTGAATTGAGCTGTATAGTAATGTTTATATTTTCTTACTTGAAGATATCGAAGATCCTTTTTTAACATAGCCAGGCCTAAAATGACCTCTTAATGTAGAATCACCGAATTAGCTCGAATTTAAGCTTGAATTTTATATTTAGAACTTTCTTTTGACGTATGCAAGTGTGTTTATGCATGTTGGCTCAACAAATAAAAAAATATATATTTCACAACTCCCAGCCTCTAAACAAAGAAAGTAGGAGAATAAATATATTTTTTTTCAATTACAGAAATGAGAGAGGCGACCAACTTTAAAGGACAATAATAAATAACTAGTTAGGAATTAAATCCCATTTGATGCTAACTTATTTTATACAAATAATTATTAAAGGACTCACCCGACTTCTGTTCCTAAGGAGTCTTCTTCTTTTATGTCAATTTCTTCAATTTTAATAACCCATTCAGTACTGACAATCTCAGGCGTCGCTTTAATTTTACTGATGGTTTCACTGTTCTCCATTTTTACCAATACCTCAACATCCTCATGCAAAATAACTTTGGATCTGTAATTATTATAAAAATAACTTAATGCTCAAAAGTATTTAATTCTTGAACAATGATTCTTGTTTTAAACAAATACATCCATGTAATTTCTCAATAATAAGTAAGGCTGGCCACTTTTGGTCTGTCACCAGAGGCGTCGATGCGAGGCGTCAATGCCGGAAATAAGAATGTGCATACATGGTATTTGACCAAAATAATTTAATTCATGCGCGCTAAAATTATAGTTCTTCATATCCCGAGTAATTTCCAGAAATCATATTTTTCCTATTATAGTTTTACAAAAGATATTGATGGATTGTTAAATAACCGAAAAATTTAAGGAGAAATGGTAGAGGAACTTCTAGCTACACTAAGTAAATACATTTTTTACACTTACTGCTTTTCTTTAGCTGCATTTTAGTATTTTGTTTATTTTTGTTTTATTGAAACTATTAATAGGTGATACTAAAATTTACTAAAACTTTGTCAGATTTAGTACAAGTGCCTAGTACTGTTTAAAAATTAATACAGTACCTACTTACCTAGCTTGATTAAAGTCTACATTCTTCTTTAAATTGATTTCTTCATTTATATCTGTCCACTCCTCAAAGACAATGCCACACATTGCACTACTTTTAATTCTTATTTGTGGGGTTTTGTTTTTATTTTTTTTTTGTTTTTCTTTTTCTGCAATAGATTTTTTATTTTGACGTTTTTCTTTCTGTAATTTACGCCTTTTGTCAGTTGACTGTTTTTTTGTACGAGGCATTATTTGATCTAAAACAATATTCATAATATTTCTCTATATTTGTAATAAAACAGAGCATAATATACTGTATTTGCTTTTATGTGTTTAAATGGGAAAATTGCACCACTGTATTTTAATGGCAACTGTTTTATTTGCACTTGATGAAGAGGTTTGAGATTTTTTAAATTACTAAAATTCCAAAAAAAAATAGGGACCACAGGGCCCATTAAAAAATTGTAAATTAAGTTTAAAAAAAATAAAAGCACATTTTAGTTTACTTTTATACTTGATTTTTTAAACATGGCAAAAAATAATTTCCGTGAAGGATTTCACAGAAATCAGGTTACGGGGTGATTGAAATTTTCGTGATTTTTCTAAATATAGCAGTAGATTTTAGTGTACGTTTATACTTAGAGGAGCAATTTAACATTAGATAACAATAACAGACATAAAGGATTTGACTAATATCAGATGTAATGGGGTCGTTTCGATAGTTTAAAATTTTCGTCGCTTTAGTAAATTTAGCAACATATCTTAGTTTACGTTTATACTTGATAGGGCGATTTGAAAAACTAGACAAAAAATAAAAGACAAACAAAAATTGAGAAAAATGAGAAACTACGAGCCTTTTTGAAAATTTGAAATTTTCATGATTTTACTAAATATAGCAGCAAATTTTAGTTCACGTTTATGCTTGGTAGATTTTTAAAATAAGGCAAAAAATATCAAAGGAATTGCCAAAAACCAAAGACTACGGGGTTCTTTCGAAAGTTTAAAATTTTCTTAATTTTACTAAATATAGCAGTCCATACTTATTTTTAGTTCATACTTGCTTAAGATATGATTCGTTTCTTTAATAAAAGGCTTAGGACATTTAAGGGTTAAGGAACGTTTCAAAACCGGACCATGTACGCGCATGTTCCATATAATAGTAATTACGGCCGACAGCATATTTTTCCATTTTTCTCAAACAATTACCTCTTTTTATTTCTAAAAATCAAAGGTATTCTAAAAGTCACAAGTTATATATTTTGTTATTTTTTAAAGTTAAGGAACGTTTTGAAGTAAGACTTGAAATGCGCGAGTGCAATACTCCAATTATTATCATTAAGTCGAATGACTATGCTTTTTCGTACATTAAACCTAGTGAAAAACATTTCAAATTACATGTAGAATTCAAAAATCCTTTGAAATAGAAAGTGCCCTATTTAAAAAATCTCACTTTGTGACACCCTACTTTTTGAACGCACCCTGTATAATTCAAAATATTTATAAAATGTGCAGAATATTCAACCATACCTTTACGTAAAAGCTTATTATCGACAAATGTTGGATTTGTTAATTTTTTTTCTATCTTCTGACAGCCCTCGAAGACCGAAGTCTAACTACTATGTACCGTGAGTGTACTGGGGAATCGACTCACACATCCAGAGCTGGAAACATCCACAGCAATTTCACCAGCCCTTTAAGAGGATGTCTGGGCTGGTACAACCTCGGTCGAGGAAGAAATCCTCTACCACCTTCCAACAACAATCACAAAATATCCATGGTCGAAACGGGATTCGAACCCACGCCTCACGGTTTGCAAAGCTACTTTCAAACATATTTATTTCTTACTTATTTACACATGTACATTGACTACTTAAAACTACTATATACAAATATGGTCCGGGTTACAACCCCAAAATGGGGAGGTCCAACCCGACCGGAGTGCGGCCGGGGCTGGTGTTGGCCCTTGGTTGCCAGGTGTAGCGGAGATGCAGGGGAGGCGACTCTTTCCGCCAGGCTTGCAGAGTCATGGGGTTACTAGAGTCTAGAGGTTGGGGGGGGGGGGGCACTTTTTTATCCCGGGCTTCCGCATGCGCAGAGGAAAACAAAAGTGGATTTTTCGCTCCGATCCCTCTTCGCTTGCCAGGAAAGAGACTGGTCAGGGCCCCTAACCAGGTGCTAACCCTGTTCCGACCTTAGGGTGCCCTCCGATCCACCATTCTGGACAACAAACAAAACATAATTTTGAGGTTAAGGTACCTAGACACGAATAATTTTTTGCTCGGGACCTTTAAAAAAAGACAAAACAAAATTTTTATCGAGGAAGGAGTGCTAACCCGTTTCCAATACACCTTTTAGAGCCGATTTCCTAATTTTTTATAATATTTTAAGTGACAAAAAAAAAAGTTGCGGCCGAGCACGGATTCGAGCCAAGACGTCTGTGTCAATAAGCCGATTCTATACCACTGCACTACGTAACTGATGCTAAGAAATCGGTAAACTTATTAACAAGTGCCTCATTTATATTTTTGAGGTTATTACGCATGAGCAAGTCCGGGATAAAAAAGTTTCCCCCAACCTGTAGACTCTAGTCATGGGGTTTGAATTTACACGGGGTTTAAAAATTATTTATTATTTACAAATTAACTATTTAGGTATATACAATTAAATAAAATCGCTGGAAAAGGTAAGGTAAAAAACCAGCTTAAAAGGTGGGTTGGCTATAGACATATTTACAAAATGATCATTACGGATCCCAGTTTCATTCTATTTTTGTTATTTACAATATATACATTTACCCATTTACAGGTTTATTTATATACAATCATTTACATTTACATGTCCGTTCGTTCTTCATTTATTCGTATTTACATCCCATTTACACGTTTATTTATATACAAGCATTCGTTCATATTTACATAATCATTCGTTCATCATTTATTCGTATTTACAACCCTTTCATGCACATATACATACACTGTTCACACACGACTGACCGATCTTGGGGAAACTTCTGAGTGTCAGCGTTGGGCTTTTGATGCTTGCTGAATGTACTAGAATTTTACATACAATTGTACTAGATTGTAATAGATTGAAATCCGTGGCGTGTCCTCACTCCCATTGACAATTTTTGACCACCTGATTAGTAATACATCATTTTTTGGATGAACAAATAGCTTTACTAAATACGTTTAATTATAATTAACAAAACATGATTCTTTCATATGACATAATCAACAAAAAATCGAAACATGAATAGTATAACATAAATCAATAATTAAACATTATAAGTAGACTTACAAACAAAACATTCTTAACAGGACGAATTTGGAACGATTTAGAATTTAGCATGGGCGTGCGGTGAAATTTCAAAGTTATATATATCTGTTCCTACTTACAGGAACCTCACCAAATTCAGAGGTTTTAATAGTGAGCCCACTGGGAATGTTTTGGTAAAGAAAAAAAACATTTTGTAATTTGCGAAAAAAGTTGAATTTTTGCATTGCTTCCACTTGGAAAAAAATGAACACGTTTAGGTATGTTATTTATTATTTTTTCTAAACTAATTTTACATCATTTTACCGACAATTTGTAAATTTTAAGAGAAAAAAATGTGTTAGTAGAAAGTTATAGTCAACTGATTTTTTTTAAATTACCTATATTTTAGGTTTCAAAAAATGCAAATGACTATTACTTTCTACAAACACATTTTTTTCTCTTAAAATTTAAAAATTGTCGATAAAATGATGTAAAATTTGTTTAGAAAAAATAATAAATAACATACCTAAACGTGTTCATTTTTTTCCAAGTGGAAGCAATGCAAAAATTCAACTTTTTTCGCAAATTACAAAATGTTTTTTTGTCTTTACCAAAACATTCCCAGTGGACTCGCTATAAAAACTCCTACATTTGGTGCGGTTCCTGTAAGTAGGAACAGAGATATACAACTTTGAAATTTCACCGCATGCCCATGGAATTTAGACATCATACGTTCCTCGATTAGTCTAATGTAAAGTATTAAAAAGAGAAGAATAGCAATAGTTTGACATGTCCATTATCCGCTATACGCGCCACAGTTTGGTCATGGGAATCCCAAGCGTAATAAGAAAATTACAAACCTACCGTCAATGGCTGTCTCCTTCTCTTACATTACTTTTATTTAGAGAATGCGCTACTCCGTTGTCGGTATGTCGGTTAGCCAGAAGTCGGACACGAGGCACGACACCTGATTGAGTTCAAGGTTGTGCATGAAGTTGAGAATGTACTAGATTAGTGGGGTTTTTGGTAATGTAGTAATAGGGTAATATTGAATGTTAAATTGTAATAGATCTAGTACAATTGTAATAGCAAGCACAACGCTGCTGAGTGTATATCAAACGAGTCGTCCAATCAGCGTCGTCGTCCGAAAAGGGGAGTGGCTTGTGATAGGACTCGAAATATCACAAAACCACGTAGATAGGATTTTAGGAGCTCAGTAAGAATTAGCACTGGAGCACGAGAATGTAGAAAATGGAAATTTTTCGAAAAATGCGGGATTTTTCAAGGGATGGGGATGAAATTTTCGGAATAAATTGGCAATCGGCAGTAAATGGGTTTATGGACTACAGCGTCTTCCTCTCTGACTCTGGTCAGATTTGATGTTATAATAGACGCGCCAGTTTTATGTCTATAAAAATCATCCGAGACACCACGAATGTGCTCACCGAACATGGTTATGTCGGCGAGCTCATGCAGTTCTCGGATGACAGTGACGCGTCTTGCTGAAGTGGCACATCTTAGTGCCACATTTTGAAAACGCTGCAGTCTGCCCATTTGCGTGTCAGAGATGCTGCACCAAACTGGTGCAGCATACAACATGACCGGTCGTAGTATTTGTGTTGTGAACACACTTCACAACATGGAATAATGAACAAATTTTGGCGCATGCGCCATCTAACAACTATATGTTTGTTGAACACGTCCTCTTCCATACGTGTATGCAACCCTGTCAGATTTCTACTTAGCATCAATACTAACGACGCCAGCTTGAAGTGACGGATACTTCTACTGGCTCGTAGGTGTCGCTCCCTACCCTATTCTGAATTAAAAATTTAATTTTTTAATCATCTACTTAATACTTTCGCATTCTGACGATTGTAAAGATCTATTTAACATCAACCCCCTCTCTTCTATAAGTATTTTGGGAAAATTTCAAGTACTTTGAAAGTACTACTTTGTCCTTGATCGCGTAGGATACATTTTTTGAGCGGTTGATTTCTTGAAAATTCTAGAATTGTATGAGAGAAAAAAAGAATGACACAAGCTGTGTCAAGGAGAGAGAGAGTTCACACTATAAAGGGTGGAAAGCGAACGTCACTATCAGTCAGATTCTTCTTCGGTCCGTACTGTTAGTCAAACAAATCAGAATTTTGAACCCTGAGCGGTTAATTACTCGTGAAGTTAGTGAATAACTTTGTTTCTCTGGTCTTATCAATGTGGCTAGACTGAATTAGTCCCAGTCCTAGTGACTGTAGTCAGTTTTTTGAACCCTGTGCGGTTAATTACTCGCGAAGTTAGTGAATAACTTTGTTCTTCTGGTCTTACCAATGTGGCAAGACTTAAATTAGTTCCAGTCCTAGCGACTACAATCCAGTTTGGGTCTGAGTGACCAACACTATCAGTTTATACTTTAGTCGAACAAAAAGAGCCAGAAAAAGGAGTACGCTTCACTAGAAGTAGTGGTAGCAAAAGGAGTACGCTTCACACTAGGTGGAGTAGTGGTTGTGTTGAATGCCATATGGTCAGCACTGCAGGTTTGGTTTGCAGGATTTTTGGTTCTTATCGACTAAATACTTGGTTCATGTATTATCAACAATTAAATCAGTTTGTGTCTCAGCAACAAAATAATCAGTTCGTGTTTGATCAACCAGTAATCGGTTTGTGTCTTATCGATCAACAATCAGTTTGGTCTCGGTATCTAGAAAAGTGACTTTGTCAACGTATCACTCTCTCCAAGGACGACATTGTCGTCAACGTTCTTAACTAAAATTAACCTCTAAATTTAATCTGTCACTACCCCCCTTAAATCTTGTTCTATGATCACTACTTATCTAAACAAAATGTAAATAATAGTAAAATTATGATATAGTTCTTTGCCAATGTGGTACTAGATTCAAAATTCTCAATAATCAACAAATGTTACTGTCAGTAAATGTAAATTCAGTATAAACGAACTACAGGAAAGGTGGAGTACTACACTTGACAACAAAGGTAAAACTGTTTCTTGTAATTTGTAATGTTAATTAATTGTTTAATGTTCATAATAAAAACATTGTGGCGTACTTTTAGGGGAAAACTTAGTTTTCCTCAGAAAGGTACCCACTTGCGTACGGCAGCTCTTCGTCGGTAGAACAGATGGTCGTCGGCTAGGAACACTTACGCTTTTTAAAGGCGCCACTCAGTTTTCCTTTAATGGATTCGTTTTCAGAGCTTCTGAACTGAGAAACCAAGCTCTTTTAATCTAAGTTGGTAATAAATAAATAGACTACCTGAGATTAGCTTCAATCAATTTAATTAGCGAATTGTGCCAAAGGAGGAACAAAAAATATGTTTATAAATACCAAATAACATAGTTTAAAAATGCATTTGTTCTGATAAAACTAAATATAATGCAGTGAAGCCAAAATTCCCGAGTTATAGTAATATATACATAACCCCTATCTTTGGCCAAAGATTACCCCAATGTTATGTACATTTATGTACAAAAATATATTTAAAAGTCGCATGTGAATTCAATTTTAAAATAATCAGAAGGCTAGCTTACACAGGTAAATATGTAATATATGTAAAGAATGAATTTAAGAAATTAAGAGGATATCACGAAAGTTATAGTATAAAAAAATTACGCAATTAAAAAAAAATGGAATAGACTGGCCTTAGGTTCTGGTGGGAGCTTCTAGAGTGTCCCATGCATCCTGTGAAACAGACACTTGTTGGTGGCTAAATGTTAGGCCACCAATCCTGGTTACTACGGACAGCTATTTCTCTGATAGTGTATGAGAAAAGTGGAGGAAAACGTGCTGTGAAACGTGGACACCTCTCTAGCGCCTCTCTAACACTCTATCTAACGCATCTCTAAAATCCTATCTAGCACCTCTCTAAAATCCTATATAGCACCTCTCTAAAACCCTGTAAATAATATTTACAATAACCAAAACGTTCGAAATCATTAAAGAAATTTAACAGCTTACCTCTAGGTTGAGGGGATTCGTCTTACTATGCACATGGCGAATAAGAAATTAAAACGGGACTTCTCCCAGGAAGAATAATCATGAATCGGCAAAAAGACATAATAATATGTATGTAAGTAATCAGACACTACTTCACATTACAATAATTGGTGCATAAAATAGCACTATAAAGGCAAAAAAACTTCAGTCAGAAAAATCATGACTCCTCACACGATTAGCAAAATCGGAGTGTCTCGAAAAACGCTGGTAGGTCGATCTACGAGTACCACGCATGGGTACTAGACGACATCTCGTCTGCTTGGATGCAGCCGGTCAAGATATTTTGGAAGTTGGCGAATGCGCTGGATCATGGAAATTTACAAAAATATTAAGAACTAATAAGGGTAGTAGTGGTTAAAGATTTAACCGCTACAACATGCGGTTAAGGTAATTACTTTTTTATCACAATTTATAGATATTTAAGTATACAAATATGTCAGTTGAATGTCAATTTATAATTATTTTGGTTTCATAAATGTATTTTAATTTCAACCCATTTCATGTGTAACGAATGTTACCAAATTTTCTTGTTATATATTTTATATGACAATTTTGTTAGTTCAATAAATAATAAAAAATAAGAAACTTAGTTTATCTTCCTATGATGGTACAGTCTTTGTTAGCAGCACGATAAGATTTGTGTGTGCCCTCGTTTGTTTTGGCAGTCTGTGCTCAAAGAAGCATAAGCCTGTTCCAAACAATTTGTTTATAGATCACCAATTTATTCCTTGGGGATAATGGGGATATTGTAGACATGATTGAATAAAGGCTTTGCATCGCCAGGAAGGATTTTTGCAAAATATAGGAAATGTGTGATGCAAAGCGGAGCCGCTCGTCAAGGATAACGCCCAGATACTTCAGCTTTTTAGCCGGCAGTATCTGGACGTCGTTTATACGGATAGGGACATGGATGACATTTTTCGAGAACTTTCGTGTGAGTACAACGCACTCACTCTTAGCCTCATTAATTTCCATTTTCCATTTCTCGTACCAGGGGAGGAGATAATGCAAATGGTAGTTGATATGGGACTTGGCCACGTCTGCATAAAACGAACTGGCGTAAACCAGGACGTTGTCCGCAAACATGGCCAAATTCGTGGATGGGAATTTGGGAATGTCGGAGGTGTAAAGGGAAAAGTTTTGGGGAGAGGACGGTTCCCTGAGGGACTCCCGCGTGGATTAGTTTATTTGATGAGGGTGAGTTTTCCACCCTCACTCTGAAACTTCTCCCTGTTATATATGAATGCATCAGCGATACCAAGTAAAGCGGGAATTTATACAACAGCCCGTTGAACCACACGGTGTCGAACGCCCTGCGGACGTCCAGGGACAGTAACACAGTATTTTGTTGCATATTGACTTTGTTAATTGCGTCTTGCACAACTTTTGCAACCAATAGTGTAGTACTGTGTCCTGCCCTGAATCCGAACTATTCGTCCGGCACCGCGCTTTCCAGGTTCAGGCTGTTGATTTTTTTGAGCAGTATTTTCTCAGTGACTTTGGATAAGCCACTGAGTAACGCGACAGGGCGATAAGAGTCTGCTCTCGTTGGATCTTTTCCCGCTTTTAGTATCGGTATCACCGATGCATTCTTCCATTTCGCCGGGAAATGCTGTAGCACAACCACTGCATTTATAATATACATTAGTTGTACCACAGCCTTTCTCGGCATGTTTTTTATTAGTGAATATGAAATTTCGTCCTCTCCGGGGGCTTTGTTGTTGGGCAACAACCTGATGACCGTTTTCAGCTCACCAGGTGTTGTCGACAACCTAGGGATCATGGATGGGGGGATAAGATATTTGTTATGTACCGTTTTGTTTATTATGTCTGTTATGTCATTTTGTTCGTTAGTCGTGTTAGGTGTACCTTTGCAGATGTCGGCCAAATGCTCTGCGAGCACTTCGGCCTTCTCTGCATTAGTTTGTGGTCTAGTTGAATTTAATGTCGGGATTTTATTGTATTATTGTTTTTTAGTCTGCGGGTCAACTTCCACAGTGAGTTATCTAATGTAGACAATCCACCAAGGACGTTGGCCCATGCGCTGTTTTTGTGTCCGTTAATTTTTGTTCGTATTGTCGTTTGTAATAGTTTAACCCATGCACCATCCTGTGGTCGCCGGTATTTTTGCCATCTCTTCCTGATCTTGTTTTTGAATTTAATAAGGTCGGCGATTTCGTCAGGGAGGCGATCCTCCGCTGGCTTTACGCTGACCTTTTTTGCTATCTTATTGCGAGCACACTGGAGATTTTCAGTCAGCCTGTCAACTTCATTTTCCAAAATTTCAACAGTGTTGATGTTATTATTAATTTCGGTTTTTTCGTTGACAAGCTGCCTGAAAAAAACCCAGTTCGCTCCGCTGTATAGCCATGATTTCGGGCCATCCTCCCCGCTGATGTCGGCATTCCAATCCAACACCAGAGGAAGATGATCCGAAGGTAGTTCGTCACGAATAACAAGATCAGGAAGATTTAAAATGTTCTTGTTTAAGACGACGTCAATGTATGACGGCGTCATACCGTTCACAGGATAGTGCGTAGGTGTTGGGGTGCTCAGTAATTGTATGTCGTTGTTCGTGACGTAATCGCAGATGAACTCGCCGTTGCGGTTGTTTCTGCGGTTACGCCACGAAGTATGTCTTGCGTTTAGGTCCCCCAAGATCATTGTTTGTTTACTCTGGTTGAAAATGACGTCAAGGTCATTTTCAACCATTCGTAGGTTTGGGCAGGCGTAGCTGCCATTGATTACATAAATACCATAGCGGTAAAAGAAAATTTAGCTCACCTTTGTTTTAAGGTCAGTTCAGAGTTACAAATTTTTTGCTACTCTGCGAGTCGTAGATCAAATTTTTGAATAGCCGTGCTCTTTCACAATATAGAACTTTTTATGAAAATGTACTTTTTTTAACCAAAAAAATATGCACTTTTCAATGGAATAAACATCCAATATAATGATTAACCGAATTTTTATGCCTTTTCATGTCTTTTCAAATTGCAATCGTGAACTTCCAAAACGACCTCGTGGTCTCTGATTTTTGTGAAATCCTTTATGTAATCCGCTCTGTATGACATATTTAAAATATCTTAGCACAGATCGATATTATACGTAGGTACCCTAAGGTACCCTCAGTGTATATTGTTTTTGTTTTGGTTGTATCCACAGATTGCTATAATTTTTTAATTGTATCCTTAAAAATTACTGAAATGAGAAATTTAATTACTTGGCAACGCTGCGTTTCATTTAAAAAAATTAAATATGGTTGTAAAACCCTTGTTCTACTGAATGAAACTCTAAAAAATGATGCCTGGTGTCCCGCTTAATTTTTTTTATTTAGTACCACTTTGGGGGGAGGGGGGTTAGGTTGTTAAAATTAAAAAAAATTTAGCAAACCCATTAACTTTTGTATTGATTTTTTTTGTCTATCTTTAATAATTTTGGCGCTATCAAAGCCAGACATCATACTTGCACACCCTATATATATATATATATATATATATATATATATATATATATATATATATATATATATATATATATATATATATATATACCTCTAATAGAACAGGGTATATGAGATTAAAAATTTAAAATGTAAATCCCTACAGTTTGCTTTAAAAAATACAGTGCATACAGCGTGTCCAGAAACCTTCTAAACAAATGGGAAAGTTTTTTATTAACTATTGATTTTCGGAAGAAATGTTCCTCTTCATAAAAAGTTCCGCATCGTGAGAAAATGGCATTGTCATTCAAAAATTGAAGGAATGGAGGGCGGCTTAAAAATGTGAAAGTCCTAATCAACGTGACGCTAAAAAGACACAAAATCGTTATTTAAAGGTAAACTATCATTGTTAATGTTCTAGAGTTAACTTTTTATTTTAGTGAATAATTAGGTGTGGAACATACGGGGAGACTTTCAGCTTTTTGAGCCAACCTGTATTACCCTACATGAAGTTTATGAATAACCATGCTATTTTTTCACAACGTATATAGCTTGTTATAAACGCGAAAATAAAAAATGTACCTATGTTATTTTTGGGACCTCCTATATGTTGATTCCAAGATGGCGGCATCTGATGAACAGTCGAAAAATGTCGTCTCTGAAAAATCGTTTTTCGAGTGCTGTAAAACTCGACAATCCAGTTATTTGGTGTGTGTAAACTGTGGAAAAATATTTCATAAATCATGTGCTAGTCGCGATTTTCGCGGAAAAATGAAAGTGATCGATGAAACAAGAATAATGTGTTGTGATGGAAACCTAACCTCAAATAACGTTGTTTTGGAAAAAGAACAAGAAGAAATTGTACGTCTTAAACAGTCTCTGAAGATGCTTAAAGAAGAAAATACTAAATTGAAGCAGAGTATTCATGAATATGAAGAAAAAAAAGCAAGATTTAAACAAAATAATACAAATAAGGAACAAGAGTGTTCTAACGAAAAAACTGACAGGTAGTTATAATCCCGTGAGAACTCAAGCTTATTTAGTATTACGCAATCTAATGAAATCCTTATCTATTTTCTTAGATTTTCTTAGCGTCGTTCCCATGCTTTGTCAGCAGATTAGAAACTTATAAATATATGTAAAGTGCATAATAAAGTCAGTCATATTGTACACGCCTCTGGCATAATAGAAAATTTTTAAAAATAAACTCTCGAGAATCGAGTTGTTAACTGGCGCAGTCGGGTCGGATTTTGTCAACGGTTTGCGCATCGTGCGTGTCCTCCGTCTTCGTATCAACGATTAGTGACAAAAACGGACAAACAAAAATTTTCAAAAATCCTGTGGGTGCGTGCAATATCGCTCACTGACCAGGGAAAAAGGAACAAGCATCGTCCTACGTCCTATTGGTACGAGTCAAGGGAACAAGCATCGTCCCAAACCTCATAGAAGTTAGTTCCAGGGAGAAGACAAGAATCGCTCCTCCTATTGGGCCCTAGTTTAAGAAGAAAAGAAATCAATGAAAATCTCCACAATCTTCATTGTATCACTGTAAGTGCATTCCTTTCAATTATTCCCGCATTTATTATTTTACCGAATTAATCTATTGATATTCTCTGTTTATTAGTGTTATTGTTTTATAAATTTTTAAAGTGGAAGATCTTAACGAAATTTTGGCTAATCTATTTTTAAATCAAAACATGCCTAACGCTAATCAACCAAATTACCAACTAATTCGATATCAAGCGGATAATATTCCAACCTTCGATGGAAATCCGAAACAAATAAATAGATTTATAAATGCTTGCGAAAACTTTTTCAATAATCATAAAGATCGAACAGATAATGGTGCAACCATAAATGTCTGTCTGTTTGACACTGTTTTAAATAAACTAATTGGCAGAGCAGCCGATTTAATTGCCTCTAGAGTAGAATTAAATACTTGGCCTTTGTTAAAAACAGCAATAATTTCTACATTTTCCGATCAAAGATCTATTGATTGTTTATTGCAAGATGTAATAACATCAAAACCGGAAAGAAACGAAACACCGCAACAATTTGGTCTGCGTCTACAAGATGCACGTAGTTTATTATTCTCAAAAATTAATATGTCAAATGACACAAACGAAATTAAATTATTAAAAATCACGGAATACGAAAATTTAATTTTAAAAACATTTATTAATGGTCTAAATTATCACATGCAATTAGTAGTACGATTAAAAAATCCAACAGCTCTCGAAGAAGCAATGAGTTTTGCTTTAGAAGAAGAAAACTTTATTTACTATAAAAATAGAAGTAATATAAGCAACAAAACTTCTGTCAATTTAAATGTACCTAAAAATAAATTAAATATGCCTCAACAAACGCATAATTATAACCGCAATTATTCTCAAACACCCTCACAACAATCAACACCACATTTTAGTAACTATACACCCAATTATACACCTAATCGTATGCCAATCGCCCAAAATCAAAGTAAACCCCAATTTTTAGGTTACGGACAATTTAGACAACCCTCTAATGTTTTTAGACAAGGACCTATACATCGTCCAAATTTTAACAACCAAAATTTCAGACCTAATTTTAATCCAAGACCAAATTTTAATTATCAGAATAATATGCATAATAAATCCTCTGGAATCTCTAGGCTGAGAAGACCAGAACCAATGGATGTTTCTTCAGGCAATACTATATTAAACCAAAATACACCACCGAAACGCGATTTTATTGTTGAAGAATTATTTAACCAATCTGTAGAAAACATTAACAATGAATCTACCGAATGTGAAAATAACCCTGATGATGACTCTCAGTATTACCAAGAATTTAACGAAACGTTGTACCCATGTAATAACCCAACATACGATTTTTCTCAAGAAGAAAATAACGAATACGAGAACCCATACGACTACAACGAAAATTTTCACGAGAACCCGAGTTCAACCAACCTGACATAATATACCTTAATAATTATACTAACTCCGATTTACCAATAATTTACATACCGGAAATAAACGCAAAATTTTTAATAGATACAGGTAGCGGTAAAAGTTTTATTAAACCAAATCTTGCTTATCAAATTTATCCAAATTTTATATTTTCTGAATTATTCTCTGTTAGAACAGCTCATGCTACGTCACTCCATAATGAAGTTATAAACATTCCAATATTTCCCTCATTTAATTTTTCTGGAGATCATAAATTTTATCTTTTTGATTTTTCACCGAAATTCGACGGACTTCTAGGAATCGATTTTCTAATACATATAGGAGCCAATATAGATCTACAAAATAGCAAATTAAGAACGCAAAATACTATTCTAACATTATACCACGAAAATAACGTACCAGCGTTATACAACTTCGAAACTGTCAAAATTACGATACCCCCTCGTACGTGTCAAAAAGTTAAAATACCCGTAAATTATTCTAACGGTATAGGTATTTTTAAATACACAAATTTCGGATGTGCAGAAATTCCCGAATCATTAGTAGAAATAAAAAATTCTTTAGCAACAACCCTCGTAACAAATACCAGCGAAAACCCAATAAAAATAACTTTACTGAAACCTTTAGACATTGAACCCTTAGACGAAACAGAAGTTAATTTTATAGAAAAAATGGAAACTGACACCGAATTAAATGAATATTTAGACAACTTACAAAAACAAAATTTAAAAAATTTAAGATTATCTCATTGTAATAAAGAAGAGTACAAAGCGATACGTGACCTCTGTTATGAATATCGAGATTTATTTTACTGCGAAGGAACCCCTTTGACATTTACAAATCAAATTAAACATAAAATAAATTTAACTGACGAAACGCCCATTTTTACTAAAACATATAGATACCCGGAAATACATAAAAAAGAAGTTAAAACACAAATGGAGAAAATGCTAAATGACGGCATAATTCAACACTCAAACTCGCCATGGTCTAGTCCAATTTGGGTAGTACCAAAAAAGTTAGATGCTTCAGGAAAGCGCAAATGGCGCATAGTTTGCGATTTTAGGAAACTAAACGAAACATCTATAGACGATAAATTTCCCCTTCCGAATATCACAGATATTCTTGACAAACTCGGAAAAGCACAATATTTCTCGACGTTAGATCTTGCAACCGGTTTTCACCAAATTGAAATGGAACCAAACGATATTCCCAAAACAGCTTTTTCAACCGATACAGGTCATTACGAATTCAAAAGAATGCCTTTTGGACTTAAAAATGCCCCCTCTACTTTTCAAAGAGTAATGAATAACATTCTTCGCGGTCTTCAAAATGAAATTTGTTCAGTATATCTAGATGATATTATAATTTTTTCAACATCTCTCCAAGAACATATAACTAGATTAAAAGCAGTTTTTGATAGGCTTAGACAATCAAATTTTAAAGTCCAGTTGGACAAGTCAGAATTTTTACATAAAGAAGTCGCTTATTTAGGACACAAAATAACAAAAGATGGCGTAAAGCCCAATCCCGATAAAGTCAATGCAGTAAAGAATTTTCCAATACCAAAAACACAAAAGGAAATCAAATCATTTTTAGGTTTGGCATTGAAATAGAAGATTCATAAAAGATTTTGCTAAAATAACAAAACCTCTTACACTATGTCTTAAAAAAGGAGCAAAAGTCACACATTCACCCGCTTTTATTGAATCATTTAATCATTTAAAAGAATTATTAATAAATGCCCCAATATTAAAATACCCTGATTTTGAAAAACCCTTCGTCCTTACCACAGACGCTTCAAATATAGCCCTTGGTGCCGTACTTTCTCAAGGCAACCCCCCAAACGATAACCCTATTGCATTTGCATCACGAACTTTAAATGAAACAGAACAAAAATATTCTACTATAGAAAAAGAACTTTTAGGTATAGTATGGGCTTGCAAATATTTCAGACCATATTTATACGGTAGAAAATTTAAAATCTACACAGATCATAGACCTTTAGTTTGGCTATTTAATTTAAAGGAACCCAACTCAAAGCTTGTACGTTGGAGACTTAAATTAGAAGAGTATGACTATGAAATACTTTATAAAAAAGGTAAACAAAATACCAACGCCGACGCACTTAGTCGTATCCAATTACATGCAATCGAATCAGAATCAGTAATTAATAATCCCGGAGACATAAGTCGTGATATCGAAAACTTTTTAAAAGACAGCTATAGTCAATTTAACCCCGAAAATTTAGATCCCGATGATGCTAGCAAGCAGCTGGAAAAAGTCAATGAACCCAGTCAAAAAATTAAAATTTTACAAAATATACAAATAAAACCCCCAGATAATAATTCCGATAATACAATACATACTACAAACGCGGAAGAAAACTATTCTAACATGACTATATTAGACGAAATAATTAATAACAAAGCACGTCAAATTATTGTCAAAAAATCTCCTTATGACGCATATATTAAAACTGAACGTGAAAATTTTGATGGTCACCAAATTATTAATACAACTTTACCTACTAATATGTCAATAATTATTAATTTCTTAAAGGAATACCTGACAAATAAAAATACTTACATTTACTTCTTTTCAAAAGAATTACGGCCTTATTTCCAACAAGCCATGAACAATCATTTTAAAAATCTTAAATTGATAGAGTGTACCAAATTAATAAATAACGCCCAACCAGAAGAACGAGAATTACTAATCAAATATCGACACGAAAGTAAAACAAATCACCGTGGAATCGAAGAAACATGTAAATTCTTAAAAGCTAATTATTATTGGAAATCCCTTAAACCCGATGTAACGAAATATATTAATAATTGCGAGATTTGCCAAAGAGCAAAATATAATAGGAAACCACCTGATCAGCCTCTCGTATTAACAGAAACCCCAAGTAAACCATTCGAAATAATACATATCGATACCTTTATTATTGCTAAACAAAAATTTGTAACTATCATAGACAAATTCTCAAAATACGCTCAAGCGCTTCCTTATACCGGAAATGCAGTGTCGTGCTGTGAACAATTAATTAAATTCTTTTCATTTTTACGCGTGCCAAAACAAATAGTATCAGATAACGGCTCAGAATTTCAAAATGAAGTAATCGACGGCTTATTAAAAGCACATAATATCAAAATTCATTTTACTACCCCTTATCACCACGAATCAAATTCCCCTGTAGAAAGACTACACTCTACCCTTATCGAGCATATACGCATTTTAAGAGAATCAGACCCAAACGCAGACGTAATAAAATTAATGCCATACGCAATTATTGCCTATAACAATACTATACATTCAAGTACAAATTATACCCCTTATGAACTTGTTTTCGGACATACCGACTCAAGAGACCCTATGGACTTAATACCCTCTCATGTATATACAGAATACATAAATAACCACAAAAATAACACACAAATTCTTTATGAAAATATTGCAAAGCAATCTACGGAATTAAAGCAAAAAATTATAGATCAAAGAAATAAAGACAAAACCCCGAAAGATTTAATAATAGGTTCACAAGTTTACAAAAAATCCGATAATAGATCGGGCAAAATTAAAAACAAATTTTTAGGACCATACACCCTAACGAAAGTCCTAGAAAATAATAAAATTGAAATCGAACACCCAAAAACAAAACGTAAAGAAATTATTCATATAAATGAATCTAAAATTATGCCCCTTGTTCCAGATGGAGCTGGACCATCGCATCAGGAATAGTAAAATTCCACGATTTAAACGATCATCCTGGAATACTGCCTTTTAGACTAGGAACTGCTCAAATAGAATCCAACAGTTGGACCTTTATCCAAAATTTTGACCTTGCACCCTTAATTATAAAATTTGAGACAATTAAACAACAAACACAAGATCTTTCTTATAGCATTAGAAATAATAGCGAATATTATAAAGGATATCTTAATTCTTTTAATTCATTATATACGCTTGAACAAAGAACTGAAAACTTAATAAAGCAAATTATTCCTACAAAATATGTCCATAGAAACAAAAGAGGCCTATTTAATCCTTTAGGCTCATTTATTAAATGTATAACTGGAAATTTAGATCAAAATGACGCAGAGCAAATCGATGCAAAAATTAAAAAATTACAAGAAAATCAAAATAAAATAAAAATTGACGCAATAAATCAAATTACACTCTTGCAGTCTACGATCAGTAAATTTAAATCAATGATATCAAATATCACTCACAATGAAATGATGTTAAAATCACACGTCTTAAAAATAGAAGAGACAATAAAACAAGTCGAAATTCACCAAACCAATACAACACAATATTTCTTAATATATATAGTTATTAATCAAATAACAACAATGTATCAATCAATTTATGATATTTTCAATAAAATTGAAACTTCAATTACTTTTGCGAAAATTAATACTTTACATAATACGATACTAGATCCAAACGAATTATTAACTGAAATTCAGAATATTAATAGCCATTTAAGTACAGACAAACTACCACTAGAAAGTAACCCTCAAAATATACTTACATTTGAAAAAATATTAAACATTAAAAGTTACATAAAAGATTTTACTATTGTATTTGTAATAGAACTGCCTCTTGTTGAATCAGAGATATATCAATATTTTAATTTATTTCCTTTACCAATTCCTGATAATCAATCATTTGTCGTAAATATCCCGTACAAACCCTACCTAGCACTTAGCAGCTATAAATACGCCTATATGGACCAGGGATGTCAAGAAATTCAACCCCAGAACTTTCTGTGCAAAGAAACCCATTCCAGTTTCATCGAAAACAGCCCTTCCTGTGCAGTTCAACTAATTAAGCATCATACAAATGTTACTTCCTGTCACCCCTTTAGAACGCAACTTCACGAAATTCAAGTAAGAAAAATTATTGATGGAAAATGGCTAATCACCGCACCAAATCGTCTAATTGGTACAGTCAATTGCCAAAAATCATTGGACAATGTACCCTTGTTTGGATCCTACCTGGTGGAATCCCCGACCGACTGTAAAATACAAATAAAATCAATCATATTGGAAACATACAAGTCAAGCCGACTTAGCTACTCCGAAGTCAATCTTCCAGTATTGAACTTCAGCAAGATTGAATGGCACCGATCAACCCAATACAACCCTCCTACTATGGACCTCAACTATGTCAATCTAAAAGCAACGAAAGAAATCGAAACCAAACTAGAAGAACAGAAGAGAAACCTTCAAGAAATGTCATCGATAATTTATATTAATCGAACTAGTTTTTGGACAATATTTCTATATATTATTATTGCTTTAATTATTATCCTTATTATATATCTTAAATGTAAAAGGAAATCTAAGAATATTATTATTCGTAAATCAGATATTGAAAGTAATGAACAAAATCAATCAATTTTCTAAATATATATATTTATTGAAATCACGTTTTTTAAAAAGGTACGTGCTTTCAACTAAGAGGGGAGGAGTTATAATCCCGTGAGAACTCAAGCTTATTTAGTATTACGCAATCTAATGAAATCCTTATCTATTTTCTTAGATTTTCTTAGCGTCGTTCCCATGCTTTGTCAGCAGATTAGAAACTTATAAATATATGTAAAGTGCATAATAAAGTCAGTCATATTGTACACGCCTCTGGCATAATAGAAAATTTTTAAAAATAAACTCTCGAGAATCGAGTTGTTAACTAGGTTAGAAACTGAAATATATTATCTAAAAGCATTAGTCACTGAAACAACAGATAAAAACAATATTCGGAAGGAAAACAATGCGTTATTAATTGATAAAATTAGATCCTTAGATGGTCATCAGGGTCAAAGTTCAAAATCTAGCATAACAATTTCCCAAAATTCCACCATTAAAAACAAATGCGATGACAAACATAGGAAGAAAGGAGATGGAAAACAGGAACTTGTCACAAAACAGAGTTCTAGGGCTGAGAACATCGATGAAGGCTCAACTACCAAACCGAACATAGATGCCGCTTCCATCGTTGATCAAACATCCAATCTACCAGTTTTGCCAACCGAGTTACCTGAAAACATTAATACTGGTGCATCTGATCTACTTTTGGCTGGAGAGAATGACAAATCAGGAACCGCAGCCAACATTGACAAAGAAGAGGAAGGAAGATGGATTGAGGTTAAGAATAAAAAAACAAACAAACAAGCAAGAAACGCTCGTCCCAAACCCATACAAGGCTCAAATGACGATGTGATTGAATTAAAAACAGCACAAAAAATGTCATCTTTATTTGTCTCCGGCTTTGCACAAACTACCGAGGGACAAGATATCATAAATTATCTAAAAGGTAAAACCTTAGACGTGAATTGCACCTGTGAAAAGATGAAAACGCTAAAAGAAAAATACCGTAGCTCTTTTAAGCTGATGGTTCCGTATAATAAAAGAGATGAATACATGTCGTCTGAACTTTGGCCAAGAGGCATTACTGTGAACCATTTTCTGAATTTACAACGCCGTCCAACGGGGAACAGTCAACATCTACAAAACAACCAAGATCAAAGCCTTGTAAGTCAACACCGGGTGAACAAAGACTGACAATCTTATACGCAAATGTAAGATCTATAAGAAACAAGAAGCTGGAGCTTGAAGCATTTCTTATTGACAAAACCATAAGCTTTGTATGTCTCACCGAACATTGGCTTTCACCTACTGAGATGGAAGTCTTCCAACTAGGGGACTACAAAATAGGAAGCTACTCCGCCAGACAACAGAGTACAGGGGGCGGTACTGCTATTCTTTTAAATGCAAAAGATGTAAATGTTTTGGGGTTTTTAAATTGTTTCAATATTGAAAAATGCTTTGAAATTTGTGGTGTATTTGTTAACAGTTTGAATTTATATGTTTTAGCTGTATATAGACCTCCTCAGGGAAATTTTGACATATTTTTGACAAGTTTAGAAAACATTTTAGCTAAACTAGATATAAATAAAAACATAATCATAGCAGGAGATTATAACTGTCGTTTTGGCACAAACCAAGAAGAGACGGTTATGCTGTGTGATACATTACACAGCTTTGGACTAGATCTGACTATAAATGAGGCAACCAGAGAGGCGGCATGCCTTGACAATATCTTTGTGAATTTCTGTACAGACCCTCATTCAGCATCAGTTGTTGATATCAATATATCTGACCATTTGGGTCAGTTGCTTACTTTCTCTCTGTCTGGAAAGCCCGAGATCATTCTTCAGGCAAAAAAGGTATGTAGACCTATAACACGGGTGGGATTGTCAGTGTTTCATGACTGTGTGGCTGCTGTTGAATGGAATTTTGTGAATCCTTTTGATATGGATGAGTTCAATTTGTTTTTTTCAAATATTGCTGATAACATCATAAAAAACATACCTCATGTGGATCAACCTACAGATAATTTTAGTTTTCTGGATACATCAAATATAGAGAGCTTTAACTTCCCAGAGGTTACTTTTATTGAGGTTAGGAACATTATTGATCACCTAATGAATAAGAACAGTAGAGATATATTTGGACTCAATGTAAAAATCCTCAAATCAATCAAAAATATCATAATAATGCCCCTTACAAGGTTAATAAATCTTTGCTTTAGAGAATGCGTTTTTCCAAATATATTAAAGAAAGCAGTAGTAAAGCCAATTTTTAAAAAAGGGGATAAGTTAGAGCCAGGCAATTACAGACCAATATCTTTGCTGCCCATTATATCGAAGGTAGTGGAAAAGTGTATGGCATTGAGGTTAATGGAATTTTTCGAGTCTAACAATTTATTTTTTGAAAATCAATTCGGGTTTCGTAGGGATAAGAATACTGTTATGGGCATCTTGAATCTCATTAATAGTATAAATGAAGCCTTCCATAATAAGCAATTTAATACGGTGCTGTTCTGTGATTTGAGTAAAGCTTTTGATTGTGTTAGCCATAATATTCTTCTGGAAAAACTCAGGAGATACAAATTATCACAGAACAGTATCAGGTTGATAGAATCCTATCTTAAAAACCGGGCACAGGTGGTGGAGGTTGCAGGGGTGGGGTCATCGGAGAGAGGGGTGGACGTTGGGGTCCCACAAGGGTCAATACTAGGACCAATCCTTTTTCTGATATACATCAATGATTTACCAGCTCCAGGAACGGACTATACTCTCTTCGCTGATGACACAACTGTGTCCTTCACTGCTAATAGCCTCGTAGAATCATGGAATGGCTCATTGGAGATTCAGGACAGAGCAGAGAAGTGGTTCTGCTCAAACAAATTACTTCTCAACAAGGATAAAACCAAAAGAATTGTCTTTTCCATGCGAGATCTTACAGAGGCAGACCAGGGCGGGGAAGCGGTGAAGTTTTTGGGTGTATACCTGGATCCAGGACTACAATGGGGTGCACATATTGAGACAGTGGCTGGCAAGCTGAGTAAGAACTTGTACCTTTTGCGCAGCTTGGGAGCCTGTGTTTCAAATGAGGTCTTAAGAACGGCTTATTATGCTTTATTTCACTCCCACCTTTCCTACGCCATCCTGATCTGGGGACACTCTTCTGGGGCCCAGAGGTTGTTTGGCCTCCAGCGAAGGGCTGTAAGACTGATAATTGGCCTTGCGTATCGAGAGGATTGTAGGGATGCTTTTGGGGAAATGGGGATACTCACCTTGCCTTGTCTGTATATTCTGGAGAACCTTTTGTTTGTAAATATAATCAGGGAGCATTTAGAACTCATGCGGATCTTCATGACTATGAAACACGATCCAGTGACAATTTAGTGCCTTCTTATAGACGGCTGAGGAGGTGTCAGGATGGCCCGGGGTTTTGGTCAATAAAACTCTTTAATGTGTTACCTCATGAAATAAGAAACCTTTCATATAACAAGTTTAAGGACAGAATCAAACATTTGTTACTTCAAAATACTTTTTATTCAATTCAAGAATATCTTAGCCATCAGTTTTAATAAATTTTAACTGTATGTCTCAAATGTAAATCTTAATTGTGTTCATTAGTGATTATGTTTATAAATGTAAATTTTAATTGTGTTTATTAGTATAGGTAACTATATTTTAGTGTTGTTTTATGATAAAAAACTGTTTGGTGTAAATTTTAATAATAATAGTATTAAGCTCATCTCCATTTGACGTATGTAAACTTTTTTGTAATAACATGAATAAAATATTGATTGATTGATTGATTGATTGATATGTGTGCTGATGACAAGTTTAGTTATTTCATGGAGATTCTTGAGAGGGCTTACATTAGTTCATTTCCTGAAAGGGCTTATGTAGTCAGATCTGATCAGGGCAATAATATAAGCTGGTTTAACAATTCTCTGAGAGGTATGCGTGAACACTTGAATTTATTGGGTGAGTTAAGTAAACAGTATGGCCAACCTGGCTATATACTGGAATATAAAAAGTACAGGTCGGTGTATAAAAAAGCTATAAAAGATGCTAAAATAAAATATAATGATAATTTGATCAAAAACTCAAATAATCCATCTAAGCATATCTGGCAAATTATAAATCAACAACGAGGCTCCATAAAAAAATCACAGAAACCATGTGAAGCCTCACCGGATGAATTTAACACATATTTTGCAAACATTGCTCAAAGTTTAATTGGTGAGATTCCTCATTCCAACATGGATCCTATAGAGCCTCTAAACAGTATCTCTCCTCCAACTCACCTCTTTTCTTTTAATGAAGTAACATACAATGAAGTCGGAGACACTATCGATGGCTTGAAAAATAAGAATAGTTGTGACATATTTGGGTTAAACGTTAAACTAATAAAAACAATAAAAAATATTATCATTACACCATTAACCAAGTTAATAAATTTATGTTTTAGAGAAAATATATTCCCAACATTATTAAAAAGTGCCCTAGTAACACCAATATTTAAAAAAGATGATTCCACTTTACCTGAAAACTACAGGCCAATTTCTGTTACCCATCATCTCCAAATTGTTTGAGAAATGTATGTCATCACGAATTGCAAGGTACTTTGAGGAAAACGAGTACTTCACAGAGTGCCAGTTCGGCTTTCGAAAAAATAGGGGTACCACGCTGGGTATTGTGGACCTTGTGAGACGCGTTCTCGGATCCTTTGATGACTTGCAGTTTACTGCTGCGCTGTTTTGTGACCTCAGCAAGGCTTTTGACTGCGTCTCCCATGATATCCTACTACGCAAGCTTCGAGCATATCACTTTAGCTCGGACAGTATAAAGCTTCTAAACTCCTATCTTTCAAATAGAAGCCAGGTAGTGAGGGTTGATGGGGTGACGTCAGCAAGGAGTGATATAACCATCGGAGTCCCCCAGGGATCAGTTTTGGGGCCCATTCTCTTTTTAATCTATATTAATGACTTACCATTGGGAGACAATCTAGCAAGGTATACACTCTTTGCTGATGACACCACGGCATCAATCACTGCGCCATCGCTTGGGCAGGCAGTGGAAGGGTTGGCGGGGGTGCAAGGGAGGGTTGAAGCCTGGTTTGGCGCAAACAGTTTGCTCCTGAATAAAGACAAAACACACAGAATTGTCTTCTCTATGAGAGATACTGGTAATACTAACAGAACCACCCCTCACATTAAATTTTTGGGGGTTCAGCTTGATCCCAAACTTCTTTGGGATACTCATATTGATTCTGTTGCCAAAAAGTTGGGGAGTAGTTTGTTTGCGCTACGTGCTCTCGCTGACTCTGTTTCGCAAGGTGTTTTAAGAACAGCGTACTTTGGTACTTTTCACTCTGCCATGGTGTATGGCGTCCTTGCTTGGGGTCATGCAGTGCGGTCGGGGAGGATTTTTGGTTTACAGAGGAGAGCGATCAGGATTATCTCTGGTTTGGGTTACAGGGATGATTGTAGATTCCATTGTAGAACCAAAAATTTTAATTCTTTGTTGTAGTAGGCTGGCTTACATGACTAACCTCTTTGAAAAGGCATTTGATGATAAATATGATGTCTTAAAAATTTTTAAACCGGGTGCATTTTTTATGAATGTTATTGAAGACATAGTAGCCTTAACTAATGACTTTACTTTAAATGATTATGTAATTATAAGTGCAGGTTTTAATGACTTTTTAATGGAAAACAATGTTTTAGTTAGTGACATAGATTGTAAGTTGAGATGTTGCATGCATACTAATATCTTGTCAACGGTTCCATATTCTCGGTCAAATTTCATAAATACTTCCATATACCAGTTTAACAAACAATTATTTCAACATGCAGCTGATTTACATGATTTGAGTATGGGGTCTGTAGTATGTATAGAGGTAAATGATTACCAAGGCACAGTAATAGGGAAGAGTTTATTTATTGAGGTATTGTTGGATGTAGTGGAGGGCTTTTCAGGGAATACTAATTTAATTCAGGTAACAATTACCAGCGAAGCTGATGCTGGGGTATGCATGAAACATCTTGATTCTGGACCAAGTGATAATGTAGATGTAGAGCATAATAAAAATTTTTTAGGTCAGACCCTGGCAAACTTGGGGCAAGTGTAAGTGACAGAGAGAGTGGTCAATTTAGCATAATTTATTTTAATTCTGGTAGCACCTTAGCACATATGGATGAGATATGCTCGTTTGTGCATACTATGAAACCGCAGGTGGTGTGTATTTCGGAGAGTCATTTGACAAGTGATATACAGATGAATGAAGTCTCCATTGAAGGCTATAATTGTGTTAGAGCTGATAGTATAAGTAGGCATACGGGTGGTGTCCAGGTGTATGTTGTGAATAGTATAAGAATGACTAATGTAAGCGAGTTTGTATGTCAGAGAATTTATTGGATGTTGAGTGTGAACATTGATGTGTGTGGGAAGCGGTTTCTTTTGGTGTGTGTCTATCGCTCACCTAGTAGTAGTCCTAGGGAATTTCTCGACTTTTTCGAAACATGGTGCACAGAATGTGTGGGTGACACTGGTATGGGGGTAATTATTGTGGGGGATTTCAATATTAATTGGCTGAGCAATGACTTCTACACATGCAAATTGCAAAATATAATAAATGATGTGGGATTTAATCAAATAATAGGTGACATTACTAGACCTACAGAGACCGGTGGTACACTGATCGACTTGGTGTTTACAAATCAAAAATTGATCAGGCCGGAAATATTGTATTAGCGATCACTACATTATTGGGTTGACACTTCCGGTGTTTAATAGAGTGCACTTGAGACCCTTCTGTATTTTTACCCGCGGTAAAAAAGTGAATTATGACTTGATTAATACAGGATTATCCAATATTACGTGGCAGTATCATATTAGAGACGTAAATAAAAAATATGACCTTTTAATTAACTCAATTTCGCAGGTCCTTAATACTGTTGCCCCACTGAAACAAATTAAGATTCGATCACATTTTAAACCATGGTGGAATGAACGAGTAAAAGAGGCTGTACAAATCAGGGATGAAAGTTATAAAAAACATAAAACTAAAAAGTGTGAAATAAACTTGGTTTATTACATGCAAGCTAGAAATAGTGTTGTTAAAATAATAAGAGAAGAAAAACAAAAATATTTTGACCACAATATTGAACGGTGTAGGAATGATCCATCACACATGTGGACTGTTATAAAGCAAATTTTACCAAAAGCAAAAAGTTCAGATATTCATGAAATAAAGTTTGATGATCAGCTTGTTGACGACATAGAAATATTACCAAATAAGTTAAACCAGTATTACATTGAAAGTATTGAAAACATATTAGATACCATCATTATTAATTCCAGTTTCCCTGTTGAGGGTTCTCTGATAAATGGTTCTGTATTTCAGGATTTTAAACTAATTGATAGAATCTCGTTGAAAGACACTGTATTCTCTTTGAAAAATAAAACTAGCCCGGATGGCATTGACGTAGAACTTTTGAAAAATGTTTTTGATTCTATACAGGATCCCTTATTGAATTTAATAAACTCGTCTTTGGAGCAGGCTATATTTCCAGAGGGGCTTAAGTTATCAACGATAATTCCTGTACAAAAAAAAGACAATTCTACTGATGCATCAAATTTTCGCCCCCTAAATATTTTATATTCAATAGAAAAGGTTTTCGAAAGTGTCGTTTATGAGCAGCTTCTGGAATATGTAAATGCAAATAATTTATTAACAACTAAGCAGTCTGGTTTCCGAAAGAACCATAGTTGCGAAACAGCTCTCCAGTGTGTAGTGGATGATTGGAAGAATTGGATGGATGGTGGATACAGTGTTGTTGCGGTTTTTCTGGATTTGCAGAGGGCGTTTGAGACTATAGATAGGGGCCTCTTGTTGACTAAGCTTTCTGAGATGGGAATTGGTGGCAGGGTTTTGGATTGGTTTCGTAGCTACTTACATGATAGAGTACAAAGGGTAAAGTTGAATGGTAAATTATCGGGAAAATTAATAAATAAGCATGGAGTACCACAGGGAAGTATTCTGGGACCCTTGCTGTTTGTTATATACATCAATGATATTGTTAATGTAGTTGATTGTGTAGATATACATCTTTTTGCAGATGATACACTACTATATGTATCATCAAAAAATCTTAGGGATGCGGTAGAAAATATGAACAATGTTCTAACAAGAATAGATCAGTACACCACACAAAATTTATTAAAAATAAACTCGAGTAAAACAAAGTTTATGTTAATTGCTTCTGAAACGGCGAGGAGGGAGTTTGTATCAAATGACTGTTCTTTACAGATAGGTGGAACCAGGATTGAGGAAGTTAGGAAAATTAAATACTTGGGTGTACAGATTGATAATGGATTGAATTTCAAGGATCATTTTAATTATATTGTTTCAAAAATTAGTTATAGCATAAATTATCTGTCTCGCTGTTCAAGTTATTTATCATTTTGGTCAAAAAAGTTAATATATAATACAATAGTTCTGCCACATTTTAATTATTGTGCCACCATAATGTATTTGTTTGGCCAGAACGAGGTTGACAGATTGCAAAAGCTGCAAAACAGAGCTATGCGTGTGATTTTATCTTGTAGTGGATACACGCCAATTAAGCTAATGCTTCAAACACTGCAATGGCTTCCTGCTCGCGAGTATATTAAGTTTAGTGTCTTGGTGTTTATATTTAAAGTGAAGATCGGTGCTGCTCCAAAATATTTGCAGAGTAAGTTGATATATAATAGCGATGTGCATCACTACAGTACTCGACAAAGAAATGATTTTTTTATTCCACCAAAAAATAAAAGGATAGGAACAAATTCTGTATTTCACAGGGGATTAGCTGAATTTAATCAGCTGCCCGAATACATTAAATCTTTGCACTCTGTGAACACCTTCAAAAGACAATTGAGAATATATATGTTGATCTCAGCTAATATTATTGTTGAGTAGTGGCAGGTGTGATGTCTCGGTTGTATATTGGTCTGAGGTGCTGTGTGTCTCGGTGTTTGCTTTTGTATTGCTTTGTTGTTTTGTGGATGTGGAAAACCACTGGTGTTCATTTTTTTAAATTTTTTTGCTCAATTTAGGCCTCAATTTTAGCCTGTTTTTAAATATTTAGTTTCAACATTGCCAGGGTCATGTTTCTTTTTTATTGGCTTTGTAATTTGTACGATTATATGTATATGTATTTTTTATTATGTAAGAATGACTAGCAATATGCTAAAATAAAAAGGATTTAATAATAAATAATTCTTGTTTGAAAGGCTTGGTATACTGACATTTCCATGTGTGTATATTCTGGAGAATGTAATTTACTTTAAAAAAAATGAGGATCTGTACAGGACTCATGGTGATGTTCATCACCATGATACAAGACGGAAAAACAACTTTGTAGTGAGCTTCTGTCGATTAAAGAGATGTCAGGATGGCCCTGGTTATCTGGCTATAAAATTTTTCAACAAACTCCCTCTGACAGTGAGAAGCTTACCACTGACACGGTTCAAGGCTGCTGTAAAAAGTATGTTGATACGACATGCCTTTTATTCTACCGAGGAGTATCTTAATTGTGATGTACTTCTTAATATTAATTTTAATATGTAGTGTTTAGTCTTGTACTTTATGTGTTAATAGTTATATATTTAATTTTTTAAATTAGCTTAAGTATTTTATCAATTTTTAAATTATATTATTAACATTAAAATGTTGACGTGTGCAAATGCAGATATGTGTAATAGCATCAATAAACTATCTATCTATCTATCTATGTTTGAAACCTATTTCACTATATCATAAAAAAAATGAACTCGAGTACATTTATAGTGGCAGTTCACCTTTAAATAACGATTTGTGTCTTTTTAGCTTCCCGTGGATCAAGACTATATTTTTGAGCCATCCTGTATGTCTTGGTTCAAATTTTTGAATGGCACTGCTATTGTCTCTCTATGCAAAACTTTTTATGAAGAGGCACTTTTTTCGTTAAAATTAATAATAGAAAAATTTCCCATTTGTTAAAATGGTTTCTGGACATGCTGTACATCTACTTAATTGGCATTCACTATGCTGCAAACGTTCAATTAAGTGATCATTTTAATTGACGTTTAGAGTCATTTTTGTCAAAAACAACATGAACACTGTCACATTACAAGCGTCTAATTAGATTAATTCTTGATTAAATTGTTTGTGCAACTGGATGTTGATATTTCAAAAAAATCAAAAATTCAATAGTTTCCCATTTGTTAGGATGATTTCTGGAGATGCTGTAGGTATAACAATTTTTAACCTATATTTTCCTAGGACTATGGTACATAAAAATAAAAAGAAACCCCTAAAGAGTAATAAGATTACTGGTTTTGCACAATACAAATTAATTTGAAATAATGACAAACCAAATTAATTCTATACAAAACAAACCTGATAACATTAAGTTATGTGAAAATAGCTAAAATACTAAATAACAACACTAAATTTTTAGGTATAATTATAAAGTATTTGTCATGGAGCAATAATTTTCACAGTCTATGTTCAAAGGTGAGTAGTATGGGTTATAAAAAAATTCTGTCAAACTACGTAAATTTAAGTAAAAATTTTGTATTATGCCTATTTTGAGACAGTCTTGAAATTTGGCTTACTGTTTTCGGAAAGTAGCTCCTAGTGGTGGGACACTATCGATAGTCATCTCTATCGATGGTTTCTAATAGTTGTTAAAGTCACTATCGATGCTATCGATAGGGTTATCGATAGTTAAGATTAAGTCTGTTTGTTTAATAATAAATGAAATTAAGCACCACAACGCTGAAATAAAAGATTTATTTTAGATTGAACGTGAAATATTATAGATTTAGTTAAACTGCCTTTATATATGTACCTATTCGATTGATAGAACCTGAGAAACACCACTGTATCCTTATCCTTTTTTCTTCAATACTAATAAAGAGAGATGGAAATACATTGGTGGTACACTAGTTTTACCCATAAAAAACTGTTATTTATTTATATATTTTTTATCCCTTTACGGCTGTAGCCACTTATAAGCATACAAAAAAGTTACAGCCTAATGAACTCTAAATTTCACATTTATTAAATATACTCCACACATCTCCATCTCCACACGAACCCTATCTAAGCACGCGCACAATCCCTGATTTAAAAGATTTGAAATTATTAATTAATTTTGAAATTATAAATTAAACCACACTCATAGGTGGTTGTAGACCCCTATTTTGGGGGGCTTAAACCCCTGGTTTATATATAGGCGGCTAGGCCACTCAGTTCACGAAATTTCCGATTGAAAGACCCAAATTTACAAATCGTTTTTCCCACAAATTTTAACAATTTTAACCCAAGCAAACCTGAGCAAAAAGGTGGTCAGGTTTCCTCAGTTTTCATTGATATAGATACATATATATCTATATCAATGAAAACTGAGCAAACCTGACCACCTTTTTGCTCAGGTTGGATGAGCAAAAAGGTGGTCAGGTTTGCTCAGTTTTCATTGATATAGATATATATGTATATCAATGAAAACTGAGCAAACCTGACTACCTTTTTGCTCAGGTTTGCTTGGGTTGGGTATACACCTTTTTGTTCAGATATGGTTGCATGCATCAGCATGCAGGTGTTGGATTACTGATCAATAGGATTTTGGTTAGGTCTAATGTAGGTTAAAATTAAAAAATGTTGTTGACTAAGTTGGACAGAATAGTAACTTTAGTTTGTTATGGTTAGCTTTTTTATTATTCCTATTTTACAACTTTTTCATAAAAAATAAGTAAACGTGGCAACACCGGACACAGAAATATTGTTGACAGGTAGGAAAATAATGGCGGCTATAGCCAGTTGAAATGGAATTTTCTATCGAAAAAAGCAATTTTCTCATCTATTTTTGCCTAAATGTGGTGTTTTGTGTGACGAAAAATAATAAAAATTATAAGTTTACAGATATGTTGAAGTGAAAGTGTCGAAACTTAAAGGAATCTATATAAAAACCTAACCTAAAAGTTAAAAATTTTTTTTTTTGGAAAAACCATACCGGACCGCCAAAAACTGACTTCGGATTCGTGTTCTACGACCCAAATTTAGGGTCTGTGCAAAATTTCATGAAAAAATTCGCTGTTTACATTAATCCAAATAATTACCTAGTTTTTTTTTATTTTCCTCATTATATTTTTCATGCCAGTGCCGGTTCATCCATTGGGCGCTTGAGGCTGGCGCCCAAGGGTCCGGGCCCCGGAGGGGCCCGGAATTAAGTTTGCTTAAAATAAAGTAAAGTGGTTTGGGGCTCTCAATTATTTTTCAATGCAGTAAACTTTGCATGTGAATCCAGCTTGGAAGCAACTGATTATTTCAGCACTGTTCAAAGTATTTACACATTTTTTTCGGCTTCTCCCCAAAGGTGGAATTTACTGAAAGAAAGCTGCAAATGTTTTGTTAAGAGATTGATTGAAACTAGATGGTCTGCCAGATTTGACGCCGTAAACGCTTTACTTAAAAACTACAAAGCCATCAAACATATTTTTTTAAGTTAAGCAATAATACAGACGAAAAATCAGCAGTTAGAAATGAAGCCAACTAAAATGGACACTTTTGAGACAGCTCTATTAACATTGATTTGGGCAAGAATTTTGGAAAGAGTAAATGCAACAAGCAAAACTTTATAAACTATGGACCTGAATGTGTCAGTTGGAGTAGAGTTGATGACATCTCTTTTGACCTTTGTTGAAGAAACCAGAAAAATATCTCTAACATATCCTATAAAATTGACATTCAAAGAACAAAAAAAAGAAAAAGATTCTTTGACGAAACAGATGAAAATGAAACAGTTTTAAAGGGAAAAGAGAGATTCAGAATTGAAGTATTTCATGTCATATGCGACAATATTTCGCAAGATCTTTCAAAAAGAATTGATTGTTACAAAGAAGTAACAACAGCCTTCAGATGCTTTTTTACCCAAGATAAAGAAGAAATCAAGACGTCAATCAATCTTCTATGCGAGGAATATAAAAAAGATGTTGATGAAACCAAAGAGAACTTAAATAATGAAATTACTCATTTTATCGAATTGTGTAAAAATTTAAATAAAACTACAATTTATGAAAAATTTGAGGTCATCCAGAACGTAAAAGCAACTTTTCCCCATATTTTAACTATCTTGCAAATTTATTTGACCATACCAATTTCAAATGCATCAGGCGAGCGGTCTTTTTCGGCCTTAAAACGAATAAAAACATATTTAAGGTCAAATTTGGGTCAACAAAACCTGGATGCCTTATCCCTATTATATATAGAAAATGCTGAACTAGAGCAAATGAACTGCGATGAAATTATACCTATATGAGTTTGCTAATGCCAAAGCGAGGAAAAAAAAAAGATTTAATTTTGTTTTGTATTTTCTTGAATGTTTTATTTCTTTGTTTGTTTTTGTTTTGTATTGTTTGCAATATTCTGTTTTTTGTATTTTTTGAAATACTATTTTGTGGAACTGTTTTTCATTTTGTTTTTTTCTAAGAAATGTACCTATAATATTGTAGTTTATATAATAAACATTTAACAAAACATGTTTTTACTTGGTAAAAAATGTTTTATTTCTTTGTTTGTTTTTGTTTTGTATTGTTTGCAATATTCTGTTTTGGTAATTATTTAGATTAACGTAAACAGCGAATTTTTTCATGAAATTTTGCACAGACCCTAATTTTGGGTCGTAGAACACGAATCCGAAGTCAGTTTTGGGCGGTCTCATAAAAATTCTTTTTAAACTTTTAGGTTAGCTTTTTCAATGAATTTCGTTAAATTTGTTGGGTGAGCAAAAAGGTGGTCAGGTTTGCTCAGTTTTGCTTGATATAGATATATATGTATCTATATCAAGCAAAACTGAGCAAACCTGACCACCTTTTTGCTCAGGTTGGGTGAGCAAAAAAAAAATTTTTTTTTTCGAGACCGCCAAAAACTGACTTCGGATTCGTGTTCTACGACCCAAAATTAGGGTCTGTGCAAAATTTCATGAAAAAATTCGCTGTTTACGTTAATCTAAATAATTACCATTATGGTTTATATAATAAACATTTAACAATTAAAACACGTTTTTACTTGGTGAAAAAAACCAACAGCAATGGGGGCCCCTATGTCTCCAGTGCCCAGGGCCCGAAGTTAGGTTAAACCGGCACTGTTTTATGCTTTTTATAAATAATTTATTTGTAAAATTTTTTTATAAAATATGTCAATGTCAGAAATAATTAAATTTTCTCACAAAGGTAAAATAAGTTTTGTGATAATGCCCTAAATTTTAATAGTAAAATATGGGCTTACCTTAACTTCGTTTATATAAACGCTGGGTTAAAATACACAGAACAAATTTGATAAAAAGCCAGAGTTAAAACTACTGCTTTTAAGATAAATATGTCCTGCTAAATATTATGTAAAATAGAACTAATAACACACAATCAGAATAATCCGCAAAAAGCTGTTGCAAGTGAATTACTCAATTACTGAAAAAATAAGGCACAGAACAACAGATAAGAAACTAAAGAAACGTTGAACGCCCTCCGTTGTAAGTCCGAAAGTACTCTAGGCAGAAGCGGGACGCGGGGGAATCCACCATATGATCCATGATAAAAGTAAAAGAAGGTATGATATCAAGCGCTGTCAAATTCGCGCATGACGTCACCAGGTGATTTTTTTAAATTTATAACGGTCAATATAGAGTTTAATGTTAGTTAAAGGCGATTTTATATAAATTTTATTGGCAATACACTTTGCCTCCTGCTTATAATACAAATTTTATAGTATATAATTTAAAATAATCATGTAAATAAAGGGATAAATACATACATTCATTGATTGATTGTCCACATCACAACCATACACAGCACATCTCATTTTTACTTTTAAACTCCTAAAAGTAATATAAAATCACCAAAAAATAGTTTTAAACACAACGCGATCTTAAAAGATGTGTTTCGTTTACAAAATATCGAGGAATCATAAAAATTAAAAATTTTGGTTTTGAGAATGATGACAAAACCCCATTTTACAATGGACAAATAAAGTATATCTATCTCACCTTTTTTCTTTATCATATTTTGAAATTTTGACAACTAGAAAAAGTTAGGTTAAGTTAAGATAAACAGCAACATGACATTTTGAGCATGTCCCATAAGTTTTTTCTGTAGTGTTGATAATAAACGAATAAACCTTTATTTTTCTGTGTAGAAAATGTTTGTATAAAGTGTTGGCCGCTTAAATTTATTTATTCTATAAATCTGTTACTGGCTAACAACTACCGAAAAAGTACGACTAAGGCCGGGCATTGTGGAGATGATTAACCAGGAACCTCGATCCCAAATAGTTCGATAAAGAAGTCAGAGAGGAGGAAAGAATGAAAATTACCATACCATCTAACCAGGAACCTCCATCCCAAATAGTTCGATAAAGAAGTCAAAGAGGAGGAAAGAATGAAATTTACGAAAATTTTGGTTTTCAGTTACAGTAAAAGTACCAGGGCAAAGTCTGTTTATCCTTCTAGAGCTAAAACTTTCAACATTTAATTGAGAAACTGTCACATTGAGCTAAACAGTTATTATTTTTAATTTCTACAAGTACTTTAAGTTAAGAATTTCGCTGTTCGCAGGTTGAGGTAGGGTTTGTAGAATTTATCAGAGAATAGGGAATATTTCTTTAAACTCATGTTATGATTTATTTTAATAAAAAATCTTTACTCAATTTTGCTGAGTTTTCTTTATTTATTAAAAAAAATGCCCGTGCATATTAGGTATACAGAAATTAAGGCAGAATTAAATTATCATTCATAAGCACATGGTTATTGGGCAGTAGCTATCTTCAAATAGTAAAATTTTTACGTTTATAATCTGCTAGCAGTATCTATGCTAACAGAGTTATGTTAAAAAAAAATTAGTTTAAAGGCAGTGAAGGTTTCAAAGATTTTGGTAAGATCTATTATTATAAAACAGCACTCCAAAAGTAGGTACTTCAAAAGTTTATTATTTTTAATAGGAATATTCCTTCTCTTTCCAAACTCCTCTAGGTCCACATTGTTGTGAATGAGGTTTGTGTGTGTCCACGTAGAGCAAGAAAGACACAGGCAGCCGAACTCTATAACAAAAAAAGCGACGATGATCGCTTTCCACCAAAGAAAATAAAACGGTATGAGAAAAGACGGAACCGTGTATTTCCGTTGCAACACTGTTTATTGACAAAACAGCTAACCTCTTTACCGACTGAGAAGACTTGGCGCTGGAAACCGTCATAAATTTTTAAAAATTTCTGAATGCGTTTCCCGCGCCAAGTTTTCTCAGTCGGTAAAGAGGTTAGCTGTTTTGTCAATAAACAGTGTTGCAACGGAAGTACACTGTTCCGTCTTTTCTCATACCATTTTATTTTCTTTGGTGGAAAGCGATCATCGTCGCTTTTTTTGTTACAGAGTTCGGCTGCAGAGGCATCGTTACGCGTCCTCTCTCTTTCCTTGTCTAAGGCTTTTATGCAGCCGAACTCTATAACAAAAAAGCGACGATGATCGCTTTCCACCAAAGAAAATAAAAGGGTATGAGAAGAGACGGAACAGTGTATTTCCGTCGCAACACTGTTTATTGCAAAGCAGCTAACCTCTTTACCGACTGAGAAAACTTGGCGCGGGAATCCCATTCAGAAATTTTTAATTATTTATTGAAGGTAACGCTGAAGCAACGCACAAAAAAATAGTGTTGATCTCAAAATTTGTATTGTGTTCTAAAGACCTACTTAAACGTTCTCTGTATATTTAAGGTACAAAACGTTAAAAATGACAGCAACTGAGTATGAAAAAAACAAATATTAGCCCCATTATCACAATCCTTTATACAAGTGGAATGTTAGTAGTGGTCAATAAACTTGTAGACAAGTGGGGCACCAAATTATTTGAAACATTTCTTAACATACAATTATTTAAAAACTGATAAAATGTAATTGATATTTTAAGGGTACAAGTAAGATTAAAATATTCAAATATTTTTAGTTGAGACCCTGTATGTTCCATTTGGAAAGACAAAATTTTTGCTTCGGAAATTCAAAATGAAAAGCTTATTTGTTCAGTTTAAGGAGTATGAAATAAAAACCGACTGAAATATGCCAGTAAAAACTTGATAGATATGGGTGAAAATATCTATAAAATGGTTGAATCATTTCTTAAAACTCGAGGACATGAACATCATCTAGAGGACAAGATTAAATGTAGCTATAGTCAGTTTTTCAGTCTTCTATATTTTGTACTGACAATTCTGAGGTATACCACGAACTAATAAATAAGTGCTTACGGTTGTCTATATTTAAATATTGCAAAGATAGAAAAAAGTGTCCCGAATTTTCAAAAGGGCATTACAAAAAAGGGGGTAGATATAAGAGGCAAAAATTATGCCATGAGAAAGAATACTGACAATGACGTAGAGACACACATAGCCATTAATAATTTACCGTTCGATGGGACAGCTACCGACCATAATACAGTACCTGATGATGACATAATACACGAATTTGAGATTTTATCAGGTTTTGAGACATTATCACCTGATTTTGAGACATTACCTACCTGATTTTCAGAAATGACCTAACTGATTGAGAGTATTTACCTAACATGATGTATGATACCAAATATTTTGACACAACTGATGCGACCTTATACCATAGAAACCCGATGATGACAGTAACTTTGGTACACCCTGGAGTTGATGGCATGTTATATAATAAATATTGAAGTTAACAGCATGTTGGTTAACTTCTTAGTTGTATATTTATGCCTAATTATTAATTTTCTGTATAACACTAACAAAGTCACTTAACATACATTGTTGAAAAAGTTGTTTCTTATTTAGGTTTCTTATTTAGGCTACTCAACATGTAGGTACTCGTATAGATAATATTAATATTTGGTACTTATCGAAAAGAAAATGTATGTATGTAGTTAATTGTTACCAAAAATAAAGGCATTTATTATTATCCAATTGGATTTTTGTTTACGATCTCGAATTTTAACTTTATTAATTATTAGTGATTTAAATAAATTTTACTTTTTTATAACTTTTGGATTTTATTTGCCCTTCCTTCATTTAAAGAGTCTTAGTTCAGTTGCATAGACAATTTGATCAAGAATTAAAGCAATTATCAGCACTCGTGTTGATGTCGCTGCCTAAACGTCAATTAAATATACTACTGGATTAAAAATTTTGAGAAACATGTTATAGCTCAAGATTTCAATCATAGGTTTAATTAACGTTAAAATGTAATAATTGGTGTTGAAACATCGTTCAAAATGTTAAGCTGAAGAGATTCTAAATTAAATGTCAGGTAATGCTTTAAGCACCATACTGAAATTTAGTGGTTCTCGAAATTCTTAATGAGTTCTAAAGGCCTTTTAAATGTATTACTCATTGTATGTTACAGAATAACAGGTATAAGTAGTAAAAACATTGACAAAAATAAACATTACATATTTTTCTCTTAACTTGGGGAAATTGTTTTATCGGGTGAGTCAAACTACTTGCTAATTATCCCTGTTATGTAGATTACTATGAATAAGTCGAACGTTTAAGTAGGTCTCTAGAGCACAAGCAAATTTTGAGATCAACACTATTTTTTTGTGCGTTGCTTCAGCGTTACCTTCAATATATTTTTAAAAATTTCTGAAAGGGTTTCCCGCGCCAAGTTTTCTCAGTCGGTAAAGAGGTTAGCTGTTTTGCAATAAACAGTGTTGCGACGGAAATACACTGTTCCGTCTTTTCTCATACCTTTTTATTTTCTTTGGTGGAAAGCGATCATCGTCGCTTTTTTGTTATAGAGTTCGGCTGAGGAGCGGCTAAAAATCCGACAGAACTCCCGGCTGACAACAAACGAAGATCTCCGAACCAAAATGAAGGTTAAAGAGCTGTTTGTTGTTTTGTTTCTTGTTTGGCGGTATCGGAGTCAAGTGATCGATCAGCCTTTCTTCTGTTATCCTAACGTAATTCTTAATTTGACATTTCGTTTTTGGTTTACTGTTTTTTCAGAAAAGTTTTAGTTTTGTATATTATACATTATAAATGATGTAACGTATGAGATTTTACTCGTATATCGTGTGTTGTATTTATTCTTTTTTTTACTAAAACTGTAGTAACGTAAGATTTTTTTACAATGTGTACAAGTGTACATACATGCTTTTGTAAGGATAAATTTATAATAATAACAGATAAATAAATATGTAAAGTTCCACATTTTTGTGTTTGCTTTTTCATTATGTTGTCCAGTATTTTTTGCCAATTATTATTATTAAATACCTGCATATACCACTTTTTATAAGATTTTCCAAACGAATGATTAGTTTTTAAAAAGGGCATACAAAATATTTTTAAATATTGATATAGTATCATATTAAATAAATTATAATAAATAAATCAATATTTATTAAAAAAAAGGGTTGCGTACACATCACCATCACCCTAGTGGCCATAGGAAATCCCATGTAAATTTGCATATTTTAAAATAAAAAGTTATTGAACTTTCTTGAAGACCCTTACCAGATGAGGTTCATGTACAAAATTTAAGTGTTTTTCCAAAGTTATAAAGCATATAAAGTATTGGTAAGTAAAACTAATATACGGTTCTGACGAAAAACTTAAAGTATCCCTTTACGCTTAAAAACTAAGGCGCTAAGCTAAAGTCCACTTTAACGCACGATCGTGTTATTAATAACGCTTTACAGAGGATGACTAGTTTATTTCAAATTATGGCGGACATCTTGGAACCGAGTGTGCGCACTTGACAGGAGCTCTGTCGGGTATTTAGCTGCTCCTAAAGACACTACTGTTATGAAAGAATAAACGTCTGTCTATTAACATTATGATAGTGGATATTTTGAAATGAAATTACAAAATTCTAAGTCTGCAGTAACAAACAAATGTAGCAAAAGGTGGAATTGGCAAGGCACTTATTATTGTTCATATCAACTGTAGGTTTAGAACACATATACAGGGTGTCTGGAAAAGGTCTGTACAAAATGCTACCACGTATTCGTGAGACTAAAATAAGACGATTTAACCCAACTTACCTATATCCAAAAGTGTTTCGTTAGGGAGATACAGAGCCCCAAAGGGGTACTTAACGATTTACTTTTTTGGCTCTAACTTTTGAACCGACTTGTATAATTTAATGAAATTTTAATATTTTATGTTCGCCATAAAGACTCATAAAACCATACTACAGTAGATGTTTGACATCGTCAGGGAAGTCAGGAACGGACTTGCCACCACACTCGTTGGGCCAAATTTTTGACAGGTATCATTTTACAGAGCTCAAAACTGATTTTTTAAATACTCTGGTCATTCCTCTTTAAAAAAGGTACTCTACATTTGTTTCGATAAAATTAACTGTTTTCGAAAAAATTAAGGTTTTGTATAACACGTTATTGAAATAATACTACAATACTACAATAAAACACGTCGTTTTTATTTCGTTAACAATGTGTTATTGACAGGTAAAAGTTAAATCATAAAAAGTACTTAAAACTGAATCTTTTTGATATTTTAGAAATCGCTTAAACAGAAAAATGTTAAAAATGTGAAAGTAGTAGTAGTAGTATTCTGATAAAATAATTTCAAATATTATACAAAAACTTAATTTTTTCGAAAACGGCTAATTTTATCGAAACAAATGTAGAGTACCTTTTTCAAAGAGGAATGACAAAGTATTTAAAAAATCAGTTTTCAGCGCTGTAAAATGATACCTGTAAAAAATTTGGCCCAAAGAGTGTGGTGGCAAGTCCGTTCCTGACTTCCCTGACGATGTCAAACATCTACTGTAGTATGGTTTTATGAGTCTTTATGGCCAACATAAAATATTAAAATTTCATTAAGTTATACAAGTCGGTTCAAAAGTTAGAGCCAAAAAAGTAAATCGTTAAGTACCCTTTTGGGGCTCTGTATCTCCCTAACGAAACACTTTTGGATATAGGTAAGTTGGGTTAAATCGTCTTATTTTAGTCTCACGAATACGTGGTGGCATTTTGTACAGACCTTTTCCAGACACCCTGTATATATATATATATATATATATATATATATATATATATATATATATATATATATATATATATATATATATATATATATATATATATATATATATATATATATATATATATATATATACAGGGTGGTGCAACCAAGATGGGGTGGACGATTGTGAGTAAACGGTGAGGAATTTCGAAAAAATTTGTTTTGGATATTATCGATAGTCAGACACGCTATGTTTTAAAATTATAGCCATAATACAGGGTGGTCCGAAAAACTCGTGGCGAACCAAACTTGTATTTTTTTAAATGGGACACCCGGTATATTATTGTTCCAATTGATTCTCCTGTTCGTTACGATCATTTTGATATAGGGTTTATTGGGTCTAAAACTTACAGTAAGGGAATGAGAGGCGGTTAAAGTTGAAAAAATGCTCACAGTTCGGCCATTTTTTAAAGAAATTTGAAACAGGTATGGAAAAACCAAATATTCCATAAAACGTTACATATCCTTGAATACATTAATCACTTGCAATTTGTTTAAAATTATTCACTGTTATACAGTGTGGTCAAGTTTTGCAAATACGTCCTGGACTCATTTTTTTTAAATGGAACACCCTGTATATTTTATTTTCATGTTAAAGATAACATTACTAGCTTTCAAAAAATACCATACATGATGCCTTTCTGACCAACAGTTTTTTAGTAATCTAGCCGTGAAAGCAAAGTTTCTTCATTCTAATACGATTATACTGAATTTACGTTGTTTATTATTGAAATGAAACAAAAGACTGACGAACTTGTCAAAGCTACTGCCGCATAATCCATTATTTACAAGTTAAGTGTACGTGGCCCAATAATTATGAGGTAAGAAAACTGAGACCCGAAACTTTTACATGTTTATTAGAGATATTTCAAAAAACAGAAAATATTGTTTTTAGGAAATGCAAAGTAATTAATAAACAAAGATAATCAGTTATCAGTATTATTAATAGTGTAAGGAAATTAATTAAGCAAAAACAGAACATCTTTTAAAATTATTTAGGTATGTACTTACTTGTTTATATTAAATTAGGTTTACAAGTAAGTACATACCTAAATAATTTTAAAAGATGTTCTGTTTTTGCTTAATTAATTTCCTTACACTATTAATAATACTGATAACTGATTATCTTTGTTTATTAATTACTTTACATTTCCTAAAAACAATATTTTCTGTTTTTTGAAATATCTCTAATAAACATGTAAAAGTTTCGGGTCTCAGTTTTCTTACCTCACAATTATTGGGCCACGTACACTTAACTTGTAAATAATGGATTATGCGGCAGTAGCTTTGACAAGTTCGTCAGTCTTTTGTTTCATTTCAATAATAAACAACGTAAATTCAGTATAATCGTATTAGAATGAAGAAACTTTGCTTTCACGGCTAGATTACTAAAAAACTGTTGGTCAGAAAGGCATCATGTATGGTATTTTTTGAAAGCTAGTAATGTTATCTTTAACATGAAAATAAAATATACAGGGTGTTCCATTTAAAATAAATGAGTCCAGGACGTATTTGCAAAACTTGACCACCCTGTATAACAGTGAATAATTTTAAACAAATTGCAAGTGATTAATGTATTCAAGGATATGTAACGTTTTATGGAATATTTGGTTTTTCCATACCTGTTTCAAATTTCTTTAAAAAATGGCCGAACTGTGAGCATTTTTTCAACTTTAACCGCCTCCCATTCCCTTACTATAAGTTTTAGATCCAATAAACCCTATATCAAAATGATCATAACGAACAGGAGAATCAATTGGAACAACAATATACCGGGTGTCCCATTTAAAAAAATACAAGTTTGGTTCGCCACGAGTTTTTCGGACCACCCTGTATTATGGCTATAATTTTAAAACATAGCGTGTCTGACTATCGATAATATCCAAAACAAATTTTTTCGAAATTCCTCACCGTTTACTCACAATCGTCCACCCCATCTTGGTTGCACCACCCTGTATATATATATATATATATATATATATATATATATATATATATATATATATATATATATATATACATCACCCTATCATTTTTGCTTCCGAAAGGGGTCTAATCCCTATCATTTCTGCTACCGCTGCAAACTTGCTGCCGTATATCGGACGCAAGATTAACTTAGGCGTTTTTCTCGAACATGGCTATAAATTTTAAGTCCCACATTGTCGCATCGGCTGGTCCACAGTACCATACCTTACGTAAAGAAATTGTTCTTTGACAGTTTAAAGCATAAACTATTGGCGGGGAATAATAGCGGGACGAAATGGAAGTAAAAATGATCGAAAAATAAATGAAGATGTATAAATTTTAGTTGTAAAAATTTCCGATAGAGGCGCAAAATTATACATGCGTATATTAAAAGTTTTACTGGTCGGTGGATTTTGCTACCAGAAACTTGGCAACGCTAAAGTATGATAAAATTGTATTTAAATATTAGTTCTATAATTATGAAGTGTCCGTGACGCAGTGAACAGCATTTTCGCTAAGTGGTGTGCTTTTTAACCGTCTTCTCAAGAGGAGGTTATCAATTATTCGGCCCGCATGTGAGTTTCTTTATATGTTCACGCATAATTCTTCAACGGACTTCTTCAACTTGGTTTGTCGATGAGTTTTTCCGAATGGTCTCGTTTTAAGTTTTTTTTTGCTGAAGTTATGTGTTTATTTTTTCATTAAAAAAATATACAGCATGTCTTCGAAATGGGAAAAAATGTATTATTGATTTTACGAAAAAAGTGCCTGTTTATAAAAAGTTCCGAATCGTGAGAAAATAGCATTGCTATTCAAAAATTTGATCTAGTACATACAGGGTGGCTCAAAAATAAAAAAGTCCTGATCTACGTGAAGCTAAGAACACAAAATCGTTATTTCAAGGTAAACTGCCACTGCAAATGTACAATTCAATAATATGTTTTTTCATTACAAAAATATACAGTATGTCTTCAAAATGGAAAAAATTTTGTTATTGATTTTACGAAAAAAGTGTCTGATTATAAAAAGTTCTGCATCGTAAAAAACAGCATTGCCATTCAAAAATTTGATACGTACAGGGTGGCTCAAAAATGACAGTCATAATCCACGTGAAGCTAAAAAGACAAAATCGTTATTTAAAGGAAAACTGCCACTACAAATGTACAATTCAATAATGTGTTTTTTTTTCATTAAAAAAATATACAGCATGTCTTCGAAATGGAAAAAAATTATTATTGATTTTACGAAAAAAGTGTCTGTTTATAAAAGGTTCTGCATCGTCAGAAAATACCATTGCCATTCAAAAATTTGATCTAGTACATACAGGGTGGCTCAAAAATAAAAAAGCCCTGATCCACATGAAGCTAAGAAGACAAAATCGTTACTTAAAGGTAAACTGCCACTGCAAATGTACAATTCAATATGTTGTTTCATTAAAAAAATATACAGTACGTCTTCAAAATGGAAAAAATTTTATTATTGATTTTACGAAAAAAGTGTCTGATTATAAAAAGTTCTGCATCGTAAAAAACAGCATTGCCATTCAAAAATGTGATCTAGTACGTACAGGGTGGCTCAAAAATGAATATTCATAATCCAAGTGAAGCTAAAAAGACAAAATCGTGATTTAAAGGAAAACTGCCACTGCAAATGTACAATTCAATAATATTATTATTTTTTTCATTAAAAAATGTACAGCATGTCTTCAAAATGGAAAAAAAATATTATTTATTTTACGAAAGAAGTGTCTGTTTATAAAAAGTTCTGCATCGTAAAAAAACAGCATTGCGATTCAAAAATTTGATCTAGTATGTACAGGGTGGCTCAAAAATGACAGTCATAATCCACGTGAAGCCAAAAAGACAAAATCATTATTTAAAGGAAAACTGCCACTGCATATGTACAATTCAATAATATGTTTTTTTCTCCTTAAAAAAATATACAGCATGTCTTCGAAATGGAAAAAAATATTATTGATTTTACGAAAAAAGTGTCTCTTTATAAAAAATTCTGCATCATTAGAAAATAGCATTGCTATTCAAAAATTTGATCTCGTATAAACAGGGTGACCCAAAAATAAAAAGTTCTAATCCATGTGAAGTTAAGAAGACAAAATCGTTATTTAAAGGTAAACTGCCACTGCAAATGTACAATTTAATAATATGTATTTTTCATTCAAAAAATATACAGCAAGTCTACGAAAAGGACAAATTTTTATTATTGATTTTACGAAAAAAGTGTCTGATTATAAAAAGTTCTGCATCGTAAAAAAACAGCATTGCCATTCAAAAATTTGATACGTACAGGGTGGCTCAAAAATGACAGTCATAATCCACGTGAAGCTAAAAAGACAAAATCGTTATTTAAAGGAAAACTGCCACTACAAATGTACAATTCAATAATGTGTTTTTTTGCATTAAAAACATATACAGCATGTCTTCGAAATGGAAAAAAATTATTATTGATTTTACGAAAAAAGTGTCTGTTTATAAAAGGTTCTGCATCGTGAGAAAATACCATTGCCATTCAAAAATTTGATCTAGTACATACAGGGTGGCTCAAAAATAAAAAGCCCTGATCCACATGAAGCTGAGAAGACAAAATCGTTACTTAAAGGTAAACTGCCACTGCAAATGTACAATTCAATATGTTTTTTCATTAAAAAAATATACAGTACGTCTTCAAAATGGAAAAATTTTTATTATTGATTTTACGAAAAAAGTGTCTGATTATAAAAAGTTCTGCATCGTAAAAAACAGCATTGCTATTCAAAAATTTGATCTAGTACATACAGGGTGGCTCAAAAATAAAAAGTCCTGATCCACATGAAGCTGAGAAGACAAAATCGTTACTTAAAGGTAAACTGCCACTGCAAATGTACAATTCAATATGTTTTTTCATTAAAAAAATATACAGTACGTCTTCAAAATGGAAAAAATTTTATTATTGATTTTACGAAAAAAGTGTCTGATTATAAAAAGTTCTGCATCGTAAAAAACAGCATTGCCATTCAAAAATTTGATCTAGTACGTACAGGGTGGCTCAAAAATGAATATTCATAATCCAAGTGAAGCTAAAAAGACAAAATCGTGATTTAAAGGAAAACTGCCGCTGCAAATGTACAATTCAATAATATTTTTTTCATTAAAAAATGTACAGCATGTCTTCAAAATGGAAAAAAAATATTTATTTTACGAAAGGAGTGTCTGTTTATAAAAAGTTCTGCATCGTAAAAAAACAGCATTGCGATTCAAAAATTTGATCTAGTATGTACAGGGTGGCTCAAAAATGACAGTCATAATCCACGTGAAGCCAAAAAGACAAAATCATTATTTAAAGGAAAACTGCCACTGCATATGTACAATTCAATAATATGTTTTTTTCTCCTTAAAAAAATATACAGCATGTCTTCGAAATGGAAAAAAATATTATTGATTTTACGAAAAAAGTGTCTCTTTATAAAAAATTCTGCATCGTTAGAAAATAGCATTGCTATTCAAAAATTTGATCTCGTATAAACAGGGTGACCCAAAAATAAAAAGTCCTAATCCATGTGAAGTTAAGAAGACAAAATCGTTATTTAAAGGTAAACCGCCACTGCAAATGTACAATTCAATAATATGTATTTTTCATTCAAAAAATATACAGCATGTCTACGAAAAGGACAAATTTTTATTATTGATTTTACGAAAAAAGTGTCTGATTATAAAAAGTTCTGCATCGTAAAAAATAGCATTGCCATTCAAAAATTTGATCTAGTACGTACAGGGTGGCTCAACAATGAAATATTCATAATCCAAGTGAAGCTAAAAAGACAAAATCGTGATTTAAAGGAAAACTGCCACTGCAAATGTACAATTCAATAATATTTTTTTTCATTAAAAAATATACAGCATGTCTTCGAAATGGAAAAAATGTATTATTGATTTTAAGAATAAAGTACCTATCTGTTTATAAAAAGTTCTGCATCGTAAAAAACTAGCATTGCCATTCAAAAATTTGATCTAGTACGTACAGGGTGGCTCAAAAATGAAATAGTCATAATCCAAGTGAAGCTAAAAAGACAAAGTCGTTATTTAAAGGAAAACTGCCACTCCGAATGTACAATTCAATATGTTTTTTTCATTAAAAAATATACAGCATGTTTTCTGCATCGTGAGGAAATAGCATTGCTATTCAAAAATTTGATCTTGTATAAACAGGGTGGCTCAAAAATAAAAAAAGTCCTAATCCACGTGAAGCTAAGAAGACAAAATCGTTATTTAAAGGTAAACTGCCACTGTAAATGTGCAATTCAATAATATGTTTTCTTCATTAAAAAATATACAACATATCTTCGAAATGGAAAATTTTTTATTATTGATTTAACGAAAAAAGTGTATGTTTATAAAAAGTTCTGCATCGTGAGAAAATAGTATTGCTATTCAAAAATTTGATCTTATACTTACCGGGTGGCTCAAAAATGAAAATGTCATAATCCACGTGAAACCATTTAGCTTTAAAAAATAATAAAGGGGAGGAGGTGAGAGGGGATAAAACCGGAGCGACTGAGAATTTTTTGAAAATGTTGACTAATATGTCATTTTCGGGGTTATTGAGGTCAGAATTTTTTTTTCCAGCAGGTGTTAAAAATTACCGTAGGGAGGGGGGGGGGGCGAATAAAAAGGGGCGGCTGGGAATTTGTCCAAAAATGTTAACTAATGGGCCATTTTCGGGATTACTGAGGTCAGAAAATCTGACTTTGTGTAACAGATGCTAAATAAAATTTACGGAGAAGGGAGGGGAGAGGGGATAAAAGGGCGGCTGAGAATTTCTCCAAAAATGTTAGCTTAGTATTTTCAGAGTTATTGAGGTCAGAAAATCTAATTTTGTTGGAACTGATTTTTAAAAAATTAACGGGAGGGGGAGATATAAAGGAGCGAATGGGAATTTACCTAAAAATGTTAAGTAATATATAAGGCTGCCCACTTGAATGCCACACCAGGGGCGCCCTTGGAAAAATATGCGTCCGGTGAGCGGGCGTCCTTAAGAAAAATACGCGCCTAGGGAGCGGAAGACCTAAGGAATAACACGCGTCGGGGGAGGGAACGACCTTGAGGGAAATAAGCTTCTTTAAAACGGACGACCTTAGAAAAATACGCGTCTGGGGAGCGGACGACCTTGGGGAAATACGCATCTAGGGAAGCGGACGACCTTGTAAAAATATGCGTCTGGGGAGCGGGCGATCTTGGGAAAAATACGCACCTGGGAAGTGGACGACCTTGATGAAAAGTCGCGTTTGAGGAACGGAGGACCCTGGAGAATAGACGCGTCTGGGGAACAAACGATCTTGGAAAAAAGTATGCGCTTAAGGAAAATACGCATCTAGGGAGCGGATGGCCATGGAAAGAATTACGCGTTTGGGAACCGGAGGACCTTAGAGAAATGCGCGCCTGGGAAACTGACGACCTTGGGAAAATACGCGTCTGGGGAGCGGACGCCCTTTAAGAAAATACGCATCTAGGTTCCGGACGACCTTGGAAAAAGTACGCGTCTGGGGAACGGACGACTTTGGGGAAAAGGAGCTGGTGGGAATTTCTTCAAAAATGTTAACTAATATGTTATTTTCGAGGATATTGAGGTCAGAAAATCTAATTTTGTGTAATGGATGTTAAGAATAACGTGGGGGGTGGGGTGATATTAGGGCGCAACTGGGAACTTCTCCAAAAATGTTAACTAATCTGTCATTTACGGGGATATTTAGGTCAGAAATCTAATTTTGTTGAAACCTATATTTAAAAAATTAACGGCGGGGGGATAAAAAGGAGCGACTGGAAAAAATGTTAACTAATTTGTCATTTTCGGGGTTATTACGGTCAAAAAATGTACTTTGGTCTAACATATTTAAAAAAATATAACGTGGGAGAATAAAAACAGGTAACTGATCATTTTTCAAAAAAAGTTATCTGATATATCATTTTCAAGGTTATTGAGGTCAGCAAATCTAATTTTGTTTAACGAATGTAAACAAAATTAACGGTGGGGCAGAGGGAATAAAAAGGCGCGGGGTTTGGAATTTCTCCAAAAATGTTAACTAATTTTGGGGGTTACTGAGAACAGAAAATCTAATTTTGTTGAAACTCATTTTTAAAAAATTAGCGCCGGGGGGGGGGGGGGGTAAAAAGGAGCCACTGGGAAATTATCTAAAAATGTTAATGTTGTTTTCGGGGTTATTGGGGTCAAAATATTTAATTTTGTCTAACATTTAAAAAAATAACCGGGGGGGGGGGATAAAAACGAGCGAATGGCAATTTCCCCAAAAATGTTAACTAATAAGTATGTCAATTGAGGTCAGAAAATCTAATTTTGTCTAACGAATGTGAAGAAAATGAACGGCACGGAACGGAATATTTCATAAGTTTTTAACGAAGACTTATTAACTATGACAGGAAAAAACCTGTCAAAACATACCTGATCAACTAGAAGATCCTAATTTAAACCATGCAGTACTAAATCTTAAACCTTCTTAGTGGTGTATCTGAGCGTTAATGTTTAAACACGTGTTTTTTTCAGTTTTTAATAAATCAACCCCTAAGGGGGTACTACAATGGTATTTAAAGTTTGTAATGGAGTAAAATTGTTATACCGTGGAAGAAGTTGCGGGCGAAAGCTAGTTATTAAATAAAACAGCGACGCATGCCTGCATATCTTATTTGAATAGGTATACTGCAATTGCTGCAATACAAAATTACCGTTAAAGTGTCAAAAATCAATGGTGTTGTAAGTGGAGTGTAAAGTAGAAATAGAACAGTTGTACTGTACAGGGTGTAAGTTAGGAACAATGAAATTTTATTTTCTATTAGATACAACAGCCGCGTAAAATTTTCTTTTCTTGTTGGAGCTTTAAAAGTTTTAGTACTTTTAATTTTAAGGCTTTTTTATTACAAAAAAAAACTATACCATTTTATATTTGTTTCTAAAATATAACAAGTAATCGATTTGGGATATAGTTTGTACTAGCCCATTTTAAAGGTATAATATCAAGAAATAATCGCACTTTCTTATGGAAATTACCACTTCATTATAACTGGAGGTTATTAATTTTAATTTGACATTTCTACACATCCTAAATTTATCTTTTCACGGAATATTTTTGCATTTTTAAAAATCATTTCTAATTTTAGTAATTTCAACTTTTTACTTCTCTCGCTAGAAAAAAATCACTTCCCGGGATTTTTTCAGATCTTTACGTGTTGAGGTCCCTATATCAGATGGTCTCCCATTTCCGTCGGTTTGTCTGTCCATCTGTCTGTCGGATTGTCTGTTGGAGCGAACGCTTAAAACTGCTTGACCAAAATGAAAAGGAAAAATTTTGCATATGGACTACTTTTCAACCTGGCTTGGAACAGGCTGTATTTCCGGTGAAATATATACAGAGCACCTTCAAAATTAGTTTCTATTTTTTGTTGCTCAAACTCGAAAACGATTTATGTTACAGAAACTGTATTTTGTGCATATAGTTGACATATAAATTGCAAAACTTTTTGAAGCTTAAGTTTAACAAAATGATTAAGTTTTATAGACGTTTTAGATACGTTTCCTGTGTAACATTTTCACCTACTTCGATTGATGCAGTTTTTCGAAAAAATAAAACTTAAAAAGTTATTTAACAAAATCTACATTTTGGAATTTATTTGTTAAATAAAAAAGTAGCTCGCCAGTTACTGTGGTCGACATTTTACATTATCTTTGTAGTGTATTAAAAAGGTTTATTTCGGTTGGTAAATTTAACTGTACTTAACTGTTATTTAAATCGCTCTTTTCTTTATAAGTTGGCGAGAAAAATTAAAAAGAAACTAACAGTATAAAATTTGGTTGTCTTATCTTAACACTTGCCAATTTAAACCCTTAATTATATAAACCTGAGCACTGAGCAATGAGCAAGACCTTAATTGCCAAATTACACCTGTCTTATCAATAGTGATTCCAGCCAAAAAGCATTAAGAAGAAACTTGCTTGTGTCTGTCGACATTAAATATATCTGTTTTAGTTTTATTAGGTGGATAATTTTTGTTGGACGCCTTGTCATATTTTGAGCTAATCTGGTGACTTAACCCAAATAAAATAAACGAAAGTTATAATAAAAATAGGTTTTTATTATAATTCGCAATCTTATTTCCAGGTTCCAGCAAAACAACTCAAAATAAACTTAAATCATGGAATGAGGTAAGGAGAGTCCATGGCTCAAAACTCCTTTTTATAGCGATCACATATGTAAAGAATGCGGAGAACTCTTGGTAAAAAAGCGCCATTCTGTGATAGCAATGTGTACATGTCAGTGCCATGTCAGTAAATTAAAATAAAAATTGTCAGCTTTGATCTATCACCTATATATTAATTATCACTTTTACCAAAAGGAGGGCAAATGTCTGACACCGTTACTGTTATGAATAATTGAAATTTGTCGACGGCTAAGCATTCCTAATTTCACATAAAAATAAACTAAAAATAATATTATATTATATAAGCATGGAAAATACTTACAATATTGTTATTCATATTACTATTGTTATCAATCTTTTTATTCTTCAATAAATTTTACAAATTAAGAAATAAGCAGTAAAAATGTTTATAATATTAATATTATTTAAACTTATATTTTCAACTTGCATTTTAGGTTAAAAAAATAAATTATAATTTAAAAATCTAAAAAAACCGCTTTTATGAGTAGCGCACTAAAAAGTTCAAAATAATTATTTTCCTTTTATAGTTACCTAACAGTAAACCGTAAAGTGTTTTTAGTTTTTTAAACTATACCTAATTTATTTTTAACTTTTTAGTGCGCTACTCATAAAAACGTGTTTTTAGTATTTTAAACTATAATTTATCATTAACTTTTTAGAGCGCTACTCATAAAAGCGTGTTCTTTTAGTTTTTTAGTGAATTAGTTTTGGAACATACACGAGGTCTCAAAAATAAAATTAATTTTTTTATTACCGATTTTACAAAAAAAGTACCTATATCTTTATAAAAAGTTCTACATTGTAAAAGAAGCATGGTTATTCAAAAACTTGATGAAGGACAATACAGGGTGGCTCATAAAGCTGAAAGTCCCAATTTTAATTTAAATTTTTAGCCACCCTCTATGCCCTATAAAAATATTTAAACCATGCTCTTTTTTCACAATGTAGAATTTTTATGAAGATATACTTTTTTTGTAACGGCGATTTTAAAAAATTAATTTTACTTTTGGGACCTCCTGTGTGTTCCAAACATATCATAAAAATAACTCTTGTATGTACATTTGCAGTGGCAGTTTACCTTTAAATAACGATTTTGCCTTTTTAGCTTCACGTGGATTATGACTTTTTCATTTTTGAACCACCCTGTACGTACTGGATCAAATTTCTGAATGGCAATGCTATTTTTTCACGATGCAGAACTTTTTATAAAAATACACTTTTGTCGTAAAATCAATAATACATTTTTTTCCATTTCGAAGACATGCTGTATATTTTTTTAATGAAAAAAACATATTATTAAATTGTACATTTGCAGTGGCAGTGTACCTTTAAATAAAGATTTTGTTTTTTTAGCTTCACGTGGATTATGACTTTTTCATTTTTGAGCCACCCAGTACGTACTGGATCAAATTTCTGAATGGCAATGCTATTTTTTCACGATGCAGAACTTTTTATAAAAATACACAATTTCGTAAAATCAATAATACATTTTTTCCATTTCGAAGACATGCTGTATATTTTTTAATGAAAAAAACATATTATTAAATTGTACATTTGCAGTGGCAGTGTAATTTCAAATAAAGATTTTGTCTTTTTAGCTTCACGTGGATTATGACTTTTTCATTTTTGAGCCACCCTGTACGTACCTACTGGATCAAATTTCTGAATGGCAATGCTATTTTTTCACGATGCAGAACTTTTTATAAAAATACACTTTTTTCGTAAAATCAATAACAAAAATTTTTCCATTTCGAATACATACTGTATATATCTTTTAATGAAATGTCCCATTACAATGTTATAAGTCAAGCTAATAAAAGCATGTTAATAAAAGATCGATGGTTTTGTAATAGACTCATAGCACCTTGGTTATCTCATCCTGCTCTTGGCGTAAAGATTTACATGTCTTCATCATATTATGAGGAAACAATTAATTATACCTTTAAGTTATAAACAGCCCAGTCCCTCAAGCTGTTTCTGGTGACAGATTAGTCATACCTATCATTGGTTCAAAAGCGCTGTGTAATCTTTCCCACCTTTCGGACTTTTCAAAATTCTGGCAACAGGGCAGTAGTAAAAATGATAGAGAAGTGTCCAAATATTATACGGCTCGGAAGCAAAATGCGTCGACAAATGTACAAAATTATACGCCGGACGCAAATTTGATTATAATATGAAAGGAGTTGAAAATGCTGCATTATAAAATAAAAGGTATATTTTAGTTTTAAGAGATATTTAAAAGAAAAATTAGGAGCAATACAAAAAAAGGAAAAAAATCGATATACACTTGAAATACAAAGCCTAAAGCCTCTATTTCTAGGGGACGCAAAAATGATGGATTATGAAAGGACGCAGAAATGATGAAAGATGTATATATATATATATATATATATATACATCACCCTATCATTTTTGCTTCCGAAAGGGGTCTAATCCCTATCATTTCTGCTACCGCTGCAAACTTGCTGCCGTATATCGGACGCAAGATTAACTTAGGCGTTTTTCTCGAACATGGCTATAAATTGTAAGTCCCACATTGTCGCAATGGCTGGTCCACAGTACCAAACCTTACGTAAAGAAATTGTTCTTTGACAGTTTAAAGCATAAACTATTGGCGGGGAATAATAGCGGTACGAAATGGAAGTAAAAATGATCGAAAAATAAATGAAGACGTATACATTTTAGTTGTAAAAATTTCCGATAGAGGCGCAAAATTATACATGCGTATATTAAAAGTTTTACTGGTCGGTGGATTTTGCTACCAGAAACTTGGCAACGCTAAAGTATGATAAAATTGTATTTAAATATTAGTTCTATAATTATGAAGTGTCCGTGACGCAGTGAACAGCATTTTCGCTAAGTGGTGTGCTTTTTAACCATCTTCTCAAGAGGAGGTTATCAATTATTCGGCCCGCATGTGAGATTCTTTATATGTTCACACATAATTCTTCAACGGACTTCTTCAACTTGGTTTGTCGATGAGTTTTTCCGAATGGTCTCGTTTTAAGTTTTTTTTTGCTGAAGTTATGTGTTTTTTTTTTCATTAAAAAAATATACAGCATGTCTTCGAAATGGAAAAAAATTTATTATTGATTTTACGAAAAAAGTGCCTGTTTATAAAAAGTTCCGCATCGTGAGAAAATAGCATTGCTATTCAAAAATTTGATCTAGTACATACAGGGTGGCTCAAAAATAAAAAAGGCCTGATCTACGTGAAGCTAAGAAGACAAAATCGTTATTTCAAGGTAAACTGCCACTGCAAATGTACAATTCAATAATATGTTTTTTCATTAAAAAAATATACAGTATGTCTTCAAAATGGAAAAAATTTTGTTATTGATTTTACGAAAAAAGTGCCTGATTATAAAAAGTTCTGCATCGTAAAAAAACAGCATTGCCATTCAAAAATTTGATACGTACAGGGTGGCTCAAAAATGACAGTCATAATCCACGTGAAGCTAAAAAGACAAAATCGTTATTTAAAGGAAAACTGCCACTACAAATGTACAATTCAATAATGTGTTTTTTTTTCATTCAAAAAATATACAGCATGTCTTCGAAATGGAAAAAAATTATTATTGATTTTACGAAAAAAGTGTCTGTTTATAAAAGGTTCTGCATCGTGAGAAAATACCCATTGCCATTCAAAAATTTCATCTAGTATATACAGGGTGGCTCAAAAATAAAAAAGTCCTGATCCACATGAAGCTAAGAAGACAAAATCGTTACAATTCAATAATATGTTTTTTCATTAAAAAAATATACAGTACGTCTTCAAAATGGAAAAAATTTTATTATTGATTTTACGAAAAAAGTGTCTGATTATAAAAAGTTCTGCATCGTAAAAAACAGCATTGCCATTCAAAAATTTCATCTAGTAGGTACGTACAGGGTGGCTCAAAAATGAAATATTCATAATCCAAGTGAAGCTAAAAAGACAAAATCGTGATTTAAAGGAAAACTGCCACTGCAAATGTACAATTCAATAATATTTTTTCCATTCAAAAATGTACAGCATGTCTTCAAAATGAAAAAAAAAAATTATTTATTTTACGAAAGTGTCTGTTTATAAAAAGTTCTGCATCGTAAAAAAACAGCATTGCGATTCAAAAATTTGATCTAGTATGTACAGGGTGGCTCAAAAATGACAGTCATAACCCACGTGAAGCTAAAAAGACATAATCATTATTTAAAGGAAAACTGCCACTGCATATGTACAATTCAATAATATGGTTTTTTCTCCTTAAAAAAATATACAGCATGTCTTCGAAATGGAAAAAAAATATTATTGATTTTACGAAAAAAGTGGCTCTTTGTAAAAAATTCTGCATCGTTAGAAAATAGCATTGCTATTCAAAAATTTGATCTCGTATAAACAGGGTGACCCAAAAATAAAAAGTCCTAATCCATGTGAAGTTAAGAAGACAAAATCGTTATTTAAAGGTAAACTGCCACTGCAAATGTACAATTCAATAATATGTTTTTTCATTAAAAAAATATACAGTATGTCTTCAAAATGGAAAAAATTTTGTTATTGATTTTACGAAAAAAGTGTCTGATTATAAAAAGTTCTGCATCGTAAAAAAACAGCATTGCCATTCAAAAATTTGATACGTACAGGGTGGCTCAAAAATGACAGTCATAATCCACGTGAAGCTAAAAAGACAAAATCGTTATTTAAAGGAAAACTGCCACTACAAATGTACAATTCAATAATGTGTTTTTTTTTCATTAAAAAAATATACAGCATGTCTTCGAAATGGAAAAAAAATATTATTGATTTTACGAAAAAAGTGTCTGTTTATAAAAGGTTCTGCATCGTGAGAAAATACCATTGCCATTCAAAAATTTGATCTAGTACATACAGGGTGGCTCAAAAATAAAAGAGTCCTGATCCACATGAAGCTAAGAAGACAAAATCGTTACTTAAAGGTAAACTGCCACTGCAAATGTACAATTCAATATGTTTTTTCATTAAAATTATACAGTACGTCTTCAAAATGGAAAAAATTTTATTATTGATTTTACGAAAAAAGTGTCTGATTATAAAAAGTTCTGCATCGTAAAAAACAGCATTGCCATTCAAAAATTTGATCTAGTACGTACAGGGTGGCTCAAAAATAAAATATTCATAATCCAAGTGAAGCTAAAAAGACAAAATCGTGATTTAAAGGAAAACTGCCACTGCAAATGTACAATAATTCAATAATATTTTTTTCATTAAAAAATGTACAGCATGTCTTCAAAATGGAAAAAAAAAATTATTTTACGAAAGAGGTGTCTGTTTATAAAAAGTTCTGCATCGTAAAAAAACAGCATTGCGATTCAAAGCGAATAAAAAGGGGCGGCTGGGAATTTGTCCAAAAATGTTAACTAATGGGCCATTTTCGGGATTACTGAGGTCAGAAAATCTGACTTTGTGTAACAGATGCTAAATAAAATTTACGGAGAAGGGAGGGGAGAGGGGATAAAAGGGCGGCTGAGAATTTCTCCAAAAATGTTAGCTTAGTATTTTCAGAGTTATTGAGGTCAGAAAATCTAATTTTGTTGGAACTGATTTTTAAAAAATTAACGGTAGGGGGAGATATAAAGGAGCGAATGGGAATTTACCTAAAAATGTTAAGTAATATGTAAGGCTGCCCACTTGAATGCCACACCAGGGGCGCCCTTGGAAAAAATATGCGTCCGGTGAGCGGGCGTCCTTAAGAAAAATACGCGCCTAGGGAGCGGAAGACCTAAGGAATAACACGCGTCGGGGGAGGGAACGACCTTGAGGGAAATAAGCTTCTTTGAAACGGACGACCTTAGAAAAATACGCGTCTGGGGAGCGGACGACCTTGGGGAAATACGCATCTAGGGAAGCGGACGACCTTGTAAAAATACGCGTCTGGGGAGCGGGCGATCTTGGGAAAAATACGCACCTGGGAAGTGGACGACCTTGATGAAAAGTCGCGTTTGAGGAACGGAGGACCCTGGGGAATAGACGCGTCTGGGGAACAAACGATCTTGGAAAAAAGTACGCTCTTAAGGAAAATACGCATCTAGGGAGCGGATGGCCATGGAAAGAATTACGCGTTTGGGAACCGGAGGACCTTAGAGAAATGCGCGCCTGGGAAACTGACGACCTTGGGAAAATACGCGTCTGGGGAGCGGACGCCCTTTAAGAAAATACGCATCTAGGTTCCGGACGACCTTGGAAAAAGTACGCGTCTGGGGAACGGACGACTTTGGGGAAAAGGAGCTGGTGGGAATTTCTTCAAAAATGTTAACTAATATGTTATTTTCGAGGTTATTGAGGTCAGAAAATCTAATTTTGTGTAATGGATGTTAAGAATAACGTGGGGGGTGGGGTGATATTAGGGCGCAACTGGGAACTTCTCCAAAAATGTTAACTAATCTGTCATTTACGGGGATATTTAGGTCAGAAATCTAATTTTGTTGAAACCTATATTTAAAAAATTAACGGCGGGGGGATAAAAAGGAGCGACTGAAAAAAATGTTAACTAATTTGTCATTTTCGGGGTTATTACGGTCAAAAAATGTACTTTGGTCTAACATATTTAAAAATATATAACGAGGGAGAATAAAAAAAGGCAACTGATCATTTTTCAAAAAAAGTTATCTGATATATCATTTTCAAGGTTATTGAGGTCAGCAAATCTAATTTTGTTTAACGAATGTAAACAAAATTAACGGTGGGGCAGAGGGAATAAAAAGGCGCGGGGTTTGGAATTTCTCCAAAAATGTTAACTAATTTTGGGGGTTACTGAGAACAGAAAATCTAATTTTGTTGAAACTCATTTTTAAAAAATTAACGTCGGGGGGGGGGGGGGTAAAAAGGAGCAACTGGGAAATTATCTAAAAATGTTAATGTTGTTTTCGGGGTTATTGGGGTCAAAATATTTAATTTTGTCTAACATTTAAAAAAACTCACGGGGGGGGGGGGGATAAAAACGAGCGAATGGCAATTTCCCCAAAAATGTTAACTAATAAGTATGTCAATTGAGGTCAGAAAATCTAATTTTGTCTAACGAATGTGAAGAAAATGAACGGCAAGGAACGGAATATTTCATAAGTTTTTAACGAAGACTTATTAACTATGACAGGAAAAAACCTGTCAAAACATACCTGATCAACTATAAGATCCTAATTTAAACCATGCAGTACTAAATCTTATACCTTCTTAGTGTATCTGAGCGTTAATGTTTAAACACGTGTTTTTTTTTCAGTTTTTAATAAATCAACCCCTAAGGGGGTATTACAATGGTATTTAAAGTTTGTAATGGAGTAAAATTGTTATACCGTGGAAGAAGTTGCGGGCGAAAGCTAGTTATTAAATAAAACAGCGATGCATGCCTGCATATCTTATTTGAATAGGTATACTGCAATTGCTGCAATACAAAATTACCGTTAAAGTGACAAAAATCAATGGTGTTGTAAGTGGGTAAAGTAGAAATAGAACAGTTGTACTGTACAGGGTGTAAGTTAGGAACAATGAAATTTTATTTTCTATTAGATACAACAGCCGCGTAAAATTTTCTTTTCTTGTTGGAGCTTTAAAAGTTTTAGTACTTTTAATTTTAAGGCTTTTTTATTACAAAAAAAACTATACCATTTCATATTTGTTTCTAAAATATAACAAGTAATCGATTTGGGATATAGTTTGTACTAGCCCATTTTAAAGGTGTAATATCAAGAAATAATCGCACTTTCTTATGGAAATTACCACCTCATTATAACTGGAGGTTATTAATTTTAATTTGACATTTCTACACATCCTAAATTTATCTTTTCACGGAATATTTTTGCATTTTTAAAAATCATTTCTAATTTTAGTAATTTCAACTTTTTACTTCTCTCGCTAGAAAAAATCACTTCCCGGGATTTTTTCAGATCTTTACGTGTTGAGGTCCCTATATCAGATGGTCTCCCATTTCCGTCGGTTTGTCTGTCCGTCTGTCTGTCGGATTGTCTGTTGGAGCGAACGCTTAAAACTGCTTGACCAAAAAGAAAAGGAAAAATTTTGCATATGGACTACTTTTCAACCTGGCTTGGAACAGGCTGTATTTCCGGTGAAATATATACAGAGCACCTTCAAAATTAGTTTCTATTTTTTGTTGCTCAAACTCGAAAACGATTTATGTTACAGAAACTGTATTTTGTACATATAGTTGATATATAAATTGCAAAACTTTTTGAAGCTTAAGTTTAACAAAATGATTAAGTTTTATAGACGTTTTAGATACGTTTCCTGTGTAACATTTTCACCTATTTCGATTGATGCGGTTTTTCGAAAAAATAAAACTTAAAAAGTTATTTAACAAAAACCACATTTTGGAATTTATTTGTTAAATAAAAAAACTAGCTCGCCAGTTACTGTGGTCGACATTTTACATTATCTTTGTAGTTTATTAAAAAGGTTTATTTCGGTTGGTAAATTTAACTGTACTTAACTGTTATTTAAATCGCTCTTTTCTTTATAAGTTGGCGAGAAAAATTAAAAAGAAACTAACAGTATAAAATTTGGTTGTCTTATCTTAACACTTGCCAATTTAAACCCTTAATTATATAAACCTGAGCACTGAGCAATGAGCAAGACCTTAATTGCCAAATTACACCTGTCTTATCAATAGTGATTCCAGCCAAAAAGCATTAAGAAGAAACTTGCTTGTGTCTGTCGACATTAAATATATCTGTTTTAGTTTTATTAGGTGGATAATTTTTGTTGGACGCCTTGTCATACTTTGAGCTAATCTGGTGACTTAACCCAAATAAAATAAACGAAAGTTATAATAAAAATAGGTTTTCATTATAATTCGCAATCTTATTTCCAGGTTCCAGCAAAACAACTCAAAATAAACTTAAATCATGGAATGAGGTAAGGAGAGTCCATGGCTCAAAACTCCTTTTTATAGCGATCTCATATGTAAAGAATGCGGAGAACTCTTGGTAAAAAAGCGCCATTCTGTGATAGCAATGTGTACATGTCAGTGCCATGTCAGTAAATTAAAATAAAAATTGTCAGCCTTGATCTATCACCTATATATTAATTATCACTTTTACCAAAAGGAGGGCAAATGTCTGACACCGTTACTGTTATGAATAATTGAAATTTGTCGACGGCTAAGCATTCCTAATTTCACATAAAAATAAACTAAAAATAATATTATATTATATAAGCATGGAAAATACTTACAATATTGTTATTCATATTACTATTGTTATCAATCTTTTTATTCTTCAATAAATTTTACAAATTAAGAAATAAGCAGTAAAAATGTTTATAATATTAATATTATTTAAACTTATATTTTCAACTTGCATTTTACGTTAAAAAAATAAATTATAATTTAAAAATCTAAAAAAACCGCTTTTATGAGTAGCGCACTAAAAAGTTCAAAATAATTATTTTCCTTTTATAGTTACCTAATAGTAAACCGTAAAGTGCTTTTAGTTTTTTAAACTATACCTAATTTATTTTTAACTTTTTAGTGCGCTACTCATAAAAACGTGTTTTTAGTATTTTAAACTATAATTTATCTTTAACTTTTTAGTGCGCTACTCATAAAAGCGTGTTCTTTTAGTTTTTTAGTGAATTAGTTTTGGAACATACACGAGGTCTCAAAAATAAAATTAATTTTTCTATTACCGATTTTACAAAAAAAGTACCTATATCTTTATAAAAAGTTCTACATTGTAAAAGAAGCACGGTTATTCAAAAACTTGATGAAGGACAATACAGGGTGGCTCATAAAGCTGAAAGTCCCAATTTTAATTTAAATTTTTAGCCACCCTCTATGCCCTATAAAAATATTTAAACCATACTCTTTTTTCACAATGTAGAATTTTTTATGAAGATATACTTTTTTTGTAACGGCGATTTTAAAAAATTAATTTTACTTTTGGGACCTCCTGTGTGTTCCAAACATATCATAAAAATAACTCTTGTATGTACATTTGCAGTGGCAGTTTACCTTTAAATAACGATTTTGCCTTTTTAGCTTCACGTGGATTATGACTTTTTCATTTTTGAACCACCCTGTACGTACTGGATCAAATTTCTGAATGGCAATGCTATTTTTTCACGATACAGACCTTTTTATAAAAATACACTTTTGTCGTAAAATCAATAATACATTTTTTTCCATTTCGAAGACATGCTGTATATTTTTTTAATGGAAAAAACATATTAAATTGTACATTTGCAGTGGCAGTGTACCTTTAAATAAAGATTTTGTCTTTTTACCTTCACGTGGATTATGACTTTTTCATTTTTGAGCCACCCTGTACGTACTGGATCAAATTTCTGAATGCCAATGCTATTTTTTCACGATGCAGAACTTTTTATAAAAATACACAATTTCGTAAAATCGATAATACATTTTTTCCATTTCGAAGACATGCTGTATATTTTTTAATGAAAAAAACATATTATTAAATTGTACCTTTGCAGTGGCAGTGTAATTTCAAATAAAGATTTTGTCTTTTTAGCTTCATGTGGATTATGACTTTTTCATTTTTGAGCCACCCTGTACGTACCTACTGGATCAAATTTCTGAATGGCAATGCTATTTTTTCACGATGCAGAACTTTTTATAAAAATACACTTTTTTCGTAAAATCAATAACACAAATTTTTCCATTTCGAATACATACTGTATATATCTTTTAATGAAATGTCCCATTACAATGTTATAAGTCAAGCTAATAAAAGCATGTTAATAAAAGATCGATGGTTTTATAATAGACTCATAGCACCTTGGTTATCTCATCCTGCTCTTGGCGTAAAGATTTACATGTCTTCATCATATTATGAGGAAACAATTAATTATACCTTTAAGTTATAAACAGCCCAGTCCCTCAAGCTGTTTCTGGTGACAGATTAGTCATACCTATCATTGGTTCAAAAGCGCTGTGTAATCTTTCCCACCTTTCGGACTTTTCAAAATTCTGGCAACAGGGCAGTAGTAAAAATGATAGAGAAGTGTCCAAATATTATACGGCTCGGAAGCAAAATGCGTCGACAAATGTACAAAATTATACGCCGGACGCAAATTTGATTATAATATGAAAGGAGTTGAAAATGCTGCATTATAAAATAAAAGGTATATTTTAGTTTTAAGAGATATTTAAAAGAAAAATTAGGAGCAATACAAAAAAAGGAAAAAAATCGATATACACTTGAAATACAAAGCCTAAAGCCTCTATTTCTAGGGGACGCAAAAATGATGGATTATGAAAGGACGCAGAAATGATGAAAGATGTATATATATATATATATATATATATATATATATATATATATATATATATATATATAAAGAATCTTATAGACTGATAAAGTTGCGATAAAAGACTGTGATGAAACAATCACGTGCCTGAGGAAAATTAATTAGTCATAGAATATAAAAAATTGATATTTTTTTAGAAGAAATTTCTTCAGTTTTCTTTTAAACATTGTAATTTTTTATTTCTGGAAGACAATGCATTTTAATACCAGATTAAAGAATATACTTTTTTAAGAGTATTATTAAAACAGACGACTCTAATAAGTTGATTAAGGATCAATTATAGGTACAGAGTTTAAAAAGACAAAAAAAAACAATTCAATTTATATTTCAAAATTTATTTAAAGAAACAATTTAAAAATAACAAAAAATATAGGGTAAAACATACAGTTGTTGGCACCTATATAGTGATTGGCACCTAACTGATATTTTTGTCGGTTCTAAGGAGTTCAATAGATATGAAGTAAAACCAGTGGCGGCTGGTGAAATTTCAAAGTTGTATATCTCTGTTCCTACTCACAGGACCCATACCAAATTTAGGGGTTTCAATAGTGAGCCCACTGGGAATGTATTGGTAAAGAGAAAAACATTTTGTAATTTGCGAAAAAAGTTAAATTCTTGGTGTGCCCCTCCTAAGAAAAAATGAACACGTCTAGGTATTGTATTTATTATTTTTTCTGAACAGATTTTACATCATTTTGTCGACAGTTTTTAAATTTTGAGAGAAAAAAATGTGTTAGTAGAAAGTTATGTAGTATATTATGTTTATTGAGCTCAATAAAATAACATCACTTTCTACAAGTCCGTTTATTTACTGACTGGTGACCCCACGGATACCAAAACTAGCCAGAAGCACCCTATGACATAATGTCAACTACACAATATCTTAGGGTGAGTCTACATTAAATAAGCATTATACCACAAGTTATAGTCATTTGAATTTTTTTAAGTCTAAAATATAATTAAAAAAAATTCAAATGACTATATCTTTCTACTAATACACTTTTTTCTCTCAAAATTTAAACACTGTCGACAAAATAAAGTAAAATTTGTTTAGAAAAAATAATATCTAAAATACCTAGAAGTGTTCATTTTTTTCTTAGGAGGGGCACACCAAAAATTTAACTTTTTTTCGCAAATTACAAAATGTTTTTTTCTTTACCAAAACATTCCCAGTGGGCTTACTATTAAAACTCCTAAATTTGGTATGGGTCCTGTAAGTAGGAACAGAGATATACAACTTTGAAATTTCACCAGCCGCAACTGAGTAAAACCAAGGACTTAAATCCAAGGGCTCCTTCTCACTAGACTCCACAGGTGTTTCCAATTGGTTTTTGAGGAGTAACATCTTTTTCAACCTCTCCAAAATACCAGGATGCCTCCGTAATGGTAACAACATAAGACATATCATTTATCCTGGGTCTTGAAATGTAAATGTAATGTAATGTAAATTAATTTGCCAGGTTCATGGTTTTCCTGCAAGTTCATTATTTTCTCTTCATTTTACTAAAAACAAAAAAATTAATAAGAATAATAATAATAATCCGTCCATGTTTCGGATTATTATTATGAAGTCCAATGTCCAAGTCCATAGTAGAATGTGTAGATAATCCTAACAGGGTCTAGCAATTTTCTGTTCAGATAACCCAGACATTACTGTATAACAGACAAAAAATGCAAACAAAATACTGGATAAAATATCTATTACGTATACATTAAAATATACCTACTAAGAAAATGATTGTAAAATCTTTCAAAATGTTAAGTTGGGAAAAAAAATACGTGCAGTTACTTACATATGTATATGCACGCCTATTGCCAAAAGCTACTTGGGTTTAATTAAAAGCCTTATCGAACAAAGAATCTATCTTATCAATGCAGTACCTACATTTTTTTAAAGCACTCCACAGTGTTTTACATGTTAAATTTTTAAGCCCATGTTGGGTTCTATTGACATATATAGGATAGGGTTAAACTTTGACATTTTTCAGAGTTTGATTGGGAGAATAAGATAGTGTTAATTTGCCAATATTATGTCAAAAAAGCTTCAAAAATAGCTAAAAAATGCTTTTACTTTTTGAAAAACTTGTTAAAAATTTTCACATCCCTTGTAGTATTGTTTTTTACCTTTTCATACCAAGTACCTACCTAAAGGTTGATTGATAATAATTTTCTGACATTAAAAACTTTATGGACACAATTTTAAATGCATTTTTTAGCCTATTTGGCAAATTAAAATAACCTTAAGACTCTGAAATTTATATAATATTATGTCAACTTTTATCTCAATACTTCTAATATAAAAGGGCCTAACTTGGGGTTTTTCACATGGAAACAATGCATAAATAAACCATTTACAGACCACAGGAATATTTTGAAATTGCTTTGATACCTATTATTATTACTAAGATCACGATACACTTACAACAGTATGCTTACGCGATGACGTCACTTCGAGGGGAAGCCTAAATTGATTAGACGCTTGCACTCCTTGTACATAAGTACAGGTCAGTTTATTGTCGGGTAGTGTGTTGAGTTGACATTTATTAAAATATTAGTACAGGTCAGCTTATTGTCGGGTAGTATGTTGGGTTGACGCTTATTAAAATATTATTGTTATATTTCATTTGATCAGGTAAGTGCCTTGTTAATTTAAGATTCTCACTCGAAGTGACATCAAACGTAGCATACTGTTGTAAGTGTATCGTGACTAAGATACTTATAAATAGGTAGGTACCATTATAAGATAATGTGAATGCTTACAAAGAAGAAAAGGTTTAATGCTATGCCACGCTCTTTTCCGCACAGAAGAAGAATTTTACTTCTACTTACCCTTCATAAATAAAAATTCAAAGTTCAGTAAAAATTAAAAAAAAAATATTGAGAATTTACAAAATTAACTCACGTAAAGAGTTGAGTTGAATGCGAGAGGCTTGCGCATGCGTGCCAAAAAAAATGCCCTAGCTCCAATGCCGGAGAAAGGGGGGTTTAATAAGGGCGCCACTGTTTTTAATGCCGGGTTAAAAACAGAAACCCTCCTAGATGGTGTTGGGACCTCGCTTTCAGCTCACTCACTCACATAAAGTTACCATATTATCAAAGTTAAAAACAGAAACTGCGCTGTCTGGTGAGGCAAATAAAACACTACCTTTAAAAACAAATTTACAATTTATTTACCAAAAAAAAAATATTAGGTCATTTCTACATTTATTTAACTCGAAAATCAAACCCTGAGGGGGGACTTAAAGTAAAAATATGAAGATTCGAATCGATTCGACGTTAGGCGCAAACCAAAAGTTTTTATGAATATTGACATTAAATATATATTAAGGTTACCAAACAAAATTAATAATAAATAAAAAGACATTGCCTGAAGAAGTTTTCCTCAACTGAAGGTGTCCAGGCTCAAGGCTATGACGGCCTAGCCATGGCGATTGGGTGTCCCCCAGTAAGAGGAAAGAGCCTGGAGATGTCTCCCAGTAAAAGGTAGGAAAGTTGGCTTCTCCACCAAAAAGAAAGATTTGTCCCCCAAAAGTAAAGAGATTGGTATCTCTACCAACAATAAAGAGAGTTGTGCGGTCTCCCAGCAAAAAGACCCTGATAAAACAAAAGGTATGCATCAAGGCAAGGTAAAATTCAGGTACTATGCAAATATAATTTCGAACATTTTAAATTTAAATAACAAAAAAAACTGTTACTGGCCGAAGGCCTTAAGCAATTATTAATTTATATCGAGAAAGTAAAACGAAAGAAAATATTTTAAATTAAACAGTGACATCAGGTTCAAAAAAAATAAACAGGCATTATCGAAGCCAATTAATCAACAAAACTAAGTGAAGATAAAATTTACATAAGAGTAGACATTGTGCGCTATTGTTCGCACAAAAATATTCATTATACACTAATTATATTTACATAAGTAATGCAGGTACAAAATTATAAAAAAATCAAATTGTACACTTGTACAAAAAACCCAAATAGTTAGGTAATCGCTTAAATTACACCAAAGAAAAGTTATAGCCGCAAAATACAATGTTATAAAATTTAGAAAGTTACATACAAACCATCAAAAGAAAGAAAAAAAATTTCCGTATTAATATTACTAAACGTGTACATCAAAATATAACAACGTAGCTTAATATTTATGAATATAAATGAAACATACAGTAGGTATCTGTAAGCGTAACCCAAGAAACTTCACTACAGTCTTGCTTGCAAAATAACAAATTAGAATTTTAACCTTGGGTCACCCTATACAGTTTTTACCAAAAGAATGCAGCAAATCGAGCTAAGATAGCTGACAAAAAAAAACCCGTATTAGAAAAAACTGACAAGAATTTGACCTACACCACATGTGAAGGACAAATATCAACCCATTGAATTCTTAATAAAAAAACCCATCTGTACATAATTAATTAATTGCCACGAAATATAGCGATCTACTTGTATTAGAAGAAAATGTTTAATTATAAAGAAACTGATTAAAAACGCGGATGTCTTAAAAAAAATTAATCAAAAGGATATGAACGAAAATTAATTAAAATAGCAGTTTGAACGCGGAATTCGGTGTTTTTAAGGGTGTAAGAGTGGCCAAAAGGGCTTACCTGTCAATTCTGCGTCGGGTCTACACGTGTGTCTGCTAACATCTACGGCGTAGATCCATTAAAAATGTGATTCTTCCGGAATAAGGTAACGGCATTCAAAGCCAAACAAAAACGGTATCAAACAACCAAACGGCACCAATTGCCAAGCAAAACCAGGAGGAAAAATTCGGGGTCACAACCCCAAATCCTTATGAGCCCAGCAGGGCTGAAAGGGTTGCACCCCACCGACTTCAGCCAGCAGCAAGGTGGAAATGATCGCAATTTTCAGTACCCCAACGATCCCAAAATTCATTCATTTTTTCCCTCGTCATCACGCTATAGAGCGGTGCATAATAGTATCTATACGAACAACGCTAGTCGATACCGTCAAGTATCGACAGCGACGAAAACTAACCCCTTAACACGTCAAACGGTCGGGTGTCAAAACTAGCTACAAAAGAAACATATCGCGCCCCGTCCCGCTTATAAGTTCGTAACATATTGTCCGTTATACAAAAATCAAACATCTAAAATAGTATCGACACCCTCTACGTCGATCTAATCGCATGTCCCTACGACACCGTCGCGCGCAGTACTCGAGCAAGGTAGAACCTTAAACATGAGTTGCCTATACCGTTGTTTAAATAAAAAGGTCGCGGCGATCTCTAGGAACACACACATAAAACTCAAACCGGTGGTTCTGTTGGAAACTACCTAGATCAGAAGTACACCTCAAAACCGGAACTAAAGGTGGCGCTACTTATATCAATATTATAATTCGACAATAAAAATATATTATAAATTTTTGTGACTAAAATTGAATGTTATGAATTCCCCCTCTCCTACGGAAGGAGGGAAATTTTCTTGAGAAAATTGACCGACGATAAGATCTCAAAAAAAAATTTAATTAAGTAAAAAAAGAAATAAAATTAAAAGGTACAAGTGGATCGCTACTATCAAAATATATATACATGAGAAAATTAAAAAAATAATTTTGTCGAAAACTGTTACTATTACAGTAAAGACAAGAAATAAAGAAAAAAAATCAGCCCTAAGGCATAATGAAGTAATTTCCCAAACTGTCCGACAAAAACAAGTTCAAGACACGCAAATATCAAGTCAAATACTTAAATAAGACTTAAAAGATATCAAGGTAAAATTAACTGAATAATTAAACCGAAGGTAAGATAAGGTAAATCAATGTAAGATAAGGTAAATCAACGTAAGATAAGATAATCAAGATAACGTAACGTAAGGTAAGAAAATCAAAATAAGGACATTAAACCAAATCAAGCTAGGATAGCGAAATCACTCAGCAAGACATGGCTCAACGTCATAATACAAATCAAGTTAAGGTAAACTACATCATCTAAGACAATTGTCAAGCAAATGGTCAAGTATCATAGCAATCAGTGTATTACGAAATTCAAAATAGGTAAATTTAAGGTAAATTCAAATAAGGTAATTTTTAAGGTAACTACAGATAAGGTAGATTTAAGGTAAGTTCAGATAAGGTAAATTTATAGTTACTAAAAGATATTAATGAATTAATGACTCCAATAAAAATATGCTAAATTTCAGGTAATTGAACTAACAAAAAAAAAAGAAAAATCATCGCCTTAAGAGAAAAAAATACTAATGACCATGCGTCGTGTCTACCCCCATCCTGTCTCGCGCCAAGATGGGTGTCTGCAAGACACCGCCAAAAGAAAAAAACTCTAAGTTAATGTTACTAAAGCCACAAAAGTTAAAGAAATTTATATAAGGTAAAGATAGATGATACCATAAGAAAAGACGTAAAGCGATGATAGCAAGTAAAAGTAGTAAAAATGCTGAAGGCAGACTTACTACGCGCAATAGCAGCAAGTTGACTGAAGGCCTAGCTTGCCACGGCTTTTGGAGGACTCCTACCCCCACTAGTTCACCAGTGCAGCACAATTCTAAGCGATGGTGCTCAAATCCATCAGGTCTCGCGCCCAGATGGATCCAAAGACCACCGCGCCCGCCACTGCAGGGCATAAAAAAACTAATGAGAAAAGCGATAAAGGTAAATAAGGAACATATAAAGTTTACAACTAATTATTATCTGAACTCGCATACTGTAATCCATAGTGACTTACTCCGAGTCAAATTCTACTCACAAAACAAAATCAATAAAATAGCAACACTGATTGGGCTTGACGCTACAAACCGCAAACAATATGCACATCAAAATCGTAGGCCAGTTTTACCATATAACTTTGCCTAATAAAAAAAATATAAACCCTTCAGAACAGCGAAGTTCTGACGGTTAAAACACCATAATAGATAGGACGCAAAAAATAATATTACACAACAATAGACCTATCAGAACAGCGAAGTTCTGACGGCTAAAACAATACGCTAGATAGGTAGAAAAAAAAAGTATCACATCACCGGCAACAATCTCATCAAAGGTAAGGCAAAATATCAAAGCGCAAATATCGATAATAAATAAAAAAAAATCAAAAAAAAATTTAGTAAAGTCGCGCAAAAGTGTTATTATCTGATCTCACCAGACGCAGTTTTTTATGTTTATAAGCCCCAGATGTTGGGCGCTAAAATTTGCCACGCTCTTTTCCGCACAGAAGAAGAATTTTACTTCTACTTACCCTTCATAAATAAAAATTCAAAGTTCAGTAAAAATTAAAAAAAAAATATTGAGAATTTACAAAATTAACTCACGTAAAGAGTTGAGTTGAATGCGAGAGGCTTGCGCATGCGTGCCAAAAAAAATGCCCTAGCTCCAATGCCGGAGAGAGGGGGGGTTTAATAAGGGCGCCACTGTTTTTAATGCCGGGTTAAAAACAGAAACCCTCCTAGATGGTGTTGGGACCTCGCTTTCAGCTCACTCACTCACATAAAGTTACCATATTATCAAAGTTAAAAACAGAAACTGCGCTGTCTGGTGAGGCAAATAAAACACTACCTTTAAAAACAAATTTACAATTTATTTACCAAAAAAAAAATATTAGGTCATTTCTACATTTATTTAACTCGAAAATCAAACCCTGAGGGGGGACTTAAAGTAAAAATATGAAGATTCGAATCGATTCGACGTTAGGCGCAAACCAAAAGTTTTTATGAATATTGACATTAAATATATATTAAGGTTACCAAACAAAATTAATAATAAATAAAAAGACATTGCCTGAAGAAGTTTTCCTCAACTGAAGGTGTCCAGGCCCAAGGCTATGACGGCCTAGGCATGGCGATTGGGTGTCCCCCAGTAAGAGGAAAGAGCCTGGAGATGTCTCCCAGTAAAAGGTAGGAAAGTTGGCTTCTCCACCAAAAAGAAAGATTTGTCCCCCAAAAGTAAAGAGATTGGTATCTCTACCAACAATAAAGAGAGTTGTGCGGTCTCCCAGCAAAAAGACCCTGATAAAACAAAAGGTACGCATCAAGGCAAGGTAAAATTCAGGTACTATGCAAATATAATTTCGAACATTTTAAATTTAAATAACAAAAAAAACTGTTACTGGCCGAAGGCCTTAAGCAATTATTAATTTATATCGAGAAAGTAAAACGAAAGAAAATATTTTAAATTAAACAGTGACATCAGGTTCAAAAAAAAATAAACAGGCATTATCGAAGCCAATTAATCAACAAAACTAAGTGAAGATAAAATTTACATAAGAGTAGACATTGTGCGCTATTGTTCGCACAAAAATATTCATTATACACTAATTATATTTACATAAGTAATGCAGGTACAAAATTATAAAAAAATCAAATTGTACACTTGTACAAAAAACCCAAATAGTTAGGTAATCGCTTAAATTACACCAAAGAAAAGTTATAGCCGCAAAATACAATGTTATAAAATTTAGAAAGTTATACTCGATTTGAAATTGGTTGATAGTAATAAATCATTAAAATCCGTCAAACACGTACACAGAGTGGTCCACCTAAATTGCCAAGTTTTAAATAGTATATACATTGAAAGTCTAGACCCTTTTGCATTTATTAAACTTTCCATTCCTATAGATCTGATAAGGGCGTCGAATACAAAGCTTAACCCGAGGCTCGAACAATAAGCGGTAGTATTCTACCTGTGATGTTTTGCACTCATGCACGTGCTTTCGGGTGGGTTTAAGTTTATATTAAACACAATAATTATATAATTTAGTGAACATTCGGATGTGTGGCATAATTTGTTACCCTTGTATTTGAATAAATATAATACTAATAACAATAAAGCAACTAATAAACAAGTAAATTTGGAAAAATGTTTCTATTTGAAATTCTATAAAATTTATAGTAAGTCATTACAGTTCTTCGCTTTACATTAATCATCATCAGAAAATGAAATATCTGAGGGACTGTCTTCTTCCCCTAAATTGATAATAAGTGGTTCGACCGTTTTCTCCAGTAAACTATCCAATTGCCACATTTTTTCCTCCTCCTTTAGTACATGCTCTATACATCTTTGCCACTTCCCCGCGTTGACTTCTTGAAGCGCTTCTTCAAAGAGTTTTTGAACATCACTCATTTTATAAGTGGTATTTTTTCTAGCCACATAACCTTTCACATGAGCCCATACCAGTTCGATCGGATTTAATTCGCAATGGTAGGGGGGGAGCCGAAGCACTATTATATTTTGTTTTTTGGCCATTTCGTCAACAACATATTTTTGAAACCGATGTTTATGGGTGTTTACAATTGATAGCAACTCCTTTTTAACCATATTGTCCTCAAATTGTATTTGTTTCTCCACAAGCCACTCGATAATTTTTGCTTTTCGCCAAGCAGTTGTAGGCATCTTCTCCAATCTTCTGGAGTGATACGGAGCGTTATCTAACACAATGACGGAGCCAGGTGGAATCAGCTCTATCATTTGTTCGAAATACTCCTCAAAAACATCAGCATTCATATCCTCGTGGTAATCGCCTGTACGAACTGATTGGAATGATAATAGTCCACCTTCTAAAAATCCATTGGAGCTACCGATGTGAGTTATAATTAATCGTTTTCCTTTTCCAGAGGGCGGATTTATTCCTGTTGATAGACCGTCTAAAAATGCTTGCCGGTGAGAAGTCACATTTTTGTCTGTCCATATTTTTCCAACTGTGTAGCCTTCGTTCAGCCATGTTTCGTCCAAATAGAAAATTGTTTTGTTTTCATTGCGAAATTTTCTTATTTTTCTCAAATAATTACGTCTCCAACATACTATTTCATCTTTTTCGAGCAAATGAGACTTCCGACTATGTTTTTCCCATCTAAAATTCATTTCTCTTAGAACTTTCCATAGTTTATCTCTCTTGATTGCAGGAAAGTCTTCTTTTACTGCCCCTAAAACTCTATCCAAAGTAGGGATCTCCTTATTGAAATAGAATGAATGCACCTTTCGTCTTATGATGGCCTTTTCGTCCTCATCGATCGGTATTGTTCGCCTTCCTGGAGATGGTTTTGGTGGCGTCACGGTTCCTGTCTTTTCTTCCCGCATCAGCCTGTAGATGGTTGCTTTTCCAATACCTGTCATCTTTGAACAAAGTTCCACTGCAGAATCGATACTTATTGCACTTTTTTGATATCTAAGTGCATTAAATACATTAAGCACAATAATCTTTTCACTAATGCTTAGCGCTGATTTCGCAGCTCGCTTAACTGGAATAAATCCTGAAAGACTCTCCATTTTCAAAAATTACCCAAATGTGTGTCCTAGAATACTCGCATTAGGTTTGTTCGCTCTTAAAATGACTCACAGTTTTATACCAATAAGTAGAGGTACCTAATTTTTCGTAACTACCTGAAAAGTAACATTGTGTATTAATTGTTCCCGGAATTCTCGGCATAATTATTTTTACCTGTTATGACAATAATGATTACTAAATTATTCGGATAAGTAAATAGGGTTCAAACCGGCACGTCAGGTAGGTGCGCCTATGGAATCGGCTGCTAAAAATGATTTATTACTATCAACCAATTTCAAATCGAGTATACATACAAACCATCAAAAGAAAGAAAGAAAATTTCCGTATTACTATTACTAAACGTGTACATCAAAATATAACAACGTAGCTTAATATTTATGAATATAAATGAAACATACAGTAGGTATCTGTAAGCGTAACCCAAGAAACTTCACTACAGTCTTGCTTGCAAAATAACAAATTAGAATTTTAACCTTGGGTCACCCTATACAGTTTTTACCAAAAGAATGCAGCAAATCGAGCTAAGATAGCTGACAAAAAAAACCCGTATTAGAAAAAACTGACAAGAATTTGACCTACACCACATGTGAAGGACAAATATCAACCAATTGAATTCTTAATAAAAAAACCCATCTGTACATAATTAATTAATTGCCACGAAATATAGCGATCTACTTGTATTAGAAGAAAATGTTTAATTATAAAGAAACTGATTAAAAACGCGGATGTCTTAAAAAAAAATTAATCAAAAGGATATGAACGAAAATTAATTAAAATAGCAGTTTGAACGCGGAATCCGGTGTTTTTAAGGGTGTAAGAGTGGCCCCGAAGGGCTTACCTGTCGATTCTGTGTCGGGTCTACACGTGTGTCTGCTAACATCTACGGCGTAGATCCATTAAAAATGTGATTCTTCCGGAATAAGGTAACGGCATTCAAAGCCAAACAAAAACGGTATCAAACAACCAAACGGCACCAATTGCCAAACAAAACCCCGAGGAAAAATTCGGGGTCACAACCCCAAATCCTTATGAGCCCAGCAGGGCTGAAAGGGTTGCACCCCCACCGACTTCAGCCAGCAGCAAGGTGGAAATGATCGCAATTTTCAGTACCCCAACGATCCCAAAATTCATTCATTTTTTCCCTCGTCATCACGCTATAGAGCGGTGCATAATAGTATCTATACGAACAACGCTAGTCGATACCGTCAAGTATCGACAGCGACGAAAACTAACCCCTTAACACGTCAAACGGTCGGGTGTCAAAACTAGCTACAAAAGAAACATATCGCGCCCCGTCCCGCTTATAAGTTCGTAACATATTGTCCGTTATACAAAAATCAAACATCTAAAATAGTATCGACACCCTCTACGTCGATCTAATCGCATGTCCCTACGACACCGTCGCGCGCAGTACTCGAGCAAGGTAGAACCTTAAACATGAGTTGCCTATACCGTTGTTTAAATAAAAAGGTCGCGGCGATCTCTAGGAACACACACATAAAACTCAAACCGGTGGTTCTGTTGGAAACTACCTAGATCAGAAGTACACCTCAAAACCGGAACCAAAGGTGGCGCTACTTATATCAATATTATAATTCGGCAATAAAAATATATTATAAATTTTTGTGACTAAAATTGAATGTTATAGCTACCATAAAAATTATATAAAAAATACTTGAAAGTTTCTGACAGTTTATTTTTTTAAGTACTATGTATACCTACGGTCGCATTTGATTTTAGCTGCTTGCCTTATAAACAAAAAAGGCAGGATGCTGTCGGGAAAATTCCGTTTTTTACTTACAGTTTTCCTTCATACTGGAAATAATTTGTGAGCATTCTGAAATAGTCTTTTTTGGTACTTACCTTTTGGATGAGCAACTATACATACTCAACACATTCACATTCAGCTGCAAACTCTGGGTCCTGGAAAAGGTAGAGTTCTTTTGTAATGAAACTTTATTTCTTTTGTAATGAAGCTTTATAAATATTTATTAGCATTTCCTTTGGCCTTCACATTTAAGTTTTTTTGTCGTTTTCTTGGTGGGGATAAGGCCCTTTCGGTGGAGGTTCCTGGGATATCGTCGATTCCATTCCACTTAGCCATTGGGAATACAAAATGGGCACAAACAAGGCAAAAATACACAAAAAATACGAGTCTGTGACATTTTAGCAACATAGAATTTTTAGAGGTTATGTTATGTTATGTCAGATCCAATGTCGCCAGGTTGTCTCAGATACCAGACCAATTTATGGTTGTATTAGAATTTGTTAACGTGGATTGAAATCGTAGTGCTTTATAATTTTATTTATTAATTTAATTTCTGAATTAGTTTAAAACAAATAATTATTATTAGGTAATTGCACATTTTATTCCAAAAATTTGGCAACCTTGCAAGAGGTCCCCAGCCGGGAAACGTAGTTACAGTTCATCCTCCAAATGGCAACATCTCTTTATTTGATACATTAAGTTAACAAAAGACGACGATATAACTCGATAGTCGATTCTATGTTAGGAACTGACGTAGCTCGATCGTTTAATGTCAAATGTAATACCGATGAGCACCAGTCGCTCCTACTGACGTTTTTTAACAATATTGCAGGGTTTTATTTGATTTTACAGTGATCTTATGTTATATGTTCTAGGAAATGCAGCAAAACCAGGAAATTTCTCAAGAATAAAAAATATACACGCATATACATGCGTAAGTAAACGAACTTCAACGTGAAAACATCTGGACTGCCATGTGTATAGTTTTTCCCTGTGTAAGCTGCCCATTTAATTTGACCAATGAGATGAATTTTTGTTCATTTGTTTTTTCTGTCATTTTTCTCAAAAGTCTCCAGGTGACGTCAGATATCATATCTTCTATTTATTTGTATCATGCATATGATCATAGACTTGGAGTGGCACTCTATTTGGCGACTCCAATTAAGCTACGTTCGGGATTGCCAACGGATTTGGAGTGGAGTGAAAGTAGATTTTTGTCACGTGACTTCGTAGTTTTGGGAGTAAATCTTTCAAAGACGAACGCTCTACGCCAAAAGTGCAAAAACATAACCTTAAAAATAAACATGTGTTTGACTTGCATATGGATTAAATTTTAGACAAGGATTTAATTAAAATTATTAAATATGTTCAATTCTCTCATCCCCATTTTAAACTTTGCCAAGGAAGAATTTTGTGAAAAGCTCCGAAAACGAAGAAATTTCTGAAGAAATAGTTGAGAATTCTGCGGAAATAACGGTCCCATCAATGACGGACCAGAACTTTAAAATGCATTTTAGAATGAACCCAGCTTAGAATGAAAACATGCCCATTTAACCGACAAATTAACTTAACCATAAAATTTGCAAACGCAGTTGCGCATGCCCGCTCCTAAAGCACCTCTCAGAGAGACGGGACTTTTGGAGTGAACACTTTTCACTCTGTTTTCGATACCCGAACGCCAGCGGATTCACTCTTTCTGCTCCGAATTTAATACTCGAACGGACGGAGTGCACTTAGGTACGTCCGGAGTGAAAAGAGTGCTAATCTCAAACGCATCATAAGGAAACCCAGCCAAAACACTTCATAGTGAGTTGCAGCTAGAAACGCTCATCCATAAATGATAAAATTTAATGTGGGGTTTCTATTACATGATTTATAAAAAAACCTAAAATTAAAAAAAAAATCTCTGGTAGGCTATAGATTCATTTGACAAATGAGGTGAAAATTCTGATTAAAAAAATACCACTCCAAATCTTATCGTTCATGAATAAGCGTATCCGCAATTTCTTTTTGCAGCAAAGTCTCCCTAATAGCTCCAGCAAGCAAGAGGGAGATAGGTTATTCTATAGGTGTCTTCCTTTCACCCCAAGGAGGAGCTCCCTCTCCTATTTGGCGACTCCAATTAAGCTACGTTCGGGATGGCCAACGGATTTGGAGTGGAGTGAAAGTAGATTTTTGTCACGTGACTTCGTAGTTTTGGGAGTAAATCTTTCAAAGACGAACGCTCTACGCCAAAAGTGCAAAAACATAACCTTAAAAATAAACATGTGTTTGACTTGCATATGGATTAAATTTTAGACAAGGATTTAATTAAAATTATTAAATATGTTCAATTCTCTCATCCCCATTTTAAACTTTGCCAAGGAAGAATTTTGTGAAAAGCTCCGAAAACGAAGAAATTTCTGAAGAAATAGTTGAGAATTCTGCGGAAATAACGGTCCCATCAATGACGGACCAGAACTTTAAAATGCATTTTAGAATGAACCCAGCTTAGAATGAAAACATGCCCATTTAACCGACAAATTAACTTAACCATAAAATTTGCAAACGCAGTTGCGCATGCCCGCTCCTAAAGCACCTCTCAGAGAGACGGGACTTTTGGAGTGAACACTTTTCACTCTGTTTTCGATACCCGAACGCCAGCGGATTCACTCTTTCTGCTCCGAATTTAATACTCGAACGGACGGAGTGCACTTAGGTACGTCCGGAGTGAAAAGAGTGCTAATCTCAAACGCATCATAAGGAAACCCAGCCAAAACACTTCATAGTGAGTTGCAGCTAGAAACGCTCATCCATAAACGATAAAATTTAATGTGGGGCTTCTATTACATGATTTATAAAAAAACCTAAAATTAAAAAAAAAATCTCTGGTAGGCTATAGATTCATTTGACAAATGAGGTGAAAATTCTGATTAAAAAAATACCACTCCAAATCTTATCGTTCATGAATAAGCGTATCCGCAATTTCTTTTTGCAGCAAAGTCTCCCTAATAGCTCCAGCAAGCAAGAGGGAGATAGGTTATTCTATAGGTGTCTTCCTTTCACCCCAAGGAGGAGCTCCCGTACAGCTCCAGAGCCGCACACAGTTGTTCCATTCAACTGGGGCATCAAGCACCTGAACCGTTCGAGCACTATCCCCCTGCCCTCTCGTGCATCACTTATCACTTGAGCTTAATGTCAAACTTGTCAATTGTTCCTTTCGGAATGGTGTCGAGTGACTCCGGGGCGAGTCGGCGAGTCGCTCCGGGGCGTCAGCAGGGGTCTGAAGGTTTTAATTGGCGCATGTACAATCCGGACGAGGGGAACTCACATGGTGAAGCAAGACGAGGTACAGATTGTATTCCTTTCACAGCTTCAATGCATGGCACGCGTGTTACGGCAACAGATATTAAATGAAAGAAACACATGTCACGCACCGGAGCAGCGTAGGAGTTGCTCTTCGCAATGAAAGGAATACTATTCATTTATGCTGTCAAGTTACTTGAAAGTCCAATCGTCTAACTACAACCTACTACTCAGATCATGTGTGAAAATAAGCTATTTCTTTCTAACCTACGAGAAAGGCCAATAGTGTGCGTTTAAAATTGCTCCAAACGTTGCGCTTAGAGTAACATGAAAATTGTTCGTTCTCTTTGAGTTATGTCTGTCGTTTGAAACGGTCCTGTCGACAATTTTTATGTTTTTTATTAATACAGGCATTAATTAGATCATCATTTCATACTTCAGGTAAGTACATAATGAATGATTTATCATCAAGCACAAATACCACAACAAATTCTTTATGTACAACCCTTTTCCACCCCATCAAGACTACTATTATTCTGGGTCACTGACCTTACAATAATTCGAACAGGTACTAATTTAACCATGGATTTTTCTAATTCATCCATGAATTTAACAGATGCCGAAAACTAAATTCGGTGGAATATTGTTAAGGGTATTCGTAATACTATCGTAGACATGTTTTTCCAAAAATTTACAATATCTATAATCTCAACTTTATCAGGTTGTGGTTTTCTTTTTTAAGCTGTCTAAATACACTTCCATGGTTCTTGTTAATTTTTATTATAGTTCATTCCACAGTATATTTTGTAGAAATTGACGTCTAAACTTGCAGTTGCAAGAACAAAATCAGATTTTAAATCACATTAATGTAAATTTTACATTAATGTTATTTAAAAATCTGATTTTGTTCTTGCAACAGCAAGTGTAAATGGTACCTAGATTTCTTTAAAAACATGCTAATTTTATTTAAGTTGTTGAAGTAAATATGGGGTCTCGAGTCTCGACTGATCATACCATTATTTATTTTCAATAATTTTTTTAAGCGTAAAGTTTACATTCCTGTTAAGTACTTACATGAATAAAACTAAAGGGCGTTTAATTTAATTTTAGCTCTTCACATGGCATGAAGGCAGAGACCAGGTTTTGCTAACCTTATGTCTGGACTACCGTAACGTATCCTTTTTAATGTAGAAAATTCATCCTATTTTGTGTTTATTACTTTCTTAATATCTGTGCCGAATAGCTTTAAATCAAAAAATATTTTTAAAATGTCTAGTCTGGCTGTGGCTTCATCTGTCCTTGAGAAAAAGAACTTTTCATGTAAGTATCCATCATGTAAAAATGCATATTTTTTAAAAGTTAAAAGTTTAAATTACAATAACAAGACATTTCATGTTTTTCCTAAAGAGCCATCCACATTATCTGCTTGAAAAATTGGCTGTACAATAAGCCCAAGCAAGAATTGTTCCAACTTTTATGTTTGCGAGGATCATTTTTGCATTTATGATTTTAATAACCCTGATGCCCCTTCTACATTAAAGTTGGGTTGTTTTCCAAAGTCACCTTCAAAATGCCAACTTGAGATGGAACATAACTATGCAAGCATGTCCCTCAAGCCTCGTGTGCTTTTTTCTGAAACTGTTTTTTCTAATCGTAACAGTAACTTAGGTTCAAGCAAGGTTCAATGTTCCGTTAACTTGATTTCCAATGAAGCTCAACACAACCCAAGCTTTAATATTAGTCCTGAAATTTCAAATGATAGTGACCATTCAAATAACATAACCAGTATTCAAAATGAAGCTGTTGCTGGACCATCAACTGATGAGATTACTAGTAACCCCTCTTGCCATGAAACTAATGTAGAGGCATTAAGAAGATAGGACCAAGATTCGATCAGCTTTGCTCTAGTTACAAATGTTTATTCATTGCATATTGTGAGCTTACACACTAGTGAGATCATGTGATATTAACTTAGAACAGTTTATAACTTTTTTTTTGTTTCAGTTAAGAACTTCATTAGTGGAACAAACGGAACCTAGACAATTAATTTTAAGAGATATTTGTTTTAAGTCATTATTTTATATATTTCCGTAACTTTGTATTTATCTATTGTTTGTTAATACATTTTTTTTTCAATTTCCAAGATACTTTTATTATCCGTTCAAACCTTTTAATATTCGACTAGTTTTTCTTTCTGCCTTCAAATTTATTTTAACTCTCTTTCCAAAAACGCACAATTACGACTTTTGTTGATATCAACAAAAATTCGTAATTATGGGTTTTTGGAAAGACAGTTAAAATAAATTTGAACCTCCGCCATGATTACCCCTGACCCCGCCTACTCGCTACGTCACTCGAGCGATCGATACAATTGTCACGACCGTATTTACCGGCATTAGTTACTTCACTGGGTGGTGGTGCCGCTAGTATTAAATTTGAAATGTCAAGAAATTGCATCTCTTTTTACTAGAAAGCCGGACTTCTCTTAATTGGTCTTCGTTGGGCGTCAGACACCTGAACCTGAAAGGAATATTTACTTATTTTGTACCTGTCAAAAACCATGTGTTGTGAAAGAATTTTACGAGACGTTAAAATCCATGGATCTATTATAATATGGATTCGATATCCGTATACTGTGAGCGTATCGAACGTGAAGCCTTATATAATATAAATATTTTGTTGTTTGTTATTCTCTTGAGAGAGGTGTTTACGAACTACGAACATAGACAAGACTACGAATTACTAAGTAATTGAATCAAGAATGGTAGTAGAAAGAGATAAAGGGCGTGTACCGTTGTCAACTTCGGTTACGGTTTTGTGTCCCGTAAGTATCGGTAATCTGAAAAGTTGACAGATTGGAAACGCAATATCTGTCATTAATGTCACCGAAGAAACCGATGCGGTTAACCAGGTTTGACAACGGTACACGGCCAAAATAGTGTTGGAGCTCAGAAGTGTTGCTGTCTGCTGGGTGCTTAGGAAAAACGTCTGCGAACGCTCGGTTACACGTACGTCTTTGTCTAATGAACTAGAAAAGAAAAAGTGCGACGTATAGATTTATATAGATTTATAAATGACTCAGAGCGACTTTAAATAAACGCCTTTAGAAATAACCTAACATAACATAACCTATAAATAATAAAACCTTTTTAACTTAAATTTATTACTATTTAGCAGAAAAATAAAATATTTTGGGGCTTTTATTACTTTTAGTAAATCTTGTGATGCTTCTAACGTATTTTTGTACAAAAATACAAGGTAAAATAAGATGTGGCCAATGTTTACAAATTGTGTTTACAGTGTAGGGTTGCCACCTGTCCTTTTTTGGAAAGGACAGTCCTTTTTTAAGGAGTTTTGTCCTTTCATCTTTTTTTTGGCTTAAAATGTCCTTTTCAAAGCTCAAACTGATATTTAGATGACCTTGCTAGCCCATTTTCGCAGTTAAAGTAATTTCTAGAACTAAAAGTCGATTTGAAATGTTGAAGTGATATTCTGAGACTGCTGAGAGCATTATTCGTCGTTCGCGTCGATGAACGTTTCGCATGTTTCGCCTGAAGTCCACGTACCCCATCAAAAAGAAGAGAGAAAAGAACAAACAAACATAACCACAACCTATAATCGAAGAGCGAATTTTTCTATTTTTGACATTAATTAGCGAGATGAAAGAAACAGGTGCATAGTTACTTTCAATAAAGCTGAACTTTTGATTTTACCATTAATTTTAAGGAGACATGTAACGAATTATCCTACGATAAAGAATAATAAAAAAATGTTATAAGCTGAAAAATCAGATGAAAAATATAGATTTAAGTTTGAAAAATAAAAATTTATTTTAAAAAAAAATATATGTATATTATTTTCCCCAAAAGCAAACTCAAAAATAGTTCTTGATAAAATGGTGAAAGCGAATTTTCTCGCCTCTTCCAATGTCCTTTTTCCCAATTCCAAAAAGGTGGCAACCCTATTACAGTGTCGTTTAGAATGGTTTGTTTTGGCTTCAAAGAATGTGAAATCATCCCGTATCCAGTCCTAATAGATCCATGTTAAAATCCGAAATGAATTCCAGGGAGTGCGCATGGGCGAATGCAAACCTAAGCAAACCCAATAAAACCCTTTTATTTTCTTTGGGCGAATGGAACTGTCAACAGTAAAGAGAAAATGGGGTTATGTTTTTTATGTTTTAGTTTTTTTCCCGAAAAGTATGAAAAATGCCTGTTATGTGCAAAATTTGCGATAAATTATATAGCACTCAGTTTAATTTAAACAAACATTGTCGTAATAAGCACGGCAAACAAAAACAGGAATATTCTTACGATGAAACCCGTTTTAATTTTAAATGTCTGGAGTGTAAGTGCTCCTTCCCAAAAAGTATTGACCTGTGTGACCATTTGAGAAAGGAACACCATCAGAAAATAGATGAAGAACAATTGGAATTTGAAAGTTTAGAAGGTACCAAAAATTTTATGTTGGTCGAACATCAAAGTACCCACTAATACCTACATATCTCAATCACACACTTTGTAAAACTAATAGTGTTTTTAACAACTACAGTTTTTTTACCTATTGTAATAGTTTTTTTTTTATAGATTTTCAAGAGAGGTTTCCAAGCAAATAATTTCCCTTTATGTGTGTGTATTTCTCTGTATTATATGCAGTAATTGTATATTTACATACCTAATTGGAATTGGAAATAAAGATTATTATTATTATTAAGTTACAAAGTTTTCTTTTTCATATCAAGTATTGTTTATTTTAGGAATTACTAAAAATGCAAAAGATATAGTAAACAGGAAAAGGAACATTAAAACACAAGGATTCTCAAAGTTAGGATATAATTGCATTAGCAAAATTACAGTAAAAAGGAACAACAACAAATTTGACATTCACAGAATTATCACACATTATGGTCATTCTACAGATGTTGAACAGTCAAGGATAAGCAATGCAGATAAAAAGCAGATTGCATCAAAATTAGTAGAAGGTGTTTCAACAGGAAGGTAATAAACAAAGCTCATGACTTTTATTTCATAATAAATACATACCTACCTAATTAAAAAAAAAAATTAAACTGTTTCAGTGGTTCTGGTTCATATGCTATTTTCTGCACTTGATTACATAGTTTTTGTAATCAACTTTTAAAATCAATTTTTATGTTTTTCTTTTAATCTGTAGGGCTTAAAAGAAAAAACTTGTACTTTGAAAATTGCTTCTCAATTTTTTCAAATCAGATTATGTAGGCAACTAAAAGGCAATTCAACAGTCAAATGACTTAGCACATCTTCATTGCATGTTTTTGATAATAGGTTTTTCTGGCTCACGTCGTTCTTGGTCATTGGGCTGGCACATTTTCATTGTCATTTCAAATTAATTTGATACAAGACAGGTTATTAATGCAGAGCTAGGAAATTTAGCCCACCCTGTGTAATTAAAAAACCTTAACTTTCAGGATCCTAGATGATACTAGAAATAATATATGTTATGAAAGAAAAAGAGTTGACCTACTTACTAAGCAGGACATAGACAATATTAAAAGAAGCTACAGCATCCACAATAAGGAAGGGGTAAAGCATAAAAACGATGCTATTAGTGTAGAAATCTGGGTGGAGGAATGTAAATCCCTAGAAAACAATCCCGTTTTATTATACAAACCCCAAGGGGAGCCTTTGGAACATTTTGAAAATTCAGATTTTTGTTTAATAATTATGAACGATTTACAAGAATCCCTGTTAAAACAATTTGGTGGAAACATTTTAGCAATAGATAGCACTCATGGCCTTAACAATTATGATTTTGAATTAACAACTCTTATGATAGTGGACGAGTTCAATGAGGGCTTTCCTGTTGCTTTTATGTTTACCAATAAAAAAGACACTTTTATTAATAACATATTCTTTAGCATGATTAAACAAAAAGTTGGTACAATTAAATCCAATACATTTATGTCAGATATAACAGGCACATTTTATAATGGTTGGGTTCAAGTTATGAGTTTATCTAATCATCAACTATATTGTTCATGGCACATAGATCGTGCTTGGCGTGCAAATTTAGGTAAAATTTCAAATAAAGAGAAAAGGGTTTGGGTTTACAAAACTTTGAAATATTTACAAAGGAACACAGACTTTAACAATGCTGATGCATTTTGTGAACAATTACAAGTTGCCATTAATAACATGCTTGATGATGTTGATACTAAAATATTTGGTGAATATTTTTTGAAAAATTACTCCAATAATTATCAAAAGTGGTCCTATTATTTCCGTCAAGACTGCGGAATCAATACTAACATGCGGCTAGAAAGCATGCATAAAGTTATTAAGTATTTTTACTTAAATGGCAAATGTGTCAAAAGACTAGATAAAGGGTTACATGCGACACTTAAATATTTAAGAGATAAAACTGTAGATCGATTAATAAAACACACCAAAGGCAGACGCACTTGCAAGAGCCATGAAAATTTTAAATCTCATAGATTAGCAGTTCGTTCTAGCTTTGATATCAGTGTACAGAGTCCTGGAATATGGGCTGTAAGTAACAAAAACAATGGATATGTTGTAAAAAAAACAACTTCATTAGAAAAATGTTGTACCTAATTTCATTTGTCAATTTTGTGATATATGTGTTCACCAATTTAGTTGTACATGTCCAAATTATTTCATCAACGCTGTTATTTGTAAACATATCCATTTTGTAGTTTTACAAAACCCTGTAAATAACAATGTAAATATTTCATCTTCATTACATTCGGATAATTCGTTGGTGGAGGAGCTAGGTGTAATAAATGAGGTAGAGGAAGTTAGTGCAGTTAATGAGTGTTTAAGCTTTTTTAGTGCAACTAACAGCCAAAATGTAAGTAGATGTGATCGAAATGATAAAATTTTAAAAGAAATATCCAATTTACAAATATTAGTTCATAATTATGATTTTGATGCTGTAAGTGATAGTGTCTTTCAGCAAATAATTAGTAACTTACACACAGCCAAAAATTTACTTCAGTTACCTTCGACTTCAAAACAAATATTAATGAAAAGTTTTAAGGACTAAAAAGAATCATCTGCTCATAAAAAAATTATTCCACAAAAACGATTCTTTTCTACACAGAAAAAGAAAAAGAAGACAAAAGAGGCAATTAAAAATCCAAATAGGGACGAAAACGAAGAAATTTTGGCTATTTTAAAAGGAAAAAATATACCCCATATATCAACAAACTCTACTTTTGATCACAACTATATATAAGGGCGGATGTTTTTTTTGTAGTGGTTACTGGTTTACTAGGCAATTACACTCAAGAAAGTCATTGTACGACATGTATACTACTCTTGGATTTCAAGATACTACTTATTACCATAAAATAGTAAAAATGCAGCTTTGTTTTCTTTTTTTTTTCAGAAATTTTCCTGGGAGGAAAAATAATTGTTTGGTGCCTATAAGTAGGTACCTCTATGATATTTAACAACCAAATAATTTTGGTAGGTAGGTAAGGTTGCAAAATGTCAGTTTTTAATTTTTACTAAATATATATATACTATTATTTAGTAAGTAAATCATTATTTAGTTTGTAAATCATTATTTAGTTTGTAAATCTTTTAATACAGGCTTTGGAACATTCGATTCCAGAAAAGTCATAAATATTAAATCGCAAAAATCAAAACCGAGTTATAAATTGGTTTAATACTGATTTAAAATCAATGAGAGAAATTTTACATTCTTTGAAAGAGCTTAAAAACCAGTACCCATCAGCACAGACGAAGCGGCAATTTAATGACTATAAGAGGGTATACAAAAAAGCCATTAAGGCAGCAAAAATACAGGCTAACGATAGCCTTATCAGCGGTGCTTCAAATCCTGTAAAATGTATGTGGAACATTATTAATGAACAACGTAATGGTTCCAAGGTGACATCTTTGGCACCAGATATTCCACCAAATCAATTCAATGACTTTTTTATTAATATAGCACTTGAACTGCAGTCACAAATTGGCGCTTCGAATGTCGACCCCCTCTCCTTTATTCAAAATGATTCTAATATCACATTTGACTTCCATGAGGCAACCTATAATGAGGTCAGAGATATAATAATTAGTATTAAAGACAAAAAGGGTAAAGACTGTTTCGGCTTTACAGTTAGAATCATAAAGGGTATTAGGGAACTGATGGTAATTCCACTGACCAAAATAATCAATCAGTGCCTTAGCGAGGGATGCTTCCCGTCAGCTCTGAAAAGAGCAGTTGTGATCCCGATCTATAAGAAGGGGGATACCAGTGATCCCTCAAATTATAGGCCGATATCACTGCTGCCAATCTTGTCGAAAGTTTTTGAAAAGTTTTTGGCCATGCGCATTTTAAATTTCTTCCAGCAGGGTAACCTATTCACGGATAGTCAGTTTGGTTTCAGGAGTGGACTCAGTACAACGTCAGCTGTTCTGAATTTAATCTATCAGATTCAGGAATCCTTTGAAAATGGAGACTACTTATCGAGTACTTTTTGCGACCTCAGTAAGGCCTTTGACTGCGTCTCACGTGAACTTCTGTTAGAAAAACTCAAGAAGTATAATTTTTCTATTGATAGCATTGCGATTATATCCAGTTACTTGTCAAATCGACCTCAGGTTGTGAGGGTTGGCGGTGTGGAGTCCGCGGATAGGAAGGTGATGGTTGGTGTGCCCCAAGGATCGGTTTTAGGGCCTCTTTTATTTTTAATATATATTAACGATTTGCCTTTGGCAGATCCCACCAGCCACTATGTCCTCTTTGCGGATGACACTACCGTTGCCTGTACTGGCCAAGATTATGAAGAAGCTATTAATGCATCGCGTGAGGCGCAGGACAGGGCTGAAGCCTGGTTCATGGCTAACAAGCTATTCCTGAACATAGCAAAAACGCAAAAAATGGTTTTCTCCATGAGATGGCTTCCGGATGAAGGGGAGAGTGTTGAGTTCTTAGGCATAAATCTAGATTCCAGACTATTGTGGAATCATCATACGTCTTCCCTGGTCTCCAGGCTAAGCTCCAATACCTTTCTACTACGAAGGCTCTCGGACAGTGTTTCGGAACCTATCCTGCGATAGGCATATTTTGCCCTTCTGCATTCTCACATCTCTTATGCCATCTTGATTTGGGGTCACTGCACTGGCGCTGTGGATGTTCTTCGGGTCCAGAGACGTGCAGTTAGGATAATTTCAGGTTTATCTTACCGTGAGGATTGCAGACACGCATTTATATCCTTAGGGATTCTGACCTTGCCTTCACAATTTATCTTTGAATGCTTGTTGTTTGTTAAAAACAACCTGCATAACCTCAACAGACATGAGGATGTTCATTCTTATGAAACACGCAACCGTGCACATCTAGTACCCCCATATAGACGGCTTCGGAGGTGTCAGGATGGTCCTGGCTTTCTTGGAGTCCGTCTTTTTAACAGACTGCCACACCGAGTCAGGGAGATGACTCCGGTTGTCTTCAGGAGGGTTGTGAAGGGCTTTCTTCTCGGTAGGGGTTTCTATAGTATTAATGAGTATTTTAATTGTAATTTTACTGACTTTCAATTGTAATTTTTAACCTTTTGTGTAACTCTTGGTATGTAGTTTTAAGTTGTATTTGTGAGTGTTTTTTTAAATGTGTATTTTTAGCCCTATTTGTTAGCTCTTTTAGCTTTTTCTTTCCAAACTACATGCTAACGATTTACACAACCTATTGACGTATGTATGTGCTTATTATACCATAACATGAATAAATAAATAAAGTAATTTTGTGTTTTTTTCTTTTCGACTCCTACCTATAACATTCTCCAATTAATTATTTTTCTTTCGACTCCTCCATTCTTATTTTTCTAAACTAGTTTCAATTATTCTCCCGACAATATTTTAAATTATACATAACCCTAAACTTGCAGCGCTTGCGCATGTGATGGAATGCATTTCGGAATTTAACGTCTCGTATTTATTTGACGTCGGTACTTAATTTTTTATAATTTTGTTATAATATTGACGAAAAAACCGTTTGTTTATGCAAATCATAATACTGAAAGCAGACACCTGCCAAAAAGAATAAGTAATAAATGGGTGATTTAACTCTGTGTGGTGCAATCAAATTTTGAAGCATGCGTCGGTCAGCTGAAAGAACTTTCACGAAGTTTGTTTTGAACTGGGTTATAAATAAACAACAATTTATTGTTTGATTTTTAGCCTTTTTTGAAAAGAAAGTTCAAGCTAGTACTGATTATGCTCATCTCATTAATAAATAACGTAATAGGTAAGTGACAATTGTTTGTGTTAACGGTACAATAATGGTACAAATTTCAACCGATATTAGTCCGTAGTCCATTTAAGTAAAGAAATTATTGCTACCTATTATTTTAAAATATAGGTACATTTTAGGTAAAATTCGTCTGGGGAATTGGTGGAATTAAAAATACTTTGTATTACTCTGAAAAAAATGAGATATCACGATAATATTTCAGTTTGACAATGTCCCGACTGCATCATTTGTTTTTTCTTTATAATATTAGAGCCTATGACCTCATGTCTTTTAGAAGCGTCGGATACGGGGGTGGTTAGGGTATTTTTCAAATAAAAAAAAATGTGCGATTTGAGGGAAAAAATGTGTTGTCTGTAGTCTGTAAACTACTCTAGGAGTCACCCATTTAAATATATGCAGTGATTTTCATAACACTCTGTATGTATTTTTTATTTCTTGATGCCAGCATGTAAAAACACACTTGTCAAAAGAAAGTTCCAAATTAAAATTCGAGCTAATTATAGCGTAGGGAATGTAGTATTGAATAGAGTATCTGATGTAAGAGACCTCGGAGTGAATTTCGACCCTGCGCTGCGTTTTGGCCCGCACATGACCAGGATTGTGTTAAAATCATTACCAATGTTAGGTTTGTTTACATCTGGTTATGGTACAAAAATGTTTTTACCAAAGTTTTTACACTTTCTCTTTTGTTCAGACTGTGTGCGTTGATTTTTGGTGAAGTAATCTATCAAATTGATTGTGGATTTCCCGGGAAATTGGAATTAGCAAGAATTATTCTCAGTTCTCACCACGACGTTTTCCCGCCAATATTTTTGGTCTTCGCAATTAGGTTACTAGTGCTGGGTTAAATTATCGATAGTTACGATTTTCAATTATTAACACGGTCTACGTCATCGCACGATGCTGCGCTCATTTAAGTGCTGCAGAAATAAGGATTTCCCGAATTATGTATGTATTGGATGCAATGCCGTATTCCACCCAAGGAAATTGGAAGAGATAAAGGAAGGTCATTGCCTAAAAATGAATTTGACTCCGCATGGTGGTAGGAGAGTATCATTTAGGGTACAAGTATATGTATGTTGTATAATATGTAAAATGGTGCCGTGTTGGTTTCTCGTTTTATTTAACAGGATAAATTCGTTTTAGTCGTTAATGATAAGTAAATGTCCTAGTGAATGCACTAACTAGATATTTCAATGCCTCTCAATGCCACTATATTTATAGTAGAATTTTTTGGCGAGAAAAGAAAGAGAAAACCAAGCTTTTTAGCTGCTGATGTTGCTATTGAAGCAATGTGTTTGTGCCAGCTGTGTTCGAAAGCGGTGCGAACAAGATCGAACATTTCATTGTTTTGTAGGGCTTGGCCATATTATGTGAAGGGTGTGATTTAAACGGGCAGCGAAATTTTACAATTTTGACACATCGTAATATACGATTGGCCGGCGAAATGATGGATTGGGCGGTGAAGCTTGATCAGGTAATAAAACAAAAATTGGTCTGCGTTCTAGATTTGAACAAGCAGCTTCAAAATCTTTTAAGTAGTAAAAAAAAATAAGTTGCAACTAAATAAATATTAGGTCTGTGCGAAATAAATTACATTTTATTTTTTTTTGCCTGCTCCAAAATCAAGTTGACTGCTGAAAAAATATTGTAACATTACAAATTGATGGGTAATCTAATACTGTTCTGACTGCTCTAAAATTAACTTAGCGTGTAATAAGGGGTAATTAATTACGTAAAAAATAAAGCATTTAATTAGAAAACTCCAAATATTGATTAATGTAAAAGCACATACATTTCATGGTATTATTAGTAAGGCTGCCCACCATGAGCGCCCACAGGAATTTTAAAGTTGTATATCTCTGTTGCTTCATAGGTAAGGGACCCATACCAAATTCAGGTGAGCCTACTAGCAATGTTTTGGTAAAGAAAAAAAGTTAAATTTTTGCTTAATGAGAGAGAAAAAAATGAACACGTTTAGGTATTTTATTCATTAATTTTTCTAAACAAATTTTACATCATTTCGTCGACAATTTTTAAATTTTAAGAGAAAAAAATGTGTTAGTAGAAAGTTATAGTCATTTTTTTATAAATTACGTTTTAAGTTTAAAAAAATTCAAATGACTTTAACCAGCCGACTAATAATTTCACCGCCCAATTAATAATTTTACTGCTCGAATAGATTTCGGACTGCCCAACGGGATAGTTATTTGTTACTTAAAGTTTTATTATGCCGACCAGATGAACTATATTTTGCCCATCATTGTTTCACAGGCAGTTTATTTAAAGTATTGACAAAAAATTATTATACCGCCCGAGTAATTTTTTTGCCGGTTGGGCTTACCTACCTACTTATTTAAATCGCAGCAGAAATAATTACTTGCCTTATGTGAATGGGGTAAGTGTTTCCGAATTTTTTGCGTACAGGGAGCAAGACTGGGTTTTGAAGGCATTGAATTGGACAAGGTTTTTGGCACCCAAGTCTAAGACTACTTGAAGATCTTTGGAAAGGGTGCATAGATCTGCGTATATTATCCAGCTCTTGATTCGAGGCTTTCCTGGAAAAATGAATGTTGATGATGAATGATGAGATGTCGATGTCTCGTTTTGTTCACTTACACTCGATCCCGATTCCGTTTTCTCTTTGCACTTTTGCATTAGCAGCTACCCGATGCGTATTTATTTTGATTCCGAATCCGTATTCAAGTTCTCGGCCGGTTACGGATAATACGGAATACGGATTCTTTTAATATTCGTATCCTACGGATGTTTGAATACGTATCCTTACATCACTAGTGCAAAGCCATTATCTACTGAACGTGATTGGTATTCGCAAACCATGAAACGTTTTCTTGAATACTTGAATAGTGTAATGCATATTGTGAAGATAATTTGTAATGTTATTACTATCGGTAAGTACCATAGAAACTCGGAATAAGTACCTGGTGTATGGAGGGCCGGCGAGGACTATTTGGGGGCCCAGGGCAACAAATACTCCTGGGTCCCCAACTTACGTGAGATAAGGCCCCAACTTATGTAATATGAGGTCCCAAAGAAAGATAAGGCCCGGGGAAGGTACCCCCGTTGCCCCCCCTCTCGGCGGCCCTGGTTGTATGCACATTACATCAGGCCCGTTATGGAACCAGGTTGTAGTTGGGTGAATAATAATTTAGATTATAGAAAGCGACGTAAATAAGCCAAATAAAATAGAAAAAAATGGGACTCATAGAAAGGACTATTCTGTAGTCAGACTACTAACTTAGTAGAATTGGGTCTGTGCAGGGTAGTAGATAATCTATAAGACTATGTTGCTATAACTTCTGAAGATAGACGCATACAGTTTTTTTACAGAACACTACCAGAAAACAGGTCAAGGTGCAAAGATCGTGTCAGAATACCTTTTTTGTGTAAAAATAAACTAAGTTTTATAATTTAATATTAAAAATTCAAAAAGTATCCAAACCAAAAATATGGGGCATAATTTACCAAGCACCCACCCTGTATTTGATGCCCTTAAAAAAATTTAAGAAAATTGAAAAAAGAAAGTCTACCTCAAACGATTTCCCTTAAAGCCTTGTGCAAAATGGATTTTAACAGCGAATTTTATAAAAATAAACATTGTAACATAAACATTAACCATTCCTACATATTCTACAAGGTGTTATAAACAAAAACAAACATGTGCCGTCTATGTAAGGTCATTGAAATGAATTATGCTACAAAAATGTGAATAATAGATCAATACTAAGCATGTAAATTAAAAAGGGCCAAAAAATGCAAGTCTTTTTTGGCCCTTTTTGATTTACATGCTCTTAGATTGTTTCTGCGTCGGATCGTTTTGGCTTCTAAAGGAAACAACCAAACCTTTGTTTTTATTAAACACATCTCTTTTGAACATGAATTTTTCGAAAACGGATTAACGAAATTTTTCAAAAATATTTACTCGAAAACATATGTTATATTTTGAACGTACCTACATACATTTTTTTCAAAAATGTCCTAACAGCTTTTATTTTCTCGAAAATACCTTTTTTCAAAATGTCTTCAAAAAATAATTTTAAAAAAATAGGTACGTTTTCCGAAAATATATTTGTTCGAAAACAGTATTTAGAAAATTAAATTATGAACTCTAATTCCTTGAAAAATGTTAATAAAAAAAGATCCTGGGGTTGATCAGCTTTCCTTAGGTTTGATACGTCACTTTCTCGTAAATTACTTTTTCAAAAAGCCGTTGGTTGACAAAATTAAAATCGGAAAAAAATTTATTTCGAAAAAGATGTTCTCTGAAAAGGTGTATTTTTGAAAAGTCCTTAAAAAAATTGAATAACTGGTTCTAGAAAAATTACACTTTCGTAAGTACTCGTATATCCCCCAAATGAGCAGAAGGCATAAATAAAAAATGCTACAATATTTGAAGACACCGGTGCAAAAACGAGGTAGCTCCATTTTTTTATGATTTTTAGTTTTACAGCGTAACACAGTAACAAAAAGATGCGCCATCGTTTGGTGCAACAACGAGGTAGTACCTTTCATTAGTACCAGAGATATATGGAACATCCATATACCTCCTACTTTAATTCGGTGCAAAAAGGAGGCAGCTCCGGAGCTACCTCATTTTTGCACCTAGTTAGATCATATTTCTGCCGCTTCGATGCGGCACCTGTAATATTTACACATGTTGGATTTACAAACAATAAAGGAGTAGTGCTGTCAGTATTGTGTTGGGCTGTTGGCATATTTTGAGCATTCTTTACTATCAGTTGTGGACCGTTTTTTACTATCCCGTTTTTTACTATCAGTTGAGCAAAAGTAAATTCCAATAATTTTCCTCCTTTTTATAAATCAGTAAAATATCTAGCAGTAGTTCAAGTGAACAGTTTGATCATTCGGACAATGATCCTGATTTTTGTCCCGATCTAGTGTTGGGCGATTTTCTCTGTTTAATTCGTGATTCGGGCTTCCCCAGTACACCCACGGTACATGGTACTTAGGCTTCGGTCTTCGTGGGCTGTCAGTAGACAAAAGTGCTGAGGTTTCTACCCTAACCCAGAATGACTCTGAAAGTGATGAAAGAATAAAAGTAAAAAAGTCAGCAAAAAAGGAGTTAGAGATGAAAGGTCGTGGACAGAAAATGTGGCGAAAAAAGGGAAGCTGAAGGAAATTCTTATGTTGCGGTCAGTGATGTGAGTCGGTCATATGACCGCGTCATTTTGTGCGGTCATGACGTCATGACCGTCACGTCACATTAATAAATGACCATCAGGTCATTTAACCTAACCTTAAATTTCATGTTTCGACGCAAGAGTAAAAATTAAGCAACAAAAAGTCACGAGCGTCATAGGAATGAAGACATCACGCGTGCTCTGTCGCGTTTTAGAATATTCCTGGCTTAATTCTAAAACGAGACAAAAACGAAATAAGTGACGAATTTGCACATGACGCCGAAGAACACGATGAAACTTAAGGACATGTTTTTCTTTTTTAAATTTTGTAAGAATATTCTTTTTTAACTACAAAGTATTTTTTAAACTTTTAGTTTTATGACTAATGTAAATTAAGGGTATTTTTTATAAATGACCTATATGTCCGTCACATGACGGTCATTTGTCACGAATGATAAATAACCGTCATTTCACGTCACTGGTTGCGGTTAAAATCGAGAATAACTGTGCGAAAGAAAGAAAAACTGGAAAGAAGAAAAAAGAAAAAGAAAGCGAGAAAGAATAGTGCTACCAGAAGAATGGGTACCCCTGCGCTGATGAAAAATACGTGTCGCAACTTTGAAGGAGTTCCGGTTATTAAAGATAAACTTTTTAGTGACCATTTTAGTGCTTTTTAAGGAAACTGTTTTCAACCAAAAAAAAAACGAAAGTTTGCTGCCTCTCCTTACCGTGTAATGGAATACACATAAAAAAAGTTGCATACGGTAGCTCCGCCAGTGCCATTTTTAAAGATGAATTTATTATTCAACAACCTAGAATGAATCTGTCTTTACCGGATTCTGATTTACATCTTTTCTCCCGGCCCTTTAGCACTGAAGCGCCCCAAATATATATCTTCATGTAAACGACCACTAAATACGTATCCGCGTCGGTTGTATGTAGTTTTAGGGGCCGACAGATTTTATATCGCTGTCCGGTGCAAAAAGGAGGCAGCTCCTCTATATATTTTTTTAAATTGTGCTTAATCTAAAATAGTTGAAAAACGTAAAACTTCAAGACATTACGCATCTTTCATCAAACTATAAAATAGCGTTTATAAAAAGTACGCTAAAACTGTTTTTTTTAAGAAAATAAGTTTTTACTCTCTCCTGAAAATTTTATAAAAATGGAGCTACCCCCTTTTTGCACCGGTGTCTTTTTTATTTCTGTTTCTTTGTGCGGTTGGAAATTAACTTTGATTTGTTAACAAGTAATAGAGAAATAAAATATACACTAATATTTTAGGGGTTTTAACACTCTTTTTATTAAAACAATTTTAAAACCTATATCTAAGTACAATGTAATAGAATAAACAAACTTCTTTAACTAGAGATAGCCCAAAGCTGTGATTGTAGCTACAAGTTGAAATAATCTTTTCTGAATTTTTTCTTGCAACGCATATTATAAGGAAGCTCTGCCGATAACGAATTTTTCCCGCCAATTTTTTTTTCAACAGTTCAAAGTCAATCTTCCAAAAACCGTATTTTCAGAATACTTTATTTTTAAAAAATCACTTATTTACTCCGTCTTATCGATTTTTCGTACTTCAACGGATATAGACTCATTGCTGACGTTACCAAGGCAAAGTCCACAATTATTTGTTTTGCACTTTAACGTACCTATTAAATCCGTTAAACGTGACATTACCTTAATTATGTAAGTATTAACGATTTTCGGACATTACCTTTATCATATATACCGTATGCAAGTAATTGTACTTCCGACTTTGAGGATATTACAATTTAAGATCTAAGGATGCCCTTTTAGCAGGGCGAAACATATTATGTCACCTAATAATACTATGTACTGAGACCGTCATTTTTTGTTAATTTATTTATTTATTAATCTTAATCAGGTCTCTTTGAGAAATTATGGACGACTTTATCGATTTCACTGGTAAGTCTGTTCTTCAATAACAGTAGACAATTAACTGTATATAATTTGTTATGTCGAAGGAACAGTAATACTCTGGCAGATCTTGTCTCATGGTTATAACATGATGCTTAGGTTTGCTCAGGTTTTATATCATCAAAAATAAAAAAAAATCTTCATTATCACTTGAAATCTAGCGCTTTAAAAAGTTTACTTGCATTGAAATAGGAAATTCAAATGAGTACAACGAAAGTAAGCGTAGCAAAATAAACTAAAAACTATAATAATATGAATATATATGCAGGGTGATTCCTAAGTTGATACTTTTTTAATATATGGTTTTCCTGTATAATAGACGATAAGATTTTGTGTTTAAAAAATTAAAAATCAGGCTTAATTTTCTGGCATTAGAAAGCACTTGCAATACGCGGTAAGGTCTAAATAGTGTACTTCTTTATTGGGTTTTTACTGTTGATGCATGTACTAGAAATAAATAAATAAAGTGATCGAAGTTTTATATATTTTTCAGCGTGTTGTGTTTACTTTTAATTTTTCCTTTAAGGCCCCAATACACTTCGTTCTTTTTCATCCATTTGAATCGCCGCGATTCGGAACGTCGCGCGTCGTGTTAAATCGTGGAACTGTTTTGCCCACACACTGTCGATCCAACAGATTCCAACAACAGTAATCTTCAGTCGTTTACGTACGATGGACAGAAATCAATTATTAGCAGTGGCGGCGGCAGTTTCCGTTTTATTTAGCGGAAATAAGAAAAAGAAGCGCTCACGCTCAATATGGACTAAGCAATGGCTTTTAAAGCGAAAAGCATATTCGCATATTAATCTCTTAAATGAGCTGAAGTTACATCCGGGCGATTGGTTTAACTACCTTAGAATGGACGAACAAACATATCTGGATTTATTAGGTACAGCTGGTGACCCCTTATATTCTAAAAAAGGACACTCAGTTAAGAGAAGCAATTGCTCCACATGAAAGGCTAACAGTTACTTTGCGGTACCTAGCAACTGGACGATCCTATGAAGATTTAAAGTTTTCAGCAGTTATTTCCCCACAATGCATAGGAAAAATTATTCCCGAAACATGCGACGCACTATATAAAGTTTTAAGAAACAATTATTTAAAGGTATGTAACGAGAAACCTTTTAGACTTTTCTTAACGCTTATTTTTTTCAACCTGATAGGTATACAGGTGTATACCTATTAGATACAATAATTTAAATAATGCTTTAAAACAATTTTGAAAGGTGTATTTTGTTTTAGTTTCCGCAGTCTGAATTAGAATGGAAAGAAATTGCTACAGAATTTGAAGAAAAGTGGAATTTTCCTAACTGCTTGGGTAGTGTAGATGGAAAACATGTCCAAATAACTCCTCCCCCAAATAGTGGTTCTTTCTATTATAATTACAAAGGAACTAACAGTCTCGTGTGAATGGCAATTACAAATGCAAATTACGAGTTTATTATGGTTGATTTTGGAACAAACGGCAGAGTATCTGATGGCGGAGTTATTGAAAATACTGAATTTTACAGAAAACTTATAAATAATGAGTTAAAAATACCCCAACTAGCTAAACCGCGTAATAGTGACAAATTACTTCCTTACGTTTTTATTGGAGATGAAGCATTTTCTCTAAGAAATGATTTCTTAAAGCCGTTTAGTCAGAAAGAACTTGACAGAGAAAAACGTTTATTTAATTATAGATTATCACGAGCACGTCGTACAGTGGAAAACACTTTTGGAATAATGGCTGCAAGATTTAGAATCTTTCTCCAAGTTATAAATTTAAAATTGGTAAATATAGAGAAAGTGGTCATGGCTGCTTGTGTTCTACATAACTATTTGAGAAAAAAAAAGAGGCGACAATTATTATACACCTCAGCTTGACCCAGAAGAGGCAGAGGTTGCTGGTGCAAAGGATATTACAAGTTTACAGAAAGGCCACAACAGACATGCATCAGATGCTGCAAAAGCAGTTCGTGAATTATACAAAACCTATTTTTGTAATGAGGGCGCCGTACCGTGGCAAAATGATCGAATTTAAAACACTGAATTATTATTTTGAAAAAAGTAGTTTTTATTTTTGCTTGTAAATAAAATGATTTTCTGGTCACAGTAGTTTTACTTGTTAATAAAAAATACATATATAAAATAAAACTTTTATTCTGTTCATAAACAAAAGGGTAAACCTGTAACATAAATAAATAAAAAAAAAACAGAAATTTAAAAAATTTTAACGCCCTTATAGGAAAATAAACATTTATTCTAAAATATAAATTTATATTCTAAAACCACACCAGTAAATTAAACTTAAATTATTTTCTTATTTGTTAAAGGTATTTATTACTTTTAGTCGTATCTATGGGAGTGCAAATCGTTGCTAAATGAGCTGTAGTATTGTAGGGTATTATCAGATGTCTGGAAACTTGATGATGAATTAGGAATATTTTGTAGACGGGAATCTTGGAGAACAACTTTCGAATATCTTGTTACATTGCCCATTTGAGCTTCAAATAAAATATCGGTCAAAAGTTTTTCTGTTATAATAGCCGTTTCAGGAGATAACGTTTTTAATTTATTAGCTATACTTTTAGCGGTTATGTCAAATGTACTATCCACATGATCAAGTTGCTTGGATACTTTTTCCAACACCTCATCTGCCTTACTTTTTGGCTTTTCATATTTTCTTTTTAATTGTTTATTGCTTACCGCCGTCGAAGGTGCTCCTGAAGAACTTGAATGTGGTGGGGAAGACAGGGGTTCCTTCAAATTTGTGAGGGAAATATCTTCGTCTTCCGTTGTTGCATTAGGAGACATCACATTTTCTCCAAGCTGCGATTCTGGCTAAAAAAGTAAAAATTGCAACGTAAATATGTTTTATTTTCTCAGCTCTCAATAATATTGGTAATAAAAACTAAGACAAATACAAAAACTTTCTAACTTACCGCGCTACATTCTGATAAAGAATCTTCCTCAATTGTGTCCATACTCGAGATGCTTGTCCGGGCAGTTTCTTGATCAGTTAAAAATGACAGATATTGAAAATACCACAAGTGTGGTTTATAAATATCGTCTGCTCCAGCTCCAGATCTTTGCGAATCCTTAACTTTTTTCAGTTCCTTCCTAAACGCCCCGCGAAGTGAATCTATTTTATTTTTTATTGTTTGTATTGTTGCGTTTATATCTATATCTTTATATTTTTCTAAAAGAACTTCGTATGCTGCATTTTTTTTGTTCCTGTCTCTATATTCTAAAGACTTTATGCGCCATAAACAGGGAAACTGTCGATACATTTCAATAAACTCTATAATAAATTTTTTATTAAGGGCTTTTTGATCCATTTTAATCAATAAAAGTTTAAAATTTCAAAACACAACACGTGTGAACTTGTTGCGCTTTTTAGCCAACTCTCCGCTCTCCGCTCATGTAAAAAATGCGATGATTCGGAGGGAAATATTCACACCCTATCAGTTTGGACCGTCAACCGACGAACCGTCGTTACAAAAATCAAGCTCCGGCAGATATTTAAATTAAACCGACTATTCGACACGACGGTTTTCTACCACACACTTCGGTTTTTTCTGTTTTTGGAACGACGTTCCGAATCGCGGCGATTCGAACGGATGAAAAAGAACGAAATGTATGGGGGCCTTTAGGCTTACATAATAAATAATATGGCATAGGATCAGACATAAAATTGTAAAAAAAAACGAAATTAAAGCTCCCTTATTATGCAGTAACTTAAAACAAGTTATTTGAGAAATCTGTTTTGTATACAGTTAGAAGTATCTACTTAGGAATTACCGCGGGAACTACCCTGTATATTTGTAGGTACCTATATACTACTACGACATGCTAGATAGTTATTACAAGAAAATAAAAAGGCATTTTAAGGAAAGTTGTACTAAATCTAATAATAACATGCCACTCAAGAGTGTGAATACAACTTCTAAGGACTTTGTGTATTAACGGATATCTTGCCCTTCGCAATCTAAAATAATTTCCTACACTTTAATATGTATTTTCCTTTTTGAAAATTCTTATTTTTTACAGAAATGTTTAAATCTGAACCTATACATTCACTTTGCAAAAGATTAATCAAATACGCCCTATATTATACAGAGTATCCAAAACTAATTTCATCATCTGCGCAATCGTATAGTAGAAAAAACATAAACGTACAATTTGTGGTTTTTGTAAGGTGTATACAGGGTGTTTCATATGGAAAACTAAAATATGAAAGATGTAGAATAAACGGGGTATGCTGTAGGTGATCTTTAAATACTGGAAAATATATGACTGAATGGGGTACAAAATACGCGACTTAATCAGCTGATTTAAAATAGAGTATGTTACACCCTTATAAACAGGGCCGGATTTAAAAGTGTGAAGACTCCGGGGGTAACGAAGAGGTGGAGACTCGTATTTTTTTAAGCCAAGCTTAAAGAAAGTTTATTACAATGTTCATATAATAATTTACTGTGAAATAAAAGCTCCTAATCAAGCCAACATACGTAGGTCATATACTCAAAATAAAAAATATAATAAATATACTGACACACATACTGCATATTTTATTTTGCAACTTTTTTATATTTCTGTAATACCTGATTGAATCGTCCACAAAATGTAAAACTATAATATAAAATTATTTTGGTTAGACGAAAGATATTTTGCAAGCTTTGTTTGTCGAAAAGATATTAATGATTTTGTGTGAAATTGGGCTTCTGGAGTAGTTAACAGTATTATTTATGACTGAATGATTGTGTTCTTATTATTGAGCTCAAAACATTGCTTTATACAAAATTATGCTGTAACATTAAAAAAAAAACAATTTGCAAAAATACAAAAATTTCTGAAGGTCCCCTTTATGTGGAGACCTATGTTGCCCTCGCCTAAATCCGGCCTTATTTATAAGGCCGTCATCAGCTCTGATTTTTTACTTATAGACCTCTATTTTTTATTTCATTTTTGGAAAGCCTTTCGACTCCTGAAAACAACCATGTATATCAATATTTAAAGGAAATAAATAATTTCCCTCAAGCCGTAATGAGTAAAAGGGAGATATGTATACATAAAAATGTAATGTTTATTTCTGTGCTATGAATGTTATTACATTAATATAATAATAACTGTGACACATAGTGACATTCAGAACCTTAGGGGCTTTCAAAAAATTAAATAGAAAATACTGGTGCATATTTAACAAAATTAGACTTGATGACGATCTGTAGAAAAAGCTACCGTTATTTTGTAGAGTTTGAAACAGTGCCTTACGAAAGTGCTTTTAATTTTTTTTTATAGTTCCAAACGGGCACAAAGAAATAAAAACTGAAATCAGAAATTTCGCTTTTTTTTGGATGTCTGCGATATTTTGTGGAATATATTTAATTTCTCAGTAGATTATAATTCACCAATAAATTGCTTTGCCCAATTTAACCAACTCTGTATCTCTTAGTGTTAATGAGATACTAATACTAACATATCGAATTTGTAGCGCGCTGTGTGTAAATAAAAAACTTTTATTTATAGTAACTATTAATAGTGTTTAGGTATTTTAACGATACGTAAAACGGTTACCGACTTCCTGAAATCTAATTGTGGTAAGCGCAATGATTACAAACATACGTTACCTATCCCTATTTACATCTTTTATTTAGACAATGTCTATAATAAATGAAATTTAAATTTTCAGTTAAATATCATGATTTACTTATCTACCTTTATCATATATACCGTATGCAAGTAATTGTACTTCTGACTTAGAGGATATTACAATTTAAGATCTAAGGATGCCCTTTTAGCAGGGCGAAACATAATTATGTCACCTAATAATACTATGTACTGAGACCGTGATTTTTTGTTAATTTATTTATTTATTAATCTTAATCAGGTCTCTTTGAGAAATTATGGACGACTTTATCGATTTCACTGGTATGTCTGTTCTTCAATAACAAAAAATATTTACGATGGGTAGACAATTAACTGTATATAATTTGTTATGTCGAAGGAACAGTAATACTCTGGCAGATCTTGTCTCATGGTTATAACATGATGCTTAGGTTTGCTCACGTTTTATATCATCAAAAATAAAAAAATCTTCATTATTACTTGAAATCTAGCGCTGTAAAAAGTGTACACAATACGAGAACAACGAAAGTAAGCGTAGCAAAATCAACTAAAAACTATAATATTATGAATATATATGCAGGGTGATTCCTAAGTTGATACTTTTTTAATATATGGTTTTCCTGTATAATAGAAGATAAGATTTTGTGTTTAAAAATTAAGAATCGGGCTTAATTTTTTGGCATTAGAAAGCACGTGCGATACGGTAATGTCTAAATAGTGTACTTCTTTATTGGGTTTTTACTGTTTATGCATGTACTAGAAATAAAGAAAGTGATCGAAGTTTTATAAGTTTTTCAGCGGGTTAGTGTTTACTTTTAATTTTTCCTTTAGGCTTACATAATAAATAATACGGCATAGGATCAGACAAAAATTGTAAAGAAAAGTTATTTGAGAAATCTGTTTTATACACAGTTAAAAAAGAATTATTTACATAGGAATTAACGCGGAAATTACCCTGTATATTTGTAGGTACCTACTACTATGACATGCTAGATAGTTATTACAAAAAAAAATGTACTAAATCTAATAATAACATGCAACTCAAGAGTGTGAATACAACTTCTAAGGACTTTGTGTATTAACGGATATCTTGCCCTTCGCAATCTAAAATATTTCCTACACTTTAATATGCATTTTCCTTTTTGAAGATTCTTATTTTTTACAAAAATGTTTAAATCTGAACCTATACATTCATTTTGCAAAAGATTAACCAAAAACGCCCTATATTATGCAAAGTATCCAAAACTTAGTTTAATCTGCGCAATCGTATAGTAGAAAAAACATAAACGTACAATTTGTGTTTTTTGTATGGTGTATACAGGGTGTTTCATATGGAAAACTAAAATATGAAAGATGTAGAATAAACGGGGTATGCTGTAGGTTATCTTTAAATACTGGAAAATATATGACTGAATGGGATACAAAAATACGCGACTTAACCAGCCGATTTAAAATACAGTATGTTAGACCTTTATAAACAGGGCCGGATTTAAAAGTGTGGAGGCTCTGGGGGTAGCGAAGAAGTGGAGACTCGTATATTTTTAAAACCAAGCTTAAATAAAGTTCATTACAATGTTTATTTACTGTGAACATTAAAAAATTCATAATGTTTTATAAAAAAATTTGAAAATAATTTTTGTTGTAGCTATAGTATGCTAACTACTCTTAATATTTCCAAATTTTAATGAAAATATTTGTAAAGGTTACTTACATATGGAATTTTAAAGAACCGTGGTCCTAGTCGAAGAAAAAGCAAAGCTTGGTGTGATTTAAAAAAATGCCTAAATATGCTTAAGTTGTCACATACATTAGAGTAGAGGATTACACAACCCTTATACATTAGGAATATCCAAAAATCTCATCAGACTTCGTCCGATTATTGAAAAAAAAAAATATTTTCCTTTAGTAATGTCGCACATGCAGGAATCCAACGTTGCCTTTTAATATTAATATTAAATTTTCTGAGAAATAACAAGTAAATTTAAACTAATTTAACTTTTACTAAGAAAGTGGCTAGAATAATATTAATTAAAATATTCATGAATCTAAGTACCAACCTACATAGTTTTAAAAATACGTTATTACACCCAGTTTTAAATTGTTATGTTATTAAACACTATAATATCCTACAAGTAGGTAATAAGTTAACTGAGTAAGTACGCTTTGTAATTTAATTAAGGATGTTACTAAAGGTGAAAACAAAGTAATTAAAGAGCAAAGAAAAAAGAAAATACAAACTGATTTTCTAAATGAACATGGGACGCTAATTAATAAACGTTGTAAAACAGAGTGAGGGCGCCACAAACGACCCCAATACTGCTGAAATCATTTTCCGACATTACGAAAAATCAGCAGCAATCACTGGATTGAACAAAGATGTAATTACAAAATTTGTTGCAATTCTTTAAGCACTTTCTTCGGGTCAAAACTTAAATGTTGATACTTTTCGAGAATATTTGACAGATACTGCAATGTATGTGTCATTATATAGTTGGTACTCTATACCATCAAATGTTCACATGTTATTAATACATGGGGCAGGAATTTGCGAAAACATTTCTTATATTCCTATTGGGCGTTTATCTGAAGAGGCATCAGAAGCTAGAAATAAAGAGTTTTGTAAATTTCAAGAACATTACGCGCGAAAGCGAGGACGGACGGAGAATATTGAGGACATACTGTACAATTTGTTTATTTCTTTAAATCTCCTTATTTCTTTTATTAGATCGAAAACACTTTTTAAAATAACCAACGTTGAGGAAGACAATTCTGATAGGTTAGTCTCCAGCTCAGATTGTAAAAATTAGGTTAATTAAAGTATGTTTTTTATAATTAGTATTTAAGTCTATTAAACTTAGTTGCTTTAAACCGAAAACAGTATTTTTTTATTTATTTTGTCGAAAAATAATTGTATTTTTTAAGCGACCGGTGCCTAGTAAGGTACTATGTAGGTCTAAATTTAGTACAGTAATCACGTACTGCAACATGTTTTTATATGCCACAATTTTTGCGAAACAGCGAATTAAAGTATTATCTACAAATTTTCGATTTCGTTACACCGTACGTCGGTCTAGATGATAATTCTTCGTTGACGAGGAATCGCCTATCGGCGATTTAGTTTTCTACGGCGCAGTGTTGCCAGCTCGTAGGGAATTTCCCGATTTCTGGGATTGCTTTAACAAAACTGGAAAGAATTTTTGTATTTTTCAACAAAAGTAGGAAATTTTGTATTAGCAATTGTAACAATTTCTGAGTTTTTGTTTGTAATTTACAAATTTTAAATCAAACAATTTTGATACGTTTGAACGTTGGCTTTGCACATTCCTTCTGAATAATAACCAAATACAAATTTGACACATACGCACATAGCGGATGGCCCCAAAAAAGGTTTAATTACAATTTTATTTCACACGTGAGGTAAATGTTATTGAAAAATATATTTAATATAAAAAATAAATAAGTAAAAATTAATATATTAATAATAAATAATAATTTACATCGTTTCTAGGTTTTTCTTTTTATGTTTGGGGTTGGGAAATCTTATGATTCGGAGTGGGATAGAGTCTAAGTGCCGAGTCCTTCGGCCTCACCGGCCCCTTTGGGCCGGCGGCCCACCGAGATTTTCTCGCTAGCTCGTCTGTTCCAATCCGGGCCTGGTCACCGTTATTGGAGTTCATGTCCCGACGTACCCACAAAGATATCAAAAGTCTCGATCGACGTTATTAAGGTTTTTTTTTAAATTAAATTTTAAAAGGCACATGCACCAACAAACGTGATTTTGAAAGTTTTTAAAAAGAAAGTTTTTGCGTATAACGCACTACAATAACGTGGTGCAGTAGGCCTCTACCTTGCGGATTTGTGCGTAGCGTCGCGTCGGTATTCTTGGGAAACCACAGAACAATAAAGGGTTTGTAGGAAATCAGTTTACTTGGCGTCTAGCGGTTACTATTAAATATTAATGGTATAATGGTCAAAGCCATTTCTAAAATTCAACGTTTTTGACTGGATGTCGCCGTCTGAAATCTCAGAATGGGAAAAGTTGGAATAAGCAATTTTATCTTATATTGAACAGTTTGATAATTTTAGGAGATCTCCGTTTTCAACAGTATTTATACTTTATGGAAGAAAAAATCCTTAGAAGAGTGGAAAAACAGTCCAATTAAAGGAAAATGGTTAAATTTCTTAAAAAGCACAGAACATTTAGGACAAAAATCGGAGTTACTTAAAATGTGTGAATACCTGTTCGCAATCCCTGCGCACAATGCAAATTGCGAAAAAACAATTTCCTTATAATGTCCGTCCAGTGGTCAGAATAAAGAAATCGTTTATTAGCCGAGTCCGTTGAGGTACAATGCCAGTGTAACTTTAAATTGGCACGTGCAGAACTTTATAAGTGATCAGAAAGATGATCTAAAGAAAATCACCTCATCGGAGAAATATAAAACTGGCAAATCCTAATAATTTTTTGATTTAGTTTTAAGGAATATCAGTTATACTTATAACAAAGATTTTCGTTCCTAATATAGTTGTTTTTTGTGGTTTGGTATTTAGAGCTAGGAATATTTTTTTAATTTTTTTTTATGTACGTTCACGCATACATTGTTGAACGGATTAACCGATTTCGATAATTTTTTTTGTTTTCTAGATGAGATCTTCCGAATGGTTCCATTTTAGGCTACGGTTATAGTGGATGCGTGTTCTGACGAACTCGCGTTCTGACGAATACGACAGAATATTTGTTCAGATAGCAGTGGTTATAGTAAATGCATATTCTGACGAAATAGTTTTATTTTATTAAATATCCAATATGGATGACACTAATAGTTCTGAGGACGAATATCAGTCCTTTATTAAAAATTTTACTTTTGCCCAGAAAAACCGAATACGTAAATGAAGTATTTGCTTAAAGTCCAATTAATGGAAAATATCATACGTTATTTCCAGATCTATTAAGCCGACCATTGGGTCGATTTCAGATTATTTCAGGATGTCACCAGGTACATTTTTTATTTTAATCCTTACTAAAATAAATATTTACCATTACTATTCATTTCTTTTGAAATTTTTTCCCATTTTTGTCGAGAAACATCCCGGTTGTGGTAATTTTCTCCTTTCAATCCCACAAACGTCTATTTTGGAAAACTAAACTTATAAGTTTCTCAGCATCCATTTTCACACACACAATTCGCATGAATTCGCAAGAAAAATCAAACTCATTTGAACGACTAACTTGTTCTGAATAATTCGTACAAAATCTGACGAATGATACGCACGCAGTATAACCGCAAACGCTATATTTCTATTATTTGATCGATTCGTACGAGTTCTGACGTGTTCGTCAGAACGCCAGTTCGTCAAAACACGCATCCACTATAACCGTAGCCTTAAGGGTTTGTTGCTGAAGTGAGTGGAAATCTAAAAAAAAAACTGCAAAAACCCAAAAAAAACTTGAAATCGACAATTTTTGCGTGTGTATAGTACAGGGTGTCCAGTTTTCGTGTGCTTTCATATACCAGCTCCCTTATTATAAAAGATAGAAAGATGGGGTTTGCGGTTTACTGTTTTATTTTTTTATGAATCTTTCATTGCCGCAAACGAAATTTTCATAGCCCTCTCAGTTTCTGACATACAGGGCCATTTTCAAATTTTGTTATTTTTGACGCTCTCCTGTATCTCGATTATTTGATAACTTATCATGCTAAATGCATTGCGAAGAATCGAAACGGTGTGTCGAAAGTGCTTAGAACACAATGGAGCTCAATTCGAGCAATTTTTGTAATATAAAAAATTATTATATTTGAAATTTTAGTGATAAGTTCGTGACAATTTATTTTAATTTTCACAGACACGAATCACTTCTTTGTTTTTAAGATAATTGCTTAATTGTTCGTTTAAAGTTATGTTTAATAAAAATAATGTTGTTAATTTTTTTTTATTTGCGCGCATAGCCATAGTCATAACCATAGACATTATTCGAAAAATGATTAATTTTACCAAAAATATTGAAATTGTCCCTTTTTAAAAGAAAAAAATATGGACTGTTATATATTTTTGAAAAGCTCTTAAAAAGAGGAACAAGACAAAGAAATAATATATAGGGTGTCCCATTAAAAAATATATAAATTTGGGTCATAACTCATAAACAAAACGTTTTAGAAAAAAACTAACTACGCCACTGAATTCAAAATAAAAAACTATATAAAAATCCATTTTTAACTTATTGATAAGTTATCAAATAATCGAGATACAGGGGAGCGTCAAAAATGACAAAATTTGAAAATGGCCCTGTATGTCAGAAACCGAGAGGGCTATGAAAATTTCGTTTGCGGCAATGAAAGTTTCATAAAAAAATAAAACAATTAGCCGCAAACCCCATCTTTCTATCTTTTATAATAAGGGAGCTGGTATATGAAAACACACGAAAACTGGACACCCTGTACTTCGGAATAGGAGCATCGATTTTAATAAAATTTTGTCCGTTGTATTAAGCATGACGGTCCGGTGGTCCTATTGTTATTTGACTTTAAAAAATAATTAAGGCAGGGGCAGGGCCGGATTAAGCTTTCTTGGGGCCCAGTGCAATTCGCTGGTGAGGGCCCCCTAAAATTAAAAAATGACAAATACTAAGCTTTGACTTTTTGCGCACAAATATAGTAAGAGTAAGCTGTAGGTTTAAATGCTTTGGTTTTAAAGTAACGTAATTAATTTTGACCAAGTTACCGGTGCAAAGTGGGGTATTAGATAAGTAATTTTTAAGTTAAAAGTCACAGTTGCATTTCAAGACCAAGTGATTTATTATTTCTTTTCAATAACAAAACGCCTTTGAATCATTAACTCAAATCTAATTAATACAGGCTAGTTAACTAGTTGTAAATTAGATTAGAAACAAAACGAATTTAAATATCCATAAAAGCAACGTAAACCAATAAAAAGAAAAAAATACTAAAATGAACATTAAGCAAAATTTTGTCATAATATGAAACAAGAACAATTTTGAACAATTAATTCGTTAATTTCACCATATGAAATAGGTACAACTAATTTGGTTCACACAACTTTAAAAAAAAAAGGTATCTTAGGACTTAGGACAAGTAGGTAGGTAAACTTTCTTGTCTTTTTCTTGGCAAACCCAAGAATTATGTCTGTAAAGTCCATTTTCATCATTACCTCGCTTTCAATGCAAAGTATTGCTAAAGAACAAAGTCTGTCTTGTACCATAGTAAAGGAGGCAAGTTAAATCTGGAAAGCCGAAATAAGCAAAAAAATATGCAATGGACGAAACTAATTGGAATGGGTCCCTAAAGATGTCCAGATGAACGTATGAACCTCTTTATAAAAATATTTTGTTGATAAGTTTTTGTATTAACAATTTATTGCAAAAAAGGCTTTTTTTCGGTTTTTCTCATATCTCAGTTATTTATTAAAATAGCGGAACGCCGCTAGCACCATCGAAAAGGTAAGAAAATTTTACACAATTTTGCTATAAAGCACTTCTTTCTACGACCCATAGATTTGTCAGTATTTAATAAATAAATACCGCTCAAAAAGTACGCGCGCGATCGCGCACCGGTATATACCCATAAGCGTCACGCGATGTAAACAAATGCTCATAACTTTTGATCAGTTAAAGATATTTGGATAAAGCAAAATAGCAGGTATAAATAATCGCCAGGACAATCAATTAATCATAATATTTTAAAAGTATTTCGAATGTTTGGGTTTCCGGTATTCTTGAAGTGTGGCATATGAAAAAACACGTTTTTTTGGGAAAAACGAAATTTATGAAAATATATGTAAAAACGATCATATCTATGATCAGATGTCAATAGAAGACATATTTATCTACAACTTTAGCAAGTTTCAGATGATTAGTTTTTTATAACAATTTATAGCGATATTTTCATCTTTTTCCAGATAACTTCAAATTTATGCCAATAAAACTCACTGAAAAATTAAAGTTTTTGTGAAACCAATGACACTATCCAAAAGTAAATGTTTTACCTCACTGATAACTACTGTATTATTTTTAAAATTGAAAAATCACAAAAAATAATGATTGGTTTTCCTAAGCGGCGAACAAGCGAAAATGCATTTTTCATAAAAAGACAACTGAAAATTTGCCTTAACAAAAATATAAGACGCTTATGGATACACCCCTCACGGAATTCGTAGATAGTGGTCTCAGGAAGAGATTAGGTACAACCCTTACTTTTTAATTTTTAATTTTTTTTATATAAATTCAGAGCTTGAATTAACAAAGTTGAAACTTTCACGCTTAAACAAGGATACCCGAAATTCAAACATTCGAAATACTTTCAAAATATGTTTGATTAATTGATTGTCTTGGCGATTATGGAGAAGCGACTGCTAATTTCTCCAAAAATGTAAACTAATGGGTCATTTTCGAGGTTACTGAAGTCAAAAGTCATGTAACGGATATAAAAAAATTTACGACGGGGGAGGGAGGCGAAAGGAGCAGGTGGAAAATATTAACTATGCCATTTTCGGGGCTACTGAGGTCTGAAAATCCAATATTACATGAACATTACAAATTTAAAGAGGGGGCGATAAGATGAAGAGGGAGGGAGAATAGGTAAACTAAAAAGAAAGAAATATTTTTTTTTTCAAAAAAGATGAACCGCTTCACCAAAGAAAAAGCACTAAAAAGTATGAAATACTATTTTTACCTATTTATAAGTGTGTTTAATGGTAAACTTAATTTTGTTCAAAGTTAGGTAACTTGCACACCCAAGTTCTGAACTTTGAAGTCGGCGCAATTTCAAGTATGACGATTCGTAATGATAATTCATAAACAATTAATAAGAAGTTGCGCTTACTTTAAAGTTCAGAACTTTTGTGTACTGTCACAGATTGAATTATTTTTTTATTATTTATGTCAGATAAAGCCTAATGATCCTATGACATATTATTTTTGAGTTCTTTATAAATTATCTAGCTTCTAATTACGCATTTGACAAAGACGCCTTCTTGTACGAGTAGTCCTAGTAATATTCATTTGAAAGGAAGCTAAAGTTAGTGAATATTAGTACATGACTCTACGTTACTCAAACCTAGCTCTTGCAGTGGATCTGGTAGACAAGCTGTTGCCCAATTGAAGATCGAAGCTCTGGAAGAGGTCATCTATAACGATTTCTCTTGTCGCGCAGCGAAGGTTGAACTTAATAATTAATGTCAATCTGCCATTAAATAAAACCCTGGACTTTGTAACACAAATAGATATTATATTATCTGAATAAATGAAAATTAACTGTACAAAGAAATATATAAGAATTGACAAAAAGATTAAAATACTAATAAGGATAATAATAAAGAATAAAACAACAAAGAATCATTTAACGAATGTTAAACAGTGAACTGAACAATGCTAGACAAGCGTTTACCATAAGACTCGAATGACAAAAGATATAAAAATAAAAATCATTGTTCTGTGATCTATTGTGTGATCTATCCCCATATAAATAATTTTACCAAATTTACCCTTAAAACAGTTAAACCCGTGAAGTTATACAAAACCCCTTAAGCTCTCTCTTTTAAACCCGCGAACGCGACTTTAAAAAGGAGTTCCCGACTCCCCATTTTATTTCACCAACTACAACACTTCGAACGACTCGATCAGAACTGCCTTCTCTATCTTTTCCTTGGTACCTAGATCCTTCCAAATCTTGCCCTTTTCGTCCCCTCTTAGGCTATCTGCAGTCGGTACCATAGGCGTAGTATCTCGAATTTTATACAAAATAATATTGAATTAAATGTTTCTTTGTTTAATGGATGGTTTATCCATTGTATACAGGTTAACATACTATACTAATCTATGCTAAGGCTCTTGAATACGTGATCGAAAAAAAAACCTTTATTATCGCTTCTTAAAGGTAAAAAAATCACATCCAAGAAAAACCTGTACAGAAGGAGTTCGAAATTAATAAATCTAACAGTTATCTGCCATTGTCATTCCATCTTTTCCATAAGAGGAATATTCGTTATTTTGAGATAATTAACAAATCGACAAAACGTTTCTAGATACACCCCTGTACTACTCTGGTAAATTCATTTATCTAACGAGAAACGGGATTTGGTTATTCTCGTTTCGATATAGCCGTAAACTGACCCCTTTTTACAATGGGATAATATAAATATTGGTTCTACTTTTCAATACTGGGTCTTAAGCCCCTTTTTAATTTTATGGCATCTTTCAAGGCCACCCACATTTACAAGTTTTCAAAAGTTATCTAATATTTTAATATAAATGGATCCGTTTTGTCACAGTACAAATTACTAAAGGTCGAACGCAGTTAGGCTGACCATTAGGTTTAGTAAGAAATAACTAAAATTAAAATGTACTTTAAAATTGCGCCGACCACAAAGTTCAGAACTTCAGTGTACAAGTTTCCTAACTTTGAACAAAATTAAGTTTGCCATTAACCACAGTTACAAATATGCGTACAAATATTATTTCATATTTTTTAGCGTTTTTCTTTTGTGAAGTCGGTTCATTTTATTGAAAAAAAATTATGTGTAATTTAACTACTTTTAAAAATATTTAACCACTTCCCTATATTACGTCATTACATTACGTGTACGTCGACGCGTGCCATTAAACTCGTTAGAACAAGTTTTCGGAAATTTTTCGTGTGGCGTTTCCAGTCCAGTAAGCGTATTAGCAAACCTAATATAGAATTTGCATGTTTTGAAGATTTTCTAAAAATTAAAATTTTTTATTATTTTTTTTTAAATATGAACCTCCTACTATCCTTATTACCTAATAAGTTTTAGTTTTGTATTTTTGCACCAAAAATAAACCGTGCTAATAATAATAATTTATGTTTAAATTTAAGCCAGAGGACAATTAACTTTAAAATAAAGTTTAAATAATAAAGATTTTATTTTCTTTTCAATTTTTGTTACTTGATGTAAAGTCCTTTTTTAATTATTTTTGTAAGTACGGCTACGGCACTGGTCTTTTGAGCCACAATGGTAAATGTTTGGTTTGCAGTTAAAGAAATAGGTTAATATTTAACCAACTACTTTAGTATTTTACTACTTTTTTGATAAAGTAGTAAGTAGTTATACTCAGTGGCGCACCCAGGATTTTGTTTGTGAGGGAGGGGGCTGAATAGTGCTATTCGGTGGATTTTTTAATTAGTAGTGCACTTTTTGAATTTTTGTGTGTCTAGCATGTTGGTCTGGGAGGGCTGCAGCCCTCCCCCCCCCCTGGTTGCGCCACTGGTGATACTCCACTACTTTTTTCAAGTAGTTTGCCCAGCTCTGGTAGTGATGCTGTAAGACGTGGTTCCTTAAATTGTATCTCCTAATTTTTCGATATTCACATCTGTCACATCTAATTAGATTCGACTTCTTCGGGCGTTTTATGTTTTAAGTAGTGATTTTTAAAGCACTCTGATAATGTGTATGAATACCGCATTTGTCGCATCTAAATAATTAAACTTCTTCGGGGGTTTTATGTTTCAAGTAGTGACGCTTTAAACTAGACCTATAACGTGTTTGATAATCGCATTTGTCGCATCTAAATAATTTTACTTCTTCGAGGGTTTTATATTTTAAGTAGTGATTCTTTAAATCACACCTATAACGTGTTCGATATTCACATTTGTCACATCCAAACAAAGTGATTTCTTCCGGGTTTTTATGCTTTAAGATGTGCTGCTTTAAGTGGCCTTTCCTAATGGCTCGATATTCACATTTGTCGCATCTAAATAATTCGACTTCTTCGGGAGTTTTATGTTTCAAGTAGTGACGCTGTAAACCAGACCTATATCGTGTTTGAAAATCGCATTTGTCGCATCTAAATAATTCAACTTCTTCGGGGGTTTTATGTTTCAAGTAGTGACTCTTTAAAACATACCTATAACGTGTTCGATATTCACATTTGTCGCATCCAAACAAAGTGATTTCTTCCGGGTTTTTATGTTTTAAGATGTGCTGCTTTAAGTGGCCTTTCCTAATGGTTCGATATTCACATTTGTCGCATCTAAATAATTCGACTTCTTCGGGAGTTTTATGTTTCAAGTAGTGACGCTGTAAACCAGACCTATATCGTGTTTGAAAATCGCATTTGTCGCATCTAAATAATTCAACTTCTTCGGGGGTTTTATGTTTCAAGTAGTGATTCTTTAAATCACACCTATAACGTGTTCGATATTCACATTTGTCGCATCCAAACAAAGTGATTTCTTCCGGGTTTTTATGTTTTAAGATGTGCTGCTTTAAGTGTCCTTTCCTAATGGTTCGATATTCACATTTGTCGCATCTAAATAATTCGACTTCTTCGGGAGTTTTATGTTTCAAGTAGTGACGCTGTAAACCAGACCTATATCGTGTTTGAAAATCGCATTTGTCGCATCTAAATAATTCAACTTCTTCCGGGTTTTTATGTTTTAAGATGTGCTGCTTTAAGTGGCCGTTCCTAATGGTTCGATATTCACATTTGTCGCATCTAAATAATTCGACTTCTTCGGGAGTTTTATGTTTCAAGTAGTGACGCTGTAAACCAGACCTATATCGTGTTTGAAAATCGCATTTGTCGCATCTAAATAATTCAACTTCTTCGGGGGTTTTATGTTTCAAGTAGTGATTCTTTAAATCACCCCTATAACGTGTTCGATATTCACATTTGTCGCATCCAAACAAAGTGATTTCTTCCGGGTTTTTATGTTTTAAGATGTGCTGCTTTAAGTGTCCTTTCCTAATGGTTCGATATTCACATTTGTCGCATCTAAATAATTCTACTTCTTCGGGAGTTTTATGTTTCAAGTAGTGGTTTTTTAAAGCACTCTGATAACGTGTATGAAAACCGCATTTGTCGCAGCTAAGTAATTTAAGCTCTTTGGGGGTTTTATGTTTCAAGTAGTGTCTCTTTAAATGAGACTTATAACGTGTTCGATATTCACATTTGTCACATCCAAACAAACCGACTTTTTGTGGGTTGTGGTGCTGTAAGATGTGGTTCTTTAAATTTATTTTTCTTATTGTTCGATAGTCACACTTATTGCATCTCAAGAAATCATTCTCTTCAGAGTCGGTGTGCTCCAACTGGTGTCTCTTTAAATGTTGTTTCTGATTTGTCCCGCAATCCCACACAAGGCAATTGTACCTTTGTTTTTCTTGAAAACTTCCTCCAGACGACAAACTAAAACAAAGTGTAAAATAAAAAATTATAAATATAAAAGTAAATAAACAACATGGTTGATTTTGTATTCAGCCTTAGGAGCCCGTTGACTTGTCAGTAACGAGGTTATTGTGACATTGTCAGTAAATAAAGGTTAGAAAAGCAAAACGGTAAATTCGATGTAGAGATGTGTCATGAGAATGTTCTCAAGGGAATATTTCCGGAGAACGGTAAATTACCGAGAATATTTCGCAGCATAAATTCTCGAGAATTTATGATTTTAGAAAAAAATGTAAATTACTAGAAAATTACCGAGAATATTTCCGAGAACGAGAATGTTCTCGGGAAAATTCATATTCTCGGAGAATTTATGAGAATTTACGGAAATTTAAAGTAATTTATTGTAATGCCGCCATTGTATCATAGATGGAGCTTGGGGCATCTTTATCTTTATTTTTCTATGTTGTTTTAAACAACTTGTTTAGACATGTTACTTTATACAATGCGTTTCTAAGTTGTGTTTTATTTATAAATAAAGTTACTCGAAAACAATGGAAATAAAAATTTAATGTGTCTTTATTTTGACTAAGATGCGTAATCACGTTAGTTTACAATTTAAATATTTTCTAAATTAGGTATTGTGTGTGCAGTGCTATCTCTTTAATTTTTCAGATAAAATTATTGGAAAAACTACTTTGGGTAAAAAAATATGTTCTTCCAATTTATGCAATCAAACAAAACATAAAATTCTCCAACATATAAAATAAATTGTCCAAAATTTCCGATAAATTCTCATTTTTCTCGGAGAATATTTCCCAATAATAAATTCTCGAGAATGTTCCATCTCTTTATTTTTTCAGATAAAATTATTGTAAATACTACTTTTGGTAAAAAAATATGGTCTTTCAGTTTATGCAGTCAAAACATAAAATTCTCCAATATATAAAATAAATTCTCCAAAATTTCCGATAAATTCTCATTGTTCTCGGAGAATATTTCCCAAAAATAAATTCTCGAGAATGTTCCATCTCTAATTAGATGTATCGCACATCTTTGGCCATGTCTACTATGCATATGGGAATCGGCGATGTTTTCTTTTATTTACGACATCCCACGTATACTTAAAGTCTAAGTACTAACGTACCGAGGCCGTCTGAAAAGAAGGGAAATGTAGTCTATTGACACGGGATTTAAAGGACTGGAAGGGAAAACATCTGCAGGCCATTTGTTTCATAATCTGGAGACCCTAGGTATGAACGAGCCAGAGAAGTTCTTGGCGTGACAGAGAGCACGACTGGGGTTTGGAGGTGTTGAACTGAACAAGGTTCTTCGCATGCCAGTATGATTAATGGAAGATCTTGGGAAAGGGACAGGTGTATAGATCTGCTTCTATTATCCAGCTCTTGATTCGAGACTTGTCTGGAAAAATTAGTATTGGAGTGAAGAGTACTATCATCAGCATAAATGTGGATGGGATTGGTGGAGAGAGCAGGTCATTAATGTGAAGAGATAGGGTTGGTGCCAGGACTGAGCGGCATGCCATACTCAGTCAAAGGCCTTGGAAATATCAAGAGCAACAATCTGAGATTCGCTATGAAATTCGAGAGACTTGTTCCAGTTATGTGTGACAAAGCTAAGGAGATCAGCTGTGGATCTTTGGTGACGAAATCCGTACTGTCTGTCATGGATGATTTTGTGTTTTTCTAAGTATTTTAGAATTTGCAAGTTGATCGCTTTCTCCATAACTTTGCTGACAACAGAGAGAAGAGAGATAGGTCAATAATTGGATGGAAGGCACTTGGAATCTTTCTTCGGGCCAGGCTGCACACGAGCAGTCTTCCAGCTATCTGGGAAGATACCCTTGTCACAGAACTAGAAAGCACCGTCAAGCACCGAAAAAATATATTACTTTTTCTTTATGGAGCTTTTCAATAAACGTGTGTTTTTTAAAGTGTTTTTACTTACAAATTATTATTAAATAAAAATGAACCAGTATAACTAGTTTTCCAGAAATATATAAATTTAAAACCTATAAATTTATAATTTCAAACAAATAAATAATGCAAAAATACCAAAATTTTAGTGGAGTATGTATATTTTTAATAACCTCAACAGAAAAATAAACAACTCACCCACATAAACTGGTTCCCGAAATTATATCTGAAACGTCCACACACCATTCTCCATTTTTCTTAATAATCTGAAGCCTTTCCAGTCGGACAATTAACTCAGGCGCAGGTCTGTTTGTCTGTTTATACATAAATGTATCGCTTGGAATAGCTTGTTCAATTTCACGGAGATTCGACTCTAACTCTGCTTTAATCGGTTGAATACTCGTACTATTGTTTTCCATAATAGCAGCCACTGACAGATCTCTGGGCTCCATTTTTAATTCTGCTACAAGACAACAATAATCGTATTACCTTAAACATAATGGAACAACAGGAGAAGTAACAAAGATAAATCGAATTTTACTCAGGAAGAACATAACTGGCAATTCAAATTAAGAAGGTTGCGCCCTCATCAGCCAATTTGCGAACTACCATGTGGGCAATGTTTTCGTTTCGTTTTTTTTTGTTCATTATTGTATTACCTGACATTTTTATCAATTCTATCGTCTAGTGAGCCTTTTTGCCCACTTAAAATCAGCTGTTTGCAGCTGTGACAACGCTGTTTGACTTAATTTCAATCGCCAATCATAACCAAATTTCAACAGAACCTAACAAAAGAAGGATAATTTGACAGAAACGGACAAATTCCGAAACTTGTTGCGTCAGAAACCATGCATGCGCTTAGACTTTATGCAGTGCAACGTTGTCACGTTTACTGTGGTATTTTCAAGGAAATTGCAGGGGGTAAAGGAAGGTCACTGCCTAAAAACGAATTTGACTCTGTATGCGTGCTAAGAAGAGTTAGGGGGATTATCATTTGTGGTACCAGATTACCTTGCGCAGTAGAATGCAGACAGGTCCTGACTTCGGAAGTTTGTGTATTCACTTTACTTGCATTGACATAGTCTTACATATAAATTTAATTTCTCTCGATACAAATATAAACAATACAGAATAGTTTAACTGTATCGTTTGTATGTAAAACAGGTTTATGATGAAGTGAACAGCATCGCTTTTTAAGTATCTTCAACTAAATGTGATAAAACAATTTTTGTAAAATCTATACCATCCCGTAGTTTAAATAAAAAAGCGTTGTGCTCAATGGCTTTAATAGGTTTACAATAAAAATTTCTTAATGCGAACAAAAAAGTTAAGAATTTAAGATAAACGCCTTATTTAACTGTATAATATGTATTAATGTTTTGCTTACTACTCAATTGTGCTAGTTGTTTTCCTGTTTTGGCCGCGATACTAAAAGAAGTTACAACTAAATAGCACTGATAAAATTATTAGGTACACATATCTACCTTTAGTGGGCTACCAGTACAGCAGTACAATTTATTTTCTTTATTTTTCTTTTACGAAGACCTTCTATACATTTACTAACATCCTCGATTATACTCCAAATATTCGTATGTAGTAAATACATATATAATAATGCATTTGAACATTCTTAATCCATTTTTCTCTCCTTGTTTACAGTTTTATATATCATCTGGTACTGTATGTATTATTTCAAAAAAAAGTGCTCATTAAGAAACCCGGGTCTATATCGATTGAAGCCCCCTCGAATTTATCATTTTTTCCTTTTGTAATAGATAGTATCAGTTCTATAAAATAGATTAAAAACACAAAATCGTTGGAGGAAGTAGAAAAGGGCAAATCAGTTATTTTTAAGTAACAGTTGCAACTGTTACCGTTATTGAAAAACAATAGTTTCAAATAATAGGTTACCGTTATTTTGTTTATTTTCAAGATTTTGCTGAATTTCATCTCATTTAACGCTTGTTTGCCGGGCGTTAGATGTAATTGCCGACCGTGCGAAAGATAATACCTCATATATTATTCATTCATTTTAAAGACGATTTGTTTCTGTAAATACATCGTGGTACATACATAATAGTGACTTACATCGCGATCTTGGTATCTCGTATGTCGCTAGTGAAATTAAAAGATTTGGTAATTATTTAGATTAGTGGAAGCAGCGAATTTTTTCATGAAATTTTGCACAGACCCTAATTTTGGGTCGTAGAACACGAATCCGAAGTCAGTTTTTGGCGGTCTCGTAAAAAAATTTTTTTTTTGCTCACCCATCCTGAGCAAAAAGGTGGTCAGGTTTGCTCAGTTTTCATTGATATAGATATATATGTATCTATATCAATCAAAACTGAGCAAACCTGACCACCTTTTTGCTCACCCAACAAATTTAAAGAAATTCATTGAAAAAGCTAACCTAAAAGTTTAAAACAAATTTTTACGAGACCGCCAAAAACTGACTTCGGATTCGTATTCTACGACCCAAAATTAGGGTCTGTGCAAAATTTCATGAAAAAATTCGCTGCTTCCACTAATCTAAATAATTACCAAAGATTTGCCATCAAGCACGAGTCTCGACTCCACCAATGTTGAGAATTAAAATCAAAATCAGTAATTGTCAAAATGACAGTTTTGGTGACATCTGTCAGAAATGGAATTAACCTTATTGTAGGTTAAAAAGATTTCTGACATTAGATGCACACATAAAGTAATGTTGGCAGTATGTCCTAAAATGGGTTAGCTAAATATTATCTAGAAATCTGGTGATAAAAACATTTTGTAATAAATAACAGTTGAATAAAATATATGTTGATAGCAACAGTAAAATTGAATATAGTTTTTGATGTGTGAAAAGAAGTAGTAGTAAAATTCTAGTAAGAAGTTCAAAGTATTGTCACAACGGGGGTTGTTGCGACTGAGACTAAGTAATAGTCTCTGGGATCGTGTGGAGGGAATGAAGTTAAAGCAGGTTATAAAAAACAGTATTTAATAATTAATCAACAATAATAACAATAAAATAAAGTTTGGCTTTAAATAAATAAAATGAAATAACAATATGTACTTACACTTACTCCTCTTACATCTTCTCTGTAAGGGCGGCTCTTCTCCCGACCAACGGGCACATGTCTTGTCTCGACATCTTAAGAACGACTACCCATCACTCTATTATGCCGTTATCGACGATCGGTGCATTGCTAGGTCAGCATACCTTGACTTACCCAATAAAGTTAAACAAAACCAAGCCGACCTTCAATGTCGTCACCAAGTTCACCGAATAACAGAGTGTCTATTCATCGTTATTTTCAAAATAATCTTTATATAAATACAGTGTGATTTTAGAAATAATTAATAAAATAATCCATGATAACATAACTATGACAGTATTAGTAAAAGTAAAAGTAAAAGTAAAATTCATGTAGCAGAGTAAATCTCAACAATCAACACGTAAACGTCGAAGCCAACAGGCTTCTAGACAATCAGGACCTAGTTAGAAGGCTGAAGAGGACCAAGCCCTTTGAACTAGTATATACTTTTAAAAAACCTAGTACAGTGCGCAAGTGTGTGAGTGCTAAGTGCCATGGCCATGAGTCACAACAGATAAACCTTTAGGACTCCATTAGGTGAACTTTAGTATATAAAGATTTTAGTTTTTAAGAATTTAGAGAAAAATTAATGGTTGGTCTTGCAGACCAGTTTTAATAATAGTAAACGCCGCAGGCTTTATAAAAAAAAGTGTTTTATTTAAAGTTATCTTAGTAATATTCTCAAAAAAGTTGAAAAAGTCTTAAATCTATAAGTATAGAACCAAGAACCCCGTTATTTTTCTGTTTTGCTCATTGCCTTTAAAAATATCTTAAATTTAAAGAGAACATAGTATCTAGCATATCTCCTTTTTATTTTATTTTGGAAAAGAATAATTAAAATTTTATGTTTTGGCAGTCTCGTAGCGTGAAGTCAATGTGACAGTTGTTTGTGAGGTTATTCCGTGATTAGAGACGATAAGGTCGATATCAATATAATCTTATTAAATTACCTTTCACATGATTTAAACGTTTAAAATAAAACTTAGCACGTTCCATGAATAGGGCACAGCAATTATCTAATAAGTCACAAATTGGAAACCGAAATTGTGGGGGGACAACTATTGGGGTATGAAAATCCAGGTTTTTATCACTGGTATATGGATTACGGTCTAAAATGGAAACTTGTATGTCTATTACAGTTGCTACCTCTGTCTTACATAATACTGCTAGAGAAATTAATGGCCTTTGCCAGAAAATTTGAACGAAGCACAGTTAGAATATTTAATTACCTAGGGAGATATCCCTCGGGTGCCTTTTAATGAACCTAATATTTACTTAAATAATCATAGGGAAAATCTCATTTATCAATACTTTGCTAATTTGTTATATAGGTGTGTTCATCAAGCTAGAACAATAATTATATTTTTAGATAAGAATCAATGTCCAATAAAACTTTATTTTTATATGTAAGTAATTTACCAGCTAGCAAAAATCTGAATATTAACAATAAATTTGTCTCATTGAGAAACAGTGTTTTGCTCTGTCATTAACGAATAATACTAATAATATTGTATGGCCAACTTTGGAAATCTCTGCATTTAAAGATTCTTGTTAATTCCTGCAAAAACTTCTTATTACTTTTGCTGTGTAAAATAGCTAAGTATTTTCTTAATAAATTTAATAATTTATATGTTTTTTCTTATTTTTTAAGAATTATTATAGGACAGTTCCAGTATTTTATTGGGATATTTTAGCCTACATTTACAGAGTAATAATTACACTAGAGATACAGTGTTAAAAATCTTTCAGGGATGCTATTCACTATTCTATAAAAAAAATAGTACAAAATGAATTTTTTAAAATACAGCAATACAGATATTAATAAGCTCTTGTTTTATTCAAACACGATTTGTATTAAACCACTTGAAACAGGTAGATAATAAAGTTCAACATGTAAATATTCCCCTAAGCCGGAAAAATTTACAGGAAAGTACTAACTAGCTCATATCGAGGAATAAGAGATCATTCTTCAAACCCACCTTCGTGATGTGGAAGCAGTGACTTTATATGAGAATTTTACGAAACTGATTTAATTTTTAGACTTACCAGATTCATTATTTGTCATTTCTTTATCCACGCATGTAAAGAAATCAGTCTCTTCAGGGTCCGTACCTTTCAAATGGTGCCCCTTTAAATTTTCGTTCTGATTTGTCTGACAATCCCGCACATGGTATTGGTACGTTTGTTTTTCTTGATTACTACCACCAGTCGATATACTACAACAAAGAGTAAAACGAAATGTGTATTAATATAAAAGTAGATAAGAAATTTATACCCGTGGGTAAAAGAACCGTACACTATCTGACAGTCCAAGTTACAGTTTCCTAAGAACGTCCACTAAGATGTTACAGACCTCGCAGAAGTTTTATCAACGTTTTGGCTTTAATTTATATTCGTGAGTATTTTGAGATTTTAGGTTTATTCTCCGTTAGTTTCATTAACCATGGTTAATTGTCACATATTACGCCTGTGAAACAGGATATGTTGCATATGATACAAAGTTTAGAATTTATCACAGTTTTCCAATTTCTTCTTTTAATGCGCCTTGTATCCTTCTAGAATCTTTTAGAATTCTCCAGTACCAGCAGAAGAGTTATTTAAAGGATCCAGATCGGCTTTCGATGTTGATTTTCTATTGATTTTTAGGAACGCGTCGACTAGACAGTAAAGGGGTTATTCCATAGATATCACATATGGATCGTGTTATGCAAGAGGGATCTAACCCACAGTATGAGCAATTTTGAATTATACACATTTTTACATTAATATACTGTGGTGCCATCTTTTAAACATAACCGGGGTTCTGTTGTAGCTTTCTAGAATTTAAAATTGAATATTACAATAATCATTGTTTCTGCAACCAACGATTTGCAATTCGCAATAAAGTTCGAAACATCTTGGCACGCAAGACTAAACTGCAATTAACAAAGTCAAAATTGCAATATCGAACCAGGCTGTTTGGATTACCCACATATTATTCATTATCTATAATAGACAATAAAACATAAAGATCCAAGTGGCTTTGAAGTATTCTGTCAACTGTTATTCAGTGTTGCCATTTCTGCAACAAGGAACCAAGCCACATGATTCCCTATTTCTGAACCGCATCTGGCTTAAAGTGAGAAATTTAGTTTCGCAAGAACGGATCAAGGGGTTTGAATCTCTATTACGTTATTGGTTGCACGCATTTCCCGCCAGAAATAACCGTCACCGTTGTTTTCGCGCAGTTATTACTTTGCAGTGCATAAGCATAGATCAGTGAGTTTGAACAAGGATCATATTAATTCTAAGGGAAACCAGATCCTTGCTAAAAAGTTTTTGGGCTATAAATACAGTTATCCAAATAAATGCCATGAAAAGATTACAACTAGCGAACCGGAGAAAGAATATCAAAATTTTTTGGGAAACTGCAGATTACACAGCTCAAAATGCGAATATTACGGCATGCATTCAAGAAAAACCAGTCAAAAGAAAATACAAAGTCGCATCAGAATCTGGAAGGAATTTCAGTAGGTGTTACACTATAAAAAAAACAAGTGGTATGCCGCGATATGTTTGTAAAGACGTACGGTTTGACAACGAAATGAATTGATACACCTTGGGTAAAAATGCGATCGAGTTCTTTTATTGATAATAGGGGAAAGCATTTTAATCGAAGGAAACTTGATCCTGTTACCAGGGTCTCTATTATGAATTACATTAGGAGTTTCCCAAAATACCAGTCTCATTTCTGTAGAGAATCAATGAAAGGAAATAGGCAATACTATCCATATTATTAGACCCGCACTACACCAGCTGAATCCGTCCAGTGTATGGGCGAAAAAATACGTTTGAACGCATTTCCCGCCAGTCGGCTTTTTAAAAGCACGCGCCGTAGAGGCACGCGCACTCGGGTTTTATTAGTTTAGCAAAAGTGGGTGAACGACAACTCGGCGATCAGAACCGGGCCGACGCCATTTGAATTTTGTACTTCTGGGTGAAAATGAAATATGTTTATTTGTGAGCTTTTGATATTATTTAGAGATTCATTCGCTGAGTGACAATTTTTCAATGTTGGTGTTCAGTTATTTTTCTGGACAACGGTCGATCAACTAGGGTTGCCAGACGTCGGGACGCGATTTGTCCCGATTTTTAAAATTTTCTAAAAAATATATTTTTAAAATCAATAATTTAAATTATTTTATCATAAATTTAAGAAGTATAGTTTTTAGAGCATTATATACCATATTTCTTACGTTTGGATTTCATAAAAGTTTATATTTTTGCTTATTGTATGCTCTATCTGTTCATTTATTAAACACTAGTGCAAAAAAATAGCGTCCCGATTTTTTCTCCAAGTCCCGATTTCTAAGCAGCTTTTAAACGCTGTTACCCGATTTTGAAGATGTTGGATCTGGCAACCCTACAACATGTAAAGTGTATGATTGTGCTTTGCCAAAATTTGTTTTTCCCCTTTTTCTTCTAAGATGGTACTTTTTAAATTACTTTTCTTTATATTATTGAAGTATGTTGAAACTATTTTAACACCAATTTTAATTTCTGATAGTAGTATCATGCTAATCATTCGAAAATATTTTTCTTATACATCATTTAACAAAAACTTACTGAAACTTTGCTGTTTACTAGTATTGGTTTATTCCATGTTACATAAAAATAGGCCGAAACAACTTCATTTAATATCTAAATTAGCTTCCGCCCGCGACTTCGTTCGCGGTATAACGATTTTACGCCTTTACAAACTTTTAACCCCAATTTCGCCCCTTTAGGGGTCGATTTATTAAAAACTGTATAACACGTGTATAAACATTTACTTTTTTAGAGTACTTCTATGAAGTTTCGACTTCATAGGACTATCTAATATTCTTTCTCCGTACAAAGTTTGAACCCCTATTTCACCCTTTAGGGGTTGAAATTTGAAAAACCCTTTCTTAGTGGATGCCTTCGTTAAGAAATCTCTGGGCAAAATTTCAAGTTTCTAAACAGTTTAGTTAGTAACCCACACTTTATTTCCTTAAAGAAAATGTGTGGGTAACTGGTAATTTCTTCGTTTAAAAAGCCAATAGCAGCAAAAAGCTTTGAAAAAAAAAGAATGTTATATTTATTGAATGTTTTTTTACTAGTAGCCCTTGATTTTTTTTTTTCGAAAAAATAAATTACCGGTAATCGAGAATAATTACTATTTAACAAGATTGGCCGTCGAATTAACTCTGGCCATGTTTTAAATAAGAATAGGAACAAATATAAAAGCTGTTGCTTTTTCCACTTCTCACACTTTTAATAAAAAAGTGGGTAACCAAAAAACTCTAACGACCTTAACGACAGTTTTGTATAGCAAGAAAAATCCCAACAAAATAATATACCATTTTGAATAAAATCCCACTAGTGAGTTACATTTTAATCATTAATAAAAACGATAATTACATGTAATAAAAATTAGCATTTATTAAACATACTAACATACATACAAACAGATATACATACTAACAGGTGAAGTTAAATAAAAGCTTGTAAAAAGACCTTACATAGACGGCACATGTTTGTTTTTGTTTATAATACTTTGCAGAATATGTATAGGAATGGTTGATGCTTGTTACAATATTAATTTTTAGAAAATTCGCTATCGAAATCTTTTTTGTACAAGTCCTTAAGGGGGTGGGAGCTGCCCCCTAAAGCCGCGCCTGCAACCTTTTGAGGTAGACTCACGAAATTTCGTGAGTTTGGAGGTTTTATGATTTTAATAAAAATAATAATAATAATAATAATAATAATAGGTAATACTTTTGTGTCAAATTTCACAAAAGGACAAAATACATGGCCTTCCATGTCATTATAGGCCGCCGTTCCGACGGTCTATATTCCGTCCCGTCAGTGAGAAAAATGTATGTCCGTTGACAAATCGTGTTTTTCGGTAATCTCAATTTTTTTTCTCCGAGATGGTTGCAAATGGAACGTTCAAATTTTCTGGGTTAATAGAAGGATAGTGCATCTAGCTTCGATAAAAAATTAAGTTATGCAGGGTGTTCCGTTTCGGAGTTATTAAACGTCAAAGTCTTTGGCGCTTAATAAGTCGAAGCCGGAACGTCGAACAGAAAAACGGATTTGAACATAAAACTAAAGAATCTCAAATACTTTCTTTTTGCAATACATTTACCTATACCTAAAACGACTGGAAATTGGAAAAATTTGGTAAAAACTGGAAATTACGATTTTTTATGCAAATTTTTGACGGTTTTTAATTTTTTTCGGGGTCAAAATGGATTCAAATCGAAATCCCATGTGCCTTATCGGAAAGAGCTCGCCGAAATACGTGATAAACGTATTTTTTGGTTCCTTCATTCTTAATAGGAAAGGAGCAATCGATAATTAAATTTCGGTTTTTAACCATTTTTTTCATGACAACTCTACATTCGATCACTCTTTATCTTTTCTAGTCGAATTTTTTCAAGACTTTTTCAACGCTATCCCGTGGGGATACAATCAAGCTTTAAAATAAATCCCGAACGGGTGATCCAGGACGGGATTTAGGAGGCAAAAACTCATTTTTTCTATTTTTTCAACCAAAACTAATCTTTAAACGGCATTTTTATATATACTAAGTGACAAAGAAAGGTAAACACCCAGTATTTATAATTTAATTGTAATAATTTTTTGAATGCAAATTGATTTTGGGTCAAATAAAAACTGATTAAATTTTCAGCCTTATCTATGCACTATGTTGTCGTTTTTACCCGGCTATTTTACACTGGTTTGGGCTGCATGCGATTGTAGTTTTAGCAATTTTTGTTCACATTTGTGGCTTGACTGATAAAAAGTGTTTTGCAAAGTGTTGTTTTAAGGCATAATTATGCCGCGAGTGCGTAGACTTGGTCTAATTCCTCAGCTTAGTGACTTTGAGAGGGGGCGGATTGTGGGCTTACGAGAAGCAGGTCTTTTAGTTAGAGAAATTAACAGAAGAACGTTGGCAGGCATGGACCCAAGAAGCCCGTGAACACAGAGCTAGGGGCACTGGACGTCGCAGGGGAACAACCGAGCGTCAAGGTCGTCGTCTTAGACTTTTGGCTCTTAGAGACCGCTTTAGTACCAGTCGGGCGATTGCGAACCAGTGGTTTGAAGAACGCGGAAGGGTGGTTGGGATGCGTACAGTATATCGACGGATAAGAAGTTTTGGTCTTTTTTCTTACCGTCCCCATTGGGTGTTGCCCCTCACTCCTGAGCATCGACGCAATTGACTGCAATGGTGCAGAGACAGACTACAATGGAACGATGAATGGAACAGAGTGGTCTTTAGCGATGAATCCCGCTTTTGTTTGGGTATGCATGATGGTCGTGCAAGAGTAAGAAGGCGACGTGGTGAAAGACGTGATCAACAGTTTGACATGGAGAGGCATGTTCATCATATCGTGGGGGTAATGGTATGGGGTGCCATTGCATATGGTAGCAGGACACCTCTAGTCTTCATTAGAGGTAACATGACAGCGCGCCGTTACATTCAGGAAGTACTGGAACCACATGTCCTTCCATATCTGGAAACCCTCCAGAACCCTAGTTTTCAACAAGATAACGCCAGACCGCATGTAGCTAGACAAGCCCTGGACTTCATGAACCAACACCACATTAACCGCTTACCATGGCCACCAAGATCACCTGATCTGTCACCGATTGAACATGTGTGGGACATCATTGGTCGCAAGTTGTTAAACTTACAGCACCCCCCTCAGACTCTGGCAGCACTTAGACATGAGGTAGAGGTAGCCTGGAATGAGATACCCCAAGACGATATAGACCATCTTATCAGAACAATGCCCAGGCGTGTCAATGAGTGTATAAGAAACCGAGGATATTCGACACATTATTGAACTTAATTCCATTGGTGTTTATCGGATTTGGCTGGAAACCTAATCAATTATTAACCATTGTCTACTAAACATGTAAGCCAAAAATTATTAAAATATATTAAATATAAATGGGTGTTTACCTTTCCTTGTCACTTAGTATATTATCTGGTTTATTTAACACTTCTTTTTTCGTTTATTTCCTTCCCTCATCATCAGAGAACGCTCCTAAGTTATTAAAATTGCATATTTTTCGTTAAAGTTGTAAATAAAAATGTTTGTTTGCATCGGGGCAGGAAAAATTTTAAAAAGTGCATATTGTAATAGTCTGTCTTGGAATAGTTATTTACATTACAAGCTGCGAAAGCTTACTTTTAGGTGCGAGGTTTGTTTAAATAGCCGAGGCGAAGCGTAGCGTAGCCGAGGTTATTTAAACACACCGAGCACCTGAAAGGGCTTTTGCAGCGTGTAATGTATTAAACTTTTCATTCTCCCCTCTCGATTTCTTAAAACACGCACATTTAAATGAATATTATTTTGACAGTCATTAAAAAATCTGACATATTTATTGTTGTGTTACTTTTGTCACCTGGAGAAAGTGAAACATGCTACTAGCATGTTTTACTTTCACTTTTCTCTCGCGTTGCTAGGACCGAAAAGGATAATAAACGTTTGACATTACTAATTCGACATATTTTTTTCTTTGTCGTCCAGGGCATGAAAGTTTTTCATACCTAGCAACCGATCACCTAGCATGTTTTACTTTCGCTTTCGCTGGCCCTTTTAAAAGAGAAAAATATACTTTCGTAGAGGGGAGAATGAAAAATCAATTGAAGCAGCCTATCTTTACGTCGAAATTAAAATATGACCTGTCAGAATTATGCAAAAATGTCAGTTTTTGTAGTGATATTGGAAAGATCCTGGACCGATTTCGGCTTGGAATTTCCATGGAATCGGTTAAATGGACTTTATATTTTTAATTCGGGTGCATTTCATTGGACGATTTAAGCACTAAATACCAATTTTATTGATTTTTCTGAGACCACGCAAATGCATTTCAAAATCAGTTTTATACGGAAAAATGTATTAAAATATGAAGTGTCGAAATGTCGCAAAAATCCCAGTTTTTCTTGCGAGAATTTAAGGTTTCTGAACTGTTTTCGGCTTGAAAAATACCGGCCAACGCTTCTATAGACCTTCCAGTGTGAATTCCGGAACATATAATTTGAAGAATTACGCATTAAATACCATATTTAACGATTTTTCGATGACGCAACAAAGCATCATATAAAGGTTTTATTCCATTAGGTAGTACTCGTATACGGGGTATATCACAATGACGAGTCTGATTTAAATTTTGCTTAGATTTGTTATTAATTGAGAACGGCTTATTCGATTGAAACGATTGATGTGGCAATCGAATGGCAAGGAAGTAAGCTATTTTCTTATTTCAAAATAATTTCGACATTTCGTTGGCATGACGACGAACAACTAGCTATTTTCGTTATTTATTGAGTTGGAGAGTTGAAATTTGATATATGGGAAGAATTCGGTCAATCATTCAAAATCATATATGTAAAATTTTGATTCGCGTGGTTTCTATAGCAACGATTAAGGATAAAGTTGACAATTTCAAACTCACGCACGACTTATCTGATTGAAACGAGAAACGAGGCAATCGAAAGGCAAGGAAGTAAGCTCCTTTTTTATGTGAAAATAATGTTGACGTTTGGTTACCGTGACGACGAGCAATTTGCTATTCCCGGTATTTATTGAGCTGGAGAGTTGAAATTTGATATCTGGGAATTGGAATGGGAATTCGGTCAATCGTTCAAAAATATATCTGTAAATATCGATTCCCATGGTTGGCATAGCAACGATTAGCGATACGGTTACGAAAGGCGGTCTATTCTGCATCATCAGTCCGAAGGAGTGTGATATCTTCCTTAATGCATGCTCTAGAAACACGAATTTTTCAGGGCATGACAATGATGATATTACCGACATTATAGAGCCCCCTCGGGGGCGATTAGGCGGTCTACGCATACTAGTTCTACTACGACTGTTTAATGCAGAATTCCCAGTAAGAAAAATTAAGCGTAGTACGAAAAAATCGTGGTTTACTGGGGGGCTAAAAACATCTTCCAAAAACCTTCGATCTCTGCATGTCATTAGAAAGTATACTGATTGCCCTGTCTTTCACCAATACTTCACTGACTATCGCTCTCTGTCCGTAAACTGACTAATGTTGCTAAGCACAATTATTTTTCAGATCGTTTAGATCAGTCCGCTAATAAACAAAAAGAAAGTTGGAGAATTGTCAACGATATCCGTCAAGTCATCGTTCGGCCTCCGACTCAGATCTTCAACCTGATAAGATTAATAACTATTACTGCAGCGTAGCGGAGAACCTTACACGGGGCCTTAGTCCCTTGGTAGATCCAGTAACTTTTCTATCAGGCATATCCATTCAAAGTTCTTCTATTTCGCGCCCACAGACCTGTATGAGCTGAAAGAAGCAATATTTCCATCAGAAATAAGAATACTTCGGGTGACGATGGCTTATCTGCAAAGATTTTCTTAAACATGCCTGATTTACCATTACAAATTCTCGCCCAGGCTATTAATGCCTCTTGGGAAGCAGGTCGTTTCTCACCGTGTCTGACTACTGCTAAGGTGATCCCCCGACACAAGGACGGAGACCTGAATGATCCCTCTAACTTCCGACCAATTTCTCTCCTGTCCACTTTATCCAAAATTATAGAGAAGTTGGTTAAGCAGCGGATGACCACGTTTCTGAGTGTACACTGTGTTCCTAGCGGATGCCAGTTTGGCTTTCAGCGAAACACCAGCACCAATGAGGCAATGTTTAACTTATTACAGGAATTGTATTTTCGGATCAATGGTGGGGGAGCGTCGGCAGAGGTCTTCTGTGACCTGTCGAAAGCATTTGACTGTGTTAACCATGAGATTCTGCTGCGGAAGCACTATGGCTTTAGAGGTGTGGCCCTGTCTTGGTTTGAATCCTACCTGAGCGGGCCGAGGCAACGGGTAGTGGTAGGTTCTGATTACTCAGCGCATCAATCCATCAATTGGGAAGTGCCTGAGGGTTCAGTTCTGGGACCTCTACTCTTTCTCCTATATATTAATGACCTTGCTAACTTAAAGATTGATGGTAAATTTACCATGTTCGCCGATGACACCACCATTTTATGGCACTGTTCTGATGTTGCTTCCCTAAGTAACGCTGTGTCCTCCGATTTGGGTAATAAGGTGACCACAAGCACGAGGAATATTTATTTATTTATTTATACATTGAACACCACCGAATTACAAATTCCAAATGGTACACTTACAATTAAAACTAGCTTAGAACAACAAGCATAAAAGGTTGGTTACAAACTGTGAATACAACAAAAGGATAAATAACAGTATGCTACACTGCGCCAAACTTCAAGTACCGCTTCAGAGCATCCAGGGATATGTTGAAGATGTCGATGTGAGAGAAGAATCTGTTGTAGTTGTGCAGCAGGAGGTCAACGAAATCACTGAGCCTATAATTGGTTCTGTGACGCCTCTCAAAAAATAACCGGGCGTGTCTCGTTCGTCTTGACGGAACTGAGATCAGAACACCCGCCAGTAGATCACTGCAGTCCGTCATCCCGTGGATCAGCCTGTGAAGATACAACAGCTGCGCGTCTCTTCTTCGCTGCTCCAAGGATTTTAAACCACAGAGGAGTAGTCTGGTGTCGCACGTTAGGTCCTGGTGTGGGAGGTGCAGTTTGAATAAAATATATTTGGTGAACTTATTTTGAACTCGTTCGATTCCCGCTTTATGAAGAGCGTAGTATGGTGACCACACAGCTGAGCAGTATTCAAGTATGCTTCTCACAAGACTGTTGTAGAGAACCTTGATCGATCCTGTGTCGATATTCTAAACGAGGTCTCACTAGTCTCCCATATAAAAGACAAATTGCACCAAAATCTCGAAAATTAGCACCACAGCTTTCAACAAAACCCAGCATTTGTAATGATTCTGACACAATCCTGACACAATGTGCGGGCCAAAACCCAGCGCGGCGTCAAAATTCACTCCGAGGTCTCTAATATCAGAATCAGATACTCTACTCAATACTACATTCCCTAAGGTATGACTAGCTCGAATTTAAGCTTGAATTTTATATTTAGAACTTTCTTTTGACGTATGCAAGTGTGTTTATACATGTTGGCATCAACAAGTAATATACATATACATATATATATATATATATATATATATATATATATATATATATATATATATATATATATATATATATATATATATATATATATATATACAGGGTGGTGCAACCAAGATGGGGTGGACGATATTAATGACGGTGAGGAATTTCAAAAAAAATTGTTTTGGATATTATCGATAGTCAGACACGCTATGTTTTAAAATTATAGCCTTAATACAGGGTGGTCCAAAAAACTTGTGGCGAACCAAACTTGTATTTTTTTAAATGGGACACCCGGTATATTATTGTTCCAGTTGATTCTCCTGGTCGTTACGATCATTTTGATATAGGGGTTATTGGGTCTAAAACTTATAGGAAGAGAATGGGAGGCGGTTAAAGTTGAAAAAATGCTCACAGTTCGGCCATTTTTTAAAGAAATTTGAAACAGGTATGGAAAAACCAAATATTCCATAAAACGTTACATATCATTGAATACATTAATCACTTGCAATTTGTTTAAAATTATTCACTGTTATACAGGGTGATCAAGTTTTGCAAATACGCCCTGGACTCATTTTTTTTAAATGGAACACCCTGTATATCTTATTTTCATGTTAAAGATAACATTACGAGCTTTCAAAAAATACCATACATGATGCCTTTCTGACCAACAGTTTTTTAGTAAACTAGCCGTGAAAGCAAAGTTTCTTCATTCTAATACGATTATACTGAATTTACGTTGTTTATTATTGAAATGAAACAAAAGATTGACGAACTTGTCAAAGCTACTGCCACATAATCCATTATTTACAAGTTAAGTGTAGGTGGCCCAATAATTATGAGGTAAGAAAACTGAGACCCGAAACTTTTACATGTTTATTAGAGATATTTCAAAAAACAGAAAATATTGTTTTTAGGAAATGTAAAGTAATTAATAAACAAAGATAATCAGTTATCAGTATTATTAATAGTGTAAGGAAATTAATTAAGCAAAAACAGAACATCTTTTCAAATTAGTTAGGTATGTACTTACTTGTTTATATTAAATTAGGTTTACAAGTAAGTACATACCTAAATAATTTGAAAAGATGTTCTGTTTTTGCTTAATTAATTTCCTTACACTATTAATAATACTGATAACTGATTATCTTTGTTTATTAATTACTTTACATTTCCTAAAAACAATATTTTCTGTTTTTTGAAATATCTCTAATAAACATGTAAAAGTTTCGGGTCTCAGTTTTCTTACCTCATAATTATTGGGCCACCTACACTTAACTTGTAAATAATGGATTATGCGGCAGTAGCTTTGACAAGTTCGTCAATCTTTTGTTTCATTTCAATAATAAACAACGTAAATTCAGTATAATCGTATTAGAATGAAGAAACTTTGCTTTCACGGCTAGTTTACTAAAAAACTGTTGGTCAGAAAGGCATCATGTATGGTATTTTTTGAAAGCTCGTAATGTTATCTTTAACATGAAAATAAAATATACAGGGTGTTCCATTTAAAAAAAACGAGTCCAGGGCGTATTTGCAAAACTTGATCACCCTGTATAACAGTGAATAATTTTAAACAAATTGCAAGTGATTAATGTATTCAAGGATATGTAACATTTTATGGAATATTTGGTTTTTCCATACCTGTTTCAAATTTCTTTAAAAAATGGCCGAACTGTAAGCATTTTTTCAAATTTAACCGCCTCCCATTCTCTTACTATAAGTTTTAGACCCAATAACCCCTATATCAAAATGATCGTAACGACCAGGAGAATCAATTGGAACAATAATATACCGGGTGTCCCATTTAAAAAAATACAAGTTTGGTTCGCCACGAGTTTTTCGGACCACCCTGTATTATGGCTATAATTTTAAAACATAGCGTGTCTGACTATCGATAATATCCAAAACAAATTTTTTCGAAATTCCTCACCGTTTACTCACAATCGTCCACCCCATCTTGGTTGCACCACCCTGTATACAGGGTGGTGCAACCAAGATGGGGTGGACGATTGTGAGTAAACGGTGAGGAATTTCGAAAAATTTTTTTTTGGATATTATCGATAGTCAAACACGCTATGTTTTAAAATTATAGCCATAATACAGGGTGGTCCGAAAAACTCGTGGCGAACCTAACTTGTATTTTTTTAAATGGGACACCCTGTATATAATTGTTCCAATTGATTCTCCTGTTCGTTACGATCATTTTGATATAGGGTTTATTGGGTCTAAAACTTATAGTAAGGGAATGGGACGCGGTTAAAGTTGAAAAAATGCTCACTGTTCGGCCATTTTAAAAAAAAATTTGAAGCAGTTATGGAAAAACCAAATATTCCGTAAAACGTTACATATCCTTGAATACATTAATCGCTTGCAATTTGTTTAAAATTATTCACTGTTATACAGGGTGGTCAAGTTTTGCAAATACGCCCTGGACTCATTTTTTTTAAATGGAACACCCTGTATATTTTATTTTCATGTTAAAGATAACATTGCTAGCTTTCAAAAAATACCATACATGATGCCTTTCTGACCAACAGTTTTTTAGTAAACTAGCCGTGAAACCAAGGTTTCTTCATTCTAATACGATTATACTGAATTTACGTTGTTTATTATTAAATATCTAGCATTAGGAGGCCATGACACCATCATAAATGAAACAAAAGATTGGCGAACTTGTCAAAGCTACTGCCACAAAATCCATTATTTACAAGTTAAGTGTAGGTGGCCCAATAATTATGAGGTAAGAAAACTGAGACCCGAAACTTTTACATGTTTATCAGAGATATTTCAAAAAAACAGAAAATATTGTTTTAGGAAATGTAAATAAATTAATAAACCAGCTAAAAAAAGATAATCAGTTATCAGTATTATTAATAGTGTAAAAAAAAAATTAATTAAGCAAAAACAAAACATCTTTTAAAATTACTTAGGTATGTACTTGTAAACCTAATTTAATATAAACAATTAACAAAGCTCATATAAGGTGTTCAACTAAACCACCATTTTGCTGAAGGCACATTTCGAGTCTATCCATAAATGAAAGTTTCACTTTTCTCAAAGTCTGTTCTGAAATGTTGCGAAAACTGTTTGTTATTCTCGTCTTCATATCTTTCAGTGTGGTTGGAACCTCTTTATAGATTTTTTCTTTAACATGCCACCATAGAAAAAAATCTAGTGGTGTTAAGTCGGGTGATCTGGCTGACCACTTAACTGGTCCACCTCGCCCAATCCAACGATCTGTCTTCCAATTATCGACAAAATATCTTACATTCAATATTCAATATCTTTATTCATGTCATTACACAAAAATAGTGTTCACACAAGTCATAAAAAGTTAAAAGTAAATACAGTTAAAAGTTACATTCAATTAAAATACACTAGAATAAAATCAAGCAACGCTACAACAAAACTTATTTCACTAACAAGAAATTGACTCGTGTCATAGAAAGCGTTTTTTATTAGAAAATTGGCCATCCTTTTACTAAACTGTCCCACTGGTAGGTCTCTCACCGCAGGAGGGAGTCTATTGAAGAATTTTGGTCCAAAAAAACTCGGTCCGTTCTGTGTTCTTTTTAAACGACATTGATTTGATAAGACGTCATTCTTATGGCGTGTGTTGTAATCATGTACATCTGACTGGGACAGTAGAGTGTTTGTGCCGGTTGTCCATCAATCCCCCCACTCTTCACCCCACCAAATCCCCCCACTCTTCACCCCACCAAATCCCCCCACTCTTCACCCCACCAAATCCCCCCACTCTTCACCCCACCAAATCCCCCCACTCCTCTCCCCTCTCCTCTCCCCTCTCCTCTCCCCTCTCCTCTCCCCTCTCCTCTCCCCTCTCCTCTCCCCACTCCTCTCCCCACTCCTCTCCCCACTCCTCTCAGGAGCTTCCAAATGAGCTTTCAAAACTATTCCTCCTACCAGCTTTTCCCCACACCACTTTTATTGCTATAAATTCTCAATATTTACAGTATTTAACACAATTCAGATCATGTCTGTAGCAGTCCCTATTGATCTCTCCTGGGACGCAGAACATTACGAAAGCTATAATCCACAAGACTACATAGAAAACAATTTAATAATAATAAATCCACCTCCCAACCTATCTAAGGGTGCTAAAAAAAAGTTTCGAACTGGACAGATAAAGAAAGTTCAAGAATTGGAAACAGAAAAGGAAAAGACTGAAAAGAAAGAAAAACTATGTCTTGCCCAACAGCAAATGTAATGTTTAGTCATGTAAGCGGAAAGAAAACCTTGCAGGATTTTACTACAGATGAACTAGAAATGTTACCTTTGGAATATCTAATTAATTATGCAGATCCTTTGGAACTCTTGGATGTATGGGGGAAATTACCAATGTCTTATAAATCAAGTTTTGATCTTCAAATTAAATTGCCATGTTTTATACATTACAATCGTCCTGACTGGAGCACACAATTCGATGGTCCTCCTGTATCTCAGAAATCATGTTTCATGTGCAATAGAAACATAAAGTAGAATAATGTAGATAAACTCACTGTTATTTTTTCAAAAATAAACCTGTATTTTAATAAATGAATTTTTCATAAATGTCAAACAAGTAATTAGAAGTATTATTCATTAATCCACCTATCACCAATCACCCTACCAAATCCCCCCACTCTCCATACCCCACCGCTACTTCCAATCCATATTTAAAGCTATAACAAAGCATTTTTGCGGTTAGTTATGTATCCTAAGTGGTTCAGTATTACTACATATAACTTTAGTGTTTTATCAAGGTGTCGTTGTTTAGTTTGCAAAAACCTAATTGTTAAGAGTAATAGTGCTTGTATACAGTATAATTGTTGTGAGCTGAGACCAGTGAAAATATCTGAAGAAATGTGTTGACTTTTATAAAAGAAGAAAATGCTAAAACCTCAACAGAAAATAAAAGTGTTGGAACTCCAATATCATCTTATTAAAGTAAAATACAGACTTTTTCAGAAAAATTATGGTAGTGAAATACTAACATTGTATGATGAAGCTATTATTTTATGTGATAATCTACTAAAGGAATCTATAACAGTTAAACATTTTAATGATCATTTGATGATAATAAATTTGGGATTAGATTCACATAAATCCTATAATGTAATGAGAAGAATGATTGCTGAAGAATAAAATCCATTACAACGTTAAATTCATACAGTTCGTCTTCTCAGTTCATTTGTGATTTTAGAGAAGCACTATGAAGAAGGTTACATTTAACGAAAATATGAATAAAATCCATGTATTGTTTGCATGGAAGTTTGCTTACAAAGCAGCACGTGAGAGTGATTATGAGCAGTATGTATTGGATCGCTACCGCTTTCAAAATAGACTTCAATATGCTGAGAACCTCCTAAAGGATGTTTTGGATGAAAATTATAGGAAGAAAATATACAATGAACGTTTTAAATAATTTTTGTTTTATTACAACCAATTCAAGCTCATATCCTCCCACCTCGACCATGTGGTCTTGACTTGCAATACTGAGTGGGGGAATATCTATAAATTTATACGCACACGGTTTCTAAAACATTAGTTGCTAGAAATAATACATAAATATGATTCAAAAACGAAAGCTGGTTGGTAGCAGAAAATCGGTGAAAAAGCTTAAACAAGAAGACAGAAGCAGATGCCCTGTTTGTTTATATTCCATGAGAAGAGAAGAAATTTGCACACCCAATTCGTGCACACACAAATTTTGTATAAAGTGTTTAACAGAGTGGACGAAAACAAACGCACATTGTCCTCTTTGCAGAAGATTCTATTTCTCAATTGTTTTAAAAGAGACTAAGGAAAAGATTCTTGTGAAGAAAAATGACAGTGCTGATCAAGCTCTAGTGATATTGTTGTATATAAGTGACATGAATTTAATATAGGTATATCAGAAGTAAATAAAACCATGTTGTTAAATATAAAGTTTCTTTATTTTATTTTATTATATTACATCTTTTTTTAATATCCAAGAATTGTGTGATTTATCCATTCCCAACCATTTAACATAAACTTTATCTCCCTTTCTTCTTAGCACCTTTTCCACGAGATACACGTTTGAATGTTTGACTTTCTGCAACTCCGGTTCATAAAAACTACCTAAAATTATTTCATTTTTGTCATCTGTCAGCAAATATGTTCTTGGGTTGGTTAATTTAATTTCTTTAATTTGAAAAATTTCATTTGACCAGTTTGGTGTATAGCCCTTTTGAAAAGCCTCCCTGTATTTACTAACCCTAACATAATCCCCTTGTTTAAATTTTGATTTTCTGGGATCAATTGTTTTTATATTATTATAAGTTGATTTTAGAACATCTTTTTCATTTTCTTCATTTATATCTATAGGTTTTAATCCTGTTGTTCTATGTTTAGTTGTATTATACTTAAAAACAATATTATTTAGGATATCCAACCATTTATAATTGCCTTGCAAGCTAAACTGTTTCCACATGAGAGTTTTTAATGTTCTGTTGACCCTTTCAACAATCCCCGCTTTGATAGTGGAATATGTACTGTAGTGATTAATGTTATATTTTTCCATTAATTTATTAAAGTTTTTGTTGAAAAATTCTCTTCCTTGATCTGTATGTATGTTAGTTGGAGTAGTTTTCGCAAGCTTTAAAATTTTTTCCATAGCTAAAGTTACTTCCTCAGCAGTTTTTCTTTTAACAGGTTGAACCCAAACATATTTGGAAAATGTGTTTATAACAACTAAAATATATCTATATCCTTTATTTAGTTTTGCATAAGGTATCATTTCCACCAAATCAGCTTGCCATAAATCGTTTAAATTTTTAATAATAACCCGTCGTCGTCTAAAATTTTTTCTAGCAGGTTTATGTAACTCGTTGACTAGATCTTCCTTGATGTTAGGTTGTGCAGACATGATAATTAAATGTTTAGTTTGTTACTTCTACAGGACATTTTATTAACAATTCACCATAAAAATCTTCTAAATGACTACCTTCAGGACGATGAAAAGAAAGAACATCCCCTTTCTTTAACCGAATACCTACAGGGTCGGTGATCTTTTTTCCGTTAATTTTTAAGAAAACATATTTTTTCGGGTATTCTCCAGAAATTATAGTAGCAGATTCCATAGGAAAAACATATGTAATTCGTTTGTCTTGTAATAAATGGTAAACTCTATCGGATAGAGAGTAAATTCCCATGAAGGGTAACACCAAATTATACCAAAGTTTAACTGCACTAAGGTCAACAACTTTTATAATGTTATGTTCTTCAGATGAAAATTTATTATCCTTGCCAAAGATGTGGGAACCAAACTTGTCAATAGACATGGTTGTTGCCAGCGGTAGAATAAGGAATAAACATGTGAGAATTAGTATTTATTTAATTATTTTTGCTTCTCTTAGTTCTTCTAAAATCGATATTATTTCATTTTGATGACCAGTATGTCCTGCCATTTGCGATGACATCAACAATTTCAATCTATCTATGATTTCGTTTGGATCGTCATAATAAACGTAATCTAATTTCTTTTTTGATAAATTTAACATAGCTCCCCCCTTTCCACTTTTTGTAGACAGATTTCTTGTAGAACGCGGTCTTTGTGGAGGTAACAAACGTGAAGTGCTTGGTAGAACTGCACGATAACCTGTCTCTGTTGTGCTTCCACGTTTTAATATACCTTTTTGTAATAAGTAAGGTTTAACTATTGTCAAGTATTTAATGTCGGTCGAACCTTGAATTTGACTATTAGGATCAAAATTTCGTCTATATGCATTTGTCCTATTCAAAACATCCATATAATTTTCCATATCATTTGATGTATAACCAACAGGTTCTTTTTTAAAAAGAAGCTCATACAATCCAGGTGTTCCCTCATACCTAACTCCTTCAACTTTAAAATCTTTTCCTATGAAATCCACCACAGAATTAGCAATCTTATATTTATCTGCATCAACATCATGGCTAAACCCATATTTGTTATCAAATTTGCCTTCCGTGTCTTTTATTAGCCCATCCACGAAAGGTCTTAGAAGTGAATGATATGCTTCCAAATATTCTTCATAAGCAGGTGTTCTTGTTAATTCTAAAACATCTTGTCGCAACTCACTTATAGTTGGTTCAATTGTTGTTTCAGGGCTTGATTCTCCTGTACGAGACTGTTGCGAATCTTCAAAAAATACTTCTTCATCTCCTAAAAGTGAGGGCATGTGTGTTGAAAGATATTTACTATATGCATTTGATTTCCTTTGATTAACCTCTGGCGTAGGAAATTGAAATTTTGGAGTCGAAACTAATTGTGGTGAATATACTTCTTTTTTAATGAACGGTTCTGTTTTAATTGTCTGAATTAACTCATGCAAAGGTTGAGTTATTGGTTTAAATTCTTTTTCCATACGAATTTCTTTATCAGATAAATCTGATTTTAAAGCTTTATACTTTTGTCTAACGGCTTGTCTAGTTTTTACCAACTCTTTCGCTGTTTTTTCGTCCATCTTTACAAAAGGTGGGTTGTATACTAGAAAATTATCGTTGTGTCAGAGAGTTATATAGTGGAAATAAAATTATCAAATCCTTTTCTATAGCGACCATCATTAAATTGGCAGTCTTTGTCAATAACGACAAAGTCATATTTATGTTTCCAACACATTGAACACAAGTTTTTAAACTCCTGAAAGCTCATGTCACCATTTACATGATCATCATATATATGTTTCAAGTTTGTAGCATCCTGTTGAAAAATTACCAAGAGGTTGGCATTATCACGTATAAGTTGTTTAGGGATTGATGAATATGTTTGACACAAATAAAAACAATCTGTATTTTTATGACGTCCGAAACAAAAATAATCCCTCATAAGACTTTGATCAGTGCATACTATATCATCAAATACAATCAATGAATTTGGTTTTATTTCAGTGGGTGAAACAATATCCTCAGCGTTCGATGATTCAAAATAACCAATAAACTTTAGTGGAGCAAAAAGCCTTTTTAGATATTCATATTTTGATTGATATAAGGATTTTGAGTACACATATATGTTTTCAAATCTTAATCCATTAGGGTGTGTTATAAGAGAAATCATAACATTTGTCTTCCCACAACCCGATGGTCCTACTATTAAACATCTTTTACAGTTTCCACCAAATAATTGTCCATGTTTTCGATAATTATCATGACATAAATCAAAATTTTTTATCGGTAAAGAAAAATCTTGTTTTTTGATCTTCATTGTTTGAACATCACTATTTAAGTAAGGTTATTTGCGTTTTTAAATCATTTATATATAATGATTAGACATAATAATAATGTCATTCACTGCGTGGAAGGACAGAGAACAGGTAGTGGTTTATTAAATACTCTTATTAATAAATTACCAGTAGAGCTCCATATTCCTTCTTATAACTTTTGTGGGCCTGGTACAAAGTTAAATAAAAGGCTCGCCCGAGGTGATAAGGGAATTAATTTATTAGACGAAGCTTGCAAAGAGCACGATATAGCATATTCGGTATATTCCGATTTAAAAAACAGAAACGAGGCAGATAAAGTATTAGCTAAAAAGGCATTTAATAGATTTAAAGCTTCAGATTCAAATCTAGCCGAAAAACTGTCATCCTTGGCTGTGGCCGGAATCATGAAAGCAAAAACAAAACTCGGTATGGGAATAAGAAAAAGAAGTCATAAACGCAAGAAAGGAGGTCAAATATCCTTTAACCAAGGTGTAAGAAAAGCACGTGAAGAGCTGGTTGGAAAAAAGTTTGCTAATATAAGAAATGCTGCCAGCACAGCTTTATCATCCATTAAAAAATTAAAAATAAAAGAACCTAAACAAAGAATTATTCCAATTCCAAAAACTGGTGGAATTTTACCTTTAATACCTATTTTTGCTGGTTTATCTGCTCTAGGAGCCCTAAGCGGAGGCGCTGCTGGCATTGCGCAAGCAGTAAATTCTGCCAAAAATGCACAGAAGAAGTTAGAAGAACAAACAAGACACAACAAAGAAATGGAAAAAATATCGATAGGGAAAGGGCTTTATTTAAAACCTTATAAGCAAGGGTGTGGTCTATATCTTAAACCATATTCAAAAAACTGTTAAATTTGCTACCTCGCCGACCTTTGACAAATATAGATTTATTAAAGTATGCAAAAATATTAAAGTTGCAACATTTTAGAGGTGTCTTTATGAGAAACAAGTTACCCAAAAAAATAAAAAAATATGAAACCGGTATTATAAATTTAGATGATGATATGGGGGAAGGCACTCACTGGACAGCGTATGTTAAAAATAATAATAACATAATTTACTTTGATAGTTTTGGAAATTTACGACCACCAAATGAAGTTATAACTTATTTCTATAGCGATGGTAGCAACAACAATATTAAATATAACTATGAGAAATATCAATCTTTTAATACCTCAACTTGTGGACAGTTATCATTACAGTTTATTTATAATAATACGTAACTGTGTTTCCATTTTATTCTTATTTCGACCATCATGTCGTTTACTATAGCTCTTTCCACAAATTCAGCTATACTTCAAGCAGATTTCCATCCACCTATTTACTTAGATCCTAACACTTCCTACGTTGTCGGACTTACCAACTTTGAAACTTTTAATGCAATACCAAATATTGATAAAAGTAATAATAAAGTATATTTTGGAAAAAATAATGAATTTTTAACAATTCCTACGGGAAGTTATGAAATGGACGATGTTAATAAATATTTACAGACTGAATTTCAAAAAAGAAATATTTCATTTCACCTCTATGCAAATAACAACACATTAAAATCAACAATAAAGTCTACTACAGATATTATTTTTAAAGATGGAACAATAGGAAAACTTTTGGGTTTTAATAATGGGATAATATCTGGTGATGGAGTTCCAAGAACATCGCAAAATCCAGCAGAGATTATAAAAGTTAATTCTTTATGCATAGACTGCAGTATCGCAGAAGGTTCCTATCTGAACGGAAAGCCAGTACACATTATTCATCAGTTTTTCCCTAATGTTAGCCCTGGATTTAAAATAATAGAAAGCCCCCAAAATATTATTTATTTTCCTGTTACAGTAAAAGTAATAGATAAAATAACAATAAAGGTAACAGACCAAGATTTAAATATTGTTGATTTTCGAAACGAAACTGTAACAATAAGGTTGCATATAAAAGAAGTATAATGGTTATCCTTTATAATAGAAAAACCTTCAATTTACCCACAAAAATTAATAAAAACTATAAGAAGACTAAACACCGTAAACCAAAGATTAGTAGAAAGAGAAACACACAAGGGATAACACCTGAAAATATAAGCTTTTTGAAATCTCTAGGTTTAGAGGTTTTAGTATAATGGATATCCTTAACGTAGCAGAAGGTCTTTTCATAGATAATTCAATTGTGCATTCCGAAGTTCATGGTTATGAACCATACCTACCTACAAAATTGGGAAATAATGATGAAATTATAATACCTGTTCATGAAGTAGACAAGTATACGCTTCCTTCCGAAAGCTTTCTTTACATAGAGGGTAAACTAACAAAAGATAATAATACTATCTCAAATACATTAAAATTGATAAACAATGGGATTGCATTCCTTTTTAAAGAAATGCGTTATCAACTAAACGGTGTTACAATAGATTCAGTTAGAGATGTTGGGTTAACTTCGACAATAAAGGGATACATGTCGTATAATAAAAATGAATGTAATAGACTTAAAAACGCAGGTTGGTTTCCTATGGAATCTTCACAAGTTGTTGACGCAACAACAGGATTATTTAATGTTTGCATTCCGCTTAAATTCTTAATGGGGTTTTTTGAAGACTACAAAAAAATTATTTTAAATGCCAAACAAGAACTTATTTTAGTACGAGATAATTCGGACAAAAATGCAACAATTAATACTGCAGATGAAAATCCAAAAATTGAGCTTACTAAGCTAACTTGGAATATACCTCACATTTCAGTAGCTATTCCTCAAGAATTAGCATTATCTAAAATAATTAATAAGAATACTGATATAATAATTGCTTTCCGGAGTTGGGAACTGATTGAATACCCAGAATTATTAAAAACTAATCGTCATAACTGGCCTGTCAAAACATCTACGAAAGTTAATACCCCACGTCATGTAGCAATTGCTTTTCAAAAAGACTTAAGGGATAAATCAACAACTGATATGTCTCTATTTTCCAACGTTAAATTACGAAACATCAAAGTATTTTTAAACTCTGAGAGATATCCCTACAACGATCTATTTTTAGACTTTGCTAAAAATAAATTTGCATCATTATATGAAATGTTCTCACAATTTCAAAAATCTTACTATGGAATAACACCTGAACCCATTTTTTCTCCAAAGGAATTTAATACTTATGCTCCTATCGTATATATCGATTGTTCACATCAGAAAGAAACAATTGAATCCGGACCTATTGTTATGAGAGTTGAGTTTGAATTACATGATGATCTTAAAGACAAAATATCTGCCTATTGTCTTATTATGCATGACAAAGTATTTAGTTACAATCCATTAACCAAAAATGTTAGACAACTTTAAAGCGCATGTCTAACTATATAAAATCAATGCTCTACTATTCTTTCCTACCATTATGGGTGAAGATCTAGAACTTCGAGTATCCTACTTTTTAAAAGAACTGAAAAAATTAAAACAACAACTACAAGAATATTCTGACAAGAAATCTATGATTAAACAATTCTCATTTTTGAAATTATGAGGTTATTAATTGTCGATGTGCAAGGATTTAACATAGAAAATAAGAAGTTTATTCCCAAAGAGTTGGCTGCCTATGATGGACACAAAATATGCCACTATATCTTTAAATCACCATTTGATATAAAATACCTACCACCTGACTTACATAAACAAGCTGTATGGTTAATGAAAAATCATCACTGTATTCCTTGGAATGAAGGATATACACCAATTCACAAATTTTCTGAAATAATCAAGAATCTAACAGAAAAGGCTGATCAAGTTTATGTGAAAGGGAGAGAGAAATCCGAATGCATCCGAAAATATTCATTAAAACCAGTCATAGAACTTGATGAAAATCCAAAATTACAAGAAGGAGAAGCTCATTGTTTTTATCATTCTAAATCACCATGTATATGTGCACTTACTAATGTATACAATTTATATAATAATTATTTAATGATTGAATAAAACACATAAATGAAATAAAGTTTTTTATTTGTTATAAATTAGGTTTAAAATACTTCTTGAATAATTTCAGGTGACAAAAACTTCTTTACTTCATCCAAATGCTCCTCAAATCCCATTTGTTTCATCGTGTACAGAAAAGACTTTAAATCAGAAGTATGTAAATATATGTTACAGGCTTCGGCAGCTTTTTCATACTTTCTACCCATTTCTATACATTCTTCATACGTATAAAATCTTTCAAATCCATACTCGGCTTCATAGGCAGCATCAAATTCTAAATTACTGAAGTGTTGTGATAGATTCTCTATAGCACTTGTTAGGTTATATGCTACTGGTTGAGATGTATATGCTAACCACATCTTGTTGGAGAATGTTCAGACTTAAAGTAAGTTCAGAGCTTTAAATATTAATTTAGGGGGTGGGGGGAATAAAAAGAAAAATTTATTTATAAGTTTTTATTTTCAATACAACTTTTTACAAATTCATTACATGTAAATGTTTCTACATCCTCCACAACACAATCTGAGTAAAAGTTTAATAATTCTAAAACACAGCAAACATTTAAACTATTTTCCATAGGTGAAATAACATCATATACATTTTTTAACAAATCACCATTTTTCATAGAGATTCCACTAACTAAAATATTGTAATATTTGTAAAATTCCTGGTTTTTTAAGATATCAAAACGATATTTGATTAAATTTGACACGTTCACTAATTCATTTATGGTATCACCAGCTAAGAAAACTTCATTACCACCATCTTGTGTAATCTTAATTATTCTTGCATCACCAATAAACACAAAGTGAATCTCATAACCATTCCCCTTCATGGGTTGCCACCCGGTGTTGTTGGAATAAATGAAACTTAACATAATTCCTTGATTATTTAGTAAGGAAATCCATTGATCTTCATTAAAAATCACATTTTGATTATATTTGTATCCACAGAGTTTAACAACAGGAATATATTTTCTCTCTAAGGAAAATCCAATGCTGACCCATTTGGATTTGGATTTGTTAATGTAGTAAATTGTTTCATTGATGAGAGCTGCATTGCGCTTCTTACTAAACTCTTGTTGGTTATAGTTTGTTGGTTGATACATTTTCAGATGCTTGCTTGAAATACTGTGAGTAGAACTGTGGGTGAGCGTTTAAATAAGCAAGCGTGGTAGTGGGGAAAGCAAGAGTGGTGGGGATAGTAAGAGTGGTGGGGGGATTTAAACACTAATCTTATAGATTTAAACATCATTTAGCGACTAACCATGAATGAGTGTAAGACAGAACTTTTTATCGACATTCAAGGATTCAATTGTTCTTTTGGGTACATTCCAAAAGAATTAGCGATTTATGATGGGATTCGTTGCTCAAATTATCTGTTTAAATCACCATTTCAAAAAAATATGTTATCTACCCCTGATATCAAACTGGTTAAATGGGCCGAAGAGTATCATGGACTAAAATGGGAATTTGGAAATATAGAACTTAATGAAATTGATGATATTTTAAAGCATGTGTTAGAAGTTTACCAATCGCCCAAAATTTACGTGAAAGGGAATGAGAAAATAAACTACTTAAAAAAGTTTTTGAATGAAGATTTCATATACGCTATTCCCATTGGTCAAGAACCAAAATTAAGTAGATTTAAGAAAATTCCAGAATGTTATTTTCACAAAAATGTGAATCCATGGCATTGTGCATTAGCAAACGTAAAATTGTTATATAATTATAGACATTGTTATGAATAAAAACCTTTATTATAAATATGTTTTTTTACTATTGAATTTTATTTATAGTACAAATATACTTTGAATAATATATATCCTATTGAACATATAAACACTACTAACAATATACTTAATAATACTACACACATATTTGAACTACATTCTTCTATACAAGATTTTCTATACAACTGATTCCATTCCTGTGTCACTATTGAAGTTTTATTGACATAATATAATCTTAACTTATACTGCACAACGGTAGAATCATTTATAATATTATCATCTATTTTGTGGGTAAATAAACCATTATTTATATTCATTCTTTTCCATGTTGAAGGCCAACTATCATTATTTACATTATTAACAGATAGACAAATAAATGCTTCTCGAACATTAGGATCAACTTGTGTGAACAAAGTATTGTTAACGAATGCTGATAGAAATAGAACTCCTACTGGTAGCAGAGCCATTTTCAAAATAAAATATTTTCCCAGGGATCTTATGTTTTATATTCGTCATGAACTAAATTTTTTAGAATGTCAATTACATTATTAACTTGGTCATCATTAGTCTTGGATTTCTCTTCCAAAATACTTATATGTTTGTGTCCCCAAGCTAAAGTTCTAAAAGAATCTGGAATTATATAGCGTTTATCATCTTTTGGAGATAAAGCAACTTTATTTTTTAATTGTGTGAACATTTCATGTAAAATTGAATGAAAAATATTCATTTTTCTAAATTTGATCACAGAATTTTCAACTACATCTTTATAATCTTGTTTAGTAATGGAATTTTCTATAACATATTTTTTAACACCCTTTGCCTTTTTTTCAGATTTCTCTTCTAAATTTACACAGTAAGCTTTAGCTCCCGTCCCATAAAAACTTGAAATTGGTTTGCCCGCAAATTCATCTTTCATTCGCCCTAATACTGATTTATTCTTAGTAATATTATGAATATTGTTTTCATTGAAATTAGAAGTGTCAAATTTGTCTAAATTGTCTTGCATATCTTTATAAAAATTTTCAGTCTCTACTTGCAAGATCAAACTATCTGTATCCGTGTATAACAAAATTGCCTCGTCTCCATACTTGCTTTTAATATAATCATAATAAAAATCATATAAAACGGTTTTTGATAATTCCAAGACTGTGAAGCCAATATAAACAGGTTTATTGTAAGTCACTTTTACTCTTTCCATTTGTATCGCAACCAAATTTTCATTAAAGACTAATCGATTTTTAAAATTTGGTTTAGCAATCAATGTCTGCGCTCCTTGTTTTTTACCAATATTCTCCCAGTGTGTGATTAATCTAATGTCAACTCGCTTATCAATGTTTTCTAAAGATTTACCATAAATGGCATTATTAAATAATTTATAAGTATCCTTTTCCAACTTATTTTTAGATTTGTTCCTCATTTCGGTATTTAAATCGATATACTGTTTAAGAAATGCAACCTGTTTAAATTTAATAACTCTATGAATTTTAGTTAATTTTAATCCATTTTGAAGCACCTGTTTCAGATTTCGGTAATGAATAACATATGTTTCTTTATGGTTTAAATTACATATTAATTTCTTTTGTTTTGAACCAGGTGCACAAATATTTTCAGCCAAAAAAGGTAATTCGTTGTGCTCTTGATGTAAACCTTGAGGATACTTTAAATCTACTTCCAAAACGAACCCGAATTCAGCATCGTCAGGAAGAGACATCACAACAAGGCCTTCAATTTCTTCATCGTTCAACCAAGAAAAATCACTTACGGGGAGACATTGACTCATACTATGTCCATACAAGTTAGTGGCATCCAAATACATTATAAATGAATTTGGTTTGCTTGGATCATAATTTTCCAAGAATGGATTATTAGCTTCTGCTTTTCGAACGCTGCAATGACAGACACCACCTCTTATATTATTTTTAAAAAAATGTATCATATCTATATCCGTTAATAATTCTAATTTAACATCAGTCATTTTTAACATTGAATCCCAGCTTAAACCTGGTAATGTATAATACTGTGCAGGATCTAGCTTAAAATTATTTAAAGATACATTTCGAAACGCTTCAAAAAAATCTGTTAATATGAGAACATCTGACAATAAATAAATTTTGGTATAATCCATAAGATTTTGACAATTAAATAAATTCCAAATATTAAAAGCTCTATTGTAATCCGATGGACACATAGGTTCATCTTTAAGTTTATCATAAAAATGTTCAATAGTTGGGAGTTCATTTTCATGTAATTTTTCGAAAGAATCAACGTAAGAATAAGGATAAACACCTTTTTTACGAATTTCGTTGAACTGGTTAGGATCTTCAAAATATTTTTTAATCTCAATGCACTGATTTGATTCCAAGCTTTCACCAAGCTTTTCCAAAGAGGAACCAACGAAACGGAATGAATCCAAAAATCTCATTTTTATAAAAATACTTTTTTCGCTATTATCCTTGCCTTTTACTTTGTCAACCAATATGGATTTTGAAAATGAAATATATTTTTCCTTAGTTTGTGCAAGTACATCAATATTATCTTCTTCACAGCACAATTGTTTAACAAATAAATGACTATCATAACCAGTTAAATTATGAAAAAAGATGGGTATAAAATTTGGAATTTGAAAGTTTAAGTTGCAGATACTGTGAGCTGCATTTCGAAATTTACCAGTTAAATGATCATGATCCCTGACTTTTTCATTTTCTTCAATTGTTTTATTACAAATATGACAAATTTTGCTATTTTTATAAGATAGTTCTTCCTCATCTGTTAAAGGAAGCATTTTCACTACAGGTTTAAGATGGTCATTATAAATTCTATGTGCATGACCTTCAATTCGTTTACAAAATTCATCAGCTGCATCCAAACCAAAATAGAAATCTAGTATCGACAAAGAATCATCATATGAGCACTTAATAAAATAGCAAAAAGCGTACGGTTCGTGTTTAAATGTATTTAAAGTATAAGAATTCTGTTCGTTTCCCGGTTCTTGATGCTGTAAAGGTTTTAAAAAGCATTCAAAGTCTGCATATATGACAAACGGAACTTTTAGTTGTTTTTGAAAATTTTCAAACTGTAGAATATTTTCTGGTATATTTTGACTGTACTTATTTATTTTAATGTCATTGGTAGGAACTTTTGTAAACAAATGATTACAATCATGTGATTGGTGTAATTTTAATTTTTCCATTGATGTAAAATAAATTAAACATCCATCACAAAAATATTTTTTATGGTCTCTTTTATTAATCTGAGATGACACTAATCTTGACATGTTCTTAATCCAACAATAATGGTTGTTTTCACCTTCACTTATTAACAACAAATTTATGTGTACTGGAAGTTTTTTACTAGTGTAATGAAGAGGACCTACTACTTCATACTTGAATTTACTATCTTCATAAACACTCTCTAAACCATAAACATTTATAGATATTTGATTAAGCGTTTCAAACTTCTGTATATCCTTTAATTTCACAGGAAAATCTATTCCTTCAAAACTTAAATACTCAAAAAAATTAGGGTATGAACTTGTTCTATCAAAATTAATATTAGCAGGAAACAGTGCACTTATCACACTCCATGCAAAACAATATGAATCATTATTTTTGATATTAATAACAGCTTTTTTATTTGAAATTTGTTTTGGTAATGGTATATACGATGAAGCTCTAATAGGATTATACTTGTTTACATTAAGCTCCAAATGTAAGATTTTTTCCAATGTCCAACCTGATCCATTTTCCGCAAATATTGACACCTTTTCTTTAATTTCAGACAAAAACTGTTTATAAATATCACTTAAACTTGTTGTCGAAGTTATGACCTTATTTTTTGTGTTAAATGATTTAATTTCGATTCTCTCTTTTGTTTGTAAAATATATTGTCCAAATAGTTCTACATTAATCTTAACACTTCTATGCTTAACTAATTGTTCGGAAAGTAAACTTACAAATTTTTGTTGTACTTCATCAAAAAATTCTTCAATGTCCACACACTTTTTCGATGGCAGCAACATGTAAGACACAATCCTGTTTTTAAAAGCAGAAGTTAAAATTTTCACATCATCGTCACTTTTAAGTGCACTTTTATGTAGGTTTGATCGTAAATGGGCAGAAAGTTTATTTTTCACGTACCAAGTAACACAATCTTTACATCGCGATAAAGTAAGTTTAGGTATTGGAGGTCTGTCTTCTTTAATATCTTCTATTTTAGCTTTTTTCATGGATACATCACATACCTGGGTATTAGCCTTCCTTTTTTCTCCCGAACAAGATGGTCTCATGGCACACGATTCTCTTTTATGTCTATACACGTTCGATTGATGAGTAAAACTCTTGTTGCATTCACTGCACTGATACATCTTGAGAACTGAACAAAAAGTAGAAAAGCTTGATATTTATTCAACAGTTCTTGGGATATTTTAACTGCTCTCACAACACTTTGCACAATACTAAACAATTAATATAATATCAACGCTAAGTCAACTAACCGCTGAGGATATATAGGTAACAAGGAGAAGACACAACTGTATTATATCCAGCTGAAGATACGACTGCGAACACTTAAGAACGAGAAGCGAAGAGAGAATATAAAGAGAATTCGTCTGGGCGGAGCATACGCATGCCCATGCGCATCTCTATTGCGCAGTTGTAAAAAACGAAAAATATAAAAAACTTTTTTTTTTTTTTTTTTTTTTTTTTCTGTCTGCGAGTTTTTTTTTTTTTTTTTTTTTTTTTTTTTTTTTTTTTTTCTGTCTTCGAGTTTTTTTTTTTTTTTTTTTTTTTTTTTTTTTTTTTTGTCTGCGAGTTTTTTTTTTTTTTTTTTTTTGTCTGCGAGTTTTTTTTTTTGTTTTTTTTTTTTTTTTTTTTTTTTTTTTTCTTGGAGGCGCCGGCCAATCCGGTTCTTGGAGGCGGGGCTTAAGTTTGCGCCGGCCAATCCGGTTCTTGGAGGCGGGGCCTAAGTTTGCGTCGGCCAATCCGGTTCTTGGAGGCGGGGCTTAAGTGGGGAGTGGGGGGATTTGGTGGGGTGAAGAGTGGGGGGATTTGGTGGGGTGAAGAGTGGGGGGATTGATGGACAACCGGCACAAACACTCTACTTGGGACACATACATACTTAGATTTTTCCTAACATGCAACAGACACTCCAATATATATAAGGAAGGAAGAGTCAAAATTTTATTGGTTACAAAAGCGTTCTTGCAGTCATCCCTGTAGCACAAACCAGCAATCAATCGCACAGCCTTTCTTTGCAATTTGAATTCCTATGGTAATGCGGGGGCGCTCCATCATGTTGAAACCAGAAGGATCCCCTTACCATTAAACGTAAATCTTCAAGCAATACTGGCAACTCGTTTCTCAAAAAATTTGTTTATAGCTGGTTTATTAATTACTTTACATTTCCTAAAAACAATATTTTCTGTATTTTGAAATATCTCTAATAAACATGTAAAAGTTTCGGGTCTCAGTTTTCTTACCTCATAATTATTGGGCCACCTACACTTAACTTGTAAATAATGGATTTTGTGGCAGTAGCTTTGACAAATTCGTCAATCTTTTGTTTCATTTATGATAGTGTCATGGCCTCCTAATATTAGATAATAATAAACAACGTAAATTCAGTATAATTGTATTAGAATGAAGAAACCTTGGTTTCACGGCTAGTTTACTAAAAAACTGTTGGTCAGAAAGGCATCATGCATGGTATTTTTTGAAAGCTAGCAATGTTATCTTTAACATGAAAATAAAATATACAGGGTGTTCCATTTAAAAAAAATTAGTCCAGGGCGTATTTGCAAAACTTGACCACCCTGTATAACAGTGAATAATTTTAAACAAATTGCAAGCGATTAATGTATTCAAGGATATGTAACGTTTTATGGAATATTTGGTTTTTCCATACCTGTTTCAAATTTTTTTTTAAAATGGCCGAACTGTGAGCATTTTTTCAACTTTAACCGCGTCCCATTCCCTTACTATAAGTTTTAGACCCAATAAACCCTATATCAAAATGATCGTAACGAACAGGAGAATCAATTGGAGCAATTATATACAGGGTGTCCCATTTAAAAAAATACAAGTTTGGTTCGCCACGAGTTTTTCGGATCACCCTGTATTATGGCTATAATTTTAAAACATAGCGTGTTTGACTATCGATAATATCCAAAAAAAAATTTTTCGAAATTCCTCACCGTTTACTCACAATCGTCCACCCCATCTTGGTTGCACCACCCTGTATATATATATATATATATATATATATATATATATATATATATATATATATATATATATATATATATATATACAAATACAAATACAAATAGTTTATTGCTGTTAGATACAAAGTATTTACAGACGTCAGTAATACAAAACGCACGTTATATAAATTATTAAAGGTTTAAAATACAGTTTTATAGTAGACACAGTAATACAAGAGAAACAAAATGTTATAAAATATAAATGTGAACAAACAGTACAACACTACAGAGCATAAAATCATCACACAACTTCAGTCTCAAAGAACTCCGCAACACTGAAAAATGCATTCCTCGCCAATATTTCTTTGACTCTATCTTTAAAATTTAAAATCGAAAGGGCTCTCAAACCGCGGGGCAGTTTATTATAAAGCTTTAGGCCCAGGAATTCGGGGCGATTTTGGCACCTTCCCAGTCTAGAGTAACAAGTTACCAGGTTGTCCTTATGTCTGGTGTCATGACTATGAAGATCTTTATGCTTTTTAAACTGGCATTCCCTTTTTTTAACAAAAAGTAAGTTCTCTAATATAAATACTGATGGTAGTGTTAATATTTCATACTGAACAAAAGCATTCCGGCACTCGTCCCTGTAACCCAGTCCACCAATAATTCTGACGGCTCTACGCTGCAGCCCGAAGACTCGTGCGGACTGCGCTGCACCCCCCCATGCAATTATGCCGTAGGACATCACCGAGTGAAAGAGCGCAAAATACGCGGCTCTCATTGTCTCCCGAGATACACACCCCGATAGGCCCCGCAGAACAAAGACACCGCTCCTGAGCCGACCCGAGATGTAGTCAATCTGGGCATCCCATCGAAGCTTAGGGTCTAAATAAATTCCAAGGAATTTTACGCTTTTTATACTATTCAAATCTGCAATATCTCTCAGTGAGAATATCATGTTTTGTGTTTTGTTTCTATTAAGTGACAGCTTATTTGCGTTAAACCACCTTTCGGCCTGTTGTCTTTAGTTTTCTCAGTCAAAGAGATTGTGGTATCGTCCGCGAATAGGGTGTATTTCAAGGATGAGCCTGCCAGGTGGTCAGCCAAGGGTAAATCGTTAATAAAGATTAAAAACAAAACAGGACCCAGGACTGATCCTTGAGGCCCTCCCACACTCACAAGTCGCTTCGACGATAACCTGCCGTCTAAGCTAACCATCTGATAGCGATCCCGAAGGTAGGATGCTATTAGGGCAGTACCTCCAGTGGTAAAGTTATAATATTTTAATTTTTCCAGCAGTAGATCGTGTGACACACAATCAAACGCTTTACTGAGGTCACACAATAGAACCGAGTTATATTCCAGACTTTCATAGCTATCCATGATACCAGATAGCAAGTCCAACATTGCCATAGCAGTGCCTCTACCCCGCCTAAAGCCAAACTGAGCATCAGAAAAGAGACCACTGCTCTCAAAATATTGTACAATCCTCTCGGTTATCAATTTTTCATACACCTTAGATATGATTGGAAGAAGCGATATAGGGCGATAGTTTGAAATATCGCTTCTGTTTCCCTTTTTAAAAATTGGGATGACAATAGCCAGTTTCAGGACCCGGGGAAAAACACTCTCCCTTATACACATATTTATTAATTTTGTCAGGGGTACAATAATAAGATTTTTTATTGTTTTTATCATTTTAACATTCATGCCATAAATGTCTGAGCTGTTTTTATTTTTCAGCTTACCAATTATCTCCCTGGCCTCATTAAAACTAACATGCCCAAAACCAAAGCCCATACTTGGAACATCCAGGAACCCCAACACAGACAGCGGATCATAATCCTCCTTCGGGATACCATTCAGTAGGTTATCTGCTATGTTACTAAAGTAGAGGTTAAATTCATTTGCACTAATAGGTGTATTTTCATGCTCTAATTTTTGGTTTCTTTGAGCATTTATAATGTTCCACATACATTTTGTTGGATTTTTGGCGGTCCTAATCAGGTTGTCATTGGCTACCTTTTTAGCTTCTTTGATTGCTTGACGATAATGTTTTCTAAAGTTTCTGAGGATTTCCTTATCTCGAGGACGGTTGTACTGCCTAACAATATCACTCAAGAGTCCCAGATGCTCCCTCATGCATCGAAGTGGTCCGGTAAACCACATCACCTGGTTTGGTTTGTTCTTCTGAACCCGGTAGGATTTTTCGGGAAATGACTGCAGGAATGCTTCCTCCAGCAGATCAATGAAAACTTTAAACTTATTTTCACAGTTTAATTTATCATCCTGTATAAAATCCCAGGATATTTGTTCTATTAAATTATAATATTGGTATAATCCAATTTGAGTTATAGGTCTAATGATTTTACTTACTTTTTGTTGCGGGATTTCCGCTTCGACATACATCTCAATTACTTGCCCAAGATGGTCAGAGAAGTTCAAGTCCACTATATATAAGTTAAAATTGGATGCACCGAAATTTATGAAGACATTGTCCAGACAGGAGCCACCCCGCGTCGCTGTCAAGACAGTGCGCTGGAAGCCATAACTTTCAAACAGATCACAGAGCAGCAAATTTCCTTTTTCGTTTGTACCAAAGTGCACGTTAAAATCTCCTGCCAGGACAACCTTCGCCCCAGTATCCACCCCATGCAAAACACCCTCGACCGCATCCAAGAAGGCGCCAAAACCACCGCTGGGTGATCTGTAAACAACAATTATTAGGATTTTTTGCAATTCAAGTAAAACTGCAGATATTTCTATACACTTTTCAATGTTAAAGGATACAAAAGCGTCACTCGCCGAAAACCGCATTCCATCGGCAACAAAAATAGCTGTCCCGCCCCTACTGAACCGCTTACGAGTAGAAGAGCCACCCAGGTTATAGCCCATTAGTTTGAATGTACTCATCTCTTCCTCCGTTAAATGATGTTCTGTCAAGCATACCACATGAATGTTTTTATCTGTCAGATATGCTTCCAGTTCATGGACTTTATTACGCAGTGACTGTATATTTAGATGCAGTATGTTTACCCTCGGACCACCCTCCCGCCCCGCGGCATTCTGAGTAGAGTCTCTTCTATGCAGGGATGGTCTCCGACGTGGCCGAGGTGGTAGCAAGTAATGACTTACCCCACCCTCCGCCCCGCCGTACTGTTCGGTCCCCTCTCTAAAAAAGACCTGTCCAAGACTTCAACCTCATTCAGATCTTCCCGAGCGCTCCGTTGGCCCCTCAATGCCGCTAGGCGTTTCTCTAAATTCAGTGTCTCAGTATCCATAATGTGCCGATTTTCAGGATGTGACAAACCAGGTCTAAGGTATTTTGTACTCAGCCACTGTATTATTTCTGCCTTTTCATAATAGGAGAAATGGGCACTCCAGGTTTCCTTCAAATTCTCAGAGTCAACGAAAGGGACAGTGCAGCAAGAGCTGTAGATATGGTTCAAAATATCAATGTTAAATTTGTATATTCTTTCATTTAAGTAGCTATTGTTAGGATGGTAAGGAATTCCAACAAACATAATATTGGTTTTAAGGCTCCATGACAAGAAGTCCCGGAGCTGTCCAGAGTCGAAGCCCTGGCCAATTCTCGCGTTTCTCTAATCAAGAAAGATGATAATGTAGTCTCTCTTGGTGAAGTTCCTTCCATATAGGTATGCACTATCAATACAATTTTGGACCAAGGCAACATCCAACATCTGGCAGTTTGTATCATATGTGTCTCCTGTAAACCTCTTGAGAAGACCGATACAGCCCCGAACACTCTCATTTCCCAGAAGCAGAACTTGTGGTCTAGAGGCAGACACTGGGCAAGAGGAGGCAGCATGGTTATCTAGTTGTTGCGCACTTCCCTGTTGCTCTGTATTTCTTTGACTGTTTGTCATGGGCATCTGATCGCAGCAAGGTGTTCCGGTTCCCCTCTCATCAAGACAGGATACACTAAGCGCCACCATGTCAGCCTCGGCACCGACATTGATGTCCCCCGGACCCGTCTTGGGGTCCTCGCCATGTCCGGCCAAGCGAACATATCTCCCCTCACTGACGTCAACAGGGTTATGAATTTGATTATGCCCTTTTTTTCCTCCTTTACCCCTCCGCTGCAATCTGCATTTTTTTCTGTTATTATTCTCGGTTGTTTCCGCAAGCGAGTCAATCGAGGATTCAGTGTTCAGCGTCTGAGTATCAACATCACTGGTAGTAATTAGCAATGACTGAGTTGCCTTGTCAGCTCTAGATGTAACAAACTCCTTGCACTCGCACTCCGTCAACTCATGTTTACTCTTCTCGCTCTTAAGATCCCTTATGACATTCCGTAGTTTAGCTATTTCTTCAAGGTATTTGTTTTCCAACTCTAGTGCATCCTCTTCAAAAGCAATTGAGTTTCGCTTAATCCTGTTAATGTACTCATTTTTTTGGGCCAACTCTGATTTCATCTCATTGACCAAGGTTCTAAGGCTGTCATCTTCTTGTTCTTCTACAGCCTTAAGGCATTCTTCTGAACAATATAATAGATTTCTGCCCAGTGTAGTGTAATTTTTCATTCTTTCTAAACAGCTTGGATGAAACAAATTGTGGCAGCCCATACAGACCCAGTTTTTCTGATTCTTAGTACCACAGCATTTAAAAGTAGATGTCATTTCAGTTTTGAAGAAAATCCAAACAATTCATCAGATTCAGTAACCAGTAGAAGTCTAACACGTTCCAGCACTCCACCTACTCAGTTCAGTGGAGATGGAACAAAACACTCCAGTTTCCCCAATTTTTTATGCACAATGGCAACGTCGCAATTTTTCCCTGGCAGAAATGACGAACTAGACAGTAAAATGGGCGGGTCTTACCAACTGTCAATTTGTGGCGGGAAAATTTCTTTAGTTGCTTTTATTTGGTTTTCATCCCTTGCCAATCATAGGTAGAAAATATTATCTTCACGTTTAAAACACTATTCCTTATTTATTTTGCGATAATAACTTCAAAACACAAGCAATGTTCGACAACAAATAAACACGTCAATGCACCGACGTTGCCGACGTTACGTTTTCGAAGTATCCTACGTTTTCGAAGTATATATATGTATATATATATATATATATATATATATATATATATATATATATATATATATATATATATATATATATATATATATATATATAAATGTAAACGCGAAGATTTACTTCTTCGCTAGTGCAGCGAAAAGGCCGTGAATGAAAAATAAAAATAATGAGGACTATCTTTGATTCTGGTCTGGGTGACCTCCTGCTATCGATTTCTGGGCCCTTACCCATCAGCGGGCAGGCTTACACCCAGGGTGGCTGAAGAACAGACCACGATTTGACCAGAATCAAAGAGAGTCCTTATATCCAAAATGTTCGGAAAGGATGGGTAAGATGTAGTGGCTCGCGCCAACTAGTTCACCCAGTGTTGCTCCAAAAATGTTTGGCTGCTAACACAATAATACTCGAAAGTATGTCGAATGTCGATTTTCTCGACGTCGACGGTACAAATGCACCATTGTACAACAATAGTAGAAAAATGGAAGATTTCTTGGCCTATAGGTAATATAATAAATGTAAACGCGAAGATTTACTTCTTCGCTAGTGCAGCGAAAAGGCCGTGAATGAAAAATAAAAATAATGAGGACTATCTTTGATTCTGGTCTGGGTGACCTCCTGCTATCGATTTCTGGGCCCTTACCCATCAGCGGGCAGGCTTACACCCAGGGTGGCTGAAGAACAGACCACGATTTGACCAGAATCAAAGAGAGTCCTTATATCCAAAATGTTCGGAAAGGATGGGTAAGATGTAGTGGCTCGCGCCAACTAGTTCACCCAGTGTTGCTCCAAAAATGTTTGGCTGCTAACACAATAATACTCGAAAGTATGTCGAATGTCGATTTTCTCGACGTCGACGGTACAAATGCACCATTGTACAACAATAGTAGAAAAATGGAAGATTTCTTGGCCTATAGGTAATATAATAAATGTAAACGCGAAGATTTACTTCTTCGCTAGTGCAGCGAAAAGGCCGTGAATGAAAAATAAAAATAATGAGGACTATCTTTGATTCTGGTCTGATAGTCCTCATTATTTTTATTTTTCATTCACGGCCTTTTCGCTGCACTAGCGAAGAAGTAAATCTTCGCGTTTACATTTATTATATTACCTATAGGCCAAGAAATCTTCCATTTTTCTACTATTGTTGTACAATGGTGCATTTGTACCGTCGACGTCGAGAAAATCGACATTCGACATACTTTCGAGTATTATTGTGTTAGCAGCCAAACATTTTTGGAGCAACACTGGGTGAACTAGTTGGCGCGAGCCACTACATCTTACCCATCCTTTCCGAACATTTTGGACATAAGGACTCTCTTTGATTCTGGTCAAATCGTGGTCTGTTCTTCAGCCACCCTGGGTGTAAGCCTGCCCGCTGATGGGTAAGGGCCCAGAAATCGATAGCAGGAGGTCACCCAGACCAGAATCAAAGATAGTCCTCATTATTTTTATTTTTCATTCACGGCCTTTTCGCTGCACTAGCGAAGAAGTAAATCTTCGCGTTTACATTTATTATATTACCTATAGGCCAAGAAATCTTCCATTTTTCTATATATATATATATATATATATATATATATATATATATATATATATATATATATATATATATATATATATATACAGTGATGGGCAGAATTTACGCAGCATATGGGAAAAATTTTTATTGTTAGATTTAAACAAGTACCGATGTTGGCAATCGTTTCTGCATCATTGGAAACCCCAAAACACATTAAACAGTGGCGTTCGTCTTTTGGGGTTTGGCGGGAAATTTAAAAAAATCAAAAATTTTACAGCAAAAATGACCTTAAATGAAAAGATATCCAAATTTTTTATTAAAAAATGTTGTTTAGAATTAAATATTGAAGACGTATACAAATTTTAAAAGCAATTGAATAAAAAATAAGAAATACGTGTTTTTGCCAAATTATAAATTTGTTAATACTAATAATGCAATTTTTCGTGAAAAATATTATTAACTGCACTAAAACAATTACTCCAAATCACGTTCCCTAAAATTATACTTTTTAGTTGCCTTTCTTAATAAGAAAAAATAAATTGTTCAATTCTGGCTGGTACCCCATTGCTTCATAACGAAAAATTTTTATGGCCTGTGCATGCTAGACCCCTCCAATCAATTTATTATTAATAAAAGGCATACATGTTTATGTTTCTTAATACAGCTTTATTATTCTTATTCTTAAATATCATTCAAAACAAATTAAAAATTGGAAATGATAAACTAAATATGTATTTAAATCATTCACCTAATTAAAATAAAATATTAGAAAGCAGTTTCATAAGTACAATTTCCAAATTTAGTTTTCCGAAAATTCCTTTAAATTAGCCTATATTTAAACATTTATTTCCCAAATTACATTTCGAAACGACTATACTCGATTTGAAATTGGTTGATAGTAATAAATCATTAAAATCCGTCAAACACGTACACAGAGTGGTCCACCTAAATTGCCAAGTTTTAAATAGTATATACATTGAAAGTCTAGACCCTTTTGCATTTATTAAACTTTCCATTCCTATAGATCTGATAAGGGCGTCGAATACAAAGCTTAACCCGAGGCTCGAACAATAAGCGGTAGTATTCTACCTGTGATGTTTTGCACTCATGCACGTGCTTTCGGGTGGGTTTAAGTTTATATTAAACACAATAATTATATAATTTAGTGAACATTCGGATGTGTGGCATAATTTGTTACCCTTGTATTTGAATAAATATAATACTAATAACAATAAAGCAACTAATAAACAAGTAAATTTGGAAAAATGTTTCTATTTGAAATTCTATAAAATTTATAGTAAGTCATTACAGTTCTTCGCTTTAAATTAATCATCATCAGAAAATGAAATATCTGAGGGACTGTCTTCTTCCCCTAAATTGATAATAAGTGGTTCGACCGTTTTCTCCAGTAAACTATCCAATTGCCACATTTTTTCCTCCTCCTTTAGTACATGCTCTATACATCTTTGCCACTTCCCCGCGTTGACTTCTTGAAGCGCTTCTTCAAAGAGTTTTTGAACATCACTCATTTTATAAGTGGTATTTTTTCTAGCCACATAACCTTTCACATGAGCCCATACCAGTTCGATCGGATTTAATTCGCAATGGTAGGGGGGGAGCCGAAGCACTATTATATTTTGTTTTTTGGCCATTTCGTCAACAACATATTTTTGAAACCGATGTTTATGGGTGTTTACAATTGATAGCAACTCCTTTTTAACCATATTGTCCTCAAATTGTATTTGTTTCTCCACAAGCCACTCGATAATTTTTGCTTTTCGCCAAGCAGTTGTAGGCATCTTCTCCAATCTTCTGGAGTGATACGGAGCGTTATCTAACACAATGACGGAGCCAGGTGGAATCAGCTCTATCATTTGTTCGAAATACTCCTCAAAAACATCAGCATTCATATCCTCGTGGTAATCGCCTGTACGAACTGATTGGAATGATAATAGTCCACCTTCTAAAAATCCATTGGAGCTACCGATGTGAGTTATAATTAATCGTTTTCCTTTTCCAGAGGGCGGATTTATTCCTGTTGATAGACCGTCTAAAAATGCTTGCCGGTGAGAAGTCACATTTTTGTCTGTCCATATTTTTCCAACTGTGTAGCCTTCGTTCAGCCATGTTTCGTCCAAATAGAAAATTGTTTTGTTTTCATTGCGAAATTTTCTTATTTTTCTCAAATAATTACGTCTCCAACATACTATTTCATCTTTTTCGAGCAAATGAGACTTCCGACTATGTTTTTCCCATCTAAAATTCATTTCTCTTAGAACTTTCCATAGTTTATCTCTCTTGATTGCAGGAAAGTCTTCTTTTACTGCCCCTAAAACTCTATCCAAAGTAGGGATCTCCTTATTGAAATAGAATGAATGCACCTTTCGTCTTATGATGGCCTTTTCGTCCTCATCGATCGGTATTGTTCGCCTTCCTGGAGATGGTTTTGGTGGCGTCACGGTTCCTGTCTTTTCTTCCCGCATCAGCCTGTAGATGGTTGCTTTTCCAATACCTGTCATCTTTGAACAAAGTTCCACTGCAGAATCGATACTTATTGCACTTTTTTGATATCTAAGTGCATTAAATACATTAAGCACAATAATCTTTTCACTAATGCTTAGCGCTGATTTCGCAGCTCGCTTAACTGGAATAAATCCTGAAAGACTCTCCATTTTCAAAAATTACCCAAATGTGTGTCCTAGAATACTCGCATTAGGTTTGTTCGCTCTTAAAATGACTCACAGTTTTATACCAATAAGTAGAGGTACCTAATTTTTCGTAACTACCTGAAAAGTAACATTGTGTATTAATTGTTCCCGGAATTCTCGGCATAATTATTTTTACCTGTTATGACAATAATGATTACTAAATTATTCGGATAAGTAAATAGGGTTCAAACCGGCACGTCAGGTAGGTGCGCCTATGGAATCGGCTGCTAAAAATGATTTATTACTATCAACCAATTTCAAATCGAGTATAGGAACAAAAATGTATCGTGTAAAATAAATCAGATATCGTCGGATTTTAAATAAGCCTAAATAATAAAGTGAGCCATGGAAAAATTTACACCATCGTTGTTGCCTAGAGACCGATAAGTCAAATTGTCAAAATTATTCTTGTCCCTTGTTTAAGATACTTTATTTTTTTATTATTTACGTTCTTATAAAATAAGATATAATATTAATTAGGTGAATGATTTAAATACATATTTAGTTTATCATTTCCAATTTTTAATTTGTTTTGAATGATATTTAAAAATGTTTAAGAATAAGAATAATAAAGCTGTATTAAAAAACATAAACATGTATGCCTTTTATTAATAATAAATTGATTGGAGGGGTCTAGCATGCACAGGCCATAAAAAATTTTCGTTATGAAACAATGGAGTACCAGCCAGAATTGAACAATTTCTTTTTTCTTATTAAGAAAGGCAACTAAAAAGTATAATTTTAGGGAACGTGATTTGGAGTAATTGTTTTAGTGCAGTTAATAATATTTTTCACGAAAAATTGCATTATTAGTATTAACAAATTTATAATTTGGCAAAAACAAGTATTTCTTATTTTTTATTCAATTGCTTTTAAAATTTGTGTACGTCTTCAATATTTAATTCTAAACAACATTTCTTAATAAAAAATTTGGATATCTTTTCATGTAAGGTCATTTTTGCTGTATAACTTTTGATTTTTTTTAAATTTCCCGCCAAACCCCTAAAGATGAACGCAACTGTTTAATGCTTTTTGGGGTTTCCAATGATGCAGAAACGATTGCCAACATCGGTATTTGTTAAAATCTAACAATAAAAATGTTTCCCATATGCTGCGTAAATTCTGCCCATCACTATATATATCTATATATATATATATATATATATATATATATATATATATATATATATATATATATATATATATATATATATATATAGTGAACCACCAAGGATGATACTCCTTGCACAACACGTTGGCGTAGTGTGAGAATAGCATTTTCAATATATATATATATATATATATATATATATATATATATATATATATATATATATATATATTATATATATATTGGTTAAAATTCTTGGGATTGTGGTTCCAATTATTAACTGCAGTTGTTAGACAGTTATATATTTATTTGTGCAGGTTATAGTATAGTACGTTTCGGTCATTTTATTTGACCTTTGTCAACTACATTGATACACGATGTCGGCACCTAGAGACAGAAATTATCCTCTAGTATCAGCCCTGATATCCTCGGTAACAAGGAACACATATGCATAACAGACACTTATTCAACAAACACAAATTACATATATTTGTAACGTCACTGTTTAAAAGTTTAAAATGTACCTACTTATATATATATATATATATATATATATATATATATATATATATATATATATATATATATATATATATTTTACAAACCCCAGCCTCAAAGAAAGTAGCAGGTGAATAAATAATTTTTTCCAATAACAGAAATGGGCGACAGAGTTGGGCGATCAACTTTAAAGGACTTTAAAAAAACAATAATAAATAACTATTCAGAAATTATATCCCGTTTGATGTCTTCTTGTATACAAAAAATTAATAAAAGACTCACCCAATTTCTGTTCCTAAGGAGTCTTCTTCTTTTATGTCAATTTCTTCATTTTTAATTACCCATTCAGTACTGACAATATCAGGCATCCCTCTAATTTTACTGATGGTTTCACTGTTCTCCATTTTTACCAAGACCTCGACATCTTCATGCAAAATATCTTTGGAGCTGTAATTATTATATAAAAAAAACTTAATGCTCAAAAGAATTTAATTCTTGCACAATGGTTTTTTTGAAACAAATATATGCATGCAATTTCTCAATATGTAATCAATAAGGCTGGCCACTTTTGGTCTGTCACCAGAGGCGTTAATGCCGGAAATAAATATGTGCATACACGGTACTTATTTGACCAAAATAATTTAAGTCATGGGCGCTGCCGTGAACGTTCAGGTGCGAGTTCGACTCGCGGGATGCCGGGTTAGACGAGCGGGTTTTCATAGATAATGGTAGGCCAAATATTGTGTTCTAGGAGGTGATAAATTAAAAACATTGGTATCAAGTGCGTCAGAGCGCGTGGTTTGCACCAGTTCAGCAATCCGTGTATAGCATCCGACATCTGACTCCGAAGAAGAATCCGAAGGGAATTTAAAATTATTTTTAATGTTTTATTTTATTTTATTTATTTACGGGACTAAACCAGTTAAAATGCAATATAAGTACTGGATTAGTTATACAAAATATAAATCCTTAAGTCTTTTAGATTTGTATTTGTTTGTTTTATTTTATTTTCAAATTTATTTTGGTCAATTGACCAGTCAACTGACCAAAAATTATTTGACTAATCAATTCCACAACCCTACATAGAACAACATTTGAAGTGGAGTTGTGGCCCTGCTAGCTTGATTGATGTGGGCCGATATACCATAAATCCCAAAAAAAATTATAGTTCTTCATATCCAGAGTCATTTCCAGAAATCACATTTTTTCTACTATAGTACCTATTGCAAAAAATATTGATGTATTGTTAAATAACCAAAAAATGTTAGAGGAACTTCAGCTACATTAAGTAAATACATTGTTTTTACACTTACTACTCTTCTTTAGTTCTATTTTAGTATTTTGTTTATTTTTGTTTTATTGGCACTATTAAAGGTGGGTTTATGCAGACCACTTTAAATTTAAATTTAATTTTGCTCTAAAAAATTTTTCATTGAAAGTTAAAATTAAAGTAAAATTAAATTAAAGTTGTGGATAAACGCTCTTATGCCTTCATGTGTATTTAACTCGTACTAAATTAAAAATAAAGTCAAATTAGGGTTAAATTAAATTTAAAGTGGTCTGCTTAAACCCACCTTAAAAGTGATAATAAAATTCAGATTTAGTACCCACATATACCTAGTACCATTTAAAAATTAATACAGTACCTACTTACCTGGCTTTATTAAAGTCTACATTCACCTTTAAATTGATTTCTTCATTTTTATCTGTCCACTCCTCAAAGACATTGCCACACATTGCACTACTCTTAATTCTTGTTTGTGGGGTTTTGTTTGAAAGATTTACTTTGTGTCTAAAAAATACAAAAAAATACCATTTATTTCTAGGTAGGTACACATTGTATTAAATAATATTCAACTGGCAAAAAAAAACAAATATTTCATTCAGTGATTCATGCATACTTATACTTACTTAGGTAATTATTGATATTACTGGAAACAGCGAATTTTTTCATGAAATTTTGCACAGACCCTAATTTTGGGTCGTAGAACACGAATCCGAAGTCAGCTTTTGGCGGTCTCGTATGGTTTTTCCAAAAAAAATTTTTTTTTGCAAAACTTTTAGGTTAAATTTTAGGTTACCTTTTTTTTATAGATTCCTTTAAGTTTCGACACTTTCACTTCAACATATCTGTAAACTTATAATTTTTATTAGTTTTCGTCACACAAAACACCACATTTAGGCAAAAATAGCTAAGAAAATTGCTTTTTTCTATAGAAAATTCCATTTTACCGCTACTAGATGTCATTATTTTGCCAGCTGTCAATTTTCCGGCGTTGCCACGTTGCATTTTATTTTCCCTAAAAGGGCAAAAAGATGATCCCAACCAACACCCTGGGGCACCGATCCCTCTTCGCCTGCGAGGAAAGAGACTGGTCAGGGCCCCTAACCAGGTGCTAACCCTGTTCCGACCTTAGGGGGCCCTCCGATCCACCGTTCGTATCAAAAACTTTTCTAAGTCGGTGAATTAGGTGACAGATCTAATATTTTCGATATAACGGTGGTATAACGGTGGATCGGAGGGCACCCTAAGGTCGGAGCAGGGTTAGCACCTGGTTAGGGGCCCTGACCAGTCTCTTTCCTCGCAGGCGAAGAGGGATCGGTGCCCCAGGGTGTTGGTTGGGGTCATCTTTTTGCCCTTTTAGGGAAAATAAAATGCAACGTGGCAACGCCGGAAAATTGACAGCTGGCAAAATAATGACATCTAGTAGCCATAAAATGGAATTTTCTATAGAAAAAAGCTATTTTTGCCTAAATGTGGTGTTTTGTGTGACGAAAACTAATAAAAATTATAAGTTTACAGATATGTTGAAGTGAAAGTGTCGAAACTTAAAGGAATCTATAACAAAAAGGTAACCTAAAAGTTAACCTAAAAGTTTTCCAAAAACAATTTTTTTTTGGAAAAACCATACGAGACCGCCAAAAGCTGACTTCGGATTCGTGTTCTACGACCCAAAATTAGGGTATGTGCAAAATTTCATGAAAAAATTCGCTGTTTCCAGTAATATCAATAATTACCCTTACTTATACTGATTTATATCAAAAACTTTACAGTATGAATGATGAAAGGTTACATTTTTAAGCAGGTTTTCCCTTTTCATTTGTGATTTTACTTCAGCTTCTAGCTTGATATCACCATTTTTACTTTTAAGACTATCAAGTGGAACATTTTCAATTTCAAACTCTACTACTTGTTCTGCTCTTATAATTAAATTATTGCTATTTTCAAAATTTCCACTCTCTTCATCTTCCTTTATATGTAAAAATGTGTGTAAGACCGGGACATTATGCCGTTCTGTATCTTGTTCAGAATCAGAAAGTGTGAATGAATCCTGTATTGTAGCATATTTAAAGGTTGTTGATTCTTTTATCAAATTGTTCAGCGTTAAACTGACCATTTCCTTGGACGGTCCAATGTTGTTTTCTTTATCGTAGCTGTGTTCCATGGTATCAATTTTTTTGTAGGCTCTGAATAATCTATTCAGCTACCAAAAAAAATTGATGAACTGAAAATTTAACCGACAGATTTTCATAACCTTAAAAGTGCTCTTATTTTTATGACCAATAGGGTAATTATTCAGATTAGCGTAAACAGCGAATTTTTTCATGAAATCTTGCACAGACCCTAATTTTGGGTCATAGAACACGAATCCGAAGTCAGTTTTTGGCGGTCTCGTAAAAAAACTTTTTTTTTGCTCACCCAACCTGAGCAAAAAGGTGGTCAGGTTTGCTCAGTTTTGATTGATATAGATATATATGTATCTATATCCATCAAAACTGAGCAAACCTGACCACCTTTTTGCTCACCCAACAAATTTAAAGAAATTGCTTGAAAAAGCTAACCTAAAAGTTTAACCCTTTTTGGTAATTATTCAGATTAGCGTAAACAGCGAATTTTTGCATGAAATTTTGCACAGACCCTAATTTTGGGTCGTAGAACACGAATCCGAAGTCAGTTTTTGGCGGTCTCGAAAAAAAAATTTTTATTTTCTCACCCAACCTGAGCAAAAAGGTGGTCAGGTTTGCTCAGTTTTGATTGATATAGATATATATGTATCTATATCAATCAAAGCTGAGCAAACCTGACCACCTTTTTGCTCACCCAACAAATTTAACGAAATTCATTGAAAAAGCTAACCTAAAAGTTAAAAAAAAAATTTACGAGACCGCCAAAAACTGACTTCGGATTCGTGTTCTACGACCCAAAATTAGGGTCTGTGCAAAATTTCAAGCAAAAATTCGCTGTTTACGCTAATCTGAATAATTACCGTAAATTGTAGTGATATTAGTAAAAGCTGAGAGAAAGACAATGGTGCTTCTTCTTTAGGCGATTTTAAATCAGTTACCTAGTCATGACTACATCACCTTATTTGGCAACGTTGCTCCATATACTCAGGCTGTGTACCGTTGTCAAACCTGGTTAACCGCTCGGTTTCTTCGGTGACATTAATGACAGATATTGCGTTTCCAATCTGCCAACTTTTCAGATTACCGATACTTACGGGACACAAAACCGTAACCGAAGTTGACAACGGTACACGCCCTCAATGTTTAACCTAAAAAATCAAAGTATTAAGATTAAATGAGACAGTGTTGCCCAATGGTCTGACTAGGTCATGACTTGATCGCTGATTTAAAAATGGCTTTTGTTCAACCCACATCTCCACACTAAACAAACCTGAGCAAACCCTTTATTTTTCTGTGACCAAAACTACTAAAGGGCCAGGGCCAAATCAAACACCCAACCAGTGATGTTTTTCTTTATTCATCAAAGGTTTTAATCATTGGAATACTCCTAATATTGTTTAACGTGATAGCAGCCTCCGACAGATTTTTGGGCTCCTTTTTTACTTCTGCTAAAAGATATCTTTGTCGATTGCCCTTCTCTTTGATAATGAGATGCGCTGATAACTTTTTTCTCGTGCAACTGGTATTCTCAGCTTTTTTTTGTTTCTTTTTTATTGATTTATTGTTGGATCCGTTTCCCTCTCAATAGTTCAATCCGAGGTTCAATTTCAATCTTCGTCAAATTATAAATATAAACGAAAAATGGTTCTCCTTCGACAGTCTGTATTTTTAAAACAAACTTCTCCTACACGGTAACCAGTGCCAAAAACCGCTACAACCAGGTCTAAAAATCGCTACTTTGTCGCTACTCTCTCTTGACGCAGACAGCGGCGTAACATCTTGAAATAAAACACATATTGTATTTTTGTATAGGTTTTTTTTATTTTGCTGTATAAAATTGGAAGGGAAAAAAATAAAAATATAGGACAAAACCAATAGGTTTAGAATTATAAAAATTATGGTCGAAAACCAAAATATCAATCTGATTAGTAAAGACAAAACGCGTTATTCCCACGTTTTAGTCCGTTTAATGGACCCCGTTAGTGTAATATACACTTATACATAGCCACTAGGTACTGCAACTATGCGGTGGGCAACGCTTCTATTTCTGGAATTTCATTTCTGGGAACCCCGCCGGCTGCCAGATCATTTTTGACGTATCTAAAATATAGCTTTAAGTTAACTAATCCGTGTAAGATGCCTTTTTGTTAGCCTAATGAGCAACAATTTTGTGTAAGTCCCAACTTTGTCAAAAATTGTGATATAAAAATAAAGTTCATAATACTTTAGGATAACTTTTCGCTTGTCTTAAAATTGTCTATAACTCATTAGCTTACCGTAAAGATATCTTCAAGACGTCCTACACTGTACAAGTTACCTTCGAGACTTCTACGTCTCGATTTAACCCCTTACGGTTGGTTTTGATGTTTCTTGCTCAACTCAACTCAAGCACACAATCGGATATCTTAAAGAGCTATCGGCAATTTCAAGACAACTGAAGTCATCCCAAAGTAAAGTTTTCTTGTGTGACAAGTGACAATTCTTCATAACCCTGAGAATTATACATAGGTGCAGCTAGAGCAACAGCTACGAGAAGAATCTCATGGAAATTAAGGCATTATTATTGGATTTTTAAGAAATGAAGAATATACCTGGAGCCCTTCTTTCATGCACAAGGGAAAAAGCTGCGAAAAAGTTTTTAATTTTGGAAAGAACTGATTACAATGTATTTTTTGCGTTTTTATTATTTTTTGCCCATATAGGTAAAAATTGCTAATAGCATGGCTAGCCAAAATCAAAAATGAGCGAGTCGCCGACGACTAAGCCAGAACTATCGGGGTGACGGCATTGGTATTCAACGAACAGGGCTCCAAAAACGAATGGAGCTAGAGCGACCGTTGAGCTACTACCTGAGCAAACTAGTGGTCAAAAGGGAGAAAACTTAACCCACAGTCGTCGCACTGTGAACATGTTATCAGAACTAATTTTAATTTTACTTGCTTAGAATTTTCTGTTTTATGCCAGCATTCTTTATTTTATATATTCCATTTTTTATTTATATATTTTTTTGTAACGCTTATCAATGTAACATACTTTTAATATTTTATAATTATTTTGTTTTTGATTTTTTATCAATGAATATTGTTGAAAATGACAAAGACAAATCTAGTTTCTTATTTCTATAACTTAAATAAGCCAGGGGGTGATGGTGCAGGCGACCAGTAAGTGCCGCGGGACGGCGAAGCTGTCAACTCATGGTTGGACAGCCTTGCCATCCACTTGGGCGCTCCCTTGGTCATGGTGGGATTTCTCGAGACGACGATGAAGTGCAGCCACTTCAACATCGTCCGCGGGACGCAATTCAAAAACTTTAGGTCGTCGTAATGCAAGAAACCCCGTGATGGCTGACAAAATGGACGGGAAGGAAGGTGAGCATTGCGTAGCGGAATAGTAACGAGATACGCGGGGGTTGTGGGCAACTCGGATTGGCCCGAAGCGAGGCGTCCTCGCAGCTTTATCCGCTATTCGGACTGTCGGTGAAAAGTTGCGGCGCCTGCGTTGTAATGTTAGATTGGTTGATCCATCCAGAGGCGATTTTAAATCAGAGACCTAGTCATGACTACGCCTGACTACACAATTTCAAATCAGATTTTATGACGTCATACGGAAGGTAGTCTTGACCTAGTCTGCTATTTGCCTGACCACGATTGCGAGCATGGTCAACCCCATTACTGTCATTTTTGTCAATGTCAATATTTATATTTGCGAAAGGGTTGTTTGTTTTGATTTATGTTTTTCCATTTTTGTGGCAATGCAAGCCGAGCTGGAAGCAATTAGAGAAAGAAATACCGACAAAATTGTTTTTTCCAAAAGGCGAGAGATATTCTTATGCGGATGATAAACGGTAGAGGTAGAGGTCTTTAATTTTATGGAAGTCAGTAGTTCAGCGATACCTTGACCAGGCTTAAATGTGTCCTAAACAAACAAAAATTTGTCGGAAAGAACAAAATGACGTAAACTACTAAGTTAAAAAGCAACGGGACAGAAAAAATGAGCATAAAACATAAATACTTAATAACTGAGGTTAGTTTTACCACTGATGTGATCTGTCATTCAGTGAATAATATGAAAACGAATTTAAATCAGATTTCTCGGTGACGTCATTTTTGTGACGTTTGATCATGAATACAGGTGACTAGGTCAGGCTTTTAGTCACTGATTTAAAATCGCCTCAGGAGGCGAGACTGAGACGAGAGGATAGCCGGCCCAGAGACCTCCGATGTTGCCAAATTTATCTTGATAGTAAATTTTGTAGGTTATGTTAGTTTTATTGGCAGATTGGCGGGAATTATTGTTTTTAACGATTTGTTAATTAATAGATTGAGAGATATTTTTAATGTGGTTAATTATTGTAAATTTTCTGGTTGGCAGTAAAACAGCTTGGCTTTCTGTAGGGTGGTGGATTTTTAATTTTTTACATTTTTTGTTATAGGTGTGGGTTACTGTAAGTTTTTATGGCTGAATATTTCTTTAATGCGTAGGTTGTGGTGATGGGTGAACCTTATCAAGAGCATCTATTTTGCTCATGACATGTCTATTGAGCATGCCAATCAAAGCAACTTAAATAAAATTGCCGACAAAGAAAAGCATACCTACTGAAATTTACACGATTTTAAAAGTACTGTAACAGGAAACGTCTGATTCAAACTTTGTGTTAGCTTTAAAGTAATGCTTTGGACTATATTATGTGCAATGATGAGAAACCAAAGCATTTTGAGGAATATTTCAGAAATACTTCCAGCTATAAGTTTAGACTGCTTGCCAATTTTTACTGTTTTAGAAACGAAGCTAGTATCAACACAAATATACATTTGGAGACAATGCATAAAGTAATAAAGTATTTATGCTTGGAAAGAAAGACAGTAAACACCTTGATAAATGTTTAAATGCAGTGTTGAAATATTTAGGGGACAAAAGTATAGAGAGAATAATCCATAGAGAAAATATATAATAGAGAAATAATGTCATTTGCGAATGTGGCAAATTTACCAAGCTGAATCCGTAAACACAGGCGGTCTTCTGCGGGCTTGCGCATTGTCGAACGTTTGCCTTGTGATAGACAGGACCGTACTTCAAAATTTATTTCACATGACGTGAATCTTTTATGGAGTAATAAATGCTAAATATATTTCTTGTAATTATTCTTTTTATTAATGATAAAAATGTAACCATTAGTGAGATTTTAACAAAAATTGTATAGTTTGTTGGCTTAAATCTGAGTTTTCTTGCTATACAAAACTGCCGATAATTCCTCGAAAATAGCTCAGTTTATACATATACAGTGCGTCTCTTTAATGTCCCCCCTCTTAATTTTTTAAACGTTACATTTACAAAATTGAAAGTTGAAATAAAATATAAACATAGTATTCGAAACAATAGAAATCAAATATGCAACTGTTTTAAGAAGTAAAATAGTAAATAAAAAAATTACCTAAACTATGTGTATATTTTATTGGATTGGCATCCCATCCTGTATAATTATTGAACAAACCAAGTTCTATGGTAAGATGTAAATATTTTTACACCTATTTACAGTGTGTGCACTTGATACTTTGGTGAAAGCGCTACTTACTTATGGCCTCATGTCAATCTAATCCACTGATATCTTAGCGATCCTTTGGCGAAAGCGCTTTTTTCTTTCGCCATCCCTTTTCAAATACTCCACTCTACCCTAATCCACTAGTATTTTTAGTGCCCCTTTGGCGAAAGCGCAAATATGCCTTTTGGACACTCACTCACCCTTATGCAATATAGGGGAAGGAGGCATTGACACTATATATGACCTTCTTACACCATCTTACCCCTTATACAATGCCCCTAATACACACACACCCCATCAGTGCCTTTCTGACACCTTGACCACACTCAATATACGTCACTGATAAATATTTCTACTTCTCCGTGTGTGTGTTCACTTCAACACCGGAGTGCATTTAAGATAAAAGTTAGAAAATTTATTTGGTTAGAGTTAATCTTAATAACTCAAAACTTAAAAGTATTTTTGCAAATGGAAATAGCAACTTCTGCATTTACAACAGCTGTATTCCATGTGTTTCCTTCAGTGATTACAACTGGGTCCGGTTCTGATCGCCGAGTTGCGTCATTGAGTTCAACAACCACTTTTGCTAGACGTCCCGAGTGCGCATGCCTCGAGAGGACCGTCGTTTAAAAATCTGACTGGCGCCCACTGCGTACAAACGCACTTTTTCGCCCATACATTGGACGGATTCAGCTGGTGTCGCGAATACGTTGTGATGGTCTAAATATATTTTGTCTATGGAATAATCAGGTTAAGTAAAGGTGATCATACACGACAAACCAGAGATTTGTCTCAGAGTCACAAAGAAGCCCTTAAAAACAGTGGTACTTTATATACTTAATTGTTGACTATAATACAAACTGGGAAATTTCGAAAAATGAGCATAATTACTATACCATTTACCAGTTATTATATTAGACACAAAGTGCTGTGAACAAATATGAAATATGCTTGTTTTGTAAGGCATGTAGTCATATGTTTTCATGTGTATGTAAGTTTTAAAAAGAAACGAAACTTATATGTGCAAGCACATTCACATTATTTTAGCTAGGTTAAATATTAAAGAGAGATCAAAAATACCGACTCCACAATCGAGGAAGTCCATATCTCCGAAGAATTATCAGCCCTTCCTAAAGAACCTCAATCCCAGAAAGGTCTTCCCTGCCTCAACTATTAAATAAAAAAAACTCTTAACATAAAACCAATGACTACAAAATTTGGAAGTTTGGATTTTAAAGAACTAGATGATGACACATAGTAAAATTCATTATCATTTAAAATTGCAACTAGTAATTTTACTGATTTTCCAAGGATTTCTGGTGTAAATAATGAATTTTAAATTAAAAATTAGTTTTCAAAAAGACTAATTGAACAATGAATGAAGTCTACTTGTTAGGGGTACATATAAATACGGTAAAATTGAGAATAAGTTCTCTAAACCACCTGAAAATTCCGTATACAATCAGGATTTGAACAAATCATGGTAAAACAGCTATTCTCCGGGCTATATGCCCCTCCGAGCGCTGGGTTACATACCAAAATTTGCCGTATTTTGACTAACACTGTTAGACAACAAAATACTTGGTTTGACTGCAAGAAACTACCAGGAAGAAGGAAGCTTTTTCTTTAGTTAGGATGCCGTTACCTGCATACCGGTTTCGAACTCTTTAGTTCTCGTCAGTACAGGAAAAACGAACATACCTATCTCCTACCTTCCGAAACAGCATATCCTTAAAGCTAACCATGTCGAACTGCATAAGCAGTATAACACAGGCAGCGCCATCCATTAGCAGTTTCAAGCAGTCGGAGTAGAATTTACCGTGAGGTAAAATATTTCAACAATGAATGAAGTCTACTTGTCAGGGGTACATATGAATAGGTACGTAAAATTGAGAATAAGTTCTCTAAACCACCTGAAAATTCCTTATACAATCAGGATTTGAACAAATCATGGTAAAACAGCTATTCTCCGGGCTATATGCCCCTCCGAGCGCTGGATTACATACCAAAATTTGCCGTATTTTGACTAACACTGTTAGACAACAAAATACTTGGTTTGACTGCAAGAAACTACCAGGAAGAAGGAAGCTTTTTCTTTAGTTAGGATGTCGTTACCTGCATACCGGTTTCGAACTCTTTAGTTCTCGTCAGTACAGGAAAAACGAACATACCTACCTTCGGAAACAGCATATCCTTAAAGCTAACCATGTCGAACTGAATTCATTGTTGAAATATTTTACCTCACGGTAAATTCTACTCCGACTGCTTGAAACTGCTAATGGATGGCGCTGCCTGTGTTATACTGCTTATGCAGTTCAACATGGTTAGCTTTAAGGGTATGCTGTTTCGGAAGGTAGGTAATATGTTCGTTTTTCCTGTACTGACGAGAACTAAAGAGTTCGAAACCGGTATGCAGGTAACGACATCCTAACTAAAGAAAAAGCTTCCTTCTTCCTGGTAGTTTCTTTCTTGCAGTCAAACCAAGTATTTTGTTGTCTAACAGTGTTAGTCAAAATACGGCAAATTTTGGTATGTAATCCAGCGCTCGGAGGGGCATATAGCCCGGAGAATAGCTGTTTTACCATGATTTGTTCAAATCCTGATTGTATAAGGAATTTTCAGGTGGTTTAGAGAACTTATTCTCAATTTTACGTATTTAAGACTAATTAACCCCCAAACTAGATTTACTTATACAAAAAAGAAACGTGTCGAAGGACAAGTCTTAAAAGAGCATCAGCACAAGAAGCTAAAAATATCCAAGGAAATTTAAGTCATACCCCCGAAGATTCATTTATTTATAAATCAGTTTTACCATTAAATGATCATCAATAGTGTTACCTAATGTTTTATTTTATTTATTTATTTGAACGGAAAATCCATTTTAATGGAAATTCATTTTATTTAGGTAGTACTTGTATATTAATTTTACATTACTGATTTACTGCAATATTTGTTTTAATATCTGTTATATATGTTTATTTTCTTACTAATAATTTTTATTGATGATGTCGTTGGTTTTTAAAAACTGTGACTATTTATATGAGTATGATCTTAAAATGTTTTGTGACGTAACTGTGTAAAATTTGAAAGAAATGTTTTAACTTGTTTTGCTTCTTGTTAAATACTAGTCGGTATAGAGAATAATAATTGTTGAAGTACAGTTTGAATGTTAAAGATTTAATTTTTGTATATATAAAACTTGTTTTCTATGCGATTTATTTTATTTTACTCAACATAAGTTATATCTACTAAAACTATACACACGAAAAGTTCATCATTGTTCATCTCTGGATAGGAAAAGATAATACATTTACATCAAAACTAACACTGGTAAGTATCTTTTTGTGTCCATCCAATAATAATAGTTTCGATTCAAGAATAGATGAGTTTCTTGTGTACACTGTAAAAAGTTGCATTAAATTTACTGTGATTTTTACTGGAATCTTACAAATTTTATGTAAAATTATAAAACAAAATGTGTAGAATCATATAAAATGTAAAAATTCCAGTAACAATCATGGGTTATTTTAGGCCAATTTTTGTAACAGTTTCCTTTTATAATGAATAATAATATACATGAACTGTTGTTCACTATAAGCCCTTTTAAAAAACAATAATTCTAATAATTAGTTTAAAAAAAATAAAGGGATCACATTTTAATGATTTCTTTTATTTTGTTGAGAAAGAATTACCTCGCATGACGCTTGGTAACAAAAAAATTAAAGGTAAAGGTTCTTTTATGTATGACAGGAAAGCAAGACTACATACTTCAGTATTTTAAAATTTCCCGCGAAAACCTGATTGAATAAGTTTGGCAACATCGGAGGTCTCTGGGCCGGCTATCCTCTCGTAGGGGCGTGTACCGTTGTCAACTTCGGTTACGGTTTTGTGTCCCGTAAGTATCGGTAATCTGAAAAGTTGGCAGATTGGAAACGCAATATCTGTCATTAATGTCACCGAAGAAACCGAGCGGTTAACCAGGTTTGACAACGGTACACAGCCTAAGCTGCCAGCAGACCACAAAACAACAGGTAAGAAACGTGAAGAGCGTGCTAATTGGTCGCAACATTTGTGAATGGTGGCGCCCTCAGTAGTAGGGTCCAAAGTATTCACGGCGGAAGCCTGGTGCGGAAAACAAGCCACCATATGATCTGTTAAAGGTCAAATTAATGTTTTGACATTTTATAACTTTGTTGTATAAAGTTAAAAAATATTTTCTTATAATTTTCAGAGAAAATATAAAAAAATGCCAACAGCGGCTATTTGCTAAAACAAATATTTAAATACAACAAAGCATGAAATACCAAAACATCAATTAACCTTTAAGAGTAATACAAAATTGTATTGTATTTAAAAGTAAAACAACAATGTCCTATTTTTACTAATTTCTTCATTTAATCAATATAAATCATAACGAAATGTTTATCAAGTCATCTCATAATAGCATGGCTCATGTGAGAGTGTTAACGCAAGGTAAAAGTCACAATCGGGTGAAGGTTCTAATCAGATTTTTTTTTTATCTAAGACATCCCACGTAGACTTCAAGCCTAAGTACTAACGTACCGTGGGTTTGTGTGGAGATCCAATTCTATCGAGCATTTAACATGAAACAAAACGAAAATTTCGAAAGAAAGAATCATCTTGTACACTAAGTACCTAATAGTTATTTATATCACACAAATCAGGTGCACTATTTAACTTTACTCAATAAGTGAATGGTACATAAAAAAATCTCTGGTTAAGTTTCACCTTTTTATTACTGCCATTTATTTTGCTGTCAGTAAAAATGTTGTGCTTTCTATAGTGTCCACTAGGGCAATCCAGAGTTAAAGTGTACTCGTCAAGACGTAAATGTTTATTTCCGAAGCTTAACGCAGGGATGCTACATACAAACGTATGTATACCAATTGAGAACCTGTATTAAGTAAGCTGTTTTTCAAGCTTCTAATGTCGCAAAAGTTTAGGGAAAATAAAAAAAAAATTGTTTTTATAATCCTTTGGAAAATTAGTGTAATAGGAATTCTTATATGATGAATATTTACATGAATACTTAACTCTGCCAAAGGAAGAAGCTGCTATGACTGCAGCCATGTTAGATAAAATACAGAGACAGTAAGATGTAGGTATGGGTGGAAAACTACAAAATGAATTTTTCCGACAAGCAGAAAAAATGTGATAAAAATAAAAATATAAATCACATTGAATGTTCTGGAATTAAAATCATCTAAATAGTTACACCTAGTACGAAATGTTTTAAATATGATTAAGAAAATGGTACCTACTTACCAAACTACAATATCTGATTTGTCTATTTACATCTACAATAAAAAAAAGTTTGATTAAAATCATTCTTTATGACACAAAGACCACAAAACAGAAATGGTCAAGGGTCCGGTCGACTTTAGGGACAGTAGATTTTATAAAAAAAAATACATCAAAAAGCACATACTTTTATAGGTAAATTTCAATAAAAAAATTTGCGGAATATTCAGTAGTTGTTTAAAAAACATTGTGTTATTTCGACCAAAATGAAGGTTTTTACTAACTCCAATCGTAAAAAATCGTTGATTTCTGTCTTGGTAAATGACAGATAGCAACGTTGTCGGATTGTTTTAGATATTTTGTTAAGTCAATAATTTTTCGAATGGTTAGATTTTGAAATTACTTCAAGAAATCGAAAAATCTTCAGAATACAAAGGAGAATTGGTAAATCAAAGACACTTAACGCACTTGATCCTTTTCTCGACCTTTGACACAGATCAATGAATAATATATATTCTTATCAGCTTAATATCACTATCGCTAAATCCGTTATAGTAACAACTTCTTATACATTACAAACCAAACAAAAACAATTCAGTTTTAAGGCGCTTGACAAACTTTAACAAGTTCTTAACGAGTTTTAACAATTTAGCGTGTAAACATAGAAATAAAATTTGCAAGCACAACGGCAACATCGCTACATAAAATCTTGCTACACCCATGCGCTGACAGCTGTCAAACGTACAACATGACAACCCAAAGTATGGCGGAATATGAAAACAAATCAAATTTTTTACATTTTTCAGCTCATACAAGAATTTTAGTGGAATAAGTTTGTTTATTTGTTATTATCCACATTTATTTACGTGACAAAAAAGGTAAAACTTTATCTTTTCATGGTAGATTGAAGGAAAATTCGACAAATGTACTGTCCCTAAAGTCGACCAGAACCATGGTCAATTCACTATTGCCAACTTCAATCATTTATTTATTATTACGAAACTATGTTCACTTCAATAAACCATATAATAAAGAAATAAATTATTAATATTAGTCTAGTCTTCGGAACATATTGGTATTATTATTATTATTATTATTATTATTTATTTATTGACGGCCAATGCCATTTTCATCATTACAAAAATTTTTCATCATTACAAAAAATTTTTAGCAGAAAACTAATAAATAATTACTAACTAATTACTAACTTACATACAATAAAAGTAAAAATATATACATAAGTACATAGTATAAAAGTTAACTGATGTGTGGTCAATTAAATACATACATATAACATATTAGAGGTCATCAATGTCCACCCCCGATAGCTGCTTTAGAAATTTTTTAAGAGGGCAAAAGAAGTTAAGTGGCTGCAGTTGGTTAGCAAGGGACACAGACCTAGTAACAAAGGACTGACGACCATAGTTAGTGCGGTGATAAGGCTGATGAAACGTTATTATATTTCTAGTATTAACAGGTGATGCGCGCAAGCCAATGTTTGATGTAAGATAGGGGCAATCAACTAAAGAATTTATAATTTTGAAAAGGAGAAGAAGATCATGAAGATTTCTTCTTTTATATAGTGTGTCAAGATTGAGTCTTCCGCATAATGCTTCGTAGCTATATTCAGTGTCCCTGAAGAATTTATAGTGGACATAATGCATGAATTTCTTTTGTACGCGTTCAATTCTGTTAATGTGGCAGGTATACTGAGGATCCCACACAGAGGAAGCATATTCTAAATGACTTCTAACAAAACTACAAAAAAGGATTTTAAGAGAGCGAACTGTAACAAAATCATGTGAAATTCTGTTTATAAATCCCAACATCCTTAATGATTTACTGACTATTGTGTTTATTTGGTTAATGAATGACAACTTTTCATCAAGAAAAATTCCAAGATCTCTTATGTCCTCTACAGAAGATAGAGTTGCATTATTAATATGATAATCAAAATTTGTTTTCAGTAGACGGCGGGAAAATATCATCAGATTACATTTTGAAATATTAACACGCATACCATTGTCATCACACCAAGTCACAAATCTATTGAGATCCTCCTGCAAAGCAGCACAATCATCAGGGGCTGAGACTATTTTAAACATTTTTAGATCATCGGCAAAAAGAAGAAATTCAGAAAAACGGAAGCAAGATGCGATATCATTGACAAAGATATTAAAAAGAAGTGGTCCTATATGAGACCCTTGAGGTACTCCGGATGGTACAAGAATTTCACGCGATAAAAAATTATGAACTTTCACAATCTGGATCCGATCCTCAAGATAGCTCCTCACCCAACCGAGCAGTGGTCCGCTCACTCCCAGATATTGAAGTTTTTCAAGCAATATATTGTGCGGGACCTTATCAAAGGCCTTGGAGAAGTCAGTGTAGATTGAATGAACCTCCACACCCCTCTCCAAGGCCTGCAATATAAAATGAGTATAAGTAAGAAGGTTTAGTTCTGTATTTTTGCCCGCACAGAATCCAAATTGCTGATTAATTATTTCCGGAGATAAGATAGAACTGAGATATTTTGTAACAAGATTTTCAAAAATTTTTGGGATAGCATTAATGATAGAAATAGGTCGGTAATTTCTTATGTCAGACTTATCCCCAGACTTATGAATGGGTACAACAAAGCTTGCCTTCCAAAATTTAGGAAAGAGTCCGCTCTCCAGAGATTTGTTAAATATTATGTGTAGGGGTCTAGCAAGAATAAAGGAGCAATTTTTGAGAAAAATAGGATGTATGTTATCAGGGCCTGGACCCTTATACGGGTTTAAGTTATTAAGTTCTGTATAAATGTCAGATATAGGAATAGAGTAGGAGTTAATATTAAGATGATTTACTGACAATTCTTGGTTGCACTCTGGACTAGCAAAAGAATAAACTGAAGAAAAATAGTCAGCAAATAAGTTGGCAACATCAGGACCCATGGTAGCACTCTCATTATCCAGCGTAAGCACACTGGGTATATCGGGTGTTTTGCGCTTTGAGTTAACGAAGTTCCAGAACTGCTTAGTGTTGGTGCAGAGTAGATGTTCGGTATTCTGGACAAAATTTTGATAACATTCACGAGAGAGAATCCTGCACTGCGATCTTAGGTTGGAGAACACTTCATAATTAGGAACAGATTTATTAATTTTATAGCTTTTATGGGCAATTTTTTTCTGAATTGTTAAATTGATAAGGTCCCTGTTAAACCATCTAGGGAACTTCCCGCTGGGTACTCTCTTTACTGGGACAAAAAGATTTAGGCAGTTGCACAGTACATCATAGAGAGTGTTTAACATGTTTTCCACAGTCATGCTGGACAAGAGTTCATCCCAGCAGAAAGCACCCAGGTAAGCATTTATTGATGTATAGTCTGCAGACTTTAAATCATAGTAATAGGAGTCAGCTCTTGGACTGACGACAGTCAAGTTGCGAGGAATGGCCAAACCAAAACATAAAGGCGGATGGTGACCGTCGACAGGGACCAGGGGATCACATTGATTGACTGTATACATCCTATGAGAGAAAATTAAGTCTAAAATAACATTATTTATATTGGAAATAAAATTAATTTGAAAAAGGTTATGAAAAGCGCAAAAGTCTGATAGGACAGCAATTTTTTGTATAACTTGAGGTGCAACATATATATCCGGTCGGGGAATACCAACCGCACATATGTCTTCGTTAATCCATCCGGCTTTGGGTAAGTTAAAGTCTCCAGCCACGCAGATCTCAGCATCTGAATATTCTTCGAAGATTGAATCCATTGTATCACTGATCATTACATATTTTTCCAGTGTTGAATCGGGAGGTAGATAGATACAGCCGACTTCGCACCTTACCTTGGGATAACCAATGGTTACATAAACTTGTTCAATAGGTGCGGTTGTTGGAAGAAGTCTACAGTTAACTGATTTATGTACTGCCAACAGAACACCACCCAGACTCTGCTTATCACTTGTTTCCCTGGAGCGATCCCTCCTAAATACAAAATAGCTGTCCAAGCCCAGTTCGGCGTCAGAGATATCTGCAGACAAATTGGTTTCAGCCAACATAATTATGTGGTAATCATGCAAGGATACATTACACATAAAATCTGTAAGTTTCGTTCTCAAACCGCGAACATTTTGATAATAAGTGTGGAGAGTAGTGGTTCGCTCAGGGCTCTGGCCGTCATCACTCAGTTTTCCCGTTTTTCGACTATCTGTGGGACACCCCTAATGTACCTTACTTGGATGTTATTTTCACCATTGGATACACGATCCTTGTATTCTGTCCAGACCCGTTTATCAACCTCTTGCTGTATACGTGTCAGATCCAGGCTTAGGTACATATTTTTGCCTTTAAGTTTACGGCGACATCGTATTAAGGCAAGTACATCCTCATGAGACTGCAATGTAACTTTTAATGCACGAGCTCCTTTAGAGTTTTTTTTGCCAACTCTGGTATGGTGAACAACTGCTGGTGGGTTGCTGTTTAAGGCTTGTAGTATTGCAGCGATATCATTATCATCATTACCTTTTTCTGGAACGTTAAAAAGCATAATGTTGTTAGATCTATTCTGACGTTCCTGCAATTCATGCCACATTTCGCTCTGATCGACTGCTGCTGCACGCTCAGTATCACTTGCCGATTGACGTGTTTTAAGGGTCTGATCTATACTACTGATCTTGGTCTCTAACAATTTGGTGGTTTTATGTAGTGCATCGACGTTTGCCTTAATATCATGAAGTCCTAGTGCCGTATCTGTGATTTTGGCAACTTCCTGCTTAAGTAGCTCCATGTCACCAGCCATCTGATCCACACGGTTGGTGAGATTCATTATTTGTTTAATGCTGCTGAGGCAGTCTGGGCAAAAAAAGGGTACAACGCGTTTCTGCAGTAACACTGCACGAATCTCCGTGGCACAAATTCCACAACAGTTCCGGCAAACAATTTTTTGGCAATGATCGCATGGATAGCCAAAAACTTCGCTCGCCTTCTTGGGCTCCTTGAAAATCACTGGAGTACTGCATTTATAACACTTCCCACTCATGGTGCAAAAACTAACACCACTAGGTGAGACAGACTATAGATTTTGAAATTTAATTAAAATTTGCTGAATACTACAGATGAAACAGCCTATAGATTTTTTGTTGAAACTTTAAATATAAATAATCATTTTTTGCCCAGATAAACAATGGTGGAGAAGTATCAGTTTGAAGGTGTTACAGAAATGGTATACAAAAAATAATTTACAGGATATGCGTAGAATGACCCGCTCAATCACCATGCAAATTTTCACAATTCTCCAATGGGCACCTCGCGCACAAATTAATGAAAACTGAGAGAGAAAACAATGTTAACTTCTATACCTGTATTCTTCTATTCTTCTATTGGTATTGGAAATACATTTGGCAGTGTATTATTTTTGAATGCTGATAGACTTGCTGATCAAGCCTTTTATATAACTGCACTTCTAAATAACAAAAAATGAAAAACTGTATATTTTAAGCAAACTACACAAACTACAATTTAAAATAAAAAAATACCTGGAAAAATGTTTATTTACTAAACTATGTAGTATAATACCATGTTTCAAGATATGTATTGATACTTGGCTATATTTTTCTTTAATACAAAAGAACACTTACCTGGTAAAGTAATAAAGCCCTAATTTGCTTTTCTAAGCCGATGAATTGTGATTAAAGGCTTCTGCAAACAGACGCGGTGTAGGTGGCGGTGGCGGTGGCGGCAGCGGTGAACCTACGTTCTATTTGAGTGCTCGAATTGTATTACGTGGGTTCTTTTTCACCGCTGCCGCCACCGCTACCGCCACCACCACCTCCACCGCGTCTGTTTGTGGAATCCTTAAAATCACACATAAAATAATGTTCATCTTTTCTCGAAATTATAAAATGGCTGACGGACAAGAATAAAATATCCTGATTGGTCTAATTTTGACGATCTGTCGTCTGTCGAATGGAAGTAGTCCCTCTATGGCAAGGTCGGTAAATAAATGTGACAAGTGGCAGCTGCGATAATCAGTACCCTTGGACTATTACTTGCTACTACAATCATTGAAATGGAGTTCAATGACTACAATACACTAAACTGTTGTAAAATAGGGACCAGGGGGGAGCACAATGGAATCACTATAACGGGCCCCAACATTTCGTCGTCGGCCCTGGTGATAACAGTAACTGTTTGGTAAATAAAGCAAAAATGTACATACTTTGTAGTTTTATTATATAAGATATATTTTACATATATTCTGTGTAGGGTTTATAAGTATCAGTATTTGATTGTTAAAGACTATTATTGTTTTTTGTAGCTTGTTTTTAGGTATAAAAATTTAAGTTATTGTGACAGTGTCAGTTAAATTTCCTAAAGCTTTATCAAGTTTTTCATAAAAATATTAGATTTTTACCTTCTAAAAGTTCAAAGAAACTATATAAAAAAATTAATTTCTACAAGTACAACTTGAAGTACGAAGTTCCATTGAATCCAAAAGGAAGAAATATATAAATAACCTATACTGACAATTATTTTATTAAAAAATTGACATTTTATGTCGAAAGGTAAAAAAAAATTAAAATCAAATGAAGATGAGGAAGAACAAAGGCATTTGAAAGAAGAAATATGTTTTAATAATGTAGAAGGTCATTATCAAAAGTTAATTGAGCAAAAGGATGAAATTATTAGAGAAAAAAGTTTATTAATTCAAGAATTGTTGAAAAGCTGCAAGAATATCAGGCGCGGCCCGTGAGTTTTTTTACAGGTGGGTCAAAATTTTATGGGCAAGTAGTGATATCAACGCAACAAGCAAAATACACTTTTTTAATTAAGGGAGGTTTTCTAATAATGTGCCTAGTTTTGCCAAGAAATTATTTACCTACAAATAAACACCGCCAAAATCATAGAATAGGTACTGCAGAATATTGAACAGTACTACTCTTGATGTTTATGACTTTCAGTATCACTCTTCTGTTTATGGCTTTTTTCTATATGTTTTAATACTCTAAGTTTGTAGATTTTAGCGGTTTTCGTTGTGATAAGTTTAGCTTCTCCTCAATAGGTGTCGCGCCTTGTACTAAAAGCCCAGAATATAAATAGAAAAAAATTCTGAGCTAAAAGTACCTATGACTATTCGTAAAATAAAATTAGGAACGCTGCCGAAACTCCGTTTTCTTTAATACCTACATACAATGCTGGCGACTAGACATAGTAATACGATATTTGTCTACGCACGTGCAGGATGTAAGCTGTAGTAAATATGAGATTGCCAACAATTTTAAAAATATTTTATCGAGGAAGAACTTGTTGCCAATACACCTTTTAGAGCCGATCTAATTTTTTAAATAACAAAAAATTAAAAAAAAAGTTCTTGCCCCAACACAGGTGCGAACCCGCGAGCGTCGAATTACCTCGCTGCGGTTATATCCCTTGAGCTACGCTAGCTATGTAAAAAAATCGGTCCGATACCGTTAAATTCGATGGCTAGCGCTGGCCTGACAGAAATCGTATTTATAATTTTTTATGTTTAACCACTAATTAAAATTGTTATTACAATGCGCATATTTGGTACCTAATTAGTTTTTCTTTTTCCGAACCAAATGTTTTGAAATAATATATTTTAGGGGGCGGTTTGAGAGTATTTCCATAGTGGGAGTGGCCAGATATTATTGGTGGGCCGTCGACCAATTGTGTCTCTTTTTAACTTCCTAAAGCGCGTATGTCTGTTTCTCTCTTGCTTTTAATGAATTTATATCGTCCAAATAAACCTATAAGATCAATTTACAATATGACCCAGCCCGGAACAAGCTTGGATATCCTTTGACGATGGCTGGCTTGACTTTATTCATTCTTGGGGAGTTTTAGCATGGAACTTTGAAACAAAAGATTCTTTTTTGGTTTTAAAAAATTAAAAAATAAATTATTAGGTAGATCACTGAAAATTTTAGGTGGGTCATTGACCAAATGACCTTATGGACGGGCCGCGCCTGAAGAATATGAAGAAAAAAATTATTTTAATAATTTAAAAAGCGAAATATTACAAGTTAATGAAGACATAAAAGAACTATTTAAACAAAAATGTGAAAAAGATAGCAGGATTGAGAGTTATGCATCAATAGCAAAAAATACAGTAGTAATAAAACCAAATAATAAACAAGATTTCATGAAAACTAAGGAAGATGTTCAACAATTCTTAAAACCTGTTGATTTAAATGTTCAAATTTCCAAAATAAATCATACAAGTGCAGGTACATTAGTAATTGAATGTGGGACAGAAGAAGAAGTGAAAAGAATTGAAAAAGTAAGCAAAGAAAATATTGGTCAAAATTATAGAATAAATGTTAATAGAGGAATGAAATCAAGAATAAAAATTGTTGGAATGGAAAGGGAAATTAGTGACACTGAATTAATAAATTTCATGAGAACTGAAAATAATTGTGTAAAATCTGAATCGGAGTTAAAAATTCTTAAAATTAAAAAAATGGTTAGAAGATACATGGCAATTGTAGAATGTGACAATCAAACATATTATAACATAATCAAAAATGGAATGTTGTGTATTGATTTAGCTATATGTACTGTTTATGAACATTTTAACATACTAAGATGCTATAAATGTTCGGGATTTAACCATAAAGCAGAATTTTGCACAAAGGTTTCTGTATGTTTAAAATGTGGGATGGAGAATCATAGTAGTCAAGAGTGCACCAATGATAGAAAATCATGTCGAAATTGTCGAGGTTATAATGAAAAATTTGGTTTAAATTTGGATTTTAATCATTCCCCATTTGACAGGAATTGCAGAGTATTTCTTAAGAAAATTGAACATTTAAAAAATTCTACAAATTTTATTTAATTACTTACAGAAGTTTGGGTGGCTCTATATTTTTTTTAAATTCTCAGGGTCTTCTTTCTCATTTTGATGAAATTTCAAATTTTATTTTAGATAAAAAACCTTTAATATTTTGTTTAACTGAAACACATGTTACTGAAGATATTGAAAATTTTGAAATTGAAATTGACAATTTTATTATATAATTGAAAGATTAAATTCTAATAGTAGACATACGGGGGGTGTTATATTTTATGTAAGAAAAGATCTAAAATTTAAAAATGAATTTTCATATATTCTTGAAAAAAATGTTTGGTTTTTAATAATTGAGGTTAAGATATATAATAAGAAATATTCAATTTGGGGTATTTATCACTCGCCAAGTTATTCAAATGCTAATTTTTTAAATATTTTAGAGCAATGGGTTCAAAATTTTGCAGTGTTTATTAAACATAATGTAATATTATTAGGTGATTTTAATATTAATTGGTTAGGTGAGAGTTTTTACACAACTAAACTTAAAAAAATAATTTGTGATTCTGGTTTTTATCAGTTAATTAGTGATATAACACATATGGGTTTGATTAATGGAAGTATTATAGATTTAGTTATTACCAATAATAAGAGTCTAAAAACAAGAGTACTGAATCAACCTAATATAACTGATCATTTTCTTGTACAAATATGTATTTCTCAAAAAAAAGATGACAACAGAAAAATGATTCGTGTAAAACCTCAAAACATTGATAGTTTTAGAAACTCGATAATAAATATTGAATATGATTATTCCAAAGATGATGTAAATAGTAAATGTGAAAATTATTTTAAAAGGATTTATGACATTTATAATAGGTTTTTTCCTAAAAAGGAAGTAAAAATAAAAAAATTAATAAATTTAAATTTTCAGATAATATTTTACAATATTACAATTAATTAAAAACAGGGATAAATATCATATGTTATTTTGTTTTACAAAAAAAGAATTTTACAAAGAAAAATATAAAAGTTTAAGAAATACAGTTGTATCTGAAATAAGAAAAGAAAAAAAAGAAGTACTATGAATATATGATAGATGAGAATAAATATGATTCTAAGAAAATGTGGATAACACTTAAATCCTTATTTTCAGAAAAAAAATGTGAAAAGTATGATGATATTTTTCCCCCCATCGTATCCTCGGTTTGACGTACCGGCGGGGCTTGCGAGCTTCATTGACTCTGAGGGCTAGGCCAGCTAGGTTCAACCATGCTGGGAAGGTCTCCGAGGTTAGAAGCCAGACTAAGAAGGATACAACTGCACAGTGGTGCCCACACTACAACACTACACATTTAACACCAGCTCACTGCCTGTCCTGCCGCGGCCGCCCTGCGTGGTGCTACGGGGCACAGAGGTGAGCACACTACAACACCTACACCTCACCTACACTTAACACATGCGGCTTAATCCCACGGTGTGACGCGACCCGTGCCAATAGGATGAATGGCGCCTGAGCCGTAATCAGGCGTTTCAAACGGAGCCTCCGGGACACCAGGCGATATCCCGGAGTAAGCAGCCTTACACTGGCAAGGGGGCGCTGCTGGTGCGGACCACCCTTTCCCCCAGACTCGTGGGAACTTTATGGACCAAGAAAAACAAAAACCAATGAAAGAAGAGGACTCGGAAACGAGCGACTCTTCAACCCTAATTGAGGTGGATCTTTCTGAAGATGACACCCAATTACCAACTCAGGGAGGTGATAGTAAGCCGGACGATCGGCCGGCTGAAAAGACTCCGGAGGTTACAAACATAGCTGCAGGGATGGAAAAAGTTGGCCTGCAACAACAAAAACTATCCGGAGCCCAAAGAAGGAAGATCCGGAAGGCAGAAAAAATGGCGGCGGGGACGTGGACAAAAGAAAAGCCCCGGCCAAAAACAAAGGAGGGAGAGAGAAAAGTGGGGGTGCCGCCAAAAAGAGGCCGCATCCCGACACCAGCATCTCACCTTCTAGCAAACAGCCGGAGAAGAAGGCCAGGAGTCAATCGGGACAGGCTGGCATTTCTTCTTACAACAAGGCTGCTAGCGGACTAAGGATGGCGGTGATACAAAGACGCCACCCGGATACGACCCTAACTCAGGAGCAAGCTGACCTGATTCAGGCAAGACTGGTTGCGGTCTTGGACGAAACTCCCTCCGGGAGTGCGAGTCCACCGCAATTTGAAGGGAGTAGATACACGGGAGGCATCATCTGGATCACGTGTAACAATCTCTCAACCAAGACCTGGCTGCAACAAACAGTTGCAACCATGGGAAACTTGTGGGAGAGGGCAGACTTGACAGTGGTTGAGTCTAAGGACCTCCCCAAAAGGCCCAAAGCCCTCGTCTGGATTCCAGAGGCAGTCGAGGTACAAACAGTCAGGACCCGGCTAGGACGACAAAATCCTGGCCTCAACACGGGAGACTGGCTGATGCTAAGCCGGAAGGTAGAAGGAAAGGGACAAACCCTGGCCTTCTCTATAGACGCGGCGTCGCTTGGATGGCTTGAACGTGCTCAATTCAAGGCATACTATGGACTTGGAAGGGTAACCTTCAGGGTTATAGCGAGCGTCGCGAATCAAAGTGAGGGTCGTGCAGGTTAACCTACACCACAGCAGGGCAGCCTCGGCTGTCTTGTGCAAGGTGATGGAGAACTGCGACATCGCCCTCATTCAAGAACCTTGGGTCAACCAAGGTACAATAAAAGGTCTCTCGGGAGTAGGTGGTGAATTGGTAACAATAGAACCTCCGACAGACCGAGAACCTGCATTCTAATTAAAAAGAATATAAGGATGCTGCCACTGACTAATTTCTGTTTTAGGGACCTCGTGGCAGTAAGACTAACAACAACGGAGGGGGGTGGGCCGAAGAATATCACTATTGGATCGGCTTACTTCCCATACGATGACCCGGAAGCGCCACCACCCAGCGCTGTGGAGGAACTGGTGAGAGACTGCAGAGGAAGTGGATCGCAGCTGATCATCGGGTGTGATGCAAACGCACACCACAGCATCTGGGGCAGCACTAACACCAATCAAAGAGGTGAGTACATTTTTCAATTCCTAATGGCAAATAACTTAGACATTATGAATAGAGGTAATAATCCGACTTTTGTAACCGGGCAAAGGCAGGAGGTTTTAGATATAACTATATCAGCGGCTTACGTCGGCAATTATATTAAAAACTGGCACGTGTCTGAGGAAGAGAGTTGTTCGGACCACAGACGCATACGGTTCGAAATAACGTGTATAAAACGGGAAACTAACTCTTATCGTGACCCTCGCAGAACGAACTGGGGTAACTATCGGGTAGACCTAGAACGTAACCTGGGGGGGGGGGGGGGGGGCTTAAAGATGTAATAAATAACGTGACGGATCTCGAACTGGTGGCGGATCAATTGACGGACGCGGCCATTTCGGCATTCGAAGCAAACTGTCCTCAAACCACATCAAATTCCTCCCGGAAGGTCCCCTGGTGGGGACCAGACCTGGAGGCCAAAAGAGGACAAGTAAGGAAGAACTGGAATCAGGCAAAACGATCAGGTAACTGGGAAGCATATAGGGCAACCCTGACTGAATACAACAAAGCGCTGAGAAAGGCCAAGAGAGCGTCCTGGAGAAGGCACTGCGAGGCTATTGAAAGCACTCCAGAATGTGTCAGACTCGCAAAGATACTGTCAAAGGACACTCAGCCTGCAATCAACTCTCTTGTTACTGAGAATGGAGAGCAAACACTAACGGGGAAGGATACCTGGACCGAACTGTTTCGGGTTCACTTCCCTAGGTCCAAAATCATAAAGGAAAAACCTGAAGCCTGGAGATTTGGAGGACCTAATGAAGCTCCCAACAGAGCTCATAGGGACAACTGGCAGGCTGCTAAGAAGGTGATATCCCCTAAAAAAATAAAATGGGCTATAAACTCATTTGAACCCTACAAATCTCCGGGTCCCGACGGAGTTTGTCCAGCGTTGTTACAGCAGGGATTAGACCTGCTTGTCAGCAAGCTTTGTCATATACTAAGGGCCAGTCTGGCCCTAGGTCACATACTGAGGATTTGGAGACTGACCAAAGTGGTATTCATACCGAAACATGGGCGTCCCAACTACTCGGTCGCCAAGGCATTCAGACCCATCAGTCTAACGTCCTTTATTGTAAAGACGCTAGAAAAACTGTTAGATAGGCATATAAGGGATGAAATAATGGGGGACGGACCATTCCATCAAGACCAGCATGCCTACAGAACAGGACGATCGACCGAATCAGCACTCCACCAGCTAGTTAGCAGAGTGGAGAACGCGATAGGTAACGGAGAAGTGCTTCTCGGAGCATTTCTGGACATTGAAGGAGCGTTTGACAACACATCCTTCACATCTATAACCAGAGCAATCAGGGGCACCGGGCTAGATGAGACCTGCTGCAGATGGGTAGAAAGTATGCTCAAAAGCCGGGTAATCTGTACAGACCTACTCGGTGAAACTTTGGCAGCCCGGGTGGCAGGGGGATGCCCTCAGGGGGGGGGGGGGGGGGTTCTTTCCCCCCTCCTCTGGAACCTGGTAATGGACGGGCTTCTAAAAGAACTAAGTCAAAGGGGTTATTCGATCCTGGGCTACGCAGACGATCTGGTCATAACGACTCAAGGAAAATTCAACACAACCGTGAGGGACTGCATGAGGAGCGCCCTCGCCGTAGTGGAAAAATGGGTAGAACAGGAAGGACTTAATGTAAGCCCACACAAGACTGTCATCGTCCCGTTCACTAACCGCAGGAAAAAGGAGGGGCTCGGTCCTCTAACCCTGCGAGGAGTCACAATTCCACTGCAGGAAGAGGTAAAGTATTTGGGGGTAACACTGGACTCAAAACTTACCTGGAACAAGCATGTGGACAAATCCATACGAAAAGCGGAAATCACCCTTGCGGTGGTCAGACGAACGTATGGGAAAACATGGGGTCTCTCACCAAAGATGGTGCACTGGCTGTACACCAGAGTGGTGAAACCCGCAATAACATATGCAGCTTTGGTCTGGGGGACCAAGGCAACGCAGAAAACAATAATGCTCAGACTCAGCAGTCTGCAAAGGCTAGCCTGTCTGGGCATTACAGGGGCAATGAGATCGACCCCCACCTCAGCGATGGAGAATCTCCTAGACCTTCCTCCCTTGCACCTGGTCATCCAGGGAGAGGCGAGGATGGGTCTCTATCGACTACAAAACACTCTGCCCGTTTCATTGCGGAAAAGGGCGGGACATGTACTCATAAGAGAGAAGATTGGAGGGCCCGATTTAGAAATGAGATCGGACTACATGACTCCAAAATTCCAATACAACATCCCCTACGAGGTAGTAATAGCGGATCGCAGGGAATGGACTTCGACAAACCCAGAGTTTCCTCCGGGGGCAATTATATGGTACACCGACGGATCAAAAACCGAAACGGGAACCGGAGCAGGAGTACATGGGGTCGGACCAAGGAGGGACATGTCTTTCTCCTTGGGGAAGTACCCCACGGTATTCCAAGCAGAAACTTACGCCATCTTACAATGTGCGCTGGAAAAAAATAGGAGGGCTTATTCAAATAAGCGGATCTATATCTGTCAGACAGGTTCCAGAGGAGGGAGGAAAGAACCCCCCCCCCCCCCCCCCTGAGGGCATCCCCCTGCCTCCCGGGCTGCCAAAGTTTCACCGAGTAGGTCTGTATAGATTACCCGGCTTTTGAGCATACTTTCTACCCATCTGCAGCAGGTCTCATCTAGCCCGGTGCCCCTGATTGCTCTGGTTATAGATGTGAAGGATGTGTTGTCAAACGCTCCTTCAATGTCCAGAAATGCTCCGAGAAGCACTTCTCCGTTACCTATCGCGTTCTCCACTCTGCTAACTAGCTGGTGGAGTGCTGATTCGGTCGATCGTCCTGTTCTGTAGGCATGCTGGTCTTGATGGAATGGTCCGTCCCCCATTATTTCATCCCTTATATTAGTGATGTAAGGATACGTATCCAAAAATCCGTTGGATCCGAATATTAAAAGAATCCGGATTATCCGGAACCGGCCGAGAACTTGAATACGGATTCGGAATCAAAATAAATTCGCATCGGGTGGTTACTAATGCAAAGTGCAAAGAGAAAACGGAATCGGAATCGAGTGTAAGCGAACAACACGGTCTGCGATTTGGCATATTTGATATTGTGCTTTCTCTTTCTAATGACATTTCCTAAAAAAAGATGGCATAGTTATCGGGGTAACGGGTATCATATGAGATGAGACCCATTGGTTAAACTAGTCCCGCCTCACCCGAACTCGGCCCGAACCGAATTCAAACGAGAACGGCGCGACGCGGTGCCTTCTTATCCCTAAACTTCGACTTCGACTGGTATGATACCGATACCGCATCGACCTACCTAGCCGTGTATCCGGATAGAAAATGTTTTAGTCTGTTGCATGCATACGTATACATGATCTGTAACCGCTTTCGCGCGGGTCAAGAAATGGATTCGAATTCGGATAATGGATATGGATATTAGCTGATTCCGATTCCGTATGATTCGGCTATCTAATGAATACAGATATTTACAACACTACGTTATATGCCTATCTAACAGTTTTTCTAGCGTCTTTACAATAAAGGACGTTAGACTGATGGGTCTGAATGCCTTGGCGACCGAGTAGTTGGGACGCCCATGTTTCGGTATGAATACCACTTTGGTCAGTCTCAGTCTTTAATAATATATTCATATTAAAAATACTTATAAGTAAAAATTACGAATACTTTTTTACCCTTAATCGCAATACGAGTAAAAGTATTCGAGTACTTGCCCAGCTCTGGCTGTGACGCTGTGTATAAGTGTGTATTACACTAACGGGGAAACGGACTAAAAAGTGGGAGAAACGCGTTTTGTATTCACTAATCAGATTGATATTTTTTTGACCATAATTTTTGTAATTCCAAACCTATTGGTTTTGTCCTACATTTTTATTTTTTTCCCTTCCAATTTTATACAGCAAAATAAAAAAAATCCCTATTCGTACTAATTTATTTTTTTCATCGGTACGAGGTAGACACGTGACGGCCATGTATTGTTGTAGTAGCAGCGTAGGGCGGAAGTGTGGCTGAAAAAAGGTCATGCGCAATAAAATCTACCAGAGGCGGGAAACTTCATAACTTCAACTGGACCATATCGAATATCGACAACTTTGACGTTGTATCATTTTTATTATTATTGTTTGTATTCGGAATCTCCGAGGGTATATACCCGACAATTCGGAGGTTATAAGGAAATACCATCTAAACTGAGTAACCTGCAAGCCATCCCTAAGGATAGCTAGGGCTCTGGTTAAGCGCCGGACCTGGTGGTGAGCTGGCCAACATGTCACATGAATGAGAGTATGAGAGCCAATAACAAAGAAAAAAGAATGAGAAAATAGTAAACAGCTGATTGTGTGTCATATAAATTAATAATAAATTAATTTGATTTCTATTATAATCAGCAGCGAGATTGTCGAACAATAATAATAATAAACATTTTTACTTTAAAGTGATTATTATACTATGAAAGGGTGTTTGTTTGATGTGCCTTCCTGAAAGTTTTGCTAAGATGGAGTGCGAGAGATTTTGATTTTAAACTGTTTTAAAAGTGCTTAAACTATTAATTCATGCCTGCACAGTTTTTAATTTAGAGTTTTACGGCTACGGATTGTGTTTTTCTCAGTCTAAAGTTGTATTCCCACACTGATTTTGAACATGCCGCGAGAATGCTATGTGCCTGGCTGTAGAACAAATTACGATAGTGTTATTAAAACAGATGGTCATCGTACAACGTTTAGTTTCCCAAAAAACGATGAAAATAAAAAGATTTGGCTTCGCGCTATCCACAGAGACGATTTCTCAGTGTTTCGTTCTTCAGTTGTGTGTTCTAAACATTTTGATGAAAGTGACATTATTAGAATTGAAACATACAAAGATAAATATGGCAATACTCGCGAGTGGCCTTTACGATGTCCTAAACTGAGGGATGGGGCAGTACCCCACCTATTTACAGATCCACCAAAATGTTTGTTGACGCCAAAAAATGTTTTAAGAAGGGACTCTAAAGAAAGGAAAGAAGCTGCAGCAGAAACAGGTAAAAATAATATCAAAAACTGGGTCCAGCACACATTAGCGCCCTCAAAATGAAGCAAATTTTTATGAAAAAAATTTATGTAAGAGCAATTATTGTAGAGACATAATAAAAGCAAAAAAGTGAGGATCAGCATTCTCAATGTACTTCACTAGCTAGAGGTAATTTGTCTCCGTCTGGTGAAGCACATTGAGAAGGCTATGGTGAGGATGAACTAAAATTTTTGATAAGAATCACATGGTCTCAATTCAAAAATATTCTTTCCTATTATCTAAAGCATCTAAAATATTGTCGTATATTTGGTTGTTTCTTGCATTTTATAAGTTATTTGGTTGTTGATAGAAATAAAAAATCAGTCAAGGCAAGCAATACTTGCAAAATTAGTGTTCCGTGCCATTAGACTCCCACTTAAATTATTAATAATGCACTCGCATTTCAACTGAGCCAAATTAAAAACCGGGGTCTGCATATTATGTGTGGAGTAAAGGAGGCGCAGTTTGTAAGTTGCTTTACTTTCCGCACGATGCGCGCACTGCACACCCCGGTTTTCTGTTAACTATAAAAGAATACTTATTTATTTTTAACTTTTTAGTGCACTACTCCTTAAAAGCGTGTTTTTTAGAGTTTTCAAACTATAATTTATATTGTTCATTTCATCATAAACCGCTTTTACATATTATAAACTATACAATAAAATTATTTTGTGCTGTTTATACTTGTATTGTAAGAAATTAAAATTATATGTAAGACTATGTTAATGTAAGTAAAGCTACACAAACTTCCCAAAGTCCAGACTTGACTGCATTTTAAAAGGTAATCGCACTTATTTATTCTTGTGGTAATCGGGTGCCACAAATGATACTCTCCTTGCCCCGCATACGGAATTAAATTCGTTTTTAGGTAATTACGTTCCTTTAGCCTCTCCAATTGCCTTGAAATTACCACAGTACTTAAACGTGACAATGTTGCACTGCATAAAGTCAAAGCGCATTCATGGTTTGGTGTTGTTTCTGCCATTGTTCATTTATGCTCAATGTAATACTGTTATTGTTATGTTCTCTTGTAGTAGAAGTAAAAATGGAACCCACAGAACTGTCAGAGGCTGCTATTATGGAAAACAATGATATGAGTACCCCAATGACTAAAACAGAGTCAGAGTCGAATCTCTACAAAATACATGTTCCAAGCGATACATTTATGAATAAACAGACAAACATACCTGCGCCTGAGTTAATTGACCCATTGGAAAGGCTTCAAGTTGTTAAGAAAAATGAAGAATGCTTTGTGGGTTTTCCAGATATACTTTTAGGAACCAGCGTATATGGGTAACTTGTTTGTTTTCTGTTGCAATCATTACAAAATGCACAGTACTCTGTTAAAATTTTAGTATTTTTTCTTTTTTTAATGACTTTATTTTTTTGCTTTAAATTACAAGCATAATAATGGTCCCAAGTCTATATATTTTGATTTTTAAAAAACTAGTTATTTCATTTATTGGTAACTAGCTTTCGTCCGCGTATTATAGGTGGTAATGGTGTAGTTTTGATTATGAATACATAAAACATGAGTTATGTTAGGTTAGGTTAGTTATCAGTGGCGTAGCCAGCTTTTTGGGGCGAGGGGGGGCAACAGGGTGTTATAAAAAAAAATAGCTGTTCGTTATGTATACGCGCGGGAGAGTTGATCAAAAGCGCGGGGGGCGCCCCCCTGGCTCCCATTGGGGCTACGCCACTGTTAGTTATATCTAGAGACCGGATTTCAATATTATGTGACGCAAAAATCGGGGTCGGCCTCGGGTAACTGACAGAAAAGGTAAATGAAATGAAATTAATATTAAATTTTGTCAGGTTGGATTTATGAATTATTACTCCTAAAAAATCCCTATGAAATAATAGTGTTACGTATTTATTACTGCGGTTAATGGTCACCTTAATTTTGTTTATTTTTAGGAAACAATTTTTTATTAATGTATCTCTTCCACCTCCTCCCTCCCTTCATCTTATCTACCCATCTTTAAGTTTGTGATGGTCATGTTATATTAGATTTTCTAACCTCAATAACCCCAAAAGTGGCATATTAGTTAACATTTTTAAATAAATTCCCCCCGCCCCTTTGACCTCAATCACCCCGAGAATAAACACATTTTTGGAAAAATACCCAGCTTCTTTTTATTAAACGTTAATTAATTTCTTAATATCTATTACACAAAATTAACTTTTATTACCTTAATAACCTCCAAAATGGCATATTGGTTCACATTTTTGGAAGAAATTGTAAATCGCTCTCTTTTTCGCCCCCCTCCCCGTTATTTTTTTACCATCTGTTTGACAAAATTAGATTTTCGCACCTCAATAACCCAAAGACGATACATCTAACATTTTTGGATTAATTACCAGCCCCCCGTTTAATTTTTTTAAAAACTATTAGTAAAATTAGATTTTCTGAGCTCAATAACCCGGAAAATGACATATTAGTTACCATCTTGGAAAAATCTCCAGCCGCTTTTTATACCCCCCCCCCCCCCCCCCCCCCACACACACACACACACACGTTAGCTTTCCCAACATTTATTACACAAAATTAGATTTTCTGACCTTAATAACTCCGAAACTGGCGTATTAGTTTTTTTGGGAAGAAAATGTCAATCGCTCCCCCCCCCCCCCCCCCCCCCCCGTTTTTTTACCATCTGTTAGACAGAATTAGATTTTCGGACCTCAGTAATCCCATAGTGTTGTCAAAAATATTTTTAATTTCTATATACATTGTCTTTCCAACGGAGTCCGTTCCTGGAATATAATATTCGAATCCGGTCTGTAGTTATATCCATAATTAAATTACAAACTTCGAACCCCCCTTTTACCCCCTTAGGGGTTGATGTCTAAAAAGTTATAAAACATGTGTGTATTTTTTAGGGTACTTTTACGTAGTTTCAAGGGAATAGAACTGTATAACAATTTTAGTCCATTACAAACTTTGAACCCCCATTTCATCCCCTTAGGGGTCGATTTATTAAAAACTGGAAAACAAGTTTATTAACATTTATTTTTTAAAGTACTTCTATGAAGTTTAAAGTTAATAGGACCTTCTAATATATTTTCTGCATACAAAGTTTGAACCCCTGTTTGAATTTTGAAAACCCCTTTCTTAGTGCACGCCTACGTTATATAAGAAACCTCTGTGCAAAGTTTCAAGTATCTAGACCTAGCGCTGTAGGCTGTACGTTGATACGCCAGTCAGTCAGTCAGTTTTTTCTTTTATGTACAGGGTGTCCCAGAATATGTGGGAAATCTTCCGAATTCAGATAGACCACATGAAAATAACAGGAGAAGCTCCTATAACGTTTTTTTCCTACTGCCCCCTCTACGGAGATACGGGCCCATAACGGACGCCCCTGGAAATCTTTTTTTTTAAATAATTTTTAAAGTACTCGGTGTAATTTAAATATTTATTAATATGATGGTTACTAGGTAAGTCTCTTACAATGGACCCTTTGAAACACATTTGACTTATTTAGTGTGCCAGGGACGGACTAGCTGTAACACTATAATACTATTTTTTTTACACCCTGTATGATGAAGGCACAACAAAAATATTTTTGGACAGCTAAAGGTATATTTTTACTTGTGCGTCTGGCGGTAGCGTCCGGCGGTAACCGCTAGCGGTAGCGTACTGCTTTACTATATTTTATATGGCGCTACTTTCATTTATGCGTCTGAGCCGCGCGGCCCGACGTCCGAACGCGCGCGTCCCTGTCTCGACTGCTCATAGTAGCAGTCTAGCCGCCGACGGTCGCGCGATCGGTACAGTTTAGGTAATTGTTTTAAGTCTGTAAACGCATTTTTCGGTGTTCACTGCTTTTTTTTTACATCATGGCTCCACAATTTACTGCAAATGAAGACGAATTACTAATTAAAGAAGTTAGAAGGTATCCCGCCCTTTTTGATGCTCGTCTTGCTTTAAAAATGGGATCAACTTTTTGACGCTTTTTTCTCTGTAAAGCCAGTTCCTCTTCTTCTTCGTCATCTTTAATTAAGAGTACAGCAGCGAGTTCTTTTTTATCCATCTACTGTACGAGATACTGCACTTAACTGTCGTTTCTAAACAAGCGCCAAAATGCCAACGCTTTTAGCAAAAACACACAGACGCGACCGCCAGTCGTTACCGCCGGAGGTTACCGTCGGACGCTGCCGCCAGACGCATTCAGCGAAACCATACCTTTAAACCTCAAACTGAAAAAAGGTACTTTTGATCGATAAAATGAACTGTTTTCGGAAAAAATAATTTTAATATGGTTTTTTGCGAGGTTTTTTGCATTGGTTGTTGTAGATGTTGATACAGTTTTTTTGACATGTTCCGATTTAAATAAAAATATGTATGCCAGTGATAGTTGACGATTAACGGGTGGGGGGGGGGGGGGATAAATAGGGAGCGATTTATTCCAAAAATTTGAACTAATATGTTAGTTTCGGAGTTATTAAGGTCATAAAATCTAATCTTGAGTACTAAATGTAAAAAAAATTAACGTGTGTAGGGGGGGGGGGGAGTATAAAAAGAAGCGGCTGGAAAATTTTCCAAGATGTTAACTAATGTCATTTTCGGGTTTATTGAGTTCAGAAAATCTAATTTTGTCTAACAGTTTTTAAAAAATATAACGGGAGGAGGGGGGGAATAAAAAGGAGCGGCTTGAAATGTCTCCAAAATATTAGATTTCTCATTTTTGGGGTTATTGAGGCTCAAAAATCTAATTTTGTGTAATAGATGTTAAGAAAATTAACGTGGGGTGTGGTTAAAAAGAAGCGACTGACAGGTTCATCAGAAACGTTAACTAATCTGTCATTTTCAGGGTTATTATCGAGGTCAGAAAATCCAATTTTGTCTAACAGATGTTAAAAAAGATATTAGGGAGGGGGGATAACAGGGAAGGGCTGAAAATTTCTCCAAAAATGATAACGAAGTTTCGTGGTTATTAAGGTTAGAAAATCTAATTTTGTCCAACGTATTAAAAAATTAACCGAGGGGGGATTAAAAAGAGCGGCTCGGAATTTTTCCGAAAATATTAAATGTGTGATTTTCGGGGTTGTTGAGGTCAGAAAATCTAACTTTGTCTAACAGATAGTAAAAAAATTAAGGGGGATTGACAATTTTTCCAAAAATGTTGTCATTTTCGGGTTCATTAATGTTAAAAAATTTGATTTTGTTTACTAGAAGTTAAAAAAATTAACGGGGGGGGGGGGAGCTATTGGCAATTTCTCCAACAATGTTAACTAATGTAACATTTTCGGGGCTATTCAGGTCAGAAAAGCTAATTTTGTGTAACGGATGTTATAAAAATTAACTGGGGGGGGGGGGGGGGTGTAAAAGGGTCGGGTAGGAATTTCTTTAAAAATGTTAACTAACATGTCATTTTTGGGGTTATTGAGGTCAGAAAATCTAATATAACATGGCCATTACAAATTTAAAGAGAGGGAGATAAGATGAAGGGGGGGGGGGGGGGGGGGAAGAATAGGTACACTAAAAAGAAATAAAAATAAATGTGAATAAAAATGAACAAAATTAAGTTGACCATTAACCGCAGTAATAAATACGTGACAATATTATTTCATACTTTTCAGTGCTTATTCTTTTGTGAGGTGTACAAGTTACCAAAATTTGAACAAAATTAAGATTATCATTAACCTCAGGAATAAACACAAAAATATTATTTTAAAATTTTTAGTGCTTCTCATTTTGTGAAGTCCGTTTATCTGTTTTAAAAAAAGGTATTTAACCAGTTTGTTTATAAATTTGTTAAATGATTGTTTTCTTTAAGTTTAAATGTTATTTTTGCGAATAATCTCAGTTAGAACATATTTTTTGGCTTTTACGCAAAAATTACTAAATATATAACAATTAGAAAAGACAAAGAAAAAATTCTATGTCGTTAGTATTGGAAGAACTATATCTGTTCCTACACAATACTTTAGACATTTGCTTATTAACGAAAAAATCTTGATGAAAATCTAAAAATATCTAAATTTACATAGCAAAAATTGAAGTTAACAAAGTAGCTAGAAAAATGAAATCTTTTTAAAATACAGAATTTTAAAAAAATAATAATTATCATAAAATGATTTAAAAAACTTACTTACACCTCAATCCTGTTGACAATATATTGTTTCGGCCTTTTTGGGCCTCATCAGCCCAGGAATATGAGGGCTCTGATCTAATCTTTATCTATTTTTATTATAAAAGAGAAACACATTTATGAAAAAATATTATGTCAACAGGATTGAGGTGTAAGTAAATTTTTTAAATCATTTTATGATAATTTTTATTTTTTTAAAATTCTGTATTTTAAAAAGATTTCATTTTTCTAGTTACTTTATTAACTTCAATTTTTGCTATGTAAATTTAGATATTTTTAGCTTTTCATAAAGATTTTTTCGTTAATAAGCAAATGTCTAAAGTATTGTGTAGGAACAGATATAGTTCTTCCAATACTAACGACATAGAATTTTTTCTTTGTCTTTTCTAATTGTTATATATTTAGTAATTTTTGCGTAAAAGCAAAAAAATATGTTCTAACTGATTGTTTTCTTTTGCAAGATACATTAAAATTTTTGCAGATCTCAAGTGCCAGTAAAAACTGAACCAGAGGAAACTGAAAATGATATCTATCAGGAATGGGAATTAAAAACTGAAGACGTGGACATCAAGCGAGAAGGATTAACTCAAAATACAGTTGAGTAAGTACCTACTTAGCTAATTACATTTGAAATTTTTTTAAGTAGTTTTAAGTTGATGATACCGCTTTTATAAAATTATTTGCAGGCGCGGCCCGTCAATAAGGTCATTTGGTCAATGACCCACCTAAAATTTTCAGTCATCTACCTAATAATTTATTTTTTAATTTTTTAAAACCAAAAAAGAATCTTTTGTTTCAAAGTTCCATGCGAAAACTCCCCAAGAAAGAATCAAGTCAAGCCATCGTCAAAGGATATCCAAGCTTGTTCCGGGCTGGGTCATGTTTTAAATTGATCTTATAGGTTTATATGGACGATATAAATTCATTAAAAGCAAGAGAGAAACAGACATATGCGCTTTAGCAAGTTAAAAAGAGACACAATTGGTCGACGGCCCACCAATAATATCTGGCCACTCCCACTATGGAAATACTCTCAAACCGCCCCCTAAAATATATTATTTCAAAACATTCGGTTCGGAAAAAGAAAAACTAATTAGGTACCTAATATGCGCATTGTATTTGCATCGTATTAATAATATTAATTAGTGGTTAAACATAAAAAAATTATAAATAAGATTTCTGTCAGGCCAGCGCTAGGCATCAAATTTAACGGTATCGGACCGATTTTCTTACATAACCAGCGTAGCCCAAGGGGTACAATCGCAGCGAGATAATTCGACGCTCGCGGGTTCGAATCTGTGTTGGGGCAAGAACTTTTTTTTTAATTTTTTGTTATTTAAAAAATTAGATCGGCTCTAAAAGGTGTATTGGCAACAAGTTCTTCCTCGATAAAATATTTTTAAAATTGTTGGCAATCTCATATTTACTACAGCTTACTACAGCCTGCACGTGCGTAGACAAATATCGTATTACTATGTCTAGTCGCCAGCATTGTATTTATTAAAGAAAACGGAGTTTCGGCAGCGTTCCTAATTTTATTTTACGAATATGTAATCATACTTTTAGCTCAGAATTTTTTTCTGTTTATATTATGGGCTTTTAGTACAAGGCGCGACACCTATTGAGGAGACGCTAAACTTTTCACAACGGAAACCGCTAAAATCTAGTAATTTAGAGTATTAAAACACATAGAAAAAAGCCATAAACAGAAAAGTGATTCTAAAAGTCATAAACATCAAGAGTAGTAATGTTCAATATTCTGCAGTACCTATTTTATGATTTTTGCAGTGTTTATTTGTAGGTAAATAATTTCTTGGCACATTATTAAAAAACCTTTCTTAATTAAAAAAGTGTATTTTGCTTGTTGCGTTGATATCACTAGTTGCCCACAAAATTTTGACCCACCTGTAAAAAACCTCACGGGCCGCGTACAATTTGGTTTATATACGTATGTAGGGTACTTCTACTCTGTTGTCCCTTGGAACCCAGTCTATTTTACAAGCTTTTATTAGCTTCACCTGTTGTATGTATGTTAGTATGTTTAGGTAAAATATTGAAATAAAAATTTCGACTAGTTCTAATTAAGCAAGAGCTTTGAAATTTCGTACACGCTTATAAGTACGGTGACAATGCAATATAGTATATTTAATATTGTTCTAAATCCAATTTGGCGGACGCCCCAAGATGGCGGATTACCTTTTCCTTTACAATCTCCTTGATATTATGGGCATCAAATGAAAGGGTTTGACGAGTAAAATATGATAATCTATCTGACATCATTCTAAACCCAATTTGGCGGACGCCCCAAGATGGCGGATTACCTTTTCCTTTACAATCTCCTTGATATTATGGGCATCAAATGAAAGGGTTTGACGAGTAAAATATGATAATCTATCTGACGTCATTCTAAACCCAATATGGCGGACGACACAAGATGGTGGATTACCTTTTTCTTCACAATCCCCTTGACATTTGTATCAAATGAAAGGGTTTGACGAGTAGAATACGATAAGCTATGTGACGTCATTCTAAACTTACTATGGCGGACGCTACAAGATGGCGGATTACCTTTTTCTTCACAATCCCCTTGATATGAGCATCAAATGATAGGGTTTGCCGAGTAAAATACGATAATCTATCTGACGTCATTCTAAACCCAATATTGCGGACGCCACAAGATGGCGGATTGCAGTTTTCTTAACAATCCCCCTGATATGGGCATTAAATGAAAGGGTTTGACGAGTAGAATACGATAACAGGTAAAATTTCTTATAATAGTGATGCATTATCAGAAATGCATAGGTTAAGACGTAACTAAAAATTTAGAAATAAAATCTTGTAAAAAATACTTCTTAAAAACAAGCTTTTATTATTTAGATGTACTAAAATCAAAAAAAATAAGTATAGTGTTTTCATTGTGGCAATGCCGAATGCTATTTATAAGTGGACGTAGTTCGCGTGGGTGGATCCTAAAAAAGTAGTATCAAAGTTATCACCAACAGATATAATATGTAATGTTAAATTTATTGTCTTAAAAGCTTGTCACGTGAATAGAAAAGAAAAAATACATACTTAGGTATGTACTTACAATTTCTGCCAAACAAAATTAATGCCTCTATGAACTTTTCGCGCACTACAACCTATTAAGACAATAAATATAACATAATATATTAAATCGGTTTCAGTGATAACTTTGATACTAATTTTATTAGGATCTACCCACGCGAACTACGTTCACTTATAAATAGCATTTAGCATTGCCACAATGAAAAAATATACTTATTTTTTTTCGTTTTAGTACATCTAAATAATAAAAGCTTGTTTTTAACAAGTATTTTTTTACAATATTTTATTTTTTGTGCAATATTAGGTACTTTAAGTTTCGCTTAGTTAAACACCAATTTATTTTATTCTTTCGTTTTCTGCCACAAAATACTTAAAACATCTTTAGTATCCCTAGATTTTGAGAATGTGTGTAGTTTGTTACATATGTATTTACAACCACGTAAATTGGACACTAGGAACTTTCATGTTGTCTAATTTTATTTTAACATATCAGTGTCCCTTGTCATATTTTTGTCTGTAGTTTTATTATTATGAGTTTATTAAAGTCTATGCTGAAAGTTGTCTTTACTTCACTGGTTAATAAATCGTAACTAGCTTATAACCAGCTGAAAAATCAACGTTAATTCTTCTTCCCCTTTACACTCGGATTTGCAATGCAAGTATGCACGACTGTCACGACACACATCTAGACGAATCGAAGATTAGACGGCCGAAATTCAGAACGCACTTTCGCTTTTCTAACCTCTATTTACTGACAATGTCACAACTTGTTTACTGACAAGTCAACGCGCTCCTAAGATTAAGTAAAATCAACAACGTTTCTTATCTACGGTTATATTAATTGCACTTTTTTGTTCTACTCTTGCAGTGTGTCGTCTGGGGACAGTAATCAAGAAAAACAAAGGAATAAATGCCATTTGTGGGATCCTCAGACAAATCAGAACCAGAATTTAAAGAGGCACCAGTTAAAGCGCACGGATCCTGAAGAGAATGCTTTCTTTAGATGCAATGAATGTGAATATCGAGCAATTAAAAAAGTTTATTTAATGAACCACATCTTACGGCACCACAATCCAAAAAAAGTCGGTTTGTTTGAATGTGACAAATGTGAATATCGAACACATTATAAGTCTAATCTCGGGAGACACTACGTGAAACATAAAACCCACGAAGTTGAATTGTACAGCTGCGACAAATGCGATTTTCAAACACGTTATCAGGGTAGTTTAAAAAATCACCACTTGAAACATAAAACCCACGAAGAAGTTGAATTGTACAGATGCGACAAATGTAATTTTCAAACACGTTATCAGGGTAATTTAAAAAAACACTACTTGAAACATAAAAACCCCGAAGAAGTCGAAGTATTTAGATGTAACGGGTGTGAGTATCAGACAATTCAGAAATCTCACGTAAAACGCCACATCTTAATACATAAAGAACCAAAAGAAGTCGATTTGTTCGGGTGTGACAGATGTGAATATCGAACACGTTATAAGTCTCATTTAAAGACACACTACTTGAAACATGAAAACCCCGAAGAAGTCGAATTATTTAAATGCGACAGCTGTGAATATCGAACAAGTAGTAAAGCCAGATTAAAACGCCACATCTTAAAACATGAAAACCTAAAAGAAGTCGGTTGTGACAAATGTGAATAGCGAACACATAAGTTTTTGCCAGATCTTTAATGTGTTTTTTTGTTTTGCAGAAGCGTGCAGGGTTAATTCTCGGGAATATTGCAAGCCACTATTTGTGTCCCTGCAAATTTTAACTTTGGCATGCATATTCATTCTAGAGACACTTTGTCTCATGCACGATAAATTTCAGCCCGAAATTGAAAAAGCGCCACTCGGTTTACGCTACTCGCTCTTCTGAAATGAACGCCTTACCTATCCCCACTTCGAGTTTATCATGATACAAATAAAAGAAGATATGACACCGCGCAGGTAGGCGCGGCCATGAACGTCACGATGTGAGTAGTTCCGCCATATTTTGTAAACGCAACACGTCTTTGTTGTTAAGATCGCGTTGTGTTTTAAAGTTATTTTTTGGTGTTTTTATATCACTTTTAAGAGTTTAAAAATGAAAATGAGGTGTGTTGTGTATGGTTGTGATGTGGACAATCAATTCAAGGGCTTTATGCCCGATGTTAAAGTTTTTAGCTCCCCCAAAGTCAAAGAAACACAAATAGTTTGGAAGCGTCTGTGCAAACGAAAAGATAAGTTTAATCACTTTTTAACGAAAGTGATTATGAAGGTAATTTAAAGCATGAATTGTGTCATGTCATGAATGTCAAATGTGTTTAATACTTTTACAAATGCGCTTCAAAAAAAAATTACTGTTAATTTAATTAATCGCTAAAAATCTCCACGGTAACGAATCAATAGACTTTAATCGAGAAAATACGACAAAGAGACTGAAAAAAGGCTATTTTCTTAAAAAATTATTTCTTGTTTCACCTAATTTCATAAATTTAGATATTTTTGTTTTGTTTAGAATAATTTTTGGCATTTTAAGATTTTTTTAAATTTGAAAAATCAAAGAATACAAATTACAATAATTTTTAATAATTTACTGTTTAAGTGTAAAAACCAAAAAAAAACTACCGTAAAAACATGTTTCCGTTACAAACATACAGATCTTATTCACCGCAAAGAATATTTGACAAATTATAGGAACAAATAAAATTCTTATTTATAACATATTTTCGGAAGACTCTGTAAGTATATATATTTTAATAAGAATATGCCTCTAAATAAAAATTATTATCTTAATTGTTATGCATAGTTTTATTTTATAAAATTATTTACATTTTCTTTTCTTCAAAAATAAATACATAAAACGCCATTGGCAGGCTATTTACCAATATTTTAAATTAATTTATCCCTTTGTTTACATGATTATTTTAAGTCATATACTTTAAAATTTGTATTATAAACAGGAGGCAAAGTATATTGCCAATAGAATTTATATAAAATCGCCTATAACTAACTTAAACTCTGTATTGCTGTTATAAATTTCAAAAATAACTCACACCGTGACGTCATGCGCGAACCCGGACGAATTTGACACGGTTTGGTATCATCTTTTATTGTATCATACACGTTTATCAAAAAACTTTTCTATTTTTAGAAGCAAACAACTTTTTAATCACTTGTCGTTAGTTCTACGAAAAACTAAAAATAAAAACAGTTTATACGGGAAGTAAAAAAGTTATTAATTGGGAAGGCATACTGTTCTATTTCTGAATATTTAGCTGATTTATATATATATATATATATATATATATATATATATATATATATATATATATATATATATATATATATACAGGGTGTCTAAAATAGGTGATACCACTATTGCTATCTCCGAAACGGTAAAAGATACGAGGTCGGCTAAATTAGAGAAAATGTTGTATTTTTAGTCCCTACTCATATTTCGTTTACGAAGTTGCCAAATTCTTTATAGTTTCTTATCTACAGGGGATTTTTTAAAAATAGTCAAATATTTAATTCTTAAATATCTCGAAAACTATTATAGCTAGAAAAAAATTGTTTTAACAAAAATCACACGATTTTTTATGTTCTCTCAAGTGATGTTATTGTTTTGTTTATATCATTTGTTTTTATTGAGATACTGATACCAACTTGCTTTTTTCAAATACGGACCTGGACTTTTTGCTGCATTCTTTGAAAGAATATTTCATACCCTTTACATCTGTGTATCACCTGATTATGATTTTCGACGTTTTGGTGAAGAATAGCATCATCAGGATATTCTACCAGTACGGACCTGGCCTTTTTCAAGTAAATGCGCCATTTCACAACCACAAAAACCACAAACCATAGCGATAGGTTGTGAATTGTGCCTTAACATGGAAGATTCCAGATCCGCATTGTCAGAAAATTCTGATGATGTTACTAGTCCTGATCAAAACGTCGGAAAATATTTTCAAGTTATACACAGTTGTAAAGGGTATAAAGTATTCTTTCAAAAAATGGAGCAAAAAGTCCAGGTCCGTATTTGAAAAAAACAAGTTAGTATCAGTAACTCAATAAAAACAAATGGTATAAACAAAACAATAACGTTACTTTCTAGAAGGTAACAAATCGTGTGATTTTTGTTAAAACAATTTGTTTCTAACTATAATAATTTTCGAGATATTTAAGACTTAAATTTTTGACTATTTTTAAAAAATCCCCTGAAGATACGAAACTATAGAGAATTTGGCAACTCCGTAAACGGAATATGAATAGGGACTGAAAATGGCACAATTTCTCTAATTTAACTGACCTCGTATCTTTTACCGTTTCGGAGATAGCAATAGTGGTATCACCTATTTTAGACACCCTGTATATATATATATATATATATATATATATATATATATATATATATATATATATATATATATATATATATATATATATATATATATATATGTATATATAATATATATAAGAAAAAAAATTTTTTCCCCCTTTTTATAATATATATATATACAGTCAACTTCGGATATAACGAACCACCAAGGGGATCTTTAAACAGTTCGTTATAGCAGGGCGTTCGTTATATCCGAAGTGCAGAGAATAAAACAAATATGTACTATGTACATACATATGTATAGGTACTTTTTATGAGTTGTTTATTATAATCAATACATAATAGTATTTTTAAATTATGTACTTATTAAACATACATATTTGTATAATTTACACAAAATCAGTAATTTGAAATTTTTTCTTTTTCTAGTACATGTTTTTCAATTTTAATTTGTAAGTAATCACCAGACTCAATCAACACTCTTGTCAAAATTATTATTATTAAAATTTACGAATATTAATAGTCTTTGACTTTTGTAACTGATAGTCCCTACAGATTTAGGCATTTACAACCCCATTTTGCAGTTTTGTAATTATGTCAACTTTTTCTGCAAGTGTTTATAAACTTTCGCTTGCTGAATTTTGGCGCGCTCTGCTTCATGCTAGAACAATATTCCCTCGCCTATTGCCGAAATTAAACTACAAATTGAAATGGCGCCCGCTACTCGACCCGTTATCCGAGAATACCAACCATAGAGAAGCGACAAAACGTGTCGGTGCCTTTGATAGTTAGGGTAACCAGTTTTGCTGACCTTGGGCAGACACGTATCCACAATATTGAACGGAGAAAGATATTTCGTCACACTAATGATGCGGTATAGACAGAAGTCCACATTATTACACATGCCCTGTGAAATCTTGAATTGTCTTTGTCGCTTCTCTATGGTTGCTATTCTCGGCCGTTACTTTACGAATATGGAAGTGAAAGTACGTGAAATTTCGACAGTTCGTTATAACCGAACTAACAAGCAAAAACTAATCAAAATAGGGTTCGCTATAGCCGATAGTTCGTTATAGCCGGGTTCGTTATAAACGAACAAAAAATACATACATTCTTATGGCGTTTTGGCCGGACCATAATTTTTGTTCGTAATAACCGGTGGTTCGTTATATGCGGAGGTCGTTATATCCGAAGTTGACTGTATATATATATATATATATATATATATATATATATATATATATATATATATATATATATATATATATATATATACAGGGTGTCCCGAAATTAAGGGGCCCATGATGATGGTGTTTTTCAAATTATTCCTACAGGATTGAACATCAAAACATGAGTTTTTGGTATTTTGGTAATTTTGACATGCTGAATCTAGATCTAAAATCAAAACTATCAAAAGTTTATCATAGGCGTAACATTTGGGGGGGGTAAAGGTACAAAAACCGCCCTAACTTTTTTATGAGTTAATGTTTTAATTTTTTTTTCTGAAATTATGAACATCTAGAGCTTTCTACCAAAAAAAGGTACTCTTGATTTACATCGCTTAGATGCACCATTTGTGAGAAAAATGCCTTTAAAAGTAACACTGTTTAGCTAGACGGATCAAGTAAAAATTAATTTTCCAATAAAACTTTGTGGCAGGCCATGAAATCGAATGTTTTTACCAAATTTCTAAAAAATAATGATACTTTTATAAGCATATTAACGTTTATGTTGTTTTGTAAACATAATTTTAGAGATGCATTCTTTCACACGAATATGTACAGGGTCTTCCAACGAGGACTGAACAGGGGCTCATTTTTGAGCTTCCTTGTATTTAAAGAAAAATCTAAAATAGTCAATCGATGTACTTTTTCCTGCAGAATTTAAAAATGAAACGAAAAATTTATTTGAACCAGAAACAAAAGAGTTACGCTATGGATAAGGTGTTTTTTAAATGGAACATAGCTTTTTTTATACGATTTTCGGAACGAGTGATTTTTTTTATGTCCGTTCTGATTAAAATATTTAATATTGTGACAGCTATTTTTATTAAATTTTAATGTTTTATCCAGTATAATTTAACTTCAACCTGTTTGAAACATACACTAGGTAATAAAGGTAAAATCACCTTGAAATCCTTCAAAGTCAAAAAATTTGACAAATTTACTATAATATTGCCGAAATGAAATATTCATTAGATGAGAGATTGCAGATTGTTATCTTGTTCTACAAATGCCAAGAAAATGCAAGAGAAGCAAGGAGAATATTTCATTTCGGCAATATTATAGTAAATTTGTCAAATTTTTTGACTTTGAAGGATTTCAAGGTGATTTTACCTTTATTACCTAGTGTATGTTTCATTCAAACAGGTTGAAGTTAAATTATACTGGATAAAACATTAAAATTTAATAAAAATAGCTGTCACAATATTAAATATTTTAATCAGAACGGACATAAAAAAAATCACTCGTTCCGAAATTCGTATAAAAAAAGCTATGTTCCATTTAAAAAACACCTTATCCATAGCGTAACTCTTTTGTTTCTGGTTCAAATAAATTTTTGGTTTCATTTTTGAATTCTGCAGGAAAAAGTACATCGATTGGTTATTTTAGATTTTTCTTTAAATACAAGGAAGCTCAAAAATGAGCCCCTGTTCAGTCCTCGTTGGAAGACCCTGTACAATGGCTATTATTATTATTATTAATATTATTATTATCATTATTATTTGAGCAATAAGGGTAAATTAGTTTTATGCGTAATTATGTACTGAAAGACTAGCCACTAGAGTAACACTACTTTACTTTGATTAAATGTTCAAATAAATTTCCATTTTGTTGAATGCACCGTCTGGACCTTTTTCTGATATTTTGTGTAGTACGAAGTATTTCGAACCGGCTTTCTTTAATTCTATTTCCAGCCGCATTAATTCGTCTTAGAAGCTCTTCTGGGCTATTTACTTCTGTGGTATAAATAATATTGCACATATTACCCCGCAGATAATGCTCTAAAGGGTTTAGATCAGGAGACCGAGCTGGTGAGTTTACCGGGCCACCTCGACCTATCCACCTGTTTGGAAAATTTGCATTCAGCCAGTTTCTCACCGGTTGGCCAAAGTGGGTTACCTAAATTTTTTCAAAATGAGCTGGCTGAATTGCTAGAGGAAATTCCTATACGCACTCGGTTAGAGATGTCCTTCCAGCATGATGGGGCGCCAGCCCACTTTGGCTAACCGGTGAGAAACTGGCTGAATGAAAATTTTCCAAACAGGTGGATAGGTCGAGGTAGCCCGGTAAACTGGCCAGCTCGATCTCCTGATCTAAATCCTTTAGATTATTATCTGAGGGGTAATATGTGCAACATTATTTATACCTCAGAAGTAAATAGCCAAGAAGATCTTCTAAGACGAATTAATGCGGCTGGAAATCGAATTAAAGCAAACCGGTTCGAAATACTTCGTACTACGCAAAATATCAGGAAAAGGGCCAGACTGTGCATTCAACAAAATGGAAATTTGTTTGAACATTTAATCAAAGTAAATTAGCTAGTCTTTCAATACATAATTACGCATAAAACTAATTTATCTTTATTGCTCAAATAATAATAATAATAACAGCCATTGTGCATGTTCGTGTGAAAGAATGCATCTCTAAAATTATGTTTACAAAACAACATAAACGTTAATATGCTTATAAAAGTAACATTAGCTCTAGATTTTCATATTTTCAGAAAAAAAAATTAAAACATTAACTCATAAAAAAGTTAGGGCGGTTTTTGTACCTTTACCCCCCCAAATGTTACGCCTATGATAAACTTTTGATAGTTTTGATTTTAGATCTAGATTCAGCATGTCAAAATTACCCATATACCAAAAACTCATGTTTTTATGTTCAGCCCTGTAGGAATAATTTGAAAAACACCATCATCATGGGCCCCTCTTTAGGGGGCCGTAGCTCCGTTAGGGGGAATTTTTCGATACATGTTTATTAAACAAGTTAGTACTATTTTCCTATGCAGAATGCACTGTTTAACTTTGGCCCCCTAATTTCGGGACACCCTGTATATATACAGTGATGGGCAGAATTTACGCATCATATGGGAAAAATTTTTATTGTTAGATTTTAACAAATACCGATGTTGGCAATCGTTTCTGCATCATTGGAAACCCCGAAAACATTAAACAGTGGCGTTCGTCTTTAGGGGTTTGGCAGGAAATTTAAAAAAATCAAAAGTTATACAGCAAAAATGACCTTAAATGAAAAGATATCAAAATTTTTCATTAAGAAATGTTATTTAGAATTAAATATTGAAGACGTACACAAATTTTAAAAGCAATTGAATAAAAAATAAGAAATACTTGTTTTTGCCAAATTATAAATTTGTTAATACTAATAATGCAATTTTTCGTGCAAAATATTATTAACTGCACTAAAACAATTACTCCAAATGACGTTCCCTAAAATTATACTTTTTAGTTGCCTTTCTTAATAAGAAAAAAGAAATTGTTCAATTCTGGCTGGTACTCCATTGCTTCATAACGAAAAATTTTTATGGCCTGTGCATGCTAGACCCCTCCAATTAATTTATTATTAATAAAAGGCATACGTGTTTATGTTTTTGATACAGCTTTAGTGCGGGTTCCCACTATGACGGGCCGTCTGTTTTGACGGAAACCGGCGCCCGGACGCGAGTGTTCACACCGATCCGTACGAAAATTTGTTCGGTCACTAGAGATCAGACCTCTGAACACGATGGACGACGAAATTGTTGAAAGCCTAAAAAAATTACCAAATGCTTTCTTTTTTTTCTTTTCTAAATCAAAATCTGTTTTTAATATTAACAAATTGCACGCCCTGCTGCTATCTTCAAATTTGTATCTTTATATTCCTCTAATGTTTTGTCAGGTTGGGTTGGGTTGGGTTGGACACCTCTCTCTTCAACGAGCGAAATTAGCGTTTCTGCGTTTATCTCCTCCATTGTGCAAATGCTTCTATCCGCGCGGAAGGATCAAAAATGCGACGAAAATATTTCTGCGGGACTGGCGGAGTGGCGGAGTGGGGCAATAGGTATTGGTACGGAGCTGGTTCACATCTACGCCCATCCGGCCGTTTAAAGGGCACTCAGCAGTGGCAAATGTCCGTTCAAAATCTCTGAAGCCGTCTTTTTTCCCGGGCCCGTCTAAATGTGAACAGCTTCTATAAAATTATACAGCCACTGACACTTCCGGTTGTTTTGTCGGGCCGTCAAAACAGACGGCCCGTCATAGTGGGAACCCGCACTTATTATTCTTATTACAGACATTTTTAAATATCATTCAAAAGAAATTAAAAATTGGAAATGATAAACTAAATATGTATTTAAAGCATTCACCTAATTAAAATAAAATATTAGAAAGCAGTTTCATAAGTACAATTTCCAAATTTAGTTTTCCGAAAATTCCTTTAAATTAACCTATATTTAAACATTTATTTCCCAAATTACATTTCGAAACGACTAGGAACAAAAATGTATCGTGTAAAATAAATCAGAAATCGTCGGATTTTAAATAAGCCTAAATAATAAAGTGAGCCATGGAAAAATTTACACCATCGTTGTTGCCTAGAGACCGATAAGTTAAATTGTCAAAATTACTCTTGTCCCTTCTTTAAGATGCTTTATTTTTTTATTATTTACGTTCTTATAAAATAAGATATAATATTGATTAGGTGAATGATTTAAATACATATTTAGTTTATCATTTCCAATTTTTAATTTCTTTTGGATGATATTTAAAAATGTTTGTAATAAAGCTGTATTAAGAAACATAAACATGTAGGTATGCCTTTTATTAATAATAAATTAATTGGAGGGGTCTAGCATGCACAGGCCATAAAAATTTTTCGTTATGAAGCAATGGAGTTCCAGCCAGAATTGAACAATTTCATTTTTCTTATTAAGAAAGGCAACTAAAAAGTATAATTTTAGGGAATGTGATTTGGAGTAATTGTTTTAGTGCAGTTAATAATATTTTGCACGAAAAATTGCATTATTTGTATTAACAAATTTACAATTCGACAAAAACTAGTATTTCTTATTTTTTATTCAATTGCTTTTAAAATTTGTGTAGGTCTTCAATATTTAATTCTAAACAACATTTCTTAATAAAAAATTTGGATATCTTTTCATTTTTGCTGTATAATTTTTGATTTTTTTAAATTTTCCGCCAAATCCCTAAAGACGAACGCCACTGTTTAATGGTTTTTGGGGTTTCCAATGATGCAGAAACGATTTCCAACATCGGTATTTGTTAAACTCTAACAATAAAAAATTTTCCCATATGCTGCGTAAATTCTGCCCATCACTGTATATATATATATATATATATATATATATATATATATATATATATATATATATATATATATATATATATATATATATATATATGAATATCTTCTAATAAACTATATTGTTTATTAATTTTGTTTTATTATTTCCACCTTCATCTGTGCATAGAAGTCGTGTCAATATTATATACATATTGTGTAGGTAATTATTAACCTACCTAAAATAGGAACCGGTAGGTACTAAGTTCGAAAATATCCAGATAGCCCAGGTGCTTATCATGTAAATATTTTTCTTTGGTATATATGTTACGCTCAATAGTCGAATTCGGGCAATGCCCGAAAAAAATACGCAAAACTAATTTTGAGCAACGAATATTTCCCAAACCCGAAATTTTATTTTTATACGGTTATTGAGCATTACAAAATAAGCAGAACTAGTTTTGCGCAATTTGAAATGTACAAAACTAGTTCTGTACATTTCTGAATAGCCAGCACTAGTTATGCTTGTTTTACAGCCTCCCAAACCCAAATACAGAGTAGGGTCACAGATTTACCCACACGTGGGTAAATCTGTGGTAGGGTTATGTTGTTGTTTTTTGCTTTGAATTTATTTCGTTTGTGCTCGTGACATTGTGTATGTTACAACTCTTATAATTACGTATTCACCCATGTACCTATATAAAAATGCAAGCTGAATTCGACTCTCAATTAGTTCGGTTATTGGAGGTTTCAGGTACTGAAAAACATAATGTCATGACGAAAGGTTATTACCTGTCATCTGCAATTCTAAGTGCCATCATTTAAGTTCTTGTTCAAATAAATAATTTTTTAAACTTAACTGAATATTTGTCTAAGAATAAAGTTTTATTTGTTGTTGTATTTGTCTGTATTTAAATAAACTATATTATTTAAATAACATTTCCAACTTTATTTTATTCGGACGCTGCGTGCTGATTAAATGAAAAAAGAGTAACTAGAACTAGTGCTGGCCATTCAGAAATGTACAGAACTAGTTTTTTACATTTCAAATTGCGCAAAACTAGTTCTGCTTATTTTGTAATGCTCAATAACCGTATAAAAATAAAATTTCGGGTTTGGGAAATATTCGTTGCTCAAAATTAGTTTTGCGTATTTTTTTCGGGCATTGCCCGAATTCGACTATTGAGCGTAACATTTATATATTTTCAGGGTGTTTTTACATTCCTGTAGAAAAATGACATGTAATGTAATGAAAAAATCTGGAAATAATAGAGATGTTGACATAAGAATATTCGTTTTATGTGAGAAGCAGAAATTTAATCTATTCTGTTAGTGAGCCGCCATGTTTGTGTTTAAGTTTGTTATTCCTAATTATTGTGTGGTAATTTTTATATGGTCAATGTGTTTGTTATCTTATTATTTATTATTATTTCTTATGACTTGTACATCTACATATTTGTAGCAAAGTATTAAATACTTTTACTTTTTTAACTTCTAAGTAACGAACAGTATAACAGAAAACGCGACAAAGAAAGGTATCAAACACCCTCTAATTGTCAATCTGGTTGAAAATGGACATGACGATTGGCATATTTAAAGGTTATTGAGCCAAGAGCATACCCAGGATCTGAGCTAGAGGGGGCAACTCATATTATTTTCGAGGGAGGTGGCGGGATGCGAATTTGGTTTGCGAAGGTCATAACGTTATTTTTTCTTCTAGGGTCAGCTTCCCCTCCCCCCTGTCCCTCGCTGGGTATGCCCTTGTATCGAACTATTAGATTGGAACATGTAACAATACGTTAAAGTCAATTTTAATGAGCTTCGCCGTTTTGTCAAGAGATTTGTCTTTTATATACTTAATGATTAATTACCTAATTATTATCGGGAGCGAGTTAGAATATTACCAGAGAAAAATAAGATAGAGAATAATATCTCTTCCCGCCAGCTCGTCCACGCTATGGCCTTCAAACGGCAACACCCCGAGATTTGCGCGTACGCTTCTCACAATACACCCCGACATTAGCCAGTGCGGTAGCAATACAGCAAGCAGAGAGAGTTTTCTGCGGTGCGTCTCAATACTCACTATCACTGTGCTTTATAATAACCCAAAATCTGCATCGCACGCCCATGGCAGCTTATTTCGACGTCGGTTTGGAGGTCATAGAAAGCAAATCGTATTTATGAATGGAATCCGTACGAGATATTCTTCTCTCTATCTTATTTTTCTCTGATATTACCATGTCTAAAATGACGATTCACAGAAAAGGTTCCTTCTGCATTTAGACGCTCGTGTTTTTCACTGTCGGAAGATCGCGGTAACTTGGCGGCTAACCAACCCTTGACCAAGGTTACTAAACTACTTAGGAGTGCCGCTGCCGTCGCTATCCCAAGGCCGTAATGTAGGGATCGTGACGTCACACGAATGGGCGGTACATATTAAATGATGAAAATGAAATGCAATCATTATAAATCCGCTGAAACTGAAAAAGAATCGTTATAAATAAACTAAACATAATAAAATTACTATAAAAAAATTTAATACCGCTAAAGAAGTACACAAATTACATAGTTAATGGTTAGAACGGAAAATTTATAGCTAAAGTTCTGGGATAGTTCATGCAAAGGTAGTACTACTTATAATAAATAAAAAAATGATTTTCACAACATGACATGGATTAAACGTATAAAATGATCAAAAATAGTTATTAATACAATGTACATTACTTGATTAAACTTTACATAAAGCTCTACAAGAAGCAAACATACCACTATCGGAATACATATAATAATATGTAACTTTATTTTAATTAAATACATAGTATATTTTGCACCAAACAGCAATCACCGATTAGGAAGCCTAACAAACAACCATAACAAATTAATAATAAAAACAAGCTAAACTAGGTACTTATTTGGAGCTTTGAAAAATATTAAGTTTTCTTTTACCCTTTGAAGTGCTCGCACTTTGTTTTTCGTTTATGATATTGGTTTTATATTGGGGTATATGTTAAAATATAGTACCTGCGCAATTAGTTTTAAAAAATGTAGGTCCTGATAGGTAAATTTTGATCTATCTTTTACAACATAGGTATATCAGGTAATCAAAAAAATATAAAAAAAATAAATGTAGGTAGGTACCTACCTCGGGATTTTGGTTAGGTCTGATGTAGGTTAAAATTAAAAAATGTTGTTGACTAAGTTGGACAGAATAGTAACTTTAGTTTGTTATGGTTAGCTTTTTTATTATTCCTAATTTATAACTTTTTCATGAAAAATAAGTAAACCTGGCAACGCCGGACACAGGAATATTGTGGACAGCTGGGAAAATAATGGCGGCTAGTAGTGAGTTAAAATGGAATTTTCTATAGGAAAAAGCAATTTTCTTAGCTATTTTTGCCTAAATGTGGTGTTTTGTGTGACGAAAAAAAAATAGAAATTATAAGTTTACAGATATGTTTAAGTGAAAGTGTCGAAACTTAAAGGAATCTATAAAAAAAGATAACCTAAAAGTTAAAAAAATTTAGGGTCTGTGCAAAATTTCATGAAAAAATTCGGTGCATCCATTAATCCGAATAATTACCCCTAATTTTAAGCTAGAATAAAGAAATTTTTATTGTTAAAAGCATAGCCTTCTCGATGTGTTTCGCTAGACAGGAAATTTGTCTCTGTCTAGCGAAGCACATCGAGGAGGTTATGGTTAAAAGAAATTTTGACAAAGCATACTATACTAATAATATCTAGTAAATATATATAACATCCTTAATCATGCCTCAATGTAGCAACAGATCGGGATTAAACAACGTGGGATCCTGTTTAGCTTAAATAATGTGTTCGAGCTTAAATAAAACCAAACGATGTCGCGCTTTATTTACATAATGTTCTTACCCGTTTTGACCAATAATCTCAAATTGTTATTAAAAATGATGTATTCACTCTTCAGTTTACATTCTTGTGAAGAATATCCGCCGCTAAAACTACAAGTAATTTTTTCACTTCTTGATGCTTAAAACTGGCATTATTGAGCTATGTTATTATTGTAAATAGGATAGTAATTAACTTTTAATCCACTTTTCACAAATAAAAACACATTTATCTTTACTTTTGAAAGGTAAAAAGACGAAAAGGAAACTGACACGCTCACATTTTAAACTGCTGTCAGAACTGACAGTGATAGTTCCGTCAAAAGTGCTGGTACATCACGTGGTACAACACTTTTATCTTTGCTTCAAATTTTAACAACAGGTAGATTGGACGCTAACAATATAGTAGTAATACATATATGGTTCTTTATGGGTAACATTCGATCTGTCTGTTATTTCTGCCATTGCTCAATTATATTCAAGGTAATTATGTTATTGTTATGTTGTCTAGTTGCAGAAGTAAAAATGGAGCCCGAAGATCTGTCAGAGGCTGCTAATATGGAAAACAATTGTGCGAGTACCCAAGTGATTAAAACAGAGTCAGAGTCGAATCTTTATCAAACTGAACATGTTCCAAGCGATACATTTATGTATAAACAGACAAAGAGATGTATGCCTGAGCTAATTACCCCACTGGAAAGGCTTGAAGTTATTAAGAAAAATGAAGATTGCTATGTGGATTTTCCAGATCTAATTTTAGGAACCAGCTTATGTGGGTAAGTTGTTTATTTTTTGTTGAGATCATTTAAGAAATACATAATCTATAGTAATTTTAGTATTTTTACCTTTTTAGTGTTCCGTGAATCACCGTGGAATCACTTCGGTATCTGTCCATCCGTCTGTCACAGGCGCTTTTCTCTGAAACTCGTGACGTAAAAAATTGAAATTTGGCACAAAGATAGAGTGCACTATACATCTCTTACCACTGCTCGAATAGGATAACATTATAAAATATATCCATATTTACATCATTTAAATTTCTTCTATAGGTATATTTAACTTCATTTGCATCTGAAGTATAAAACTTAAACTCACACAACTGAAACATAAGATCAGAGTAGGTAAATTTGAAAAAATATCTATACATGTAGAACTGACTCAACTCACTCTAGTTGGTTCTGAAACATGTGGACGGATGTCGTACTCCAAGAAGAGATTTAACAGGTCTGATTTTTTGTTTGGTTTGCTTAGGTTTAGATTTAGTAAATTTTTAGTTTAATACGCCGATTTCCATGTAGAAATACACATACATATTTTAAACGGTTGGAAACTTAAAAGCTAAAAAAATATTTTTCATAAAGATATGGATGTTACCTACGTAAATTAAAACTATGTAAGTCAGCTCTATGGATCCGGCAATCGCAAAGCGAAATAAAGGTTGCTTGCAGATTTCCATGAGAGAAAGGGTCGAAATACCGCTAAGAACCCTTTTACAGTCTAGATTCAACAAAGTAAATATTATGTTTATGTGGAAATACGGCGACACGGTTTTTCACCACGCCAAAATGAGGTTTCTGCATTTGACGCGCCCTTCGTTAACTCCAGGATGATATTGACACGAACAAATAACATATTTAGCGAGACGCGATTGGCGCTACCTGCAGTATTGTCAGAAGACATGAAAAAAAAAACCTAAGAATTGGCCGCCGAAATTCGTGAGAAATCGTGAGACTATAATGTTTGCATCGGAAGACTTCCGATGCAATGCAATAAAAATAGTAGGATTAAATAATTTTATTCTACTATCATTTATTTTAATAAAACTCAAAACATTTTAGCAATATAAAACATTATTAAAACAAATTTACAAACTTAAACAAATATCTATCACTTTGTACTATAAAAAAACGCCATATTTTTTTTTATAAATAAAAGTGTAAAACTAACACAAAACGAAAAAAAAATGAAGTTATCCATCTGTATCACTAGAGTTTCTATCTTATTTTTATCTGCATACAATATGTGACCACAACCTAATTTTTTAATCGTATTATTGGTGATACAAAAATCGTAACAATTTTTGTCTTTTAACAAACTTTTGGTATAGTCAATATCGGCTTAAAGTTTAATGGCGGCCGTTCGCACATATGTCACACATGTCATCTCTAGTAACATTCAGCTTATTCCCGCGAGATCCCGTTAACCAACCGTGAACTACAAGTCATGTGATATCTGCATTGATAAATTGTCACGGGATCTTATCTAAAATACTAAAACCCTGGCTTCTTTATTAATTCTGCAGCTATATTTATTAATTTAAAAAGAAATAATTTATATTTTACACATTTCTAAAATAACCCAAAATGAGTCCTATCTGTATACTGTCTAAAAGCGCGTGGCCGGAGGAAAATGGCTCGGGACGTCGTAGACTCGCTTGCGTCGAGGTAATGACTGACGTCTCGCCTCTCATCCCACCTAGCAGGTCGACACCCCTCTGCCCCGCTCCAGGCCGATAGGCCGACGCGAGTCGAAATGACCTGCGTCGTCGCTACCGGACTTCGACACTAAGCCGCAAGGGTGACCAGCCAGGGTGGACGAAAAAAACGATTGGTGACACTTTCCCCCGCCACGGAAAACAAAAATCTGAAGGATTTTTGTGTCTCAATTCCCTAATTCTATTCTCTATTACAATAAAAAACTATCTCCTTTGGGTTTAATAAAAAAATAAGAATATACAATTTAAAAAGCTGCATTTTTTGCGTTTGTCTTTATTCTTTCTCTTCTTCCTCCCGGCAGGTCTTCCTCCCTCTTGTTTGATTTGTCCCTAGTGTGGTCCGCATGTGTTGTGGTCCCAGGGTGGGCTTGTCCCCCGCTGGCACCGTCAGTGGTCCGCTGGCCTGGAAGATCGTCGCCGTTCCCCAGGTTGCGGTCCCAAGGTGTTGTGGTCCCATAGCGTTGTGGTCCCAAGGTGGGCTTGTCCCTCTCTGGCACCGTCAGGGGTCCGCTGGCCTGGCAGGTCGTCGCCGCCCCCTGGTTGGCTCGCTTCTTAGGACCTCAGTGGTTTGCGTATCCAATAATTTTTACCAGCGAACTATTCGCTACTTTAATAAAAGTTATGCCTGTGCCGGGCTTTATTTGATTTTTATTTACATATTTACTATCTACAATATTTTTAACTGACGCAGTGTCTATTATAACCTTAATATTTACATTATTTAAACTTCCTTTTACGGAGAGAACATCTGTTGCTGCTTCTTGCTGATTCTGATTTTCTTTCTGTTTCTGGACAGTGCTTATGTGTGTTAACACTGTCCGTTGGAGTTTTCCGACTGCTGTTGTTGCCAATTTTGATATCTACCAGTTGGCTGCTCTGGACGGCGGCCATTTTGTTCTCGACCATGTTGATTTGGCGTCCATCTTGGTCTTTGGTTTTCTAAATTTCGTTGACCCCTGTAGTTTTGGTTATTTCTGTTCTGCGGGTTGCTGAAACAAACTCTTGCCTTGTGACCTGGTTTTCCACACTGAAAACATACTGGCCGACTGTCGGTAGTACGTGGTTGCCAGTTTTTAAAATTTCGGTTTTCTCTTCTGTCTTGATTTTTATTTAGCATCGCTTTTCCAATTTCTTCTCTCACAACTTGTGTAATTTCATCCATTAAATTCGATCCTGTTTTTTCTGGCTGAACCTGCTGACTCGTCCCTGTTACTTTTTCTGACATTGACAGCTGTGCGAAAATTTCCGAAGCATGGCTTATTTCTTTTTCAGCGTCGTTTATGGTTTTAACGAGCTCTTGTACTTCTGCAAAATTTTTTGGCTGCCTAAGCTTGATTTGGTAGGCGTATGTGGGTAGTAGACCTTGTTCAAAATGTTCCCTTCTAATTTCGTCCATCATTTTTGGATCTACTTTGTCGCATAAGTACACCATTTCTCGTAAATAATTCATTACGTTTTCACCTGGCTGCTGTCTTCTATAACGTAATTTTAGTTTTGTTTCGTTTACATACGTGCTAAACGAAAATTCTTTTTTCAGGTCTTCTACTGTCGCTTTCCAATCGGAACCTGGGTTTCGTATTGCATAAATTTGTAACCAAGTTTGCGCTTGTCCCAATAAATACGATGAAAAATAACATAGCTTAAGATTGTCATCCCAGTTATTAATCAATGCTTTTCTTTCGTAGTCTTCCAAAAATACACTTAAATTATCGCAATCCGGATTATACGAACGCGGCGCTACAAATTGTGGAACAGCCGGCGTTCTGCTCTGATTTATGAGATTTCCTAACGTGCAATTCAAGGTGTTCGGCATTTTTGAAAAAATATTTTTATCAGATTTTGGGGTTACCTGGTCGTTACTTGGCAATAAAGTTAGTGACTCGTTTAAAAAATTTTGAGAACTGGAGCTATTGCTACTGCTATTTTCCGCTGAAATTGACGACTGTGTGCTTTCCGGCGAGTTAAATATTAATGACCTTCTAACACTATCTTTACTTTTAGGGGTTGATGACGTTTCAACAACTTTGTCGTTTTCTTTAGTACCGCTTACTTCCTTGTTTTCCGCCTTATTTTTATTTTCTGTTACTCTATTTCCTGCCTTCTTAGAATGACTTCTTAACACCATTAATTTTTCCATGTAGTAAGAAAAGTGCACATTTTAAAAAAATAACGCATCCCTAAATATTAAAACCGCGATCAAAAATCTTTTTCTAAACTAGTAAAAAAAATACGTAGCAATTTTCATACTGTATAACTGACAATTTTAATTTTGCATATTTTTAGAATTCAAACCCAAATATGTATTTAAAAATCATTTGAAAATAAACTAACTTTTTCCAACGAAAACGTACCAAAATGTAACATAAGCCAATAAAATATTTGTTTAAAAACGCTCTAAATAAATTTCAACTATAAAATAATATCGTTAAAACCATGAAAGATTGTTCACTTCACACCAGGAATGTACGTAAAAAAACATTTGGTCAATCCGCAAAAAATAAAAAACGATAACCTTGATCATGACCTTTTTAAGAATTTTTACCAGCAAATATCATTTTAATAATTTTATATCTATTTCAAAAATACATTTTTCCCTGTAAAATAAAATATAAAATCGATACCTATAAGTAGTTTGCGAATTTTGCAAAAATTAATAACGAAACCAAAAAGGCAATTATTCAGAAAACACGGCCGTTCCGGCCGAAACACGGCGACCTCCACCAAAATTGTCACGGGATCTTATCTAAAATACTAAAACCCTGGCTTCATTATTAATTCTGCAGCTATATTTATTAATTTAAAAAGAAATAATTTATATTTTACACATTTCTAAAATAACCCAAAATGAGTCCTACCTGTATACTGTCTAAAAGCGCGTGGCCGGAGGAAAATGGCTCGGGACGTCGTAGACTCGCTTGCGTCGAGGTAATGACTGACGTCTCGCCTCTCATCCCACCTAGCAGGTCGACACCCCTGTTAGTTATTTGATAATAAAAACTATTTACCTTTGCCGAAATTACATCCATTGTTCGTGCGACGACCGTTACCATAGAAGGAAATGCATCGCCTGTCACTGTCACGAGAGATTTTGAATAATTTTGTTACATATCATTTGTATTTTGTAAAAAATATAATAAAGATTTGTTTTACGTGAAATTCTTAAAATCTTCACTATAATCACAAAACATAAGTTGGTCCTTCGACAACGGATATCAAGAATCAGATGTCGCAGTAGTTAGATTTCTAAAGAATATAGAACACAGAAGTCGCAAGTGCAAGCCTTTGGTATTTTTGCTGCTGTTGCCGCCGACGTCTACTGAAATAGTTTTGGGATTCATCATAAAACAGGTCGGTGCGTTCCATGCTAATATTCCTGCTTTACCATACTAAGCTTTTATTTGACAATTTTTTTTGACAACTAATTAATAATAATTAAGATTATGTTCACAATATTTTACCGTGTTTTGCACGTTACACGTTTCGAATGATATTATTTACTTGCGTTTGGAAACTTTACTACAGTTTTTAAACACTTAAAGGCATTTTAAGGTCTTTTTACACATTCGGGACGTCGATATTTAATTATTAGATTAAACTGTTTCGACTATATCGTTGCTGTACCGAACTTTCTGCACTACATTTTCTTAAACTATATTACATTCATTTTAAAATAAAGGCTTAGTTTGATATTTTTATTTCACAGAAAGTTGCATTATATTTACACACATAAATTATTTATTTTTTCACGCAATAACTTATTAATTTTTTTTTTCTCTTTTGTTCAGTTTTGGTAAAACATGTCAGATACGTCCAAAGTTGCTCGTACAAGCACAAAAAGCTTGCTTACGCGTTTTATAAACTATTTTAACACTGTCAAAGATCATACAGATGTTGACATTACTGAGTTACAGCTCCGTTTAAACAGAGCCGAGGAACTCTTAGAAAAATTTAACGATGCGCAACTGTTAATTGAAACATCGGACCCAGACTGCGAAAATAATTATGATACTGTACATGCTATCGAAAGACAAAATTTTGAAGACAGATATTACAGCATAATTTCTGCTGTCAAAAAATTTATTGAGTCCAAAACTGCTGACAGCAATACGCACTCTGGTGATGGTGGTTCGAATGGTAAAACCTCAATTTATAACTCTGCTACTGGCATGAAAAAACCTAACATTACACTGCCCCCGCTGAATTTGCCTACATTTGATGGATCATTTGATCAATGGTTATTTTTTCGCGATAGTTTTTTGTCTATTATTGACCAAAATAATGAATTAGACAATATACAAAAATTTCATTATTTGCGTTTATCGCTACGTGGGGCAGCGGCTGATATAATTAAATCGTTACAGATATCTGGTGATAATTACGCCATTGCATGGAGTTTACTTAATGAGCGTTTCGAAAATAAACAGCTACTTGTAAATTACCACATTAAGGTGCTTTTTAACTTAAATGCTTTAACCAAAGAATCTCGGGATGGTCTCAGACAACTTCTAGATGAAACGCAAAAACATTTACGCGCTTTAAACGTTTTACAATGCCCAACGGAACATTGGGATGACTTAGTAATATATCTTGTTAGCACCAAACTTGACAGCTCTACGCGTCGTGCTTGGGAAACACAAAACAAATCAGGTAAGTTACCAGTGTTAAATGAGTTATTTGAATTTCTCAAGGAAAGATGCCGCCTGCTGGAAACTCTGGATTCACATGAACATTCAAGGTCACATCAACCAAGGTACCCGAACCAAAATGAAAAGTCCAGAACCCACAAGTCTTTCTACAGTAATACAGCTGCTGATGAAAAATCAGATAAAATGAAATGTATTTTGTGTAATAAAGATCACAAAATATATTATTGTACTGATTTTATTAAACTTAACCCATTTGATAGGCTAAGCACTGCCAAGCGCTTACGTCTTTGCATAAATTGTTTAGGGGCTGATCATCCTACAAAAGATTGCAAATCTTTAGGATGCAGAAGATGTGGCAGGGTGCATCACACCATGCTGCATTTTCAGAAAACAGAAAATAAACCAAAACAAGATACACCAAACGAACAACCTAATGTCACAAATCACAGTTCACAATTTTCTCCTCATACAGTAGCTGATAACACTACAGATACACGAAGTAATCACACATCAAATCATCATACAAACGTAGCGTCAGACACGTTATTTTCGACACAAACATTACTTTCAACAGCATTAGTTAAAGTTTTTGACGTTTCTGGCAACGCACATCTTTGCAGGGTGCTTCTTGATAATGGCTCTAATTCGAATTTCATATCTGAAAAACTTTGTGACATTTTACGACTGCCAAAGAAACACATTCATACTACTGTATCTAGTATTAACCAGGCATCTCAAAATGTTAATTCAGTTGTTTCTGTTACTTTCCAGTCCAACGTAAATAATTACCAAAAACAAATTTCTTGTCTAATTTTACCCAACATTTCGGGAAATCTGCCTCATACGTCTATCAATCCCTACATTTTAAACATTCCAAAAAACTTACTACTTGCTGATCCAGATTTTGGAAAGGCTGCTCCTGTGGACATGTTAATAGGAGCTGACATTTTTTGGGATCTTTTATGTATCGGACAAATTAAACTTGGCGACGGTTTCCCAACATTACACAAAACAAAACTAGGCTGGGTAGTTTCCGGTCCATTATTTTCCTATAGCTCACGTCAAGCTATACAACACTGCCATTTTACTGCAACTAATAATCTCGAGAACGAAGTTATTAAGTTCTGGGAAATTGAGGATTTTTCTACCAAAAAACATCTGTCTGGTGAAGAAACATATTGTGAAAATCATTATAAACAAAATGTTACGCAAGGTTCTGACAATCATTTTACTGTAAAGATACCACTAAAATATTCTCTTGATATTTTAGGCGATTCCAAAACTACCGCAGTTAAAAGATTTTTATCGCTAGAAAGGAAACTTGAGAAAAATCCTGATCTAAAAAAGCAGTATCATGACTTCATTCAAGAATACATTGACCTAGGACACATGTCTTTATCAGACGAACAACATTCGGGTTTTTATCTCCCCCACCATTGTGTTCTAAAAGAATCCTCCACCACTACAAAACTCCGGGTCGTTTTCGATGGTTCTTGCAAATCTGACACTGGCTATTCCGTTAATGACATTATGATGGTTGGTCCTAATATTCAAGACAACTTAATTTTTATTCTTTTAAGATTCAGATTGCATAATTACTTACTCAGTGGGGACGTGACCAAAATGTACCGTCAAATTTGGATTGATGAAACGCAACGAGACTTACAAAAAATCATTTGGCGTTTCAATCCAAAAGACGACTTGTCAACCTACACATTGAATACCGTTACATATGGCACGGCCTCAGCTGCCTTCCTTGCAATCAGATCATTACATGAAGTCGCCTATCGAAACGCAGAAAAACTCCCTCATTTAGCTTCAATTATTCTTCACGACTTTTATGTCGATGATTTACTCACAGGATGTAATACTTTGGAAGAGTTACAACAAATCAAAGTCTCTCTTTCATCTCTACTACTTTCTTATGGTCTTCCTCTGAGGAAATGGATTTCAAATCATCCTTCTCTCTTGGAAAATTCTGAATCACACATATTGCGCATTGGAAATGAAAAAGAAAAACACAATAAGACACTAGGTTTAATCTGGGATTCATCTACTGACACGTTAAAATTCATTATTAATGATTCTGAAATGACTACTAAAATTACCAAACGTCACATTCTTTCTTGTACGGCACAAATCTTTGACCCACTAGGTTTACTGTCCCCAGTAACTATTACATCAAAAATTATTCTCCAAGGCATTTGGAAACTAAAAATTACCTGGGATGAGTCAATTCCTGCTAACTTACATACTATGTGGTCACGTTATCGCAAAGAGCTTACAAAAATCAATGAATTAGAAATACCTAGACAAGTTACTTGTCACAATCCGATTTCTATAGAATTACACGGTTTTTGTGATGCTGCACAAACCGCCTATGGCTCGTGTATATATATATATACGGTGCAAAGACATTTTGGGTAATGTAACTTGTAACTTATTTTGTAGTAAAACTAGAGTGGCACCTCTTAAAACTACCACAATTCCAAGGCTTGAACTTTGTGCTGCATTACTGTTGTCTGAATTGATTGACAAAGTTGCTTCTTCTATTAATGTCAAACTTCAAAGCATGACCCTCTGGTCTGACTCTACTATAGTTCTTTCATGGATAAAGACATCACCACACTTACTTCAAACTTTCGTTGCTAATCGCATATCACAAATTCAGGAACTTACTACACAACACTCATGGAAATATATAAATACTGCAGATAATCCAGCAGATTTACTTACTAGACCAATGAGTCCTTCTGACTTTATTAAATCGGATCTCTGGCTTAAGGGTCCCCCTTGGCTAGTTCTATCCGAAAATGACTGGCCCATTTACACTAATGTAGACAAAACATTAAAACAGATCGAACTCCCTGAACTCCGTATAAAGCCTACTGTATTCCATGTTACTGACAACTCTGATTTCATTTCCTGCTTTATTATGCGCTACTCTTCACTAACCAAACTTGTAAGAGTATTTTCTTATATTCTTCGCTTTATAAAGAATATATCAAATAAGACAAACAGGACGATCGGTAATCTAAGTACTGAAGAACAAGAAAGCTCTTTACTAAAATTAATTCAAAATGTACAAGAAAACTTCTTTCCTGAAGAGTATAATACGCTTTCTAACTCAAAGATTGCTAGCAGAAAAAGCAAACTACTTAATCTTAATCCATTTTTTGATAGCAGGACTAACACAATCAGAGTTGGTGGACGTATACAAAATTCACAATTTGACTATAATAAAAAGCACCCTATTGTTTTACCAGCCAATCATTACCTCACCAAACTAATTGCTAGACATTTTCACATTAAACTTTTACATGCTGGACCCCAAGCGCTGCTTGCTTCAATCAGGGAACAATACTGGCCACTGTCGGGCAGAAATCTTACCAAAAGGACTGTTCATGAATGCACGCGTTGCTTTCGTTTCACTGGTAAGAACCAACAATACTTGATGGGAAACTTACCAGATTCACGCATAACACCTTCTCGCCCCTTTACTATCTCCGGTATTGACTATGCCGGCCCTCTTTTAATACGTGATAGGAAAGGTCGCAACTATAAGACTACTAAGGCCTATATAGCTTTGTTTATATGTTTTGCTAGTAAGGCGGTCCATTTAGAAGTTGTCAGCGACCTAACCACAGAGTGCTTCCTTGCTGCATTAAGACGTTTCATGGCACGTCGAGGCAAATGTGCCCAGTTGTATTCTGACAATGCTACCACGTTCGTTGGCGCAAACAATGAACTGAAGAAATTTTTCGACACTTATTCTGACGAAATACATAATAACCTATCAAGTGACGCCATTCAATGGAATTTTATTATTCCTCGTTCGCCGCACCAAGGTGGGATCTGGGAATCAGGGGTGAAATCGGTAAAATACCATTTGAAACGTGTAATGGGTAATGCTCTACTAACCTATGAAGACTTAACTACAGTTTTATGTCAAATAGAGGCTTGCCTCAATTCCCGACCGCTGTACCCTCTCTCTACAGATCCTAATGATCCGAACCCACTAACTCCAGCGCACTTGCTTATTGGAGAGCCTTTAACAACTGTTCCTGACCTCAGATATACTGATTTAAAAGAAAACCAACTCTCACGTTATCAGCGACTGCAGCAACTTCTACAACATTTCTGGTCAAGATGGACTAAAGAATATGTTTCACATTTACAACATCGTGTTAAATGGAAAGAAAACTGTCAGCAGTACTTGAATCCTGGTACTCTAGTACTTGTTAAGGAAGATGGCCTTCCACCGCTCAAGTGGCAACTTGGAAGAATCACTCAAACACATGTTGGAAATGACAATATAGTGCGCTCAGTGACACTAAAGACTTGTACCGGGCATATTAAAAGGCCAGTGATTAAGCTATGTGTGCTTCCGAGTGAATAATAAATATGTGCTAAATTTCTTTGAAACCCTAAAGGCTTTCAAGGCGGGACTTTATGTTAGTTATTTGATAATAAAAACTATTTACCTTTGCCGAAATTACATCCATTGTTCGTGCGACGACCGTTACCATAGAAGGAAATGCATCGCCTGTCACTGTCACGAGAGATTTTGAATAATTTTGTTACATATCATTTGTATTTTGTAAAAAATATAATAAAGATTTGTTTTACGTGAAATTCTTAAAATCTTCACTATAATCACAAAACAACCCCTCTGCCCCGCTCCAGGCCGATAGGCCGACGCGAGTCGAAATGACCTGCGTCGTCGCTACCGGACTTCGACACTAAGCCGCAAGGGTGACCAGCCAGGGTGGACGAAAAAAACGATTGGTGACACTATTAAGTGACATACACGTGACACGCTATTCAAGGTACATCAACGGGATCTCGCGGAAACACGCTGATTCTATTCACCGATTTAAACTTTGGTCAGGGCAGGACTTCACATTTTTTATCAAAATTTATGTCTGTTTAAATAGTGGAAGAGAATCTTGCAGAAATTAATTTACCGACATATATGAAAAAATAATTATACGAGAACTGTGAATTTAAATGAACATTGCAGCGTTCTGAGGTTAAATTAATAAATTTAACTATCCAAGAGCCATACAAGTGCGCGGCACCTTGTCGCCAGGAGCATTTATATTTATTTTCCCTGATGTTCGTGGGCCGTATTTATAAAAGTTGCGGACAAATTTTTGAGCCAGCTTATTTCCATGCAGAAAGCCTCCAGATTAGTAAATTTTTCACACACAACCACCGTTAAATTATTATACAGATCACCTCCTTTCTCAGGTTGTATTTCAACAACTTCAACCCCCTTGTATAAAAAATGCTATTTACACTCTCGACTTGTATTTAAAGGTCTTCAAACCTCCAGTTTTAAACATTTTAAATTAGAAAGATCTCCATTTGAAATGTAAAAGTTTTTTTGGATTTTTTAAGTTACTAATCTCTTTTTAATGCGCCAACATTTACCACAAGTGATTTTTTCTAGAGAAATCAGTGACGCAAATGTTTTTGTCTTTCTGCCAGTCACTGAATTAGATAGAAAGTAACTAATATAAAAGTAAGTTGTCATGTTAATATCAAATATTCAATAAAAACCAAATAGGTACCAAATAAATCCTCACTACTTGGCCTGGATGTACTAGGAATGCAGTAATCATGATCCATAAATTAATAATATCTAAAAATGTTAAAAAAAAAGTAAACAGACCATTCAACAAGTAATGATTTTTTTCTAGAACTATGTAATTTGGGGCGTAAATTACAACGCTGAATACAGTTAAAAGTAATAGAACAAGACGTGTTTTAGGGAACGTTTAAATCATAAAGTTGGCAAATATTCTGACATGTGACAACGGCTGCCAATAAAGTCTAAGCCGATATTGACAATATATAAAATGCCTTCTATTGTTTTCATTTTAAGTTTGTTGCGTAGTTGAGTTTTTATTAAATTAATTTGAAAAAATATTTTCTCTACTGCTGCATTCGAGTGTCGTAACCAAAGAATCTGGAAAACAGATCTAAAGACCCGGAAATTTTAGAGAGTCATTTCCTATTTTTACTAATGCAATTTTGTTCCAAAACAAGATATCGTTATCAAAATCGTTTAAATAGTGCGATCTTAACATTCTCAATTCGTTATTAAGATCTTGGATTTCATTTGGATTATATTGGAACTATATTGGGAAAGTGTAACGTTAAATCAGAAACTGAGTGTCAAACCTCAATTGCAATCAAATTGCAATTTTGTTCCAATGAAGTTCAAAATCGTGAGATTTTGTACTTGATTTGTGAGATCGGGAGAAATTAACCGAAATCGTGAGACATTACGAAAAGTCGTGAGTTCTGGCAATACTGTCTACCCGTACGAAGCAGACCAAGAACGGACTTCGGCTGCTGCTCCGCCCCTGATTCAGGTATTTTGTGTTGCATAAATACAGTTGTGTTGATTATAATTCACCGGCGGACGAACCCTTCTCGTGGTTAAGAATACTATCCTTTTTTAACTACTGTATGTAAACATGGAGAGCACGCTGGCCGACTGGAATCGGTTTGTCGTTGATGAATTAGGAAAAAAGATTATTCATATATTACGCACGCGTTCCTGTGGCATACATTTCGCCCACTGTGGAGTTAAAGAGTTGTGCGCAACCTATGAATTTATGAATGGAACTTTAAATATCAGCAGTTCAATTTAATCCAAGTAATTGTATATGTGGGGTAAAAAAAAGTTGGTGTAATTATTTTGTTTTTGAAAACTTGTCAAAAACTTTTGCATAGAAATTGTTGTATTGCGTTAAGGGTTACGTTTTGGTGAGATGATTTTGACGTAATACGTTAAATGTCACCTTTGAAAAAGATTTTATCGTAATATCAACATCTTTTTTTCGGAAGAAATTCGTTACTAGGCTGCGGTCAGTAGGGCACCGTTTTCGGCCGAAGTATTTTTCGGGCATTTACGGGCGAAAAGCTCGGCCGAGGAAGATGGTCTGTTGTATCGCTGTGTTCGGACGAAAATTTGAGGTTGTTGTGAATGTCATGTTTCAGGTTATGATGATGATTGATTAAACGTAACGTTTTCTTTATCGCAAAATGAATTTACAAACGTTTTTATCTGCAGAAACAAGTACCGCCTTAAAAACGTTATTATTAAAAAAAAGGAGGAAATTTAATACCAACTATATTTTTCACTCCAGGACTAAATTTGGTGAATATCATACTCTTTTTCCCCAATTACTGGAACAACCAGAAAAGTTTTTTGAGTATATGAGAATGAACAAAGAAACTTTTTACTACATATTAGAGGGAATTCGAAAACCTATCCAAAAACATTCAAATTTTCGCCAGTGTATTACTCCAGAGGAAAGGCTTGTTGTTACTCTAAGGTAAGTACTATAGAATAGATGTTTTGATATAAGGAAACAGTAAAATGCGGACGAAAGGAAAATACTATATATATTTATTATTTATTTATTCATTTGCCTTGGGAGAACTGTAAATATTCATGTAAAGCAGCAAAATTATTAGCTGGCATTGGGCTTAATTCTTGAAGACTTATATTGTCATAGTTATGTTATCATGGATTATTTTATTAATTACTTTTAAAATCACACTGTATTTATATAAAGATTATTTTGACAATAACGATGAATAGACACTCTGTTATTCGGTGAACTTGGTGACGACATTGAAGGTCAGCTTGGTTTTGTTTAATTTTATTGAGGAAGGCAAGGTATGCTGACTGAGCAATGCACCGATCGTCGATAACTGTATAATGGAGTGATAGGCAGTCGTTCTTAAGATGTCGAGATAAGACATGTGCCCGTTGGTCGGGAGAAGAGCCGCCCTTATAGAGAAGATGTAAGGGAAGTGTATAAGTAAGTGCCTCATTTCATTTATTTAATGCCAAACTTTATTTTATTGCTATTATTGTTGATTAATTATTAAATGTTATATTTTTTATAACCTGTTTTAACTTCATTCCCTCCACACGATCCCAGAGACTATTACTTAGTCTCAGTCGCAACAACCCCCGTTGTGACATTTGGTGGAGGCGCCGTTTTTACTCTCCATACACAATAAATTATAACTTTTTTGGTGCAAAAATTAAATATTCTTTAATACATTCTGTCCATTGTGTGAGAGTAGGCATAAATTTTCATTTCAATTTCAATTTTTCATTTCAAGTATAGATTAGAGTCTGAGGGAATGAAGTATATTTTAATTAAATTATATAAAATAAGAGTTGGCAATTTTTTACTTTACGTCTATAATAGAATAAGTGGTGCAAGTTAATTTTAATTTTTTCGGCCTTTTCAAAAAGTTTTCTGAAATTTTAATGGTAATTTATATAGGTACAATTTTAGGTTTTATTCAAAATAAAACTATATTACGATACATTTTTTCACATTGAGTGTTTATTTTAAATATAATAGTTTGTCCCTTAAAGAGAAGTAAAAAATGAGTTTGGAAGAAGCTTTAAATACCCGTAATACACCAGTGCTACCGCCATATTTTCAAGCACCTATTTTTTGTCCTAAGAATAATAATTGTGTTTTATTTCTCAGAGAATTTAATAAAATTTCTGAAAGAAACCGCTGGTCTGGCAAAGACAAAATTTACTATTTTTTATCATCATTAGAGGGTGTTGCCTACATTTGGTATAGTAATTATATTAAGCAATCGGAAAACTTAAAGAAAAATTGGGAGGAAGTCTCCCGAGATTTTTTAATTGAATTTGGAGGGAAATACGAAGTTTCAAAATTTGAAATCAAACTGATGAATAAGCAACAGCAGCAAAATGAAAGTATTAGAGATTATTATTACGATACAATCATGTTATGCGACATTGTTGATCCTAAAATGCCGTTAGATAAAATTATAGGATACTTTCAAAGAGGTCTACACCCTTCCTTTAAATCAAATTATAACTTTTTGTACGACCCAGATCTTTCAAAAAATGGTTTTAATCAGCTTATTCTCAAACTGCACAACATATGGGAACTAACGGATAACCGCCGGGTTATTATCAATGAAAAATGTAATTTACAATACCCAACCAGCACCAATGTACAATCTAATCAAAACGTTTTATTTTTACACCCTACTCAGCCTTACAATACAAATGAAAAAGAAACTATAATGGCCCAAACAAATGAAAATTTACACCACTGCTTAAAACAAGAGACAACTTCTAAATCAGCATTCTTAAAATCGGCTAAAACTACTAAAGAACATCAACTAACTAACAACAAAATTAAATCAATTGTTTTGAAAACTAAAGAACACGATTTTAGATATTTGGAGCAATTACGAGATAATTTTGCGGTAAATACAAATCTTTTTAATAAATTGGGGATTATACTATATAAATGGCCTTATATTGACAGAAATAAAATCAAAATTGACCTCACAACAAACTCGAACAAACCAGTTACTATATTTAAAAACAGAACTCTAGGACGCTTTTTATTACCGCCAAACACTTTAACGGCGCAAAGTCTATTTGTTTAAAAAGAAATAGGTCAAAGGGAAAAATAAATAAAGAAAAACATAATAATTATTCTTTTACATATCTTTACATCAAATAATATCCACAAAGAGTTTTTTTTTTCAGAAAATTTTGTTTTAAGTAAATGCTATTTATTGTATCCTGACGTTTACAAGAAGTAAAAATATTTTTTTGTATTACAGTAACAAAGAACTAAGTCAAAGCGTTTGTTAAAGGTGCATATACATATACATATGTACGTACGTATGTATGTATCTACGTTTCTTCACATTTGTTTCTCTACTAAACTTTTATTTCAGAATATAAAATACGTTAGCAAAAAAGATGATTAGTTATACCGGAAAATGCTTCTTTTATAAATAATTTTTCTAGCTGGATGTAAGATTTTAAGAAAGTATGCTTACCAAAGTATTATGAGTTTAAGTAAATAAAATACAAACTCTAAACCTATTCTCGTTTTTATTTGCACTGATTTTTCTTTGGTTCAAAATTCAGTGTAAAATTGATTTTTTTATTTATCTAACATTGCATACTATTTTAGTTCCAAGTCAATATTTTTATGCAGAAGTTGAAATTTTTTTTTAATGTCCACAATGCATTTCGTCAGTCTCCTCTTGATACATTTTCTATGTTTTTTGTTTACGTTGCGTTGGAAGACAAAATCCAAATTATACTACTTGTTTATACTTTTAATTTTTGTACCGTAAAAAAAAAATCTATTTCTGATGTGTAATTTATTTGCAATTAAACATTATGCACATAGGCGATATGCAAGAAAAATAACAGAAAAATTTGATTAGATTTTTATTTTTAATTTATGTAGTAGGTACTAATTTCATTTTAGTACTAGTTACAAGTTTTAAAATGTGTTTTATCATGCGAAAAAAGGAATAAATCAAGTTTTACGCAATTAACGAAGATCACTGGTAAATAACGGCATTAATGTGTTGTATTTTTAATATAATAGCCAGCGACAATTTTATTTTCAATTTCAGAAGTTTGTTTTAAAATTAAATATTTCTTAAATATCAAACTAGTAAACATATCAACATTTTATTATTATTGCTTACGTTTATAGAAATACTAAATATTATTAGACGTAATTGTTATACGTCCAAGGTATAAAAAATATGTTTTGTTATCAAAAGCTGACATAATTTTGCTTAATTTCAAGTTCATAATAAATTATAATAAACACTGCTGACCCAGAGATGGCAGGTATCAAGAATTTTATATTATTATACAATAATGGCATAAGGTTACCGATCAAGCACGCGCCTCATTTTCGCAAGTACTCATTCATATTATTTATGTCTTTTTATTTTTATACATAATCAAAGGAATTATGAAAAACTAAATGGAAAAAGAAAAAGGGTTTATGCGTGCAAAACCAGAGTAGTTTTTATCCAGAATTATTATCTAGTTAATCGAGGCATAAAACAATTTTTATAGGCATGAAATGATAGAAACTTATAATAAACTTACGTAAGAAAGTAAGAGTGTTACAAATCAAAATATATAGAGATTTTTTTTTTAATTCGATGCAGTATTAAAGCATCGTGCCTGAGTTCTTAAGTTAAATACACGAGTATATATTTATTATTCTAGAGTACCTACAGAACGACGCATTTTTCTCAAAGAAGTTATAGGTACATATTTTAGGAAACAATAAGGTACACACAAAAAAGTGGTATGAAAAGGGCAGCTAGAGAATTAGCGATCAGCAACATAATGCTATAGCCCTACTGCAAAAAAGTCATTTGCAGGTTAAACTTTACTGACAAGTAAGGTATTTTGAAATGGTTTTCAAGTGTAACAAATTTGATGAAGAAAAGACAAGTGAATGTCTTATGTTATTCAATACCCTGCGTGGCACGTAGCTAGGGGCGTAGTTGTTTTAAGAATTTACGCATCTTGTCTTCATAAAAGGTGACGCTAGTGTTTGAGCACAATGTTTAAACAAATCGATGATGTTTAGTGGTACAGGATGTTACCAGGTGAGATAAGCCTGAAGTTATCTATTTCCCTTAGGGAAGGTTTACAGATTTTTTTTAAGAGTTTCTGGTATTTGTAAATACTGCGTGAGCTAAAACTGCTCAAAGGTTCGTACGGTTATTACTTATTGTTGACAGCATGTAAAATATCGTCAGACTTATTTTTAAAAAAACAATAGCACAAAGTAATTTTTTTTTGTCACGAAACTGCCTACTACCTCTCAGTAAATTGATATAATTTAAGTTTTTAAATAATCCTAAAACATTTTAAATTTTATTAGCAAGTACTAACCTAGACTTTCAACTTTGTACTAAAGAGTTGCTTTTTTATTTATTCTAGTATTAAAAATCCTAGGTATACTAGAAGTTAAATATTAAGGTATACTCTAAGCCTAACACTAAAGATTCATTTTAAAAATTAGACGAACGTTATGTTATATCTCAGTATACTTGGAGGTAGAAAAAGAGCAAACTGAAACTAAACAGGGATAGTTGTTCTGTTATACGAGTGCTATGTTATTATTTTAAACTTGCATGTATTATTTGATTTTACAAGAATTTGTAATTTAATTATTGATGTGCACATTAAGTTTAGTTTATAGACTAGTCTAAATGTTATGGATTTTTAATATTAGACATACGTACGTGTAAAGAGAAATGTATTTTCTCATTTTAATTTTGTAAATAATTAAAGCATGTAAAATTAGGACTATATATTCATAAGTATTGATACGCACTCTCTTTATGTTTCATGTACCTGGACACAATAGCACAATGGCAGTGGAGATTGGAGATGAGCCAAATAACATGCACAACAACTTCCTACAACAAAGGGGAGCCAGTATATATCCATCATACCTAAACCTGAGCAAACAGAAGCTGTTACTCAACGTCACCACAACGCACGCAATCAAAGAAAAGGCAGTTACACCATCACGTTAGGTAACCTAACACCTAACAGTAAAGTCTCGAAAATGCCCGAGGTACCAGGGCTCAGTAGAGATGACCTTATCAAAGCAAGCCGCTTCCAGCTGCATGCATCTTGCATCATCCTGTAGAATTGTGGCGATGAAGAATGGGGGATGGAGAAAATCCATCCAAAAGTGGTGAATGTTAAGTTCATAGGAAATTTATATTATCCTTAATATAACTAAACTACTTCTGGCTCATAGTTGTGCATAGTTTATCATTGTTCGGCGTTATTACAATTAAGCAAATCTTCAGCAAAGACTCCTTATATGTTGCCATAAATGCCCGTGTCACGATCTCATTTTTCAGAGTGCTACCTTTTGAGATTATATTATGTAAATATTTAAAAGAAACGTTATGAGTATCAACAAGTTTTATTTTATTTTATATTTTTCGCTTTTACAATAATTGTCTTTTTAGTATATAGTAAGTAATATTTTATAAGTTGATAAGATTGAGCTTTCTATATGGCATTAAATGTGGCTATCAATTCAATATTTTAGAAAAGTTTAATAGTTAGAAAGTTTACTTAAGTCAGTAAATAAAGTAAAATAAAAAGAAGAAATAATTTGTTTATAAGCTTTTAATAAGTATTAAATCAATCTCTTACGCGAATTTTAATTATGCTATAGGTACGTCCCTTTAAGATTTTTTTTTAACCAATACTAGATACAAATTTTTACAACTTCTCATCAACTTATAAGTTTTATTGAAAATCGTATTTTGTTTTTGTAAATTTAATTATTTTCTGGCGGCTTGACCAACATATTTGTATTGCATAGTGATGGAAATTTTGTAAAGCTGTGGGTCCAGCTTTCGCGAACGAGGGGCATATGTCATAGTTATGTTATCATGGATTATTTTATTAATTACTTTTAAAATCACACTGTATTTATATAAAGATTATTTTGACAATAACGATGAATAGACACTCTGTTATTCGGTGAACTTGGTGACGACATTGAAGGTCAGCTTGGTTTTGTTTAATTTTATTGAGGAAGGCAAGGTATGCTGACTGAGCAATGCACCGATCGTCGATAACTGTATAATGGAGTGATAGGCAGTCGTTCTTAAGATGTCGAGATAAGACATGTGCCCGTTGGTCGGGAGAAGAGCCGCCCTTATAGAGAAGATGTAAGGGAAGTGTATAAGTAAGTGCTTCATTTCATTTATTTAATGCCAAACTTTATTTTATTGCTATTATTGTTGATTAATTATTAAATGTTATATTTTTATAACCTGTTTTAACTTCATTCCCTCCACACGATCCCAGAGACTATTACTTAGTCTCAGTCGCAACAATCCCCGTTGTGACAATATGCCGCTCTTGATAGTCTTGTGTTGATGGCGATAAAAGTGAATTCTTGGGATTGTTGGCTTCTTGTGTCCAGCTGGTTGAAGTTGAAGGTGATGGAGTTGGAAGGCGACATGTTGACTTGGTTGACCTTTCAGTACATCCTTGCTGTTCATCTACTATCAACTGCTGCAGTGCAATACGAACTGGAAGTTTACGATCTTCTGGAATACGGCGTAAGTAAGTGATGTAACAAACTCATTAGGAAAAAATAGTCCTCGTCTTTTTCAGTTTCTGACTTCTGCTGAGAAGCGATTCCTTCTAGATGAGCAATTTTGGTTTTTTCGATTTCGATCAGATCACCTATTGGATCCTTCTTTCCTGGAGATCGTTTTTTATTTGGTGTTACAAATGAAGTCACACATTTCTGTTCGCCTGTCACAGTTGATGCTTTTTCAACATCTTTTGCTGTTTTGGAGTGTGAAGTTGTTGGAGCACCCTCTTGACAAAGGTCGCCATAATCGGTTTTTGAATTGGAATCGGAATTGTATATTTCATCATGAAGGGTTGTTGCAGATTCCGGGCATACCTTCGTTTGTGAATTAGGATTCGAAATGTTGCTTAATATCGGTCGTGGTGCTAGGGTTTGATCTAAAAAGGATAAGAATTCGAAATATTTTCATTTAGAGGTAGGACCATCAGACCCGGAACCAGTTGGCAAATTTTTCATATATTCCCTGCTATAAGTGTCCCTAAGATTTTGTCACTTATTTTTTACAGCGTCGCCTGAAATTAAAGACACGTAATATATAACACAATGGTTAAGGCATAAAAAACATAAAATATTAATTTTCGGCAAAAAGTGACTGTTGATAACGTGCTTTCGTTAAAAATAATAAGAAGTTTCTCTCTTTCTTTAGTAGAAAAGTGCTAAAAAAATATTAAAATATGAAATCGCTTGTACAGAAAACTATAGTTTTAAGGATATTTTATTCTTATATACCTACATACCTAAGTATAATAAAATAGACAAATAATATTTAGAATTCTTTTTTTTTAGATTTCTGTCAACGGGGTTTGCCTTCCGATCGCTAGCCTTTTCTTTTAGAATTGCGCATAATACCATAGGAAATATTATTTACGAAACATGTGAAGCTATATGGAATAAATTCCATTTAAAACATATGCCTAGACCCACAATGAATGACTTTTACAAAATTGCTGAAGATTTTGATCATTTATGGAATTTTCCAAACTGTATTGGCAGTATTGACGGTAAACACATATAAGGTGTCCACAAAAATCCGGATCTCAGTTTTATAACTATAAAAAATACTTCTCCATTCATCTTCAAGGGATCGTTGATGCTAACTATAAATTTATTACGGTGGATATAGGCGCCTATGGAAGGCAGAGCGACAGTGGAGTTTTTTGTGATAAGCCCAATGTGTATCATGGTTTGGAAACAAATTCATTCAATTTACCGCCAAGCAGGGAACTGCAACCTACAAACATTATAACACCTTTTGTTTTATTAGGTGATCAAGGATATCCTCTAAAAGAATACCTAATGCGACCGTATCCTTCTGACAACCATATTAACAATGAAAAAGAAACCTTCAATTATCGACTCAGCAGAGCTAGACGCACGGTGGAATGTGCGTTTGGAATTTTAGTCAGCAAATGGAGGTGCCTTAAAACAGAATTACAACTTCGCCCAGATCATGTTGATATTATCGTGCAATGTGTTTGCGTATTGCACAATATTGTAATAGATAGAGAAGGAGTATCCCATAAAACATTTTCAGAAATTAGCACTTCAAATAAAGAGGACATAAATAATGAAAACAGGGGATTAAGACGTTTTAATCGTGCTACAAGGGCAGCATATGAAATACGCGACACATTTAAACAATATTTTAATACTGTAGGAGCTATTGTACGTCACTAATGATTTATAGTATTTCTGTACAATTTTTTTTTGTCCTAAACTTAAGTCGTCATTATAAATAAATACTCAACACTTACTTGTACTTTGCATTTCTGTGGCAATTTCTTTCCATAGTTTCCGAGACATGTCTCTGTTATGATAATTTGGTAATTATTGATATTACTGGAAACAGCGAATTTTTTCATGAAATTTTGCACAGACCCTAATTTTGGGTCGTAGAACACGAATCCGAAGTCAGCTTTTGGCGGTCTCGTATGGTTTTTCCAAAAAAAATTTTTTTTTGCAAAACTTTTAGGTTAAATTTTAGGTTACCTTTTTTTTATAGATTCCTTTAAGTTTCGACACTTTCACTTCAACATATCTGTAAACTTATAATTTTTATTAGTTTTCGTCACACAAAACACCACATTTAGGCAAAAATAGCTAAGAAAATTGCTTTTTTCTATAGAAAATTCCATTTTATCGCTACTAGATGTCATTATTTTGCCAGCTGTCAATTTTCCGGCGTTGCCACGTTTACAAAGCATTTTTCTCGCAAATTTTAACAATTTCCGGCCATAAATAAATCCAAAAAAAGAGATGGCAACATGAGAGTAAAATAAGACAGATAGCATTTTATTTTCCCTAAAAGGGCAAAAAGATGACCCCAACCAACACCCTGGGGCACCGATCCCTCTTCGCCTGCGAGGAAAGAGACTGGTCAGGGCCCCTAACCAGGTGCTAACCCTGCTCCGACCTTAGGGTGCCCTCCGATCCACCGTTATACCACCGTTATATCGAAAATATTAGATCTGTCACCTAATTCACCGACTTAGAAAAGTTTTTGATACGAACGGTGGATCGGAGGGCACCCTAAGGTCGGAACAGGGTTAGCACCTGGTTAGGGGCCCTGACCAGTCTCTTTCCTCGCAGGCGAAGAGGGATCGGTGCCCCAGGGTGTTGGTTGGGGTCATCTTTTTGCCCTTTTAGGGAAAATAAAATGCCATCTGTCTTATTTTACTCTCATATTGCCATCTCTTTTTTTGGATTTATTTATGGCCGGAAATTGTTAAAATTTGCGAGAAAAATGCTTTGTAAACGTGGCAACGCCGGAAAATTGACAGCTGGCAAAATAATGACATCTAGTAGCGATAAAATGGAATTTTCTATAGAAAAAAGCAATTTTCTTAGCTATTTTTGCCTAAATGTGGTGTTTTGTGTGACGAAAACTAATAAAAATTATAAGTTTACAGATATGTTGAAGTGAAAGTGTCGAAACTTAAAGGAATCTATAAAAAAAAGGTAACCTAAAATTTAACCTAAAAGTTTTCCAAAAACAATTTTTTTTTGGAAAAACCATACGAGACCGCCAAAAGCTGACTTCGGATTCGTGTTCTACGACCCAAAATTAGGGTATGTGCAAAATTTCATGAAAAAATTCGCTGTTTCCAGTAATATCAATAATTACCGATAATTTTTATGCCTGACATCCCACAAACTTTTGTTTTCAAAAACTAAGCTAATCAGAACTTCACAGTCTACCATTTTGGAAAAAAGAGTTTACATTAATAATTTCGCTTCTATCACAGACGGAAACGTCCGAAAAAAACAAAGAATTTTGTTTCTGACCGATGCGCGAAAAAATCGACCGAACTCATCGGTCCGAATCAGATGTACTGTGACCAAGTCAATAGAATATCATGAAATTAAAACGTTCGGAGGAATCGGACGCAAACGCCCGAAAAATACTTCGGCCGAAAACGGTGCCATACTGACCGGAGCCTAAGAATTTTTTTGTTGATAAATGGCATGGCTATAAAAACTTGAATCGAACGCGAGGATTTTCCCACATTCACGAATGCCATTTGCTAAAAAAATTTATTAGCGTATTTTTTGGAGTTTTTTTCACAAGAAAATTTAGATGCACGAAGGGTATTACCTGAATAATAGCACACCACAAACTTACTTCTTAGGTAATATTACTTTACTGTAATTTATATTGGCACCTGTTTGGTTTTGCGACCCGTAAAAACCGAATAATTGCTGAGAGAAGTCAAACATTTTTTTTTGCTTAAAAATCAATTTTGACACAAGAATGCTCGCTTTCAATTGATCTCAATTAAAACGAACCAATATGACATTTGAAATGATTTTTAGTGTTCTGTGCTAAAATTAGCAAAACGGAACACTTACGGAATTACTTCGGTGTCCGCGTGTCCGTCCGTCCGTCTGTCTGTCACAGGCGATTTTCTCAGATAGGTACTTTTCGACGTATAAATATGAAATTTAGCACAGAGATAGAGTGTGCTGGCTCAATTATAGACGTGAAGTATAAAAAGTTGAATTTTGATTCTGGGGATTAATTTCGTGGGGTAAATTGGGAAATGGAAAAAAATATTCAAGGGTATCATGTAGGGGGCCAAATGAAAGCTAATTGAAGCACGAATTCAACAATAGACAGTGCGCGTCTAAAGCCCCCCCCCCCCCTGTTAACTTTTGATTAACAAATGTTAGAAAAGTAAAATTTTGGTACCTACATTATATAACAACTACAAAACTACTTTTTAGGCGTAAATTCGGAAGTCAGTTTTCAAAGATGGCGGCGATGCGCCATTTTGATTGCTATTTTTAAATGGCAGGTGGAGTCGAGTGATACCTCGTTAGAAAGCCCCTTTCAGTGTGCAAATGATCCCCAAGTTGTAGAACATTTTATTCATTAAGTTTAAAATGCCTGCCACTTTTGTACAGGTATCCAGTTTTCGACACTTGCAGGCTATCTCGGTTATCTTTAAAGATGGAGTACTGTGCTTTTCGCAGAACTATGCTACTTTTTTGTGAAACGTATGATGCTATAAACAGAATTTTCATAGCCCCCTTCGTTTCGGAGATACAGGGCAATTTTGAAAATGTGTCGTCATTTTCAAGCACCCCTTGTATCTCAGTTGCCTTTTAACTTATCGATAAGATAAAAACTGACCATTATATAGTTTTTTTGCGTAGAATCCAGTAACATATTCGTTATCGTTTTTGGAGACATTTTGAGCCCCCCACCCACCCGTTAATTTTTTTAACATCTATTACAAAATTAGATTTTCTGACCTTAAATTATTTATTTCTTATATAATTATATAAATGTAATAAGTAGCAAAATAGAGCAACTGCCTAATTGATGCAGGTCCATTGACACGAACACCTCTCTAAAGATACATTTACATAATCAGTTTAATACCTACATACACCCAGTCATTGCTCGGGATTACAAATTAGTTTTAAATGATAACCTTAAAATACTCTGTTTAATTTATTTTAAAATGTATTAAATTGTCTTGTATTTATCCATAAAAGTTTTATTTTTACTTTAAATACTATATTAAAAAATTTCGTAAAATGTATATTGAATTAATTGTTGTAGACCTCTTCAACAACTTTATTAATATTCATTTTCGATAAAATACCGACATAAATACTAAAACCTGAAAGCCAAAATGAATTTTAGTTCACATGCACCCTTGGTTGATGGCGCTAGTATCCAAATCAGCTGAATTGAAATCATTCATTAATGTCAGTTTGTGTTGTTTCTCATTTTAGACGGAAAGAGCTCCCCTCTATTTCAGTGTTGCCATTTTGCGAAAATAGCGACTTTTTGACTCGATAAAAACGTAGCGGCACTTTGCATGAAAGAATCTTTTTGTTGCGGCTTTTGGGATTTTAGGGAAAGAAATTGACACTCAAATAAATATTTAAATATAAACAATAAACCTAAAAATGTTATTAGAAATCACTGATTTGTTTTTACGACGCCAGTGCTCATTATGACGATTTCAAACCGCATGCAATTTTGCACTGAGTGCGCACTTGCTGAATTCCTGCAGTGGCACTCTGTAAGAAAAATAGCGTTAGCGACTGGTGTCTCTTCGAAACATACCGAACGGTGATACATAAGCTTTGTTCGCGGAGACGATCCGTGACCAGTCCGTAACCTGTACAAGTTAAATAATCCCAAACATTTATGCGCATGTGCGATTCGAAACCGATCAGGAATTGACAAATCTCCGCGAACGTTTTTGGTGAACGTGCTTTTCCGGAACATCTGCGAATCACTTAACCTTAACATATTTTATTATTTTGAATTAAATTTTTAGACTGAACAACCTAATTTAACATTATATAATGATTAAAATTGCCATGAAGACATATTTGTTCTGTTATGAGTAATTTTAAATACAAGAATAATTGAATATACTAGAGCATATTATTATATACAAATTTATATCTACCTTTATACAACTAACAGCATATGAAATTTAACGGTTCGTTATCGCAAAAATTAAATGACAATTTTCAAACAAATTTCACACTGCACTTGCGCGGACAAATAATTCATGCCATAATCCTCGGATCGTCGTTTTGACTCCTTACGGATGTGTCCTGAACTTGTTCTCGCATCACCGCGAACGCCAAATTTATTGTCAAAATCAGTGATTTTCTGCTCCGCGAACGCAAATAATCGCAAAGCGCACGCGCACTTGTCACGGACTAGTTCCGGATCGTCTCCGCGAACAAAGCTATAGTAAGAATTTGCAAAGAGACGCCGGTCGCTATCGCTATTTTCCTTACAGAGTGCCACTGCTGTTTCGCTTTCAACAATGTCTAAAACAGGGGATCACAAAACCCTGCCCCGGTGCAGTGCGTCCAGTCGAAAACGCTTAAATGCATTTAGTTTATTCTGGAAGCCGGCGGAATTCCCAGAAATGAAATTCCAGGAATAGAAGCGTCGCCCTGTCGCCCACCGCATAGTAACAGTAATTGCTGTGACGATGTGTATAATAAGTGTATATTACACTAACGGGGAAACGGACTAAAAAGTGGGAGAATCGCGTTTTGTATTCACTAATCAGATTGATATTTTTTTGATCATAATTTTTGTAATCCCAAACCTATTGGTTTTGTCCTACATTTTGATTTTTTTCCCTTTCAATTTTATACAGCAAAATAAAAAAATCTCTATTCGTACTAAGTTATTTTTTCATCCGTACGAGGTAGACACGTGACGGCCATGTCTTGTTGTGGTAGCAGCGTAGTGCGGAAGTGTGGCTGAAAAAAGGGTCATGTGCAATAAAATCTACCAGAGGCGGGAAACTACATAACTTCATCTGGACCATATCGACAAGTTTGACGTTATATCATTTTTATTATTATTGTTTGTATTGGGAATCTCCGAATACCCGACAATTCCGAGGTTATAAGGAAATACCATCTAAACTGAGTAACATGCAAACCATCCCTAAGGATAGCTAAGGCTCTGGTTAAGCGCCGGACCTGGTGGTGAGCTGGCCCAACATGTCACATGAATGAGAGCCAATAACAGAGAAAAAGAAAGAGAAAATAGTAAACAGCTGATTGTATGTCGTATATAAATGTAAATTAATTAAATTATTTGATTTCTATAATCGGCAGCGAGATTGTGGAACAATACTTAATAATAATAAACATTTTTACTTTAAAGTGATTATACTATGAAAGGGTGTTTGTTTGATGTGCCTTCCTGAAAGTTTTGCTAGATGGAGTACGAGAGATTTTGTGTTTTAAAAAGTGCTTAACGTTAAATAGTTAATATTAATTTATGCCTGGACAGTTTTTAATTTAATTTACGGCTACGGATTGTGTTTTTCTCAGTCTAAAGTTGTATTCCCACACTGATTTTGAACATGCCGCGAAAATGCTATGTGCCTGGCTGTAGAACAAATTATGATAGTGTTATTAAAACAGACGGTCATCGTACAACGTTTAGTTTCCCAAAAAACGATGAAAATAAAAAGATTTGGCTTCGCGCTATCCACAGAGACGACTTCTCAGTGTTTCGTTCTTCAGTTGTGTGTTCTAAACATTTTGATGAAAGTGACATTATTAGAATTGAAACATACAAAGATAAATATGGCAATACTCGCGAGTGGCCTTTACGATGTCCTAAACTGAGGGATGGGGCAGTACCCCACCTATTTACAGATCCACCAAAATGTTTGTCGACGCCAAAAAATGCTTTAAGAAGGGACTCTAAAGAAAGTAAAAAAGCTGCAGCAGAAACAGGTAAAAATAATATCAAAGGTAGGTAATTATGTAGTATACAGTTTTCAGCTATTTTTGCGTTTTTTGGGAAAATTCTTTTATGGTCACATTCTACTGTCTTTCCTGATTGCAAATATAAGTGCGCACATAATAAATTATGAGCAAACCTGACTCTAAAGAAAGGAAAAAAGCTGCAGTAGAAACAGGTAAAAATAATATCAAAAACTGGGTCCAGCACACATTAGCGCCCTCAAGACGAAGCAAATTTTTATGAAAAAAATTTATGTAAGAGCAATTATCATAGACATAATAAAAGCAAAAAAGTGAGGATCAGCATTCTCAATGTACTTCACTAGCTAGAGGTAATTTGTCTCCGTCTGGTGAAGCACATCGAGAAGACTATGGTGAGGATGGTCTCAATTCAAAAATATTCTTTCCTATTATCTAAAGCATCTAAAATATTGTTGTATATTGGGTTGTTTCTTGCATTTTATAAGATATTTGGTTGTTGATAGAATTTAAAAAATTAGTCAAGTGCAAGCAATACTTGCACAATTAGGTTCCATGCCATTACTCCCACTTAAATTATTAATAATGCACCCGCATTTCAACTGAGCCAAATTAAAAATTTTGAAAAGTTAACAGAAAACCGGGGTATGCATATGTGTTAACTTTTTAGTTCGCTACTCCTTAAAAGCGTGCTTTTTAGAGTTTTTAAATTATAATTTATATTGTTCATTTCATCTTAAACCTCTTTTACATATTTATTATACACTAGTCATTAAAATTGATTTGTGCTGTTTATACTTGTATTGTAAGAAATTAAAATTATATGTAAGACTATGTTAATGTAAGTAAAGCTACACAAACTTCGCAAAGTCCAGACTTGACTGCATTTTACGAGGTAATCGCACTTATTTATTCTTGTGGTAATCGGGTGCCGCAAGTGATACTCTCCTTGCCACGCATACAGAAACAAATTCGTTTTTAGGTAATGACCTTCCTTTAGCCTCTCCAATTGCCTTGAAATTACCACAGTCAACGTGACAACGTTGCACTGCATAAAGTCAAAGCGCATTCTTGGTTTGGTGTTGTTTCTGCCATTGTTCATTTATGCTCAATGTAATACTGTTATTGTTATGTTGTCTTGTAGTAGAAGTAAAAATGGAACCCATAGAACTGTCGGAGGCTGCTATTATGGAAAACAATGATATGAGTACCCCAATGATTAAAACAGAGTCAGAGTCGAATCTCTACGAAATACATGTTCCAAGCGATACATTTATGAATAAACAGACAAACATACCTGCGCCTGAGTTAATTGACCCACTGGAAAGGCTTCAAGTTGTTAAGAAAAATGAAGAATGCTTTGTGGATTTTCCAGATATACTTTTGGAAACCAGCTTATATGGGTAAGTTGTTTGTTTTCTGTTGAGATCATTATAAAATGCACAATACTCTGTTAAAATTTTAGTATTTTTTCTTTTTTTAATGACTTTATTTTTTTGTTTTAAATTACAAGCATAATAATGGTCCCAAGTCTATATATTTTGATTTTTAAAAAACTAGTTATTTCATTTATTGGTAACTAGCTTTCGTCGGCGTATTATAGATGATAATGGTGTAGTTTTGATTATGAATACATAAAACATGAGTTATGTTAGGTTAGGTTAGTTATCTGTGGCGTAGCCAGCATTTTGGGGCGAGGGGGGGGGGGGGGCAACAACAGGGTGTTATAAAAAAAAATAGCTGTTCATTATGTATATGCGCGGGAGAGTTGATCAAAAGCGCGGGGGCGCCCCCTGGCTCCCATTGGGGCTACGCCACTGTTAGATATATCTAGAGACCGGATTTCAATATTACGTCACGCAAAAATCGGGGTCGGCCTCGGGTAACTGACAGAAAAGGTAAATGAAATGAAATTAATATTAAATTTTGTCAGGTTGTATTTATGAATTATTACTCCTAAAAAATATTCGTGAAAAGCACTGAAAAGTCCCTATGAAATAATATTGTTACATATTTATTACTGTTGTTAATGGTCACCTTAATTTTGTTTATTTTTAGGAAACAATTTTTTATTAATGAATCTCTTCCACCTCCTCCCTCCCTTCATGTTATCTACCCATCTTTAAGTTTGTGATGGTCATGTTATATTAGATTTTTTAACCTCAATAACCTCAAAAGTGGCATATTAGTTAACATTTTTAAATAAATTCCCCCCGCCCCTTTGACCTCAATCACCCCGAGAATAAACACATTTTTGGAAAAATTCCCAGCTTCTTTTTATTCAGCCCCCCCCCCCCCGTTAATTTTTTTAACGTATGTTACACAAAATTAGATTTTCTGACCTCAATAGCCCTAAAGCTGACATATTCGTTATTATTTTTGAAGAAATTTTCAACCATTCCTTTTTATCTCCCGTCCCAGATAACTTTTTAACATCTTTTCAAGCATCTTTTAGACAAAATTGGATTTCTAACCTCAATAACCCCGAAAATCACACATTAGTTAACGTTTTTGATGGAATTACCTGTCGCTTCTTTTTAGTCCCCCCCCCCCCCCCCTCCGCGTTAATTTTCTTAATATCTATTACACAAAATTAACTTTTATTACCTTAATAACCCCCAAAATGGCATATTGGTTCACATTTTTGGAAGAAATTGTAAATCGCTCTCTTTTTAGCCCCCCTCCCCGTTATTTTTTTTACCATCTGCTTGACAAAATTAGATTTTCGTACCTCAATAACCCAAAGACGATACATCTAACATTTTTGGATTAATTAAGTACCAGCCCCCCGTTTAATTTTTTTAAAAACTATTAGAGCTCAATAACCCGGAAAATGACATATTAGTTACCATCTTGGAAAAATCTCCAGCCGCTTTTTATACAGTTAAATTTAATCTCATGGGAGGATGTATACAGGCAAACAGATGTAAATTCTGCATATAACTTGTTTTATTGTGGTTTTAAAAATTTAATGAACTTGCATTTTCCTTTGAAAAATATTAAGAAAAGGTCAAAAGAAACAAAAAATTGGATTACTAGGGGAATCAGAGTCTCATCGAAACACAAAAATTATCTTTATAGACAAATGAAGCGGGGTGAAATAAATACCAATGTTTATAAAAAATATAACAATATATTTAGAAGGGTAGTCCAAGAGGCCAAACGCATTGAAAATGTAAATTTTCTCAAACACTCTCACAACTCTGGGAAAGCCATGTGGGCACTTGTCAATAAGTTCACAAACAATAATAAAAAACATACAGAATCAATCCTCAAAAACATTTCTGATAAAACCTCTACTGAAACGGACACTCTTAATCAGGTTAATGAATATTTTATTAATGTGTGCCCAGATTTGGGCGGTGAATTGACAGATTTACAGTCACAGTCATTAAATTCTCTATACCTCCTCCCAACTGATCCTGCTGAAGTCAGAACTGTAATACAGGCCTTAAAAAACACAAAATCTGTAGGAGTGGACGAAATACCCATGACCTTGCTTAAATCCTGTTCTGATGAAATTTCAAGACCTATAGCTTTCTTAATTAATTTATCCTTTTCTACTGGAATATTTCCAGACGAACTAAAAAAAGCTAAAATAAGTCCCATTTTTAAAAAAGGAGATAAAACAAGCATCTCCAATTATAGGCCCATAGCTCTTCTTAATAATATTAGTAAAGTATTTGAAAAAATATTATATAAACGGCTTATGTCCTTTCTTGAAGAGAACCAACTCATCTCAGAATACCAGAACGGCTTCAGACCGGGCAAATCAACGGCACGAGCAATCTATCAAGCCCTTGTAAAAGTTTTCGATTCTTTAAATAATAATAATACCACTTTAGCAGTCTGCCTGGATCTATCTAGAGCAGCGGTTCCCAACCTTTTTAAGGCTTTTACCCATAAAGCAGGTTAGATATTAGCAAATACCCCTAAAAAAGTTTAGTGTAAAAAACAAATTAGCTATTGTATTTTTTTCTTTAAATTACGAAAGATAAGTAATATTTTTGATTAGTTTTAATCAGTAAAGGAAAGACTTTTAGCAATTTTGTTTTAAATTAAGAAGTAATGTAAGTCAATGAGACGAGCGAGCCGATAGACGCGCCATCCAGCGGCGCTGCGTCGCAGGCTTGTATTCGTATTTTAGATAATAAAATTTATTACCTAAAATTTTCAAATATCTGTAATCTCACTAACTAATCACTAATAAAATTAGTGATTAGGTAGTTAGATTTAATGAAGATGATTTTGTTAATAATTTTGTTTTATATCTGAATGATGATCAAATCCTTGTCTTTACCCCTCAGAAAATCCCAATTTACCCCTCAGGGGGTAATTACCCCCAGGTTGGGAACCACTGATCTAGAGCATTCGACAGTGTCAAGTATGACATTTTACTAGCTAAACTGGAAAATTATGGACTGAGAGGAATCACCTCACAGCTTATTAAATCTTATCTGCAAAACCGTTGGCAGTGTGTTGTGAGTGTTAACGGGTGTGGGGACTTGAAAAGGTCTAACATGCAGTTGGGAAAAAGAGGGGTCCCACAAGGATCAATCTTGGGTCCACTGCTTTACATATTGTACACAAATGAACTTCCTGGCATAGCCGGCCACCACACAGTTCAATACGCTGATGACACTACACTTATTTTCAATCTAGACAAAACCGTCACAGGGGAGGTCGAGATTGATAATGCACTCAGACTGCTGAAGACGTGGTTCACTTCAAATAATCTCATTTTAAACATAAATAAATCACAAATTGTCAAATTCTCATACCATACCCCTGACGAGCATGAAATCTTTACCCTGCACGATGGACCCATCCAAACAGTGAGCTCTGCAAAATTTCTGGGGGTTGAAATTGACTCCAGGTTAGACTGGAAAAAACACATTGAAGGTCTGGCTGGGAAAATATCGCAGTTCTCCTTTGCACTCAGTGTGATAACCAAAAATGTTGGTAAAATGCTGCACTAACAGCTTATCATGCATACATACAGTCCAGAATTAGGTACGGGATCGTGTTCTGGGGTGGGTGTGGTGACATCAGGATCTTGATTCTGCAAAAACTGTGTCTACGCAGAATATTTAACATGAGGCAGATTGAAACCTGCCGCCCTGTATTTCAAAGGTGGGGTATCCTTACAGTCATTGGTGTATACATATATGAATCCATGGTGTTTTTCAAGTTAAATGAAAATTTATTTGTATCTGATCGAGACCATCAACATAATACGAGACACAGAAGTGACCCTCTTGCTCCAAAGTTCAACTATTCATACTTACAAAAAAACGCTCAGTTTCTCATTATCAAAATTTACAGTAAATTGCCCATATCTATCAAAAACAATAATTTGAAAAGGTTCAAACATTTGCTCAGAAACCTTCTGATATCCAAGGCCTACTACACACTAGAGGAGTATTTCAATGATGATTTTATATAAATGGGGCTGATATGACCTTTTCATTGTATACTTTAATTTTTAATGTCTTGTAACTGTCTGTAATTTTGATTTGTTTATCTGTATTTTAATTTGTTTCTCTAAATTTGTTTTTTCTCTCTTTTTTTAAGCTGTGACATGTTCTATATATTTTATAAAAAACAGAACTAATAAAGGAATTTATTATTATATATATATTATATTATTATTATAAAACATGTTTTATTTTTTAGAGTACTTTTACGTAGTTTCAAGGGAATAGAACTGTATAACAATTTTAGTCCATTACAAACTTTGAACCCTCATTTCGCCCCCTTAGGGGTTGATTTACTAAAAACTGGAAAACAAGTATATTAACATTTATTTTTTAAAGTACTTCTATGAAGTTTAAAGTTAATAGGACCTTCTAATATATTTTCTGCATACAAAGTTTGAACCCCTGTTTGAATTTTGAAAACCCCTTTCTTAGTGCACGCCTACGTTATATAAGAAACCTCTGTGCAAAATTTCAAGTATCTAGACCTAGCGCTGTATGCTGTGCGTTGATTGGGTCAGTCAGTCAGTTTTTTCTTTTATGTACAGGGTGTCCCAGAATATGTGGGCAATCTCCCGGTTTCAGATAGACCACATGAAAATAACAGGAGAAGCTCCTATAACGTTTTTTTCCTACTGCCCCTTCTACGGAGATACGGGCCCATAACGGACGCCCCTGTAAATCTTCTTTTTTAAATAATTTTTAAAGTACTCTGTGTAATTTAAATATTTATTAATATGATGGTCACTAGGTAAGTCTCCTTACAATGGACCCTTTGAAACACATTTGGCTTATTTAGTGTGCCAGGGACGGACTAGCTGTAACACTATAATGCTATTTTTTTACACCCTGTATGATGAAGGCACAACAAAAATATTTTTGGACAGCTTAAACCTCAAACTGAAAAAAGGTACTTTTGATCGATAAAACGAACTGATTTCGGAAAAAATAATTTTAATATGGTTTTTTGCATTGGTTGTTGTATATGTTGATAAAATTCCTTCTTTGGTGCTATAGTTTTTTTTGACATGTACCGATTTGAATAATAGATATTTATGTTATAAGGATCATAATAACGATCATTATGGTACTAGGGGGGAGGGGGGGGATAAATAGGGAGCGATTTATTCCAAAAATTTGAACTAATATGTTAGTTTCGGAGTTATTAAGGTCATAAAATCTAATCTTGAGTACTAAATGTAAAAAAAATTAACGTGTGTAGGGGGGGGGGGGGGGGAGTATAAAAAGAAGCGGCTGGAAAATTTTCCAAGATGTTAACTAATGTCATTTTCGGGTTTATTGAGTTCAGAAAATCTAATTTTGTCTAACAGTTTTTAAAAAATATAACGGGAGGAAGGGGGGAATAAAAAGGTGCGGCTGGAAATGTCTCCAAAATATTAGATTTCTCATTTTTGGGGTTATTGAGGCTCAAAAATCTAATTTTGTGTAATAGATGTTAAGAAAATTAACGTGGGGTGTGGTTAAAAAGAAGCGACTGACAGGTTCATCAGAAACGTTAACTAATCTGTCATTTTCAGGGTTATTATCGAGGTCAGAAAATCCAATTTTGTCTAACAGATGTTAAAAAAGATATTAGGGAGGGGGGATAACAGGGAAGGGCTGAAAATTTCTCCAAAAATGATAACGAAGTTTCGTGGTTATTAAGGTTAGAAAATCTAATTTTGTCCAACGTATTAAAAAATTAACCGAGGGGGGATTAAAAAGAGCGGCTGGGAATTTTTCCGAAAATATTAAATGTGTGATTTTCGGGGTTGTTGAGGTCAGAAAATCTAACTTTGTCTAACAGATAGTAAAAAATTAAGGGGGGAGCGATTGACAATTTTTCCAAAAATGTTTTCATTTTCGGGTTCATTAAGGTCAAAAAATTTGATTTTGTTTAATAGAAGTTAAAAAAAATAACGGGGGGGGGGGTGTTATTGGCAATTTCTCCAACAATGTTAACTAATGTAACATTTTCGGGGTTATTAAGGTCGCAAAAGCTAGTTTTGTTGAACGGATGTTATAAAAATTGACGGGGGGGGGGGGGGGGGGGTAAGGGGTCGAGTGGGAATTTCTTTAAAAATGTTAACTAACATGTCATTTTTGGGGTTATTGAGGTCATAAAATCTAATATAACATGGCCATTACAAATGTAAAGAGAGGGAGACAAGATGGGGGGGGGGGGGAATAGATACACTAAAAAGAAAAAAACCTTTTCATAAAAATGAACAAAATTAAGTTGACCATTAACCGCAGTAATAAATACGTTACAATATTATTTCATACTTTTCAGTGCTTATTCTTTTGTGAGGTGTACAAGTTACCAAAATTTGAACAAAATTAAGATTATCATTAACCTCAGGAATAAACACATAAAAATATTATTTTAAAATTTTTAGTGCTTCTCATTTTGTGAAGTCCGTTTATCTGTTTTAAAAAAAGGTATTCAACCAGTTTGTTTATAAATTTGTTAAATGATTGTTTTCTTTAAGTTTAAATGTTATTTTTGCGAATAATCTCAGTTAGAACATATTTTTTGGCTTTTACGCAAAAATTACTAAATATATAACAATTAGAAAAGACAAAGAAAAAATTCTATGTCGTTAGTATTGGAAGAACTATATCTGTTCCTACACAATACTTTAGACATTTGCTTATTAACGAAAACATCTTTATGAAAATCTAAAAATATCTAAATTTACATAGCAACAATTGAAGTTAATTTAGTAGCTAGAAAAATGAAATCTTTTTAAAATACAGAATTTTAAAAAAATAATAATTATCATTAAATGATTTAAAAAATTTACTTACACCTCAATCCTGTTGACAATATATTGTTTCGGCCTTTTTGGGCCTCATCAGCCCAGGAATATGAGGGCTCTAATCTAATCTTTATCTATTTTTATTATAAAAGAGAAACACATTTATGAAAAAATATTATGTCAACAGGATTGAAGTGTAAGTAAATTTTTTAAATCATTTTATGATAATTTTTATTTTTTTAAAATTCTGTATTTTAAAAAGATTTCATTTTTCTAGCTACTTTATTAATTTCAATTTTTGCTATGTAAATTTAGATATTTTTAGATTTTCATAAAGATTTTTATTAAAAAAGCAATTAATGTCTAAAGTATTGTGTAGGACAGTGGCGGCTCGCCAGGGGCGGCAGGGTCGGCAGTGCCGACCCAGTAAAATAGAGAAAAATAGGCAGTAATAAATCTCTCATTCAATATTTAAAATTTCTATATTTTTAATTTTAACTATTTTTTTAAAACAATGGTTCAGTTATTCACCTTTTAATTTACCTGTTTATTTCTATTTACAAACTTATGCACTCTTTCACCGGTCGGTCATCGCCATATTAGGCAGTGACTACGGCCGAAAGTAATAATAGCCGGTCTTCTCACAGATTACAAACGTCCACTGCGGCATGCCGCTCTAGAAATCTACCTAAACAGGCAACCAAATATACATTATTAAAATATTCAATACTATTCAATAGGGGGTTTCAAGTGGCCGTTGCGGCAGATTTAGAACTGCCGCAGGTTGCCAATTTGCGCACCTTTTCATCCATGGAAAATTTATTTGGGTTTTAATACAATACAATCAAGTTAAAAAAAACTTGTTTGTACTTCTGGAATAATAGAAAATATTAATTTAATTACAATTTAATACGTAGTGTATATTATTGAATGTTTTTTTGTGATGTGGTTTAGATTTTTAATGTTTATTTTCTTAAAATTATATTTTCAACGGTCACAAGAACCATGATGATGCGATATTGGCAACTGCGGAAATTTGTTTTGATGGGGGTTGAGGGTGACCATCTGACAGTAGTGACAGTGCATCCTGTGCGTGAATTGATTGGTATTGATTTAATCTGTTTTTTGCTGATTTTATGTACTTTCGGTACCATTTTCGGCATTTTCCTTAGTGTGAACACTTGATTTAGTGCCTAAGTAATTTAGTTATTGTGTGTTACTGTCTTGTGCTGTGCCGTGCGTACTTACCTTTAAACATTTTAAGTGATTTTTTGCCGGCTCGAAAAATTTGGTAAAGTAAGCGTAACAGCGTAAGTATTTAAAAAATGGAGGGAACCGCTTCAAATGCAGCTCAAACTGTAAGTATTACCAAAAGTAAAGATATTGTTAATGAACTTTTATCGCAAGACTTTGCATCGCTACCGTATGACGAAAAAATTATTGTAAAAAACAATGGCCGTCCAACGCCTAAAATGGCTTCATTAATAAATACTGCGTCTGGCGGGAAAGGTCCAAATAGATCATTTAATGTAAACTGGTATCAAAAATACCAATGGCTTACTGGAAGTGAAGCCAAAAATAAACTTTTTTGTTGGGCGTGTCTACTTTTCTCTAAAAACAACATTGGACAAAATCAAAATCCTTGGAGTAGAAGCGGGTATGATAATTTGAAAGATTTATTTAGGGCACTTCAAAAACACGATGTATCAAAAGAGCACACGTATAGCCAATTAAAATTAGATTTATTTGGTAAACAAAATATTTACACGGCTTTAAATACCGCTGAACGCGAGAATATTAAACAACATAATGAAGCGGTTAAAAAAAATCACGCTCTCTTGCGACGATTAATTGATATAACCATTTTCCTTGGAACTCAGGAGTTACCATTCAGGGGCCACGATGAGAGGGTAGATAGTTTAAATCAGGGAAATTATAAGGAACTTGTAAATTTACTAAAAGCTTACGATCTAGAATTTCAGGAGTTGTTGTCAAATTCAAAAACATTTAGCGGAGTTTCCAAAACCATTCAAAATGAAATAATTGAAAGCATAAGCCATGTTTTGAATAATACAATTGAAAATGAGCTTAAACAATCATGCTGTTTTTCTTGGCAAGTAGATGAAACTACAGATATATCGTGTTGTTCTCAGTTATCCATTGTTGTTAGGTATGCACTAAATGGCGAAGTTTACGAGAGATTTCTGGGATTTTGGGATGTGAGTAAAAGTCACAAAGCGGAAGATATTTTTACTGTTTTGAAAGACAAATTTTCAGATTTTGATCTGCCCAATAAATTAGTTGGTCAAACGTACGATGGTGCGGCTGTTATGTCGGGGGAACTAAACGGGCTACAAAGTAAAGTTAAAAGCATTGCTCCGCAAGCTTTATTTACTCACTGTCATGCCCACCGGCTAAATTTAGTTTTGCAAGATACTTGTAAAAAAATTAAGGAATGTAGAATCTTTTTTGCCAACTTAAGCGGATTTGCGGCTTTTTTTTCAAATTCCCCAAAAAGAACCCACGTTTTAGAGCGCATTTTAAAAAAGAGACTACCAAGTGTTTGCCAGACACGATGGAATTTTAAATCCCGACTAGTGACTAGTGTGACTACAGTAGCAGACTTCCGCGGACAGCTATTAGAAGTTTTTGAAGAAATCATTAATGGGGATGATTTTGAAAAAGACGCTATCTCAGTACGAGAAGCTGTCGGTTTAAAATCCCTATTAAGCGATTTTGAGTTTAATGTGTTATTAAGCGTTTTCAAAAAAATTTTTATTCATACGGATGTAGTTTTTGAAATATTACAGAATCAATCTACCGATATTGTTTACTCTCAAAGAAGAATAACCAAACTCATAGAAACCCTTAAAACATATCGTCAAGAAGATTATCACTTAGAATTTATATTAAGTGATATTAAAGATCTCTTAGACGTCGCGGAGCTCCCCACAAAAAGACAGAAACGTAGCGAACCAAGCGAAAATCCGTATAGGCGTCTGTTTTTTGAAATCATTGATACTGTAATTATGCAATTAGAGACTCGCTTTGCAAATTTTGAACATCTAAAGTTCTTTAATCTTTTTGAGAAAACTAAATTTGCAGATTTCGCTACAGATTTTCCCAAGTACTTAATGGATAGTTTATTAACATGTTATCCCACCTTTTTTAATAACACAAAATTGGAAAATGAATTAAGAGTATTATATGCGGATCAAGAAATATTTGGAAATTGGGAAAAGTTACTTGAAATGTATATGTTTATTTATTCAAACCAGCTGACAAACACTGTTCCCGAAATGTTTAAATTGGTTTCTTTAATTCTGTCTTTAGCGCCAACATCGGCATCAAATGAGCGCGATTTTTCGTGCTTAAAACGTATTAAAACTTACGCGCGTAATACTATGAAGCAAGAACGGTTAACCAATTTGTCGTCAATCGCAATAGAAAAATCTTTATTGAAAAAAATACAGAAAACACAGGAATTCTACGATGATGTTATTTATCATTTTGCTACGTCAAAAAATAGACGAATGGAATTAATTTATAAACATTTATAAAATTTCAGAATTTTCAAAGTTAATCTCTATTGTATTAACACAATATACCTACACAGAAAACAAGTGATCTTAAAATTAGGGATATTACTCATGGAACTATGCTAACATCACCGTATTCTTAAATTAAGTCCTCCTACTTTTGAACCAAGACCGCTACTCTTGAATTAAGATCATCGTCTTTGTTCAAGAACACGATGTTCTTAATTTGGGAATACATGACTTTGATTCTCTTGGTGTTTTATTAATGTCAATGTAATCTTAATTTAATATCACTTTTTTTTTTGTTTGCAATGTAGCTAAAAAAAACAAATAAATATACCCAAAAAAAAAAACACAAAATACATAAAGAAATATTTAAAAAAACTTAGGCCCTTAAAAACCTATTGCTCCTATGATGACACACATGAAAAAAATATTAGGTATATATTTTTTCATACTTTCTGAGGGGCAAAAACCCAGTAAATCCTTGAGTTTGTCAGATTAAAATTTTGCCGACCCTGTTGAATAACTCACGAGCCGCCACTGGTGTAGGAACAGATATAGTTCTTCCAATACTAACGACATAGAATTTTTTCTTCATGTTTTCTAATTGTTATATATTTAGTAATTTTTGCGTAAAAGCAAAAAAATATGTTCTAACTGATTGTTTTCTTTTGCAAGATGCATTAAAATTTTTGCAGATCTCAAGTGCCAGTAAAAACTGAACCAGAGGAAACTGAAAATGATGTCTATCAGGAATGGGAATTAAAAACCGAAAAATTGGACATCAAGCAGGAAGGATTAACTCAAAACGCAATTGAGTAAGTACTTAGCTAATTACATTTTTAATTTTTTTGAAGTAGTTTAAGTTTATGATACCACTTTTATAAAATTATTTGTACAATTTGGTTTATATATCTATGTATGTAGGGTACTTCTACTCTGTTTTCCCTTGGAACCCTGTCTATTTTACAAGCTTTTATTTAACTTCGCCTGTTGTATGTATGTTAGTATGTTTAGGTAAAATATTGCAATAAAAATTTCGACTAGTTCTAATTAAGCTAGAGCTTTGAAATTTTGTACACGCTTATAAGTACGGTGACAATGCAATATAGTATATTTATTTAATATTGATGCAGATTACCTTTACCTTTACAATCTCCTTGATATGGGCATCAAATGAAAGGGTTTGACGAGTAAAATATGATAATCTATCTGACGTGATTCTAAACCCAATATGGCGGACGACACAAGATGGCGGATTACCTTTTTCTTCACAATCCCCTTGACATTTGTATCAAATGAAAAGATTTGACGGGTAGAATACGATAACAGGTAAAATTTCTTGTAATAATGATGCATTATGAGAAATGCATACGTTAAGGCGTAACTAAAAATTTAAATATAAAATCTTGTAAAAAATACTTTTCAAAAACAAGCTTTTATTATTTAGATGTACTAAAACGAAAAAAATAAGTATATGTTTTTCATTGTGGCAATGCCAAAGGCTATTTATAAGTGGACGTAGTTCGCGTGGGTGGATCCTAATAAAAGTAGTATCAAAGTTATCACTGAAACAGATATATATATATATATATATATATATATATATATATATATATATATATATATATATATATATATATATATATATATAATGTCTTAAAAGCTTGTCGCGTGAATAGAAAAGAAAAAAATGCATACTTAGGTATATACTTACAATTTCTGCCAAACAAAATTAATGCCGGTATGAACTTTTCGCGCACTACAAGCTTTTAAGGCAATAAATATATCATAATTTAAATATATTATATCTGTTTCAGTGATAACTTTGATACTACTTTTATTAGGATCCACTCACGCGAGCTACGTCCAATTAAAAATAGCATTTAGCATTGCCACAACGAAAAAGATATACTTATTTTTTTCGTTTTAGTACTTTGCTCAGGTTGGGTGAGCAAAAATGTGGTCAGGTTTGCTCAGTTTTGATTGATATAGATATATGTATCTATATCAATCAAAACTGAGCAAACCTGACCACCTTTTTGCTCAGGTTTGCTTGGGTTAAAATTGTTAAAATTTGCGGGAAAAACGATTTGTAAATTTGGCGCGTCTTTCCATCAGAAATTTCGAGAATGTGTACCTCGGGCTGCGTGTTTATTTTCTTTCAGTTTTTTGATATTTTCTCTGTTTTTTTAATGTGTTTTTACATAAATTTGCCTAAATATGGTTCAGAAAAATAGTGCGTAATGACTTGTATAGATGTGTTTAAGTAAAAGTGCCGAAATTTAAAGAAATTCATTGAAAAAGCTAACCTAAAAGTTTTCCAAAAAAATTTTTTTTTTTGGAAAAACCATACGAGACCGCCAACAACTGACTTCGGATTCGTGTTCTACGACCCAAAATTAGGGTCTGTGCAAAATTTCATGAAAAAATTCGCTGTTTCCACTAATCTAAATAATTACCCTATATTGTTCCGGCCGGCCGAAATTCAGAACGCACTTTCGCTTTTCTAACCTTTATTTACTGACAATGTCACAACAATTGTTTACTGACGAGTCAACGCGCTCCTAAGACTAAAGTAAAATAAACAACATTTCTTATCTACTTTTATATTAATTACACTTTTTTGTTCTACTCTTGCAGTGTGTCGTCTGGGGACAGTGATCAAGAAAAACAGAGGAACAAATGCCATTTGGGGGATGGCCAGACAAATCAGAACCAGCATTTAAAGAGGCACCAGTTAAAGCGCACGGATCCTGAAGAGGATGATTTCTTTAGATGCAATGAATGTGAATATCGAGCAATTAGAAAAGTTTATTTAATGAACCACATCTTACAGCACCACAACCCAAAAAAAGTCGGTTTGTTTGAATGCGACCAATGTGAATATCGAACAAGTAAGAACGCTCACATAACACGCCATATCTTAAAACATGAAAAGTCAAAAGGAGTCGGTGTGTTTGGATGTGACAAATGTGAATATCGAACACATTATAAGTCTAGTTTCGAGAGACACTACGTGAAACATAAAACCCACGAAGAAGTTGAATTGTTCAGATGCGACAAATGCACTTTTCAAACACGTTATCAGGGTAATTTAAAAAAACACTACTTGAAACATAAAAACCCTGAAGAAGTCGAAGTATTTAGATGTAACAGGTGTGAGTATCAGACAATTGAGAAATCTCACGTAAAACGCCACATCTTAATACATAAAGAACCACAAGAAGTCAATTTGTTCGGATGTGACAGATGTGAATATCGGACACGTTATAAGTATCATTTAAAGAAACACTGCTTGAAACATAAAAACCTCGAAGAAGTCGAAATATTTAAATGCGACAGCTGTGAATATCGAACAATTAGAAAAATATATTTAAAGAACCACATCTTACATCACCACAACCCAACAAAACTCGGTTTTTTTGGATGTGACAAATGTGAATATCGAACAAGTAGGAAAGCCAGATTAAAACGCCACATCTTAAAACATGAAAACTTAAAAGGAGTTGGTTGTGACAAATGTGAATAGCGAACACATAAGTTTTTGCCAGCTCTTTAACGTGTTTTTTGTTTTGCAGAAGCGCGCAGTTCGGCATTTGTGCAGGGTTAATTCTCGGGAATCTTGCAGGCCACTATTTGTGTCCCTGCAAATTTTAACTTTGGCATGCATATTCATTCTAGAGACACTTTGTCTCGTGCACAATAAATTTCAGCCCGAAATTGAAAGAACAGGGGTTTACGCTACTGGCTCTTTTGAAATGATCGCCTTACCTATCCCCACTTCGAGTTTATCAAAAAACTTTGTTATTTTTAGAAGCAAACGACTTTTTAATCACTTGCCGTTAGTTCTACGAAAGATTTAAAATAAAAAACAGTTTAGACGGGAAACATGAACATTAACCGTTTCTACATATTCTACAAAATATTATAAAAAAAAACGAACATTTTGTCGCCTATGTAAGGTCTTTAAAATGAATTATACCAAAAAATATGAATAATAGATCAATACTAGTATGTAATATAAAAAATGCAAACATTTTTTGCCATTTTCGATTTACATGCTCTTAGATTGTTTTCTTACATCTCACTACGATCTTATCAAAATTTGCGCCGGATAATTTTGGCTTCTAAACGAAACAAATAACCTAATAGTTTTTTCCCAAAAAACCTCTTTGGAAAATAATTTTTTTTGAAAAACCGCTTTTTCGAAAATGGATTAACGAAATTTTTCAAAAATATTTTCTCGAAAACATTTCGAACCTACATTTTTTCAAAAATATCCTGACCATTTTATTAAAGATGCTTTTTAGAAAACGGATTTATGAAATATTTTAAAAATATTTTCTCCAAAAACCCGTATTTTGAAAGTACATTTTTTCCAAAATGTCTCCAGACAAATAATTTTTAAAACAGTACATTCTTATTTATTCGGTAGTTTCATATTATTTTTTTTTTTACAAAGGGGCCCAAAAGTAATGGGACATGGGGTAGCAGTGGAATCATTGTATCAAACTTGTTAAGTCCGAAAGTTGATATTAACAGAGGTACAGAGTGTTTAAGAAGGTGTAGGCAAGAAGAAACAATCCGGTCTCAATTATTGTGTTGAAGCGGATAGAGGACATTACGTGGGGTACACATCATACTTAAAAAATACTTAAACTTTTTGCCAGTGGAAACTTTTAATTGAAAAACAGCCCTTTCTTACCTTTTTTACAAAACAGCAGCTCTATTCTCAACTTGGTTGGACGTTCTCTTGGGTATGCTGCCAAGGTATAAAAACAACGATTGGTTGGTGCCCAGCAACATCACCGGCGAATGCGTTCCCTGGTTTCAAGAACAGGGGTCCCGAAGTGGATCGTGGCTTAGAGCATAGGAGTGGCTACAGATAATTTGTATTAGAAAATTTTTTTTTTCAAAACAATTTTTAGAAAGCTAAATTATGAACTCTAAAGTAAATAAAGAAATATTTTATTAACGGATTAGGTAGGTACCCATTTTACACTTTACAATAGATACCAGAAAACTATTAAATCTGGCAAAGTTCAAATTCAGTCACAAATATAAAATACAACAATATTTAAAATAAACCAACAAAATCCAAGCCACTAAAGATAGCGCCTTAAAAAGTTTTTAAACTGAGTCGACGACATATTGAATATGTCTAAGATTGCATGTTCTCTGGATAATTTATTAGCCAAGATACACATTCTACTAATAGGGTCATACATTCCATAGTTTGTCCTATGCGCATCAACCGAAAATACTTCAACACGCCTTCATTCTTTGAGGGACATTAAAGTCTATATTTTCAAGTAGTTGTAGACTGTCAATGATACCGTTTACAATCTTAAAAAGACAAAGCAGGTCAAAATACTCTGGCCGGCTCTGAAGAGACTTTAAATTAAGTTGAAGCAAGAGAGAAGTATAGTCAATGTCATCCCTGGGTATACCCATCTTATAACCCAAAAATCTTAAAAATCGTTTTTGAACTTTCTCCAACTGTGATTTATAGATACTGTAGTATGGCTACCATACCCGTGATGCGCACTCCAAAATGTAAAGAACAATACATTCTTTAGACATGAAATATCATCAAAATCCGATAAATTTCGAGATATAAACCCAATGAGTTTTAGCCCCCTATATCACCTATATGCTCACCAAGAACAAGTGATCATCAAGCAGAACCCCAATGTCCCTAATAGATTCCACACCATCAATCGAAACAACACCCAGTTTATAATCAAATGTGTCCTCTTCCTACAAAACGGCACAACTTTGCATTTTCTCTGTCTAGTAGCTTGGAAAATGTCAATGAAAAAGAGACGAAAAAAGATCCTGAACAAACCCGAACCAACCTTTTTTGGGTTAGATCAGGATTCCTTAGGTTGGGTACTTTATCCTCTAGTAAATTACTTTTTCAAAAAGCCTTTGCTTGAAAAAATTAATACTATCTGAAAAAATTAAATTTTGGGAAAAAAATTCTCTGAAAAAATGTACCTATCTTGAAAAGTGGTTTAAAAAAATTGAAAAAATGGCTTTAGACAAATTCTACTTTCGTAAGTACTCGTATAACCCCCAAATAAACAGAAGGCACAAATAAAAAAAAATGCTACAATATTTACACTTTCATATTAATCAAACTGTCGTGTCGCGTGTGAGCTAAGATGACCAACTCTTCTAGCTGTTTATTTTTTCAACAAATATCGTTTTTGATGTTAAATTAAGTAAATTTGTTCGAAAAACAGCTTCTTCGAAAATATTTTTTTAAACAACCTTTTAATCCCGGAAATATGTGTTTTAGAAAACATAGTTTTTTAAATTTAAATTATGAATGAATGAAATGTCAATGAAAAAATGACAAAAAGATCCTAAACTAATCTAAACGAACCTTTTTTGTGTTTGGTAAGGTTGGCGTTTCCTTGTATTTGCTCAGGTTGGACAATTAAAAAAAGTCAAATGCCTTTAACTTTCTACTAACACATTTTTTCTCTTCAAATTTAAAAATTGTCGACGAAATAGTGTAAAACTTGTTAAAACAATAAATAAAATACCTAAACGCATTCATTATTTTCCCATGGGGGGTGCAGCAAAAATTCAACTTTTTTTCGAAAATTACAAAATGTTTTTTTTTTCTTTACCAAGACATTCCCAGTGAGCTTACTATTAAAACCCTTAAATTTGGTACGGGTCCTGTAAGTAGGAACAGAGATATACAACTTTGAAATTTAACCAGCCGCCACTGCTGGCCCTAGCAACACCAAACTTTGTAATACATTCCTTATACAAGGTGACGAACCGTCCTGATTGGGCTGGGACAGGTTCCCGGTTTTGACATGCCTTAGCGGACAAAAAGTGTCCCGGAATGTCCCGAAATTAAAAATTTACAGTTAATCTAATACTTGGATTATACTTGATATTAGGACGATATTAGTCTCAAAGTCAGATAGGTTTTCTCTGTAGATAATTTACTTTTAGCATTCACAAATTTTTTGTTTGGGGGTATCTATCTCTTCACAATGCAGTGATCGTTTGCTCCAAATCTGTTCAGGTAACTTTGGAACGAGCCGTGTCCTGTTAGGGCTTGGGACATGTAGCAGTCCGTGTTCCGGTGTTCACATTCCACCCATAGCTTCATGTTAGGGATTAATATTTTGGTCTATTGCCCCTTGCTTTCATTTGCATCCCATTCGTTCTGCCATTAGTTAATCGTCCTTTTTCGTTTGTTCTTCTTGATGGTAGACTATTCTCCTGTTTCGTATAAGCGTCTTCTTTCCGTCACTTGTAGGTAAATAGATATAACGCCTGTAATCACCTGGAGAGCCTTCGTGAACGCGGTGCGATAGGAGCTAGCTTAATAAGGATCTTCCTTTCTATTATCATCCTATATGGCCGTGAAAATGCGGACTTTATTGCAAACACTGTAACTTAGAAGAAGAAATATAGACGTAAAAAAATGTACATTTTTTGGTCGTTGAAAATGGTTTTTTCTGGCTTTTTCGGCAAAGTATTTCGATTTTTAACTTTAGGGAGTTGGTCATCTTGCCTCATAGTGTAGATAATACACAGGCGGCGCCGCTCCAGCACCTATGTATGTTGAATCTAGCTCCAGCTTGCTTCTATTTTTTCTAACTCGTGGTCAATTTGCCTGTTCCTGACCAACCAATCCTTAGAGCGCTTAACTTATGTGGATGCAAACGGCACATGTCGATCGGATGTGACACCCTTGCTTCGTCTGGAATATCCCTTGATTTGGCCGCGATGGTCTGCTGGCAACTTCTCACTCTCGCCTCCCTCGCTATAGCTTCACGCCATTCGCAGACCCGTCCTAAATTATTTTTGAGCGGACATAAGTGGTGCTACATGGATCAACCCAATCTAACATTACAGCGCAGGCCCCACAACTTTTCGTTGACCGTCCGGATAGCGAAAAGAGCTGCGAGGACGCCTCGCTTCGGGCCAATCCGAACTGTCCACAACCCCCGTGGATGTCGTGAGGGTTTGCTGTTCCGCTAGGCAATATCCTTCTCATCTATTTTATCAGCCATCACGGAATCTGCGAAGCATGTGGTCCGGCTGGATCTTTAAAGGGAAAAATTTGAGACCAGTTGCAATTTGCTACACCCTCCTCGACAGCCCTCGGTCGCGTCCATGGAACTATTTCACAAAGTTTCCTCTGGCGTCGCCTCCTTTGTGGTACCTTTAATCTTCTCAATTTCTCTCTTTGCTCCTTCGGTAGTCAGCGAATTGGGCTAGCATCTGTTCATCATCAAGGTCAACCAAAATGATACCAATCGTTTTCGGATGAAAGACGGTGACGTCATTGTATCATTTTGGTATATCACTTCAAGTACCGGTCTCGTTTAAGGTTTGCTGTAGCGTTTTGTTTACAACAGCTGATCGCGTGAATTCGGCGGGAAGCCCTTTGTTTACTTATTAATTGCAAAAGTGAGATACTGCCGCCAAAACACTTCCGTTAGATGCATTCTTCTTCTCACGAAATTACGTAACTGTATTTCTTCTAGCTTTGCCACAACGGTCAAACTCAGGGTATGTTCCGAAAGTAACCATCTTGATTATTTTCTGTCCCGTATGTGACTAGAGATAGAGGGTCCCTGAAAAAAGGATTTTTCTGTCAACCATACTGGTAAGTATTGGTTACTGTTTGGTGACTTTCGGAATTGGTGACTTATGTAACTTTACGGAAAATTTCTCACGAGTCGATTTTTATAATCTTTTCTCCAGTAAAATTTATAAAATGTCAGTTACGTCGTTACGTGAGATAGGGACGTTATGAAAGTGGAAGCATTGGAAAATATGCATTTTGTAATAAATCAAATCAGTGTATTTTGAAGAAACTACAGATATATGCGTCCAGTTATTAAAAGGTATGAACATTTATTGGTAAGAATGTGTGACGGTTCAATTTTGTTACAGTGTTTTGATTATTTTCACTAATAATTATTCTTATCAAAAAGGGGCTTTTTACTTCCTACCTTAGTTAAACTACTGTGCCTTCGTGCATATAATACTCATATGCTTACCATTTACTGTCATAACTAGGTTCATATATTTGATAAACTTCTATTGATGATGATTTGCCATTAACTATTACAAGAGCTATACGCGTAGATTGGCGCACATGGTATTAAATCACAAAATATTAAAAATATTTTAATTACTAGGCCAGATAACCAGTTCAATGTTCCAAAAGCATTAAACCAAAAACAAATCACGACCAATGACCAATAAACAATACAAACTGGCTGACCAACGCATTCGGACGGCGAACATATGACGTCATCATATATGTCTGACCGCTGTCAAAATTCCTGTCACTTTTATGTCAACCAGAACAGAACCACTAGCCCAAGATTTATAAACTAGCAAGGTTGCCTCATAGAGCAGCTTCTAGGTGAGAGGTCCGCGCAGGGGAGGCGGAAGGCGTGACGTCGACTGGCCGCCGGTTTTCTAGCGCTTATTCACCATTGTTATCGTTGTATTCGTTGCAATACCGTATGTTTCCTCAAAAATTGTTGTGAACTTTGAGGTTATTTCCAAAATACAACATAAGTAATTAATATTAGGTACACAAAATTTTTTTTTTTTTAAAAACTACCAAAACGATATTTTGCTCTCAAGAAAAAGACGGATTATGGGGAACAAGCGCGTGTAGAAGAGAGATCGACGATACCAAGTAAAGCTCGCAAGCCGCCGTGTGACAGAACGGCGTTAAGATTGGTCAGAATTGTCGGAGCAATAGCCCAGTGGTCCAACGCGCTGGGTTTGTGACGCGTCTCCGGCACTAGGCCAGGTTCGAATCCTGGCCCGGCCGCACGCTTTATAAAAAAAAGTGTGGCCAGACATTTAGTAGGATTGTCACAAAAAGTGGAAGGTGGTAGAGGAATTCTTCCTCGACCGAGGTGGTACCACCCCACACATCCTCTTAAAAAGGGCTCGTGAAATCCCAACGGATGTTTCCAGTTCTGGATGCGTGAGTCGATTCCCCAGTATACCCACGTTACATAGTACTTAGACCTCGGTCTTCGTGGGCTGTCAGAAGATAAAAAAAATTGAATGAGACAACCTTGTCTTTAAAAATCTTGCCACCAGCCGGCCGGAAACGATGGTATAAGAACACCAGACAATTTCGATCTACACAGAAGTGAAGAAACCGTATTTTGACACGACCCGATTTTGAAGGCGCATGTCCAAAGCAGCCATCTTTTAAGTAACAAGTTAGTCAGAAACACATGGTCAGTAATGCTAGCAGCTGGCTATAGTTAATTCGATTGTAGCTGCAGTGTTAGATATTTGCTTGCTTTTTGATTAATACGTTTTAAATTTTATTATTTTTCAAAAGTTAGGTACCATTTCGTAGTTTCGGCACTTCCGGTATAACCTGACGTAATTTTGATATTGCTACTATGTATATAAAATACATGCTTGTACGTCTTGCAGCATGTAAACGTAGGTTTTGTCGTCATATTAAAGATAGAAATAAATATTTGAATTTTTGATAATTTTCTTACAGCGTAATAAGTGACAATACTGTCACTGTATATGATACAAGGTCACTGAAAAAAGATCCCTTTAAGATCAAAGGAACCGACACATTCTTTCACTTCTGTATGGTTTAAGAATTCTGCGTTAACACATCCTTCCCTCTTTACAGGCCAACTCGTGTACTCCTTGTTTCTTTTTTGCAATACGGGGACGTAAAGTTTATAAATTGCGCTTCGCGGTCGATACTGAAGCGGCTGCGCTTCATCGGCGTCTCGGGGAAATCTCATCATAGCTGATGGAGCCGTCGCATAAACGGCAAGGCCGCCCAATTCTGAGCTGACAGCCACGCCGTCCGGCGGCACTCTCTGCCATGCTATTAGCAAATTCTATCATAGCCTTTGTTTGGATCGTTCGCGTTTTCACCGGAGTGCGTTTCAACTCAATTTCTTGTCCTAACAATCTTCCTTGTCCGCGTGACTTGTGGAAACTTCTAGCTGCCGCCAACCGTGGGCTCCACTGGTTCCTCCTTTCTGGTCGTCCAGCTTTGTTCGAGGAAGTTGCAGCTAATATGAGAGCCTCTCGAAAGTAACAAAGAATAACTTGGTTATTTCCTCTGCGTGCCCCAAAATTTCCTCCCTCATGTGTTCGCTAACTCCTTATTTCTATTCCTATTCTTTCCTGCCGCTTAACCTAATAGAACCTTGGACCCATGCGGCTTTTCCTCTATTATATCACACTTCAGGCCTTGGAAGTTATATAACTAGACTTCACTTCTTCATGTGACGGTGAAGTTTGGCACGAAGCAGCCTGAAACGGAAACTAAAAGCAGGTCTAATCCAAAACTAAAATTTTTTTCGCAGTTTTTTAACTTTTATATGAAAGAAGCGAAGCGACTTTTTTTTTAAATTTCAAGGGGTCATATGGGCAAAAAATTAATAAAAATACATACAAAATACACTGTAATCAGTTCTTCTCTAAAACTAAAAACGTTTTTCAGCTTTTTCCCTTGTTTGAAAAGTCACCTTCCTCGGCGCCGGGTATATTTTTTATTTCTTAAAAAACCTACTAATCCCTAATAGTCCTGCAATTCGTCTTCTCGTACCTGTTGCTCTAGCGGCACCTTTTTGACGTATCCAAAACATAAGCTGGCATAAGTTAAGTCCTATAAAATGACTCTTTGTTAACTTAATGTCGCCGTGTGACCGAAAACCCTGTATAATTCCCAACGTGGTCAAAAAATTGTCACACAAGATAACTTTTCGTAATACTTTTGGATGACTTTTCGGTTGTCTTGAAATTGTCGATAACTATTTAAGGTTGCCTTAAAGATATCTTTAAGATATCAGTGGTGGTTGGGAACAAAGGATATTAAAAAATACAGCTCTAAAATAGCGTTATTCAAATACCGATCTCGCCCTACTGTAGGCCTGTTTACTAACAACCCTTTTTCTGTGCTGTTTACTCTTTTTTCTGTAGTCTAACTGGTCTGTTTTAAATATGGACTGCCGAAGAAGGATCGTTTTTCGATTTGATAAAGATTGAACCAGGAGTGTGCCTTTGGCTTCCGTTGCGTTAACATCTCTCGGTCGACTACAAAGCTTGATTTTGGGTTAGATCACCTAAAGGCGGTGAGTAGAGTGTTTGGTGATGGAATACAAGGAAAAGCTCCTCTGCCGCTTAGGAACAGTTTATTTCAAATCTAAGGGGAGTGAGCGATGAGGCCTAAAATCCCTGTTCGTGCTACGTTTTTTTCTCATTCACTCCAGGTAGTCATGTCATGTTGTGGGAGGAGCGTAGTGCGGAAGTGTGGCTGAACGAAAAGGTCATGCGCAATAGTCTCTACCAGAGGCGGAGAACAGCATAACCTCAATATACCAATAATATTAACGTTTTGTCATTTTTTGTATTATTATTGTTTTACGTTTTACATTCAGTTTGGTTTTAGACCTAAAAAATCAACTAAGCTGCCAATATATAAGGCCATAGAATTTATAGTAGACCAAATTGATAAAAATAAAAAAGTAGCTGGCCTGTATTTTGACCGTTTGAGGGCCTTTGATACAATTAACCATGAAATTCTGATGGAGAGACTTGAGAGATACGGAATCCAGGGTGCCTGAGCGGTACTGTTAAGGTCTTATTTGTCGGGCATTGTCACCAATGAAGGGCAGCAATATTGTGCGAAGCCAACTGCAGTGGGCCAGGGAGTTCCACAAGGATCTATATTGGGCCCTATTTTGTTCCTGCTTTATGTAAATGGTCCCAGCGATGATGTGTGGGTTACTTCGCAGGTTAAGAGACGAATTGTTTATGCACACGATTACGCAGTTTTACATGTCCAGTGTGCAGTCAATAATTATCTATGCCATCTTATTTTGGGGATCTGGAAGGAGTGCAAATAATATTTTTAAGGCCCAAAAAAGAATAGTGAGATCTATCTTGGGTCTACACCCTACGACTTCTTGTAGATCTTATTTTGCACAGCTAGATGTTTTGACTGTGCCATCATTGTACATTTGTCTCTTGTTCTGTTTGTTAGGAGGAATCCTGAACTATTTAAAACAAACCAGGAAGGTTACTCTCAAGATATGTCTATGCATACGAGAAACAGAAATGAACTTGGTAGTCCGGCGCACAGTTCCGCCTTCTTCGAGAAATAAAGGTCCACTCTACAGAGCCACAAAGGCTTACAACACTCTTCCCCTTAATTTGCGGCAGATGCAGTGCAGCGTTCTGGGGTTAAATTGATAAATTTAACCACCCAGAAGTGCTACAAGTGCGCGGCAGCTTTTCGCCAGGAGCATTTATGGGCCGTAGGTTTTTTAATTTTCCCTTTTTCTCTTCTTTGTTTAGGTTTTCCAAGGCACTAGGGCGCCACTGAGTTTTTGTTAAAGAAAAAAATACCCTTACAGCTTAATAAACTCAGAACTTAAGCTGATATTTGATTTTAAAAAAAAATGTTATAAAATTCTTTGCATGTGTTTTAGCAGGCAATAAAACAAACCATTCCCCAAAATAAAATATATTTATTCTTATTTATGAAAAGCTTGTCGACAGCTAAATGGATTTGGTTATAAAATATGTTACCTACTTGAACATATGGGTAGTAGATACTTAAATTAAATTACAGTATGAAAGGTTATCAAATATTTTTAGTACCATTTTGGCAAGTACAGTTTAGTAAATATTAAATATACACCCTGCTACAAACAGCCTAATAAAACAGATAAGGTAAATCAGGTAACGCAACGAGGGTAGATACCAAAAAAAATCATGATTCTTTTCGCTACGCCCTAAAGAAAATGATACAAAACTTACCAAAATAGTTTTATACACTCTATTAAGTCAATATTCACTTGATAAGCCGGGTGGTACAAAAAAAAAATATATACAATTTTATATTCATCAGTAATCAAAAAACATAATCCGGCAGATTTAAAATAGGGGTAATTACGTAATAATATTACCTCTAAATACTTATTTTTACAAAATTTACATTAGTCCACAGGAGACTTTATACTGCGAAGCTTTAAATAAAAGGGATTATGTAATAATAATAAATTCATAAATTAACATTTTATATATGCAATTATAACCAAAAATCGGCGTACAGGCCTTACCCAGAGACAGAATGGAGTACAATCCACCGTAGCACGCGGAACTGAGTGCTTAGGGTGACTATCCTGACGGAGGAGGAAAGCTCTGAAAAGCTACCTTTCTAGACGTGGATTGGCATGGTCTCAAGGTTGTATCGAGGTGATGCGGCTGGACCACCTGGATGAAGTACCCCTTCAGACTCTATGGTGTTGACGAAGACGGAAACTCATGAGAAGGCGTGGCGGAAAGCCACATACATAGGGTTGCATCCGTCTCGGGACATCTCTTCGCAAGGAGTAGCGGGAAAAACAGGTACGGGGAATTGCATCTGTCTCACAACATTTCTTTAAAAGGAGGGGCAGAAAACCATGGACCGGGGGTTGCATCCACCATGAAACATCCTTTCAACTGTCGAAAATTATTCCTTTACCCGGAAAAAACCCTGTAATACAACAGTACAAATCACTCTAAGAAATTCGGGGAGAATAAAAGCTTTGCTTACCTCATCCCCATTGGAGGGTTACCAAAATGAATAAACGACCATCGGCCACATTGTGACTTTGCCACAATCACAAACTATACTAACTTCAATCTATAAAACGAGGGTTATAACTAACGGCCCTCTCTTGCCAAGACTGTTTGGCCAAGACTGTCCTCCACAACCACCTTGTCCTTTCTTAAATTCACCCCAAAAACCTCCCACGACATCAATTTCTTGCCCATCACAATTGGAACTCCATGTGTCACATTGGACCAATCAAAGCATTCGACGTCAGCCCGAATGTGCGCCGTTCAAAACTCGGCCTCTACATAATTATATTTTGGTTGTCCCCAAATGTAAACACGATGTTTTGAAATGGCAATCATATTAGGAAATAAGAAGAAAAGAAACGGAAGATTCTCTGGACTTGCAGACACTGTAGCCTTAGAAAAACAAAGTATTCGCTTCGTTAATTAGAATTAGTAATCAGTTATTAATTAGTATTTTATTTTAGCTTACAATTAATCAAAATCTACTATATACAATTAAAATGGGAGAAACATGCTACAAGAAAAGGAATTTTTTTTAGAGCAGTTGTCACGTAGTTCTTAAAGTACACGCAATGATATAGGTAATATTCTTAGGAAATGCTAAATTAAACAATGAATACAATACTGTAAATTGATCTTTTAGGGTGAATTAACTCAAGTGCAGAAATAAAATTAAAACATTCTGGACCCGCACAACATTGTGGGGTTGAACTATATAGAATAAAAAAGGATGCCAAATTGCATAACCTACATCCTTGTAAAACATAAATGCTTGTTATTTGTGTACGAAATGAATAATTTAATAAAATAAGATTTTATGAGATATTTAGTGTTTGCCTTAAAGTAATGTCAAAATTTTCTACAAACTCATCTTCACCATCTTGTCAAGAAAACCAAATGCACTAAAAAGTAATTTCAAAAACAATGTAGCATTTCAAATGCTACAGCAGAGCGCGCAGAAAAAAAAAACGTTAAAGCCTCCTTAATGCAAAAACTCTTTATTCTTTTAAATTTGATTTTTAGTATATTATTTATGTTAATGTGATTGCTGTATATAACAGGATTTTTTAGAACTGTTTTATATAATTATGTATATGTTTTGAAATAAATTCAAGCGTGTTTTGCATCTGTATTTTAAACTTGAAATGTATTGATTGTAATGATTATATAATGTGACACCTTTTTTTGACGTTGATTTGTCATATTGTGATTTGCTTGGCAATAAAGTATATTATTATATACATGACGGAACATAGTTCCAATGGTATTTTATGTACAAAGATTGTAGTAAAAGAAACCTTTTATAAAATTAGGCTTTTATTGGCTTTTTAGAACTAACAATATAAAGAATAACAAATGAATAGAAATAACAAACAGGTATAAGTATCAAGGAATAACAAACAGGTATAAGTATTATTACATTCTTCCTCCCTTGTATTTAAACAATATCTTCCAAATGTTTTGGTCGCTTTCTGTTACGAACAGGACGACTAACTTCTAAAGTTATTTCACTATTGTCGTTATTTGACACCGCGTCATAAGTAGAGTTGTTTTCTTGAGTATTTTCTAATGACTGAGTAATTTTAGAGATATCTGGATTTATATCATTTCGTTTCTCTTCCATATTTGTGGGTATTTGGAAATCATTATTTAGTGAAACATCACCACGTGGTGCTAGGTGGCGGACAGAGACGGTTGTTTCATTTCCATTGGGTAATCTTACATGTGCATAGTCTGAGTTTGAGTCCAACAGTTCAACTTCCTCTACTAATGGTTCATATTTATTTTGATGTATAAACTTCTTTAGAAAAACAGTTCCAGGATTAGACAGCCATGACGGGGTCGACGATCCATTAGATGACCTTCTGGCGTAGCTAAACATACGTTCGTGAGGTGTGCAGTTAGTGGCGGTGCACAATAAAGATCTTATTGAATGTAGAGCATCTTGCAATACTAACTCCCATTGATTAGTATGGATATTTCTTGATTTTAAAACCAGTTGAATAGTCTTCCATATAATTCCGTTATATCTTTCACATTGCCCATTACCCTGTGGATTGTAAGCTGTTGTGCGACTTCTTGCTACATTATGAGAATCCAAAAAAGCTTTTACTTCGTATGATAAGAAAGATGCTCCTCGATCGGAGTGTATACATATATGATGGTGTTCCAAAAATTGAAAATATTTGACGAAGACATTTTATGACGGTGGCTGATGTCATATCTGAGCAGGCAAATGCGAAAGGAAATCTTGAGTATTCATCAATTATTGTCAGAATATATCGATTATTTGAGGACGACTGCAGAGGTCCTTTAAAATCAATGTTCAGTCTTTCAAAAGGAGATGTTGCTTTTATAAGTGTGCCTTGATGTTTATGATATCTTGGTTTTAATTCTGAAGAAACAGGACACTTAGAAGTTACTCTTCGTACATCTTCCACTGAAAATGGCATGTTTTTGCAGCGAATCCAATGGTACAGACGAGTTACTCCTGATGACATAACGAATTATGTAAATTGTACAAAGTTCTGTCAATTTCAGTTGCAGAACATACTCTTGAAAAAGCATCTGCTACAGTATTTTGCGATCCGGGTCTATATATAATATCATACTTGGTAACGTGATAGCTCAAGACGCCATCTCATGATTTTTTCATTCTTAATTTTTCCAGGGTTTTTATTGTCAAACATAAAAGCTACTGACCTTTGATCTGTTATGAGTTTGAAGTGACGACCAATTAAAAAATGTCTCCATTTTTTCAGAGCTTCAACTATAGCATAAGCCTCTTTCTCTACTGAGGAGTGTCTTTGCTCTGATTTGGACAGAGAGAAAATGCCACTGGTCTTCCAAGTTGCGAAAGTTGTGCAGCGATAGCAAAGTCGGAGGCATCGGTTTCGACTGTAAACATAGCATTATCGTCAATTGAGGTCACAACAGCACGAGCGATATCTTTCTTGAGAGTTTCAAAAGCAGAAACAACGTTTTCTCCCATTGGAAATTTTTTGCATTGGACAAGCGGCTGAATTTTTTCAGAAAACTTTGGCACCCATTTAGAATAATGTGCAAACAGGGATAGCCACAAATGGCCTAAAGTTCATCTGGCCTAATCCCGAAGCTCACTTCGTATCGAATCGGAGATCTTCGTTTTTGCAATTGGCCTAACACTCGAGAAGTTGACAAACAAGGATGGAATACGCATACTTTCTTTATTGTACTCGTGTAAGTGTTGTATGGAAACCATTATTCGGTTTAGTATGTAGTGACGCAGTGGCAAGACTGGCAAGTGATATTGATTATTTTATTCTCGGATATTGGCGCCAAATTTTATTTCGGATTAGTTGCTGGTTAGATTTGTCTCAAGCAGCTTCCCTAGCATCAGCGTCTTTTTAAAGATCTGAAGTGACCTATTATTTGTTTGAGATCTCATTTGTGTGTTGTGATTACAACAGTATTACAATTACAAAGCATACAAAGAAAACTTCAATAATTTTCAATTCAATTACAAAGCATACAAAAAAAACTTCAATAATTTTCAATTCAATTTTCAAATCAAATATTTTTTTTCTTAAAATTTAAGAATTGTCGACAAAATGATGTACCTACAATTTGTTTAGAAAAAATAAGAAATAAAATAGCTAAGCGTGTTAATTAATAAGGTGGGTTAATTCAAAAATTCAACTTTTATCGTAAATTACAAAAAAAAATCTTTACCAAAATATTCCTAGTAGGACTGTTAACAAACCTGACCTTGCCATGGGTCTCATAAGTAGAACAGAGATATACAACTTTAAAGTTTTACGGGTCACGCCTGAAAAGCAGTGCTAAATGCAAATAATAAATAATACACATTGTTTTATTTGAAATTTTTTATTTAAATGTTTAGTGTTACGCACAGGCAACCGTTGTTACATGTCTTTATGTAGGTGGCTGCCTATGGGTAGTAGGACACCTTTGAAGGCATGGATTCTTAATAAATCCATGTTTGAAGGCCTACTAAAAAGTTGCTAGGAGCAAGGAGAGGATTATAAGTTATATAAAAAAGAACAGTAGTAAAAACTGTTTAGTAATAGAAGTCAATGATTCAGTGTTGCCGATTTGCGGGTAGTTAGGTACCCGAAAATCGTTTTTTTAACTGTTATGCGGGTAAAATTGTCATGCGGATAAAACCGGGTATTTCAAAATTGATATAAAGTTATACAAAGGTAAAATGGACGTCTAGCAACCGCTAAAGCAGCAAAATAGCTGCTGTAGCAGTTAAAAATTAAGAATTACGAGCATTTTAAATCTCCGGCCTATTTTAAAATTTTGTTAGGTTAGGATTTCTTGACAAACATGATTTTTACATGATGTATAAAAGAGCAGGAAAGCAAAAAGAAGTGTCTTGTATTTTTTAAATTATCACACAAATTATAATTACAATTCTAGATCATTTCACACTTAAAAAGCAAAGAACTACCCATTATAAAACCGTACGATATGAGGTACGCTGACAGTAAAAGTTCTTCGGAGTTAGTACTGTGGCAACAATTTTCCAAAGTATCCAGTTGCATAAGATGTTAGAAAATATTAGAATTGTTCCGCGATTTTCTCCTGGAAATAAGTGAAATAATTAATAATAGCAGTTTCTTTTAGTTCTTCCACAGATGTGTCCTGTATGACATAAGTATTAAATTAACTGCTAAAGTTTAGTTTTTGATTACCTATTTAATAAGTTCAACCTCTAAAAACACTTATAGTCAAGTACTTAAATGCAATTTTAAAGTAACAAAATATTAGGTACTCGGAAACTGATGAAAATGAAGTAAAAACGCACTACAAATAGACCTGACCTCTTCGTTTTATCCCAAAAAATCAATAAAACAGTTAATATTATTCACCATTAATTAAACCACTAAAAACTATTCTTAAAACGTAAGCTAATTAAACAAAATAAGAAAAACAACTAATTATCCATAAAATACTGAGAAAGGTTCAAATAAATTAGTAGGTACACACTCTTTTATGGGACGACGATAATTTTTTGAAATTTCGTCTACGATCAGCTGTTCAGCCATTCTAACCAAAATCCAAAATAGCCTGTATTAATTAGTATTCGTTGCAAAATAGTTTGCTGCACGTCAAGATTTAGGCCAAATGGGTGTAAAACGGATTATGCCATACGAGCTTAACCGAACGCCAGCCGATTACACTCGGGTTTAGGCCAGTTGAACTTTAGGCCCGATGGGTTTTAGGCCCGATGGAGCCATCTCGTGCAAACATACCCATTATACGTCTTAGAGAAGGCTAGAGAAGTAGAGTCATAAGGAACAGGAAGTTCTAACAACGGTCGAAGTCTTTCTGGATCTGGCTTGATGGTCTTCTTAGTGATGCTATAGCCCGAAATGTTAATTGAGTTTGATGAAAACATGCACTTTTCTTCGTTTAGTGTTAAGTTATACTTAGCAGCAGTGTTTAAAAATAGTTGTAAGTTATGATCATGATCTGCCTTATCGATTCCACACACTGTAACATCGTCTAAATAAGCGTAAGTGTCTTTAAGACCTTCTTTTTTGATTATATTATCTATTGTTCTTTGAAAACAGGCAACTCCATTAGTAACACCAAATGAAATTCTTCGAAATATAGACCTCCACAGGCTTCAAAAGCGGTATAAGTTTTCTCATTTTCTTTGATTGGAATTTGATGATAAGCACTGCGTAAATCTATCGTACTAAAAATTTCATATTTTGCAACTTTATTTATTATATCTTCTATTCTAGGTAGGGGATAAGCATCGAGTTGTGTAAATTTATTAATTGTCTGGGAATAATCAATTACCATACGCTTTTTATGGTTTTCATTAGTTGTAACCAATACTTGAGCTCTCCATGGGGAATCACTGGGTTCAATTACATTTTCACTTAAGAGTCTTTGAATTTCATCTTCAATAAAATTCGAATCTGCCTGCGTATATCTACGTGATTTAATCGCAATGGGTTTACAGTCACCTGATAAATTAGAAAATAATAAAGCAGGTTCCACATTGGCTAAAGCTAGACTGCATATTGATAACGGAGATCTTTTCCCACCAAAAACCACTTCAATTATGTTATGCTGGCTTAATATATCATGACCCACAATCATATCAGCACACAAATTTTCTAAGACCATTAGTTTTACATTTTTGTAAGTGTGCTGTAAAATTTTGATATCAACAGTACAGGATCCTAATACTTCTGAAAACAGGGATGTTGAGGACATGGTTACATCTGCTTTTAATGGAAATATTTTTAGTTTTCGGTCTTTAGCTATTTTGTTGGAAATGTAACTGTCGGAGCTTCCTGTATCAATTAAAGCATGTGTTATAATTCCGTCAACTTCAATTTGAAGTATTGCTTTTGACAAACATCCAGGTGATGCAGCAGATATTGTTGCAAGGAGGGCAGCTGATGTCTGTTTTGTTGAGTTGTCATAAGATTTACACACCTTTGAAAAATGACCCTTTTTCTTACAAAAATGGCACACAGAATTTCTTGCTGGGCATTTTGTACGAGGGTGACGATCGTATCCACAGAAGTAACATTTGGGAGTAACGGATGCGCTGGTTAAAGGATCTGGATCATCTTGTCTGGGCTGAGATTGGTTCATAGCAAAAGATTTCGACATAGCTGCATTAATAGTACCGAATGAAGACGAATAAGATTCAGAGTGATGTTGAGCCATCTGTAGAGATCTAGCTTTGTTAAAGGCCTCCTCCAAACTCAGAGCATTATTTTCAAGAAGTCTTTGACGAATGTGGGGTGAGTTTAGTCCACTAATAAATGAATCCCTTATAAAATCATCTCTGTTTTGATCTGCAGTAACAGATTTAAAACTGCATTCTTTACTCATTTGCTTAAGTACTTGTAAATATTGGTCAATAGATTCTCCAACTTCTTGTCGTCTAGTCGAGAGGGAATGTCGGGCAAATATTTCATTTTGAGGTTTAATATATAAGTTCTCTAATATTTTAATAGCATCCTTGTAAGTGCTACATTCACTTATATATTCATAAACTGCGGGGTAAAGGTAATTTACCAGAAGCTTTAACTGATCTTTATCTTCTGTGACTTTAGTAGCGTCAAGAAAATTGACAAATGATTTATACCAATGTTTCCAATGTTGAGCGGCATTGTTTGAGTTGGGTTCTGCTTCTAACTTTTCTGGACGTAGTAGTTTATCCATTTTACAGAGAAAAGTCAATAAAATTGTAGTAAAAGAAACCATTTATAAAATTAGGCTTTTATTGACTTTTTAGAACTAACAATATAAAGAATAACAAATGAATAGAAGTAACAAACAGGTATAAGTATCAAGGAATACCAAACAGGTATAAGTATTATTACAAAGATGTTGATAAAATAGTGATTTGATCTGGATTTATTTCAGAAATCAGTTATATTCACCTGAATATTAGTATTTTAATACAATATTTACAAAAAGAAACAAATTAAGCTATTTTTATTTTAAAATATTTTTTAGGTTATGCTGTGTGCAAAATACATGACCGAGGTGTAATGAAAGAAATATCCATAAAATCGACAGCATAATATACTATTTTCATGAGTTTGTTAGTCCTTAATTATAGCTTATAAACAAATTAACTTATCTTTGGAGCTACAAAGAGGCTTTGGTTGTGTTCACCGCGTTCTTTCTTGAGCTTCTTATTCGAAGAATATCCTGTTTTACACCCCGGCACAAATCAAACTCTACTTTTATATGATTTACCGTTACTTATTGTTAGTGTAAAAAAGTAATAAAGTGTTTTCGACAAATAAACAAGAAAAACACCACACTTTCTATGCAAAATTAGACTCACTAACGAACGGCGCGCCTCTATCGACAATGTAGCGAGCTAACCAAAAACAGGGACATAAATTTAAAATGCGGCTATTAGGTGTCTTCCTTTCACCCCAAGGAGGAGCTCCCGTACAGCTCCAGAGCCGCACACAGTTGTTCCATTCAACTGGGGCATCAAGCACCTGAACCGTTCGAGCCCTATCCCCCCTGCCCCCTCGAGCTTTACTTATCACTTGAGCTTAATGTCAAACTTGTCAATTGTTCCTTTCGGAATGGTGTCGAGTGACTCCGGGGCGTCAGACACCTGAAAGGAATATTACTATTGCCGATCGGTCTCCTCCGTTCAAGTCCTCTATCCATCCCTAAGAATTGCTTCGCTTGGGCTCTGGTCTAAGTGCCAGATCGGGCGGTGAGCTGGCCTACCTGTCCTATGGAGTATGGATGAGGGCCAATAATAGTGAAAAAAAAAAGAATGAACCACTGTTTTAATTAATAAAATATAAAACCTGTTCTGTGGTTTTACTAAAGATAAAAAACGCAAAGTATTTTATTTTCTTTGAAGAAAACATGGATTTAACACTAAAGAAACCAACCAATGAAGCTGAGTATACCAGTTGCGATAATAAAAAGTTATCAACACCTCTTATTCTCAAAGAGGATGAAATCGAAAGATGTCTTGTAGCAAAAGTAAAAAATGAGCCCACAGATCTGACAGAGGCTGCTATTATGGAAAACAGTAGTACGAGTATCCCAATAATTAAAACAGAGTCAGAGTCAAATCTCTACAAAATTGAACAAGTTCTGAGTGATACACCGGAAAGGCTTCATGTTATCAAGAAAAACGGAGAATGCCGTGTGGACGTTTCAGATATAATTTTGGGAACCACTTTATGTGGGTAAGTTGTTTCTTTTCTGTTGAAACATTAAAAAAATTCACTACTGAAATTTTAGCATTTTAACATTTCTTTAAATACTTACCTTATTTAAGTATAATATTTGTTTGAATTTGCAAGGGTAATGGAGGTTTTAAATTTATATATTTCTAGGTTTTTGTAATTCTAAACATAAAGGCACAAGGAAGTAAAACCGAAAATCTCAAATTCATTTTAAATAAATAAAATTAAATTAAATACATTTATTTGATGATGATAATGATAATGATGATAATTTATTCATGCTAAATATTACAATGAGTAATTTACACATGTCAGACAATGATTTCAAAAGTCTAAAATACACTGTGTGTAAAAAGTCCCGGACCGGTAAATTATTTCGAAAAAGGCGCACATTATCAAAAAACTTCTTGTATAAAAGTTCTAAGGTTTTGAAAAATCCACAAAACAAGGATACCTGTAATTATACAGGGTGTCTTAAAAAGTCGTGGCCAACTAAAATTTTGTTTTTTTAAATGGAATGATTTCTTTTAATCACATTTTCTGATTTGAATAAACATTCTGAACAATTATTATGTAACATGGCATGTGGCTAAACCCGTTAGTTTATGAGATAAATCGAATTTAGAACATACATACGATTTACGATATTACATTCATTTTGTGTTTTTACAAGCTGGTAACAGAATATTTACCCTATTACTGGAAGAAAAAAAATTACTAAATGTGCACATGCAAGTTTTTCCAATAATTTAATAACAATAACAATTAAAAAATACAAGGAACAAATTAACTACCACCTTTACCAGAACAAAAATAAATTTAAATCGTTATTAAATTAAATGCTCAAAATGTCTCCCTGCGACTGCTTGACAATGAGCTAAGTTGTAATAAAATCTGTCAATAACATTTTGCAACATTTCATGACTAATTAATTCACATTCTTCAATAATTCTTCTTCTCAATTCGTCAAGATCGGCGGGTTTTGTAACATACACTCTATTTTTTAAGTGTCCCCAGAGAAAATAATCGAGGGGCGTCAGGTCCGGCGACCTAGCGGGCCATTCTATTTGACCCCTTCGTCCTATCCAGCGATTAGGAAAAGTATTATTGAGGTAAGTTCTTACAGCTTGCCCAAAATGAGGTGGCGCTCCATCCTGCTGAAACCATGTATGTCGTAAAAGTGGCCCTACTGTATTGGTTATTGCTGGCACAATTTGATTCTGCAGCATATGGAGATACATATCTGCTGTCAAATTCCCCTCTATAAAGAAAGGCCCCACTAATCTATTGCCAATAATACTGGCCCACACATTTACTTTTTGAGGTCGTTGAGTATGCGTTTCTCGCATCCAATGTGGGTTCTGATCTGCCCAGTAACGACAATTATGTCGATTGACAGTCCCATTTAGCATGAATGTTGCCTCATCCGAAAAAACTACTTGATTAAAAAAATTGTTATTTTCTTCCTGATTCTGCATCATTACTTCGCAAAATTCCATTCTACGATCGTAATCGTCTTCCGATAATTCTTGAACTAAATTTAATTTATAGGGATGGTATTTACTGTTTTTTAAAATAATTTCAACTGATTTAAAACATACATCGACTTGTGTAGCAGCTTTTCTCAGCGACAAATGAGGATCCTCAACAAAATGAAGTAGTGTCTCTAACTGTTTTTCATCACTAGTTGCAGATTTCGGTCTTCCCGAACGAATTCTGTCTTTGCAACATCCGGTTTCCTCGAATCTTTGAACTGTTCTTACAACTGTAGATTTTGATATGGGCTGTCGGTCTGGAAAAGATGTGTTGAAAACTTCCTTTGTTTCATTAAACGATCTTTGCCGGTCTCCAAAACCTCTGATCATTAGTAAAGTTATACGTTCCCTTTCGCTTAGAGACATTTTCAGAATTTACTATGACAGTGACACAAAAAAATTCTGGTACCAGCTTGTCAAAACACAAAATAAATGTAATATCGTAAATCGTATGTATTGTTCTTTAATTCGATTTATTTCATAAACTAACATGCCATGTTACATAATAATTGTTCAGAATGTTTATTTAAATCAGAAAATGTGATTAAAAGAAATCATTCCATTTAAAAAAACAACATTTTAGTTGGCCACGACTTTTTAAGACACCCTGTATAATTACAGGTATCCTTGTTTTGTGGATTTTTCAAAACCTTAAAACTTTTATACAGGAAATTTTTTGATAATGTGCGCCTTTTTCGAAATAACTTACCGGTCCGGGACTTTTTACACACAGTGTATAAAACATTAAATACAGTAAAATATAAATTATAAATTAAAAAGAGAAGGACCCTTTTCACTATTAAAACAGACATATACACCAATATTACACATTAAAATCAAAGTTTAAGTTATGCCTTGTAGAGATGTGTTTAAAGTGAAACTGTCGAAATTTAAGCTATCCATAGAAAGAGCTAACCTAAACGTTTTTTTTTTTTTTTGGAAAAACCATATGAGACCGCCAAAAACTGATTTCAGATTCGTGTTCTACACCCCAAAATTAGGGTCTGTGCAAAATTTCATCAAAAAATTCGGTGGTTCCATTAATCCGAATAATTACCAGAAAATGGTTAATTTCTCAGTGGCTTATGATTTGGCATTATTCAAAATCAAAAATTTGCTTTATTGCCCAAAAATTTTTGTTTCTGTTGACAAAGCATCCCTATAATAAAAACCTTAACCGAAAATATCCAGTTATATAAATATAACCAAAAACTAAATGAAGTAAATAATTATCTTAATTGAGTCAGTTAAAAAATATATTTTAATGTCAGATGTCAAAAAATAAAAAAATATGAACAGACAATAATTATATACTTACACTTAGGACTTAGGACCAACAATAAATAAAATATCAGACATAGCCGTGAACAATTTAAATTATAATATGGGTATTGCGCGTATTATATGCTGAGTCTCTACTTATTTCACTCCTATGTTTTCTGTTTAACCTGATTTCTGTTTTTATTTTATCATTTTAACCAACTCTCTACCACCAATTCTAACATATTTAATTTGTAACTCCCTTCTAACTTTCATTTGTTTGTATGTTACCGTATTGGGATTCATTTATTTTATACTCATAGTTCTATTATGAAATTGTAAAATGTCTGTCATATCTATTCATGAGAAAGAAGATATTTTACTGAACAGGCATTGTTGCATGTCGTCATTAATTTCTAACAGCTTCATTAAATGAACCTACTTCGCTTAATATTATTTGGTAAAGTCTTGAATGGGTTAATTTATATTTCAATTAGGTATTTGGCAACGCCCAACTAAGCCTGTTCAGTGAAACACACATGTTCAGTATACAGAGGGCCCACTGAAAACTTTCCACCTAGGATTTCTCCTTTTTGACTTAATAAACAGAAATACACTTGGACACGTTCGGTTTGCGCATGGTGCGCATTTTGGTCTACTGCGAGGATGACAAAAAACGAAAAATAAAGAAGTCAAAAACATAAGTTTGGAAACAAAAGTTTATTACTTACTTAGTTGTAGCTTTATAATTGGAGATATATTTTTAAAAGTGGATGGGTTTGAATGTAGACTCCAAAGTACATCCCCTGAAATTCCGTGCGCATGTCTAGCACGCTCGGTTTGCGCGTGGTACGCATTTAGGTCTACTGCGTAGATGTCAAAAAAACGACAAAATAAAGAAGTCAAAACAAAAGTTCCGAAAAAAGTTCCACACGAAAACAAAACAAAAATTTTACCCAAGCACACATGTATTGCGCAGGCTGGTACTGCCTGGCACCAGAGGTCGACTACCACCGCCTACGGAACTCTATGAGCGAGTCTAGCTCGCACTTTTAAACATTTCTTTTATTTTACGCAATCACGGCAAAGGCCAGGAATTAAATTATTTTTGTCAGACACCGTATATTATGTACCTTCGTGCCGATAAAAAACTAGGAAAGCAAAATCAGAAAACTCCCAAAGGAAATACATATCTCATAGACTTTAAAAGGTGCTCTAGAGCTGGAAAGGTAAAAACACCTAACTTTTAAAAAGTAACCTAGGTTACATAATTTAACGTTTTGTATTTTGCGATACGAGGAGGCATCAAAATATATTTCTTGTTGTACAAATTTGAGGGTCAGTTTATATCGAGAAACTAAATTTATTGGATTTTTTTTTTTATTTAAAAAATAGTCAAATATCTTATTTAAAGTATTTTTAACATCGCCTGAAAATGAAAAATAAAACCAAATAATAAAATAAATTCAATGAAGATAAAAAAATACAAACACAAAATTTGTCAAAGCAACACAAAATTTTTAATATTTGGTCATAGAACCATTTCTGTTTATTACTTCTTGAAGCCTTCGCGGCATACTTAAAACTAGGTTTCTGCATAATTCTCCCGTTACTTCATCCCAAGCTTGATTTATCCTGTAGAGTAATTCTTCCGTGTTTCTTGATCGAAAGTCATGTTTATACATGGATTTGACCATTTTACCCCAAATGTTTTCTATCGGGTTCAAATCGGGACTCTTCAAAGGCCAGGGAAGAACTGCTATATTATTTTCTTGAAGCAAATTTTGCTCAATGCGTGCTGTGTGTATTGGAGCATTATCGTGCTGAAATGTAAAATTTTGACCATATATACAGCCTTTATTGATGGTATTATCACTTCATTTAGTATATTAACCCGAGTATACGGCTGCAGTAAGTCTGCCTTCCACGATTTGGTAATCTCCTGGCCCTCTAGCGCTAATCCAACCGTAAACATTTATAGATAAATGCCCACTTTGGTTGGTTTTGTGGGTGTATATCTCACCATACCGCATGTCCGGAAGGCCTATAAACCCGAATTCTTCCATTATTATATTATTGAAAAGTTTTCTCGTCAGGAAATATAACTTTTTCCCAGAAATTATTCTGATTTAAATATTCATGTGGAAATTCTAAGCTGCTCTGTTTATTCCTTTCTGTTAAAAATATTTTTTTAGTAGCACAACGACTTCGTATATCGGAATTTCAAACCCTGTCTCTAGCAGTATTTGCAGAACCTGGAAAGTTCGTCCCTTCTTTCGTCTTTATTGCAGTTTCGAATGGATGATCCCTTAGATAGTTAAGCAGTCTTATATCTTGATCTTCAGTAGAAATTTTAGGGGGACCTGAACCTGCTTTTCTAATAATAGTCCCATGCCTTGCTATTTTTTGTTTTGCCAACAGCACGGTATTCTTGTTTACTCCCAGTTCGTCTGCAATATCCCTAATAAATGCACCATGTCGCAACCGACTGTAAATAATAGCCTTTTGCAGGGGGGATAATTGTGGCATATTTTTAAAGAAAAATGTGCGTGACAAGTTAATGATACAGTGACAATCTATATTGACATGTAAAATTTTCATATGAAATTTTACTGGTACCAGGCTCGACAGTAAATAATTCCTAATAGTCTAGGAGAAAAAAGGAAATTTCGCTATCCTAGTTTTTATCGGCACGATGGTACAGGGTCTTCCAACGAGGACTGAACAGGGGCTCATTTTTGAGCTTCCTTGTATTTAAAGAAAAATCTAAAATAGCCAATCGATGTACTTTTTCCTGCAGAATTCAAAAATGAAACCAAAAATTTATTTGAACCAGAAACAAAAGAGTTACGCTATGGATAAGGTGTTTTTTAAATGGAACATAGTTTTTTTTAATACGATTTTCGGAACGAGTGATTTTTTTTATGTCCGTTCTGATTAAAATATTTAATATTGTGACAGCTATTTTTATTAAATTTTAATGTTTTATCCAGTATAATTTAACTTCAACCTGTTTGAAACATACACTAGGTAAAATCACCTTGAAATCCTTCAAAGTCAAAAAATTTGACAAATTTACTATAATATTGCCGGAATGAAATATTCATTAGATGAGAGATTATATAGTAAATTTGTCAAATTTTTTGACTGAAGGATTTCAAGGTGATTTTACCTTTATTACCTAGTGTATGTTTCAAACAGGTTGAAGTTAAATTATACTGGATAAAACATTAAAATTTAATAAAAATAGCTGTCACAATATTAAATATTTTAATCAGAACGGACATAAAAAAAATCACTCGTTCCGAAAATCGTATAAAAAATGCTATGTTCCATTTAAAAAACACCTTATCCATAGCGTAACTCTTTTGTTTCTGGTTCAAATAAATTTTTGGTTTCATTTTTGAATTCTGCAGGAAAAAGTACATCGATTGGCTATTTTAGTTTTTCTTTAAATACAAGGAAGCTCAAAAATGAGCCCCTGTTCAGTCCTCGTTGGAAGACCCTGTACATACTTAATTTTCGGCATCGACGCCTCTGGTAACAGACCCAACTGGCCAAGTCTAGTGATACCTAAATAACTAAGAATATTATTTCAAATTTTTTAGTGCTTTTCATTTGGTGAAGTTGGCTTATCTTTTTGAAAAAAAATATTTAGCCAGTTTGTTTAGAAAATTGTTAAAAAATTGTAATTTTTTTAGATCTCGAGTGCCAGTAAAAACTGAACCAGACGAAACTGGAAATGCCGTCTCTCAGGAATGGGAATTAAAAAATGAAGAAGTGGACATCAAGGAGGAAGAATTAACTCAAAACGCAATTGAGTAAGTACATATTTTATTAATTACGTTTTCTTTTTTTAGTGTTCCGTGCCACATCGAATCACTTCGGTGTCCTCCGTCTGTCACAGGCGATTTTCTCTGAAACTATTCGACGTAAAAATTTGAAATTTAAAACTTAGATAGAGTGTGGTGGCACAATTAAGTATAGACGAGAAATATAAAAAGTTCAATTTTGATTCGGGGGTTAATTTCAAGGGGTTATTTTGGAAAATGGAAAACAAATTTGAAGGGCATCGTGTAGGGTGTCAAACGAAAGCTTATTGGAGAACGAATTCAACAATACAGGGTGTTTTGTAATTCACTGCATATATTGAAATGAGTGACTCCTGGGGTAGTCTACAGACATACCCATACTTTTTTTCTTAAATTGAACATTTTAAAAATTTTCAAAAACATCTTACAACCCGTCCATGTTCGCCGCACCTGGCTAACCTATGTATTCGCTTGACAGAAAATTGCGCGGGAAATAACTAAAAACAATTGAATTTGTTGTAACGTTGCCAGACATATTATAAATCTTTAAGAATAATTTATTTTCTGATATTAACCGTAATTTAAGACAAAGATAAAACAAATTTAAACCTTTTCTGAAGAAAAAGCAAAAAAAAATAGTAAAAAGGCCACTGGGAAACCACTCCTTTTTGTCTGCAGCCTTAGTTTTAACCAGTAGGCGCCTAACATAAAATTTAAATATCAATAAGTAAAACTAATAAGAAGTTGCAAAAAATGATACTTATCTAGTAGGGAATGTATTGAAAATGTCTCTAATTTGCTCCCAAACAAGCATGATTCGTAGCATATTGCCCTCATTATTGTCCCGAACCATTTGAAAGATGTTCTCCATTCAACACGATTTCGCAATTAATTCACTTTTTCAATTGGCATACTATACACTATTTCCTTCATCGTACCCCACAAAACGATATCTGTAAGCTAAGCAAAAATACTATTTAGTGGATAGCGTCACCGCAGACAAATTATTTTCCACCGCAGTTACCCACTTATAGAATCATAGAAGCAGTGCAGAAGAAATACAGCATTGACTGTGCCACGAGAATATCGATGTAAAAAATACATACCTACGTACCTTTTTATTGTGACGTCATTTCATTTTATGTATTGCTTACTATGTATGTAATTGTAATTTGAAATAAAGAAGTATTATTATTATTATTATTATTATTATTACATTAAAAATCAGAAAAAGCTCTCGTTTTAGTATATATGTTTTTAAATAATGCAATTAACACTAAAGTCTATTTATTTCGACGATAAACCGAATATAAACAGGTGCACGCTGCCTACAAGTAATCGGTTCAAACGGTGAAATTGAACAGGGCCGCATTGAGAATGAGAAGGAAAACTTTAAACTGCAAAACTATTTACAATTAAATAAAAACTAAAAGAATTACCAGCCTTGACAACCGAACAAATAAAACAACGATTAAAAATCAACGCAAAAAATTAAAACTACGAAACAAGGCAAAACTCGAAAGAAAGTCGAATAGCCTTTTTCACTAGACAGCCTAATTACAATCCTGCGAAATACCGCCGATAGCTCTCTGGCACGCCTCTTTCAATTTAATGTCCGGTCGGCCAATACGAATAGGAAGCTGCTGGAGGCTCGACGAGATCGTCTGACTGTGACGTGTAGGGTTAATATTTACATCGGTTTATCTTTGAATTGTATATACTTTAATCGTTTTGCGGCGAATCGGCAACAGGGGAGGACGAGAGACCTTTCAGAATTAACCGCGTTCTTATTGGTTTAGGTTATAGCGGCGGCGTTTTTGAAAATCTGCGAGTAATTTATAATTTAGATAGCGTTTTTTTCTATTAATAAGCTGTAAAAACTCTTACGGGGCAGTTAAAATATAAAATACATACAAAACGTAACACTTCAAAAATTTTAGTATCAAATTTTGTTGAAATATTTTTATTTCAAATACTTTTATTACTAGCTAATATGCTCTAGGTCATAGGCAACCACTTATAACTATATGTATGATGGGTTGCATATTGTAATATCTTTGTTAAAGCAGGCCCTACACGATTATTATTACTGTCAGTATTTCACACAACAGTAATACGGCCAGTATTATAAAAATATTAAAAATTCGAATAATCTTCAATACTTTACTTTATTCCATCATTCTATACTCCGTACATGATTACTGACAATATATTTTAATACTGACAGTAATAATGATCGTGTAGGGCTTACTTTACAAGATCCTTACGTTCCGTGTCGAAATATCAATACTGTTTTTTTATTAATATATAATATAGTTGTAAGTACAGTACTGTTTTCAACGTTTTAAACAAGTTGTGGTCATTGTTGGAATATTTTATTCTACTTATTAAAACAAACTTTTGCACTTTGATTGTTTATTAAATAATCCTAACAAATTTAATTATTTCTTAAATGCTATTTAATAAATTATCGTAGTGTTGTGCAATAATTAAGTTAGTAAAACACATTTCTGGATGTTTAGTTTGGTGTTAGTTTTCGTTTGAACAGCTGATCCCAGGATTATTTTAGGTATTTCAACTTTTTGAAATTGAGCCTTTTGAGTTAGTTATAGTTAGTTTGAGTTAGTAATATCATTTTATCAGTTTAAAAAGGGCAGTATTTTTCGTGGCATATTATGATTTACAATGCTTTTATTGTGATTTTAGTGTTTATTACTTTCTTTAACTGTAATGAAAAATAGCGAGAGTGATATTAAGCTGATAAGAATAGACACTATCATTTGATCTGTGTCAAAAGGTTGAGAAGCGGATTAATAAGGGTGATAAGTTGTTAACCTAATCTTTTTTTTGTTTAGGTTTTGGTTACTTTTACTTACTGAAAAGTACAACAGTTAATTTTTCCTCACTTTTTTTGTATACGTTAGCTTCATACAATTCTTCTGAGTTATTTTTGTTAAACTGTTGCTAGTTTTTATTGCGCTAATGTGTTTAAGATCCGGATTTCTTTCTTTAAAGGTAACAAAAATATTATTTCTTCAAACTTGTTACATAGCATTATTGTTGAGAGATTTGGCAACACAATACCCTAGCTCACTGTTTTTTATATGGCCATGTATTTATTAGCAGTGGTGCGCAGTTACTAAAAAAAATTTTTTGAGGGCCGATATCTACTTTTTTTTTATCGTGAAGCGCCATTTATGAATATTTTTGTTCAATCTGAATTCAAACCAGGATTTACTGGTTTCAATGTATGCCGTAAATTACATAATACCCTGTATATATAATATATATTTTTTGTGCATTTTTTTAACATTTTACGGGAAAAACGCAAAAAAATTGCTGTCCCCCACCCGCATCACCAAATGGATCGCTCAGAAAAATCAAAAAAAAAACTTGAATATTGAGAATTAGGTGTAGATTGAGCCAAAATCATTAGAATTGAAAAATTCTGGCGCGATCGATTGTTATAAACAATTTAATTGTTTATTTCCTTACAACTGCTGAACCGTTGTTTTTAGAGAACAAGTTTTTCGACAAAAAATATTTCTCACGATGTAAGGAACAAGTTTTGTCCTGGCACGTTTTTTAAAATTTTTAATTTGGCACATTGGCACAGTCGAAACGTGAGTGCATTACTATTAATTTAAGTGGGGGGCTGAATCAGCCCACTAAGCCGTTCTAAGAACAGATGCCGTATGTACAAAAAAGTTTATTTTGAGATTTTTGGCTTAATAGGTTCGTGGCCAGCTAAATAAACTTTTAACTATGTAGAAACGCCGTATATGCTTCCAAAATAATAAAAATATTACATATTTTTTAGACGTATCTGCAAAAGTTGTCATTTTTCCTAAGAAAAAATGTGGTATATGCACACTTCTAATAAAAAAAGCCGTATCTACCGCCGCATCGGCGTAGATATGGCGTTTTCTGTTAGGACAAGTCAGATGCGGCGTTTGTTACTAGAAAACAAGCCTTAATAATTTACAATTAATCGATCATTGCGATTTGAGCTTAGTTATCAGAGTGCATTGCGAGTGTCAACGTGTATCTTAATTAGTGGAGTTACTTGTGATTTTTATCGATTTTTACACCGTTTAGGGTATGTATAAATTAAATAAATTTGAATAGGTTGAATGTCTTGGACTAATGTTAAAGCTTACCTTACACTAAACAATATATTGTACAAGGTATGAAATTATTTTTTACGTTACGAAAAGAACGACGTGGTTGGTAAAACCGCGGTTGACGAGGGATCCACATATTAGGAGGAAAAAATAGGATATTTTGTTAAAGTTACAATTAATAGAATAATGTATTTACCTATAAAAAAGAAAATAAATATTGTACAATTATATATTTACGTGTATTTTAGTTAATGAATAAAATAGTGACGATAAATTTATTTTATTCAATGGTAAATTTGATGCAAAAATGTAAAAAGAAAATCCCTAAAATAATATTGCAGTAGTTTTTGATATGCTTTAAATATTTTTAGAAAAATGTCACGTAGGGCAAAGAAGATTCTTTCTATGGTACCCAAAGCACCCGATATTCCCGATAATACAGTTTTGGTAGGCCCCAATTATAATATACAACATATCCCAGTGACAACTGACGATAGTTTTATCTAGACATCCTTATTATCCGACGGAGTCGAATGAAATGCTACATCAGAATATGGCTGAAATCCTGGATATGGAACCCCAAGTATTTACCGAAGTGACTAATCTGCTATCGTTAGAATGCCCTTTTTGGAGTCTTGTGCCAAGAAGCATTCATTCAAAGTATTGGTAATAGACAAGGCGAACAAACAAGCGAAACATTCAGTGAATTTATAAAAGTTAATGCACCATGTCAAATATTAAATAATCAAGTAATACTAAATAATTAAGAACAGACAGAGGAAGTTGAAAACATCGAAACCTGTGGTGTTGGGTATACAAAAATTGGAAATCCAAGAAAACGAAGAAAAATAGACAAAAATATTAAGCAAGACGAAATCAGGCCAAAGAGAGAACAACTAATCAATAATCACCAGGTGCTGCCTGCATGTAAAGCAGATAGATGTAAAAAGAAGTGTTTGGCGGTTATTTCTGAAGATGAGAGAAGAATTTTGAATGCTAATTTTTGGAACCTGTCTAGCAAAGAGAGAAAAACATTTATTCTAAATACTTGCTGTCGGCTTGATATTAAACGGCGAACTACTGAAAGCGAAAGAAAACAAAACACCTTTAAATATAATTTAAAAGCTGGGAATGGTGAAATGATGGAAGTGTGCAAGACTTTTTCTGACTACACTAGGTTTAAAAAAAACTAATGACCGGGTTTTACATGACGCCCTAACAAAAACTCCCAAAAATCAACTAAATCCTTTACAAGATCGGAGAACACAGTCGGCCAAAAAGAAGATAGATTATGATTTAGTAGATGCTCACGTAGAGTCCTTTCAACCATCTATTTCCCATTACAGGTAAGTTTAAAAAGAATCTGGCATGCAATTTAATTCCAATAATATTTTTCTCTATTTTAGACGAGAGCATGTAGCTTACTTAGGTAAGCTATGAAGCTTATCGTTTGCGTGTTAAGTCAAAGAACATTTCATTTGGTTCATTAGGACATGAGGAGTGTGAATATTGCGAGGAATTTAGTATGCATGGTCACACAAGATGATTTGCAAGAGAACTGCGACAAATGTTCTACTTGGAAAAAGCATATTGACCGTGCCAAAGAGCCCAGAGACTCGTATCAAGTACACGCCAAAACTAAATTCGAAGATGGCACTGTTTGTTTTTCTGTAGACTTGCAAAAAGATATTATGTTGCCTAGGGTTGATCCATTTAAGAAAGTATTATTTATTAAAAGACACAACTTATAATGAAAGCTTTGTTCCAATAGGATCCAAGACACAACATAAGTCGTTTTGCCGTTCTGTGGAATGAAGCTGTATCTGGCAGTGACAAAGAAGACATTGTAAGCTACTTTTATGCATTCTTTCTTAAGTATAGGGTTGCACCTAAAATTATACTTTGGCTGGATAACTGTTCTAGCCAAAATAAAAATTGGCGTCTACTTTCTTTTTTAGTTAAGATAGTCGATTCTTCTGAAATACCCGCAAATGAAATATTCCTCAACTTTTTTAAGCCGGGACATACCTTTATGTCGGCAGATAGCTTCCACCATGAGGTGGAGCTATCGCTGAAAAAAAAGGCAAGATCTGCGATTTTGATTTTGTCGATGCCGTGCAAAAAACGCAAAAATCGAAAACAGAAGTAAAAATAATGTCTCATCAAGACTTCTTCAAGTGGAAAGATCTCAAATCAGAGGCTAAGATGAGACAACACCGTAAAAGAATTTATTTATCAGACATTGTCCAAATAAAGGCTACTCGTGGAAAGGATCTAGCCAGTTACCTATATGAAAAGTGCCCCAACGTCATTTCCATGTTCTTACCTCGTAAATTATTGTTCTTTGACAGAAACATTTTTATACCAAATTTCAAACCCCTCTTCTCAGTAATTAGGGAGATATGGGGGGTGGCAACCCTTAACTTTAAAATTCATTATCTTTAAAACTATTTGAGATATCTCGATGAAATTGTAACGGTGCATAGTTATTTATAAGGTTTATATAATATAATTTTTTCAGATTTTTATCTCATTAATAAATGGTAAAAAACAAGGTGTTTAATTTTTACGGGTGGTTTATCATACTTACCCCCGGAGTGACACCAACTAAAAAAATTAGTATAATCGTCTATTCTCTAGCAATAACATAAAAATTACACAAAGCTCGAATAGGTGGAACATTGTTAAAAAAAAATAAAAATCAATGTGACTTATAATATAAAAGGAAGCATATATTTTGGCGAATTAATGTAGGTATAAGTCGCACAAAGGAAGGAATCGGGAATAACTTATAATCGAAGCTTAAAACAACGTATAGTCAAATCTCAAACAAAGACACATTGAGAAAAAAACACCTTTTGTATACGTAACGAGAATCATATCATAACATTAACCTTGATTTTTATTTCTTTTAACAATGTTCCACCTATTCGAGGATTGTGTAATTTTTTTATGATATTACTAGAAAATAGATGATTATACTAAATTTTTTTAGTTGGTGTCACTCCGGGGGTAAGTATGATAAACCACCCCTAAAAATTAAACATCTTTTTTTTGCCATTGATTAATGAGATAAAAATCTGGAAAAATTATATTATATAAACCTTATAAATAACTATATGCACCGTTAAAATTTCATTGAGATATCTCAAATAGTTTTAAAGATGATGAATTTTTAAGTTAAGGGTTGCCACCCCCATATCTCCCTCATTACTGAGAGGAGGGATTTGAAATTTGGTGTAAAAATGTTTCTGTCAAAGAACAATAATTTACGAGGTAAGAACATGGAAACGACGTTGGGGCACTTTTCATATGGTTAACCGGCTAGAACCTTTCTTTTTACAAGGTAAAATGTCGTTCGAAAGTGGATTTAAGAAATTAGATTTTTTATGCAAAAAGGCGATGAAAAAATGGTATTATGTCCCAATGCCGGAGAATCGAAAGAACTTCTGGGTCAATTTGCCAGAAGCTGATGACTAGAAAAAAATAATATTAAAACAACCATCTAACAATGTTTATTCAGTAGGATATAACCTTAAAAATGAATATCGCTTAGTTTTTAATATGTTCATTAATTATATGATTATTACTTAAAAGGGCTGTCTTATTACAAACCTGTAAACAATATAAACACTTAAATTTATGTAGCATAGCATGTTTAGTATCACATATACGCACATGCGGCATTTGTGTTTAGTATAACCAAGATATAAAGGTAGTTAAAAATGCCGTATCTAATTTTTTTTTTATCAAAATGTATGATTTTTGTATTTTTTTCCTAATTAATATTTCTTTAATTAAAAAAGTACATTTGCTTTCTTTACAATATTTTAAATACTTAAAGGCTATTAAGAAAACTTTAAACTTAATTTTCTCCGTTTGGTGCTTTCTGTAGATACGGCATCTGATTTTGGGACGGCTTGATGGCACGGAACACTAATTGTGCAAGTATAGCTTGCACTTGACCGATTTTTTTGAACGAAAAACGCAGTAATAAATATCAAGTAGAAATAGTGGTTTTGAGAACAATAATTTTTTTAAATCATCTCTTACAAATTTTGGCAAGCGGTGTGACTAGCAGCATAGACTAAATGATACATACCTAGACGAGCACTGCCGTGCAACGAGAAGCGGGTCTCCCTTGAGACATTTGGTGGGTTTACTGGTTTAGGGTTTGAAAGTTTGTTTGTCTACCATTATATAAATATGTATACTGTGGATCTTCATGTATATATAATGGTGGAAAAACAAATTTTTAAATCATAAACCAGTAAACCCACCAAATGTCTCGAGGGAGACCGACTTTTCGGTGTATTCGAGTGTCTGTCTATATTCATCTTTACAGCCTCTGCTAGCAGCCATGAAAGGATACTATTATATTTATTTGTTTCAAATCATTATATCATGGCCTACATGTGCTCTTTTTTTTAAAATAAGGAATATGCACCTATTTTTTTTATTGCATAAATCCTTTAAGGAAGTCATTACAAACCCAAAAAAAATATTTTGAGGAAAATTACTAGGATAATTTAGCTACAAAAATGTTTACTTTTCGGTATAATTTATTACAATTTAAAAAGCAGCCATTTGTCCTTAATGCATATAATAATAATTAGGAAGTTTCCTATGTCAGAAATATCGAGTAACTTCAACATCATTTAATAGTCTTTCACTTAACTTGTCAAACAAAAAAAAATTATCTCGATATCTTCAAAATTGACGAACTTATTCAATTTCTTATTTAATAACTTCGCGCGCGGCTTTTATCGGCCGTGACGTCAAAATACAGAACTCTGTCGCCCCATGGTCGCCGGGCTAGCGGCCCGCTGCTGCTTTCGCGTGTTTACTTCATGCATTGTATCCTGTCCGGTAAGAATAACACCACAGATCCATCTATATGGATCTGTGATAACACTAAAGATTAAACGGGCACCTATTCCGCTGTTGACGGGGTGGTGTCGATTGACGTCATCGAGCCTCAGCCAACGTGAGCGTAGCATCTCAGACTTTGAAGGACGATAACTTTTTTATTTCTACAGATAATTAAAAACAAAAAATACATATGTTTTTTACATTTTTAGGACTATTTTTTAAGAGAAAATGAAAAAAATGGAAACTTCCTAATATAAGTGTCAATATACATGTTAACGTAAAGCTTAACCGAAAGTCGAACAGGTTTGATTTTCTCGGAAACAATCAGAGGGAGAACAATCGAATTTTTTGGGTTAATAGACGAATAGTGCAACTAGCTTCGGTAAAAAATTCAGTTGTACAGGATGTTTCGCTTTGGAGCTATTAAACGTCAAATTCGAAATTACTGCGATTTCCCTTGAAATTGGGTGCAGGTCGCAAAAGTGAATTTAATCGATGTAAATTTTCGGAGGTTGTAAAAGACCCGGAGATTCAGAACTCTATTGAAACTGGTGAGGATCGGAAAATGGCAAGTAATTCTTTTGAATTTTTTTAGGTCGAAAAATGCCACTTGCCAGACCCCTCTTTGGTAACTAATAACTCGAAAACAAAACGTCGGATCGAATAACGGATTCATAAGTAAAACTTTAAAGTCTAAAATACTTTCTTTTTGCAATCCATTTACCTAAACCTAAAATCACTGGAAAGTGGATATATTTGGGAAAAGCTGGAAATTTCGATTCCTGATCCAAATATTTCACGGTTTTTAATTTTTTGTGGGGTCAAAATGGTTCAAATTAAAATTCCATATACGTCATCGAAAACAGCTCGTTGAAATACATACTAGCCATATTTTTTAGTTTTTTCATTTTTTATACAAAGACAACAATCGCCGATTAAATTTAGATTTGTTAACTTTTTTACCCTCGACATCGGTACATTTGATTACTCTGTACTTTTTTCTATCTAATTTTTTCCCAATTTTTCAACACTGTGTTATAAAGGGATAATCACACTTTAAAATGAATACCGATTGGCTCATCCAGGAGCGTATTTAAGGGGTAAAAACCGAATTTTCTTGATTTTTTTCCGACAAATTCTTTTTTTAACCGACATTATGCCACACAATTTTTTTTATAGTTACTCTTTGCGTTTATTTTATTCATTAATTATCTAAAAATACCTCCTACTAATTTAAATCGCTTATTTTTTCGTTAAAGTTATAAATAAATAGGTTTACTTGCATCGAGACTTTTGAAAAGCTTATGAAAAAAGCGATCAAATGAAATCAAAATATATAGGGTGTGCCACTTTAGTTTTTAGCTTCAAATTCGTTCCTTCTAGAAAAAAGTGACTACGCCACTGGATTCTACGCAAAAAACTATATAATAATCAATTTTTACCTTACCGATAAGTTAAAAGGCAACTGAGATACGGGGTGCTTGAAAATGACACATTTTCAAAATCGCCCTGTATCTCCGAAACAAAGGGGGCTATGAAACTTCTATTTGTAGCATCATACGTTTCACGAAAAAGTATCACAGTGTTGCGAAAATAGCAGCTCTGTATGTACATAGTAGTAATATTCCTTTCAGGCAGTGGCGGCTCGTGGACTTAAGAAGGGGTGAAGCGCAGCCAAGGAAATAGCGGCGGGGGGGGGGTGAAAAAAATAATGCACATAAGGGGGAATACGCAAATTTATAATAATAATAACAAAAACAGTATGTTTTTCTTGAAAAAAAAAAAATATACATACATAAAGGGGAATACACAAATTCATAATAATAATAACAAAAACAGCATGTTTTTCTTGAAAAAAAAAATGTACATACATAAAGGGGAATACACAAATTTATAATAATAATAATAATAACAAAAACAGCATGATTTTCTTGAAAATATATATATATATATATATATATATATATATATACATTCAAAATCTTGCGTACACTTATGGTTGCATTTATCTATGAGATCTACTTTTTAAATATAAGGTCTATCCTTCGATCTTTTAAAGCTGCAAATCTATCAATAATATCGTCATAAAACGCTTCTACGGTACTAGCGCGATACTATTGAATTCTACTTCCGAACGCCCCAATACTCCTACACCCATGCATAAGCTTCTGCAGCGACAACTGCCGGTCGCACCGTTCTAAAATTAGCTACGCGTCTCTACCGCCCGTTGCCATAGCGACCGTCGTAAACAAATCTCCTTACTTGTGGCGTACTACTCATCCTGCCGATTGCGCTTCACCACCCCCGACAGTGATGTTCCGCGACGCTCTTATGAGTAATGTGTTCAGCGCGCTACGGGCTGCGTTTATGTTATTCTCTTATGAAAAATTATTAATTTGATCATTTATAATAAAATTGGATCAAAAATGTGTTTTTATGTAAAACATACTACATTATTAACGTAACAATGTAGCTCATAAATTAAATCAAGTTAAAAATATATTTTCCTTTTATTTATTTTTGGAAATTGTAGGTGAAGCGGTGCTTCACCTGCGTCCCCTGACGAGCCGCCACTGCTTTCAGGTGTCTGACGCCCCGGAGTCACTCGACACCGTTCTGAAAGGAACAAATTGACAAGTTTGACATTAAGCTCAATTCAAGTAATGCATGAGAGGGCAGGGGGGATAGGGCTCGAACGGTTCAGGTGCTTGATGCCCCAGTTGAATGGAACAACTGTGTGCGGCTCAGGAGCTGTACGGGAGCTCCTCCTTGGGGTGAAAGGAAGATACCTATAAAGATAACCAAGATATCCTGCAAAAGGGTCGAAAATTGGACTCCCTGTACGTCGCAATGGCAGCACCGATTTCAATAATTTTTTCTTCATTATATTTAGGACTAGCTTTCTCCCGCGACTTCGTCCGCGTAGTATAGGTGATAATAGTGTAGTTTCATGATATGATTACGAATACATGAAACGTGAGTTAGGTTAGGGTAGTTATATCTAGAGACCGAATTTGAATATTACATGACGAGCTAACTGATAGAAAAGGTACGCAAATGAAATGAAATTAATATTAGATTTTGTCAGGTTGTATTTATGAATTATTGCTCCTAAACATTTTTTTTCCAAAAAAAATAATCCAACTTCACAAAAGGAACAGCACTGAAAAGTATGAAATAATATTGTTACGTACCCATTTATTACTATGGTTAATGGTCAACTTAATTTTGTTCATTTTTATGAAAATTTTTTTTTCTCTTTAGAACACCTATTTTCCCCCCCTCCATTTATCTTATCTTCCCTTCTTTAAATTTATAATGACCATGTTATATTAGATTTTCTGACCACAATAAACCCAAAAATGTTTAATTAGTTAACATTTTTGAAGACGCCCCCCGCCGTTAATTTTTATGACGCCCATTACAGAAACTTGGCTTTTCTGACCTCAATAACCCCGAAAATGTCACATTATTTAACATTGTTGGAGAAATTGCCAATAACCCCCCCCCCCACACCCATTTATTTTCTCAACATCTATTGCACAAAATTATATTTTTTAACCTTAATCACCTCGAAAATGACATTTTTGTAAAAAAAAATTTTGCTATCTGTCAATCTGTTAGACAAAATTAGTTCTTCTGACCTCAATAACCTCGAGAATGGCACATTTAACATTTTTGGAAATATTCCCAGCTGATTTTTAAGTCCTCCCCCCCTTAATTTTTGTTAACTTAGGCAAAATTAAATTTTCTGACCTCAATAACCCCGAAACTCGCATAAGTATTCATTATCATTTCTGAAGAAATTTTCAGCCGATCCCTTTTATCCGATAACTTTTTCAACATCTGTTAGACAAAATTGGATTTTCTGACCTCAATAACCCCGAAAATAACACATTAGTTAACGTTTTTGATGAATTTGCCAGTCGCTCCCCCCCCCCCACGTTAATTTTCTTAGCACTATTACACAAAATTAGATTTTCTGACCTTAATAACCCCGAAAATGGTTGGTTCACATTTTTGACAGAAATTGTCAATCGCTCTCTTTTTATTCTCCCCTCCTCGTTAATTTTTTTACCCTCTGTTAGACAAAATTTGATTTTCGGACCTTAATAACCCCAGTAATGATACATCTAAGATTTTTGGAGAAATTTCCAGCCGCGCCTTTTTATCCCTCTCCTCTGCCGTTATATTTTTTTGACAAGTGTTAGACAAAATTAGATTTTCTGAGCTGACCCCGAAAATGACATATTAATTAACATCTAGGAAAAATTTTCAGCCGCTTTTTACCAGATTCTGCAACGCTAGTCCGGTCTAATTTGACAACCAAAAGTTTTAAACTGACAAGTGTAAGAATAAAGCTTCGGTTTCCTACAAAGCGGTACCATAAAAAAGCGGGCGTATTTTGACGGCCGTTTTTGCCAGAGTAAAGTACGGCCGCTTTGACGGTGAACATTATTGTAAAGTAATGAAACGGTGTAATAGAATACGGCCGCTATGACAGTGCACTTCATTGTGAAAATTATGGAATATTGTGTGCATATTTTCGCATCCAACCTATATCTGTTGCTCCCGATACAGCGGATAAGTTAATAGCATGTGCCTGTATTTTGCATAATATTTTAGGTGAAGCAAAAGTGCTCGCTCCGAATCAAGCTACTTTGGATGATCTTATGCCTCTACCAACGCAAAACTTAATTGATCTTGCCGAAAATAATGCACGTGCCCGACACACACCGCTTGAAATTCGTGATAAATTTAAGCTTTATTTCAACGGACCCGGCGCTATTGAATGGCAAAATCGTTACTGTAGAGAACATTACAAGAGATTGTATATCTGTCGTTACAAAATAAAACGTAAAAAGTAAATAAATAATACCCACCTGTTTTACGTAGTATTGTAGGTAGGGATGTAACGGGTACTCGGTCTACCCGGCCAAAACCGGGTACCCGGCCGCGTAGGCCGGATACCCGGTTTTGCCGTGTATTAGGTTATCCGGCCGGGTACCCGTTTTTTTATTTTGTTTTCTGTTTTTGGTAAAATAAAGCATAAAAGAACTGAAACGGTGTATTTTTGTGATGATAAAAATACATAAAAACACATTTTAAAAGGTTATAACAACAAACTTTGTTAAAAATTTAATAACTTAAATCAATTAATGGCAAATTGTGATGAAGATAAACTAACATTTCACCATTCTCAGAGGATAGTCGGTTTCGGGTTTCTTCATAAATATTATCCGCTTCTGAAAACAACCATTCACTAAATATTGTTGAGGCAGGTGCTGAGAGAAACTTTTTACCAAGCTTTGCTAGATTAGGAAATCTCTCTGAATTTATTTTCCACCACGAAAATGGGATTGATTGTCTATCAATTAACGGCAACGCCAAATATGAATTTATTTCTAGGGATGTAACGGGTACCCGGTTTTGCCGGGTCTTAATTGCTCTTAATTGACCGGGTACCCGGTTTGGTCGGATCCTAAAAAGGTCTACCCGTTACATCGCTAATTGTAGGTACCAATTTCATGCCATAAGCTTTGCTTCAGCTGCATCTTCCTGTACTCCGCAGACTTGACATTATATAGACCTTCATGAGTTCTAACAAAGTCAATTAGAATTTCGTCTTGTTCACTGGACGAATTAATTTCTTCAGCCATTTTCAAATTCCATTCGCACAATACAATCTCTGCACAGGAGCACCGCTTAAAAACGTGCTGGCAATATCCCACCGTACCGAGCGGCCGCTTTCGAAAATACGGTGCAGTATTTGCGTGAAGCGGTAGCGCCGAACGCTCTGAAGGAAAGCAATCAGCTTTGCAAGCATGTACACGGTTTTTTGTGACGTCACTTGCCGTCAAAGTACGCTCGCTTTTTTACGGTACCGCTTTGTAGGAAACCGAAGCTTAAGACAACTAAGTTTTATACTTTGAACTTATTTCTGAGCTTTTTCGCAAATTTATCAAGAAAATGTCAATTTAAGTTCGTACTTTCAACAATAATATAACTAAAATCATTACAGCAACTCATTCCAAGATGAAAATCATTTGGAAACCTAGTAAATCGCTGAAATATCACAATAATTCATTAGTTTTTAATGACTACTTATTAACAATGACAGGACAAAAACCTGTCAAAACATAACTGATCAACTATAAGATCTTAATTTAAACCAGTACTAAATCTTAAACTTTCTTAGTGAATCTGAACGTTATTTTTTAGAGTACTTCTATGACTTTTGGAGTTAATAGGACAATCTAATATTTTTTCTCGATACAAAGTTTGAACCCCTATTTCACCCCCTTAGAGGTTGAATTTTGAAAACCCTTTTCTTAGTGCACGCCTACCTTATATAAGGGACCTCCAACAAAATTTCAAGTTTCTAGAACCAGCGGTGTGGGCTGTGCGTTGTCTGTCAGTCAGTCAGTTTCGTCTTTTATGTATAGAGATGGTGGTCTACTGGTTTTGTTGGTATTTACTTTAAAAATCTAATAGGGAGGGTGAGAGGAGGATACCACCAGAGTGGATGAGCATCTTTCCGAAAATGTTGACTAATATGTCATTTTTGGCGTTATTGAGGTCAAAAATCGAATTTCGTGTCACATGTTAAAACATATTCACTGGGGCTAGAAGGCAGTGGGTGGGAATTAAAAAAAAACTAATGACTGATATGCCATTTTTGGATTTATTGAGGTCAAAGAATCGAATTGAGTCTAACAGATGTTTAAAAATATTGAAGCAGTGAGGGCGAGAGGGGATAGAATAATTTTTTAAAGAATGCTCTAGTATATTTTTTTCGGGATAGTTTGGGCCAAACGTGAGTAGGTATAAAAAAACATAAGGCAGGTGGGACGATTTTGATGAAATATATCGAGAAACGATTTCCTTATTCTCAAAATCTGTGTAACTCAATATTATATAGACATTACAAATTTAAAGAGGGGGAGATAAAATAGAGGAGGAGGAACGATAGTACTCTTCACTCCAACATTCATTTTTCCAAACAAGTCTTGAATCAAGAGCTGGATAATTGACGCAGACTTGTGCACGTCTAGGTGGGCTGTCCTAAATAAAAAAAAAAGGTAGGACAGTTGTACTAAAATGAAAGATTTTTTTTAATGAATCATCACAAAAAGAAAAGCGCTAAAAACCATTTGTTATCTTAACAAAGGAAGTCAAATATAATGTTATTGTTATTAGGTTTGTTCGTTTGTATTGCACGAAACTACAAACAACAAACCTAATTTTTTTTTGTTTGTAAAAGACATCCATTAAAAAAATCAGTTAGTACAGTTTTGTGGAACACAAACGAACAATCGTATTATTTATTTATTTTAAATTGGATTTCATCATTTTTAGTGTTCCGTGAAACGGAATACTTATGGATTCACTTCGGTGTCTGCCCGTGTGTCTGTCACAGGCGATTTTCTCTGAAACTATTCTACGTAAAAATTTAAAATTTAGCACAAAGGTATAGTGTGGTGGCCGAATTATAGACGTGAAGTATAAAAAGTTTAATTTTGATTCTAGGGGTGCATTTGAGGGGGTAAATTGGGGAAATGGAAAAAAATTTAAGGGCATCGTGTATTCGTGTAGGGTATTAAATGAAAGCTTATTCAGCACCAATTCAACAATATACAGAGTTTTACAAAAAAATGTTAAAGAATTTTAAGGGCAGATTCTACATCTAAAAATATGAAAATAAGTTTATATAAACGTGAATCCTCAAACGCTTCTTTTTCTAGATACAGGGTGTTTAATATTTTCACACCTCAAGACCTCAAGTATTCCGGAGAAATATGCGAAGACGATTTAGTTAGAGCATTGTATTGTAGTAGGGAGAAGCCATTTCCAGCATCTACTATAAACTTAAATCAAAATGCACCGTTTTCTGAACTAGATATATTTAAAAAAAAATAATTTTCATTAGTATTTGCTTATGTTGTAAGAAATAAATTAATTTTTATCTCGAAAACGGTCAATTGACCAAAAAGTTGTTGACTGGTCAACGGCACAACTCTAAATATATGTGATGTATTTTTTTATTCGTTTGGTTGCTGTTCCCCACCCTAATCACCAAAAAGATCGCTCAGAAAAATCTGAAAAAAATCATGAGAATTAGATGTAGATTGCAGGAAAATTATCAAAAATTTGAATTTTGATTCTGGGGGTTAATTCCGGGGGGTAAATTGGGTAATGGATTTTTTTTTCAAGGGCATCGTGTATGGTGTCAAATGAAAGTTTATTAAAGCACGAATTCAACGATATATATGTATTTTTATTGCATTTTTTAAAACATTTTTCGGGAAAAACGTTTAAAATTGCCGTCTCCCACCCTAATCACCAAAAGGATCGCTTAGAAAAATCTGAAAAAATCATGAACATGAGGTGTAGATTGCGGGAAAATGATCAAAATTGAAAAATTCTAGCGCCATCAAGTGTTATAAACATATTAGTTGTTTATTTACTTATATAACTGCTGAACCATTGGTTTTAGAGAAAAAGTGTTTCGACAAAAAATATTTCTCACGATTTAATAAGGAACAACTTTTATTTTTACGTTTTTCAAAAATTTTAATTTGGACCACTCAGCTCCGCGCATACGTGATGTAATACGGCGTTAGTGTCGTCGACGCCGGGTAGCGCGGCAGATGGACGGAGATTGGGCGGGCGAGGTTTTCTGAGGTTAAGTGGGAGATTGATGGCATGGAACACTAATTGTGCAAGTATAGCTTGCACGATGTTTTAATATTTTAACAAAATTGACACCTATGTATAATAAATACTAAAACCGTTTTGGCTACATGTACGGCAAATACCGGTACAATAAATGTAATAACGTCGCACTGAATGAAGTCGAAGCTCATGGTTTCTGATGTAACAAGTCTCGAAATTTGTTCAGTTTTGTTAAAGTTCGTTTTGTGAAATTACCATTCTGCTTTTGTTAGGTTCTGTTGAAATTTCGTTATGATAATGTTCTTTCTGGTTAAAATTCGATCTGTCTTTCTTACTTCTGCTATTGTTCAATTATTTATATTCAGGTTAATGCTGTTATTGTTAATTCGTATTGTTTTTTCTAATAAATGCAAATTATGAAAAAGGTACATCCTGGTAGTTCTGCCAATGTTATGCTGCATTTTGTTCTTTTTGGTGTTTGTTCATTCTGTAATAGTATGCACTACCCTCGTTTCGAGACATACCGAGGTCAGCTTAGTTAGCAAACAGCCATGGAATTGTAAGGCTGATGTCTCACTGGAACCGACTACGTGCGACTGCGACTATGGACAACTAGACGTCGACTTGGTCGTACGACTTGAGCTCTCACATTGGAGCAGACTACTTGTTTAGTTGGTGTCCTTTGTCCTTCACAGGCGACTGTTGTATGGTGGTTGCCGTGAAATTTGATTCAGTTTTTTCGTATTTGAATATTTTGAAAAGATGAATGAGTTGTTTTCTACTTGGTTGAAAGTAGTGGTTTGCTGATGAGGCGAAGAAGACGATGCTCAAGAAGAACGAAATGGGTTAACGAGATATTCCTGAAGAGAGGAGAGCACGGCGAGTTTCACCATTTAATGGGCGATTTGAAGCAAGATTCTGAGAAATTCTTTGACTACTTTCGAATGAGGTTGAACTCGTTCGACAAAAAATCAAAAAACTGTTACTTCTTCAATATAAATTGCACAATGTCGCACGAAAATCCAAACCCGTCGGAATCGAGTCGCAGGTCTGAACTAATGCATGTAGTCGCACGATGAAGTCTCTTCCAGTGTGAGAGCGCTGATTACATTCCCAGGGTCGAGATGATTCGTGCGTAGTCGTGCGACTATGTACGACCAAAAGTTGCACTTAGTCGGTTCCAGTGTGAGACCACCCTTAGCCTTTAAACTGAGGCAATCGGCCGCTCGGCTAGCATGGCCTCATGAGCAACTGTTGTGAGAGCAAAATGAGTGGGGTAACATTTTATTTGATGAAACTCGATTTAAATTACACGGGTACTTACGTGTTTGGTGAGTACCTGTCACCAAAGAACGGATTAAACATGTACAGAAAGTTCATAGCTACAGAGAAGGTACAATCATTATCTGGGCTGAAATTTTTCTTGGTTGTAATACCCAACTCATTTTGCTAGATCGCTTTTTAACGGCCAACAGTTACATCAGAAAGGGTAACTAGAATCTTTCGGAAAGAACAAAATATCCCAATTTCAGACTGGCCCACTCAATCCTAAGATCTATGTAAATCTTATTAAGCACGTTGGCGACATGCTTCAGAGACGTGTTCTTTGGAATCAAAACCATTTCCAGGACCAAAATCGGTTGTTTCAAGCACTTCAACAGTTCTGGAACGGAAGTGCTAAAGAAACTTTAGACAACCTAATTCTTAGTATGGAAGAGCAGGGCCACTGTACGAGGAGGTCACACGCCGTATTAATTTTTGTATAAAATTTTATGTTTATAACTTTTTCGTCTTATTTATAATAAATGTAAATTTCTGTTTTTATTGCAATGGGGCTTTATTTTTGGGAAATGTTACTTTAAGTTTTGCTTAAATAAACACCAATTTATTTTATTCTCTCATTTTCTGCCACAAAATACAAAAACATCTTTAGTGCCCCTAGGTTTTGAGCATGTTTGTAGTTTGTTACATATTTACAACCGCGTTGATTGGACACTAGTAACCATGTTGTATTATTTTTTTTACATATCAATGTCCCTTGTCATATTTTTGTTTGTAGTTTTATTATTTTGAGTTTATTGAAGTCTCTATTCTGAGAAAGTTATCTTTCCTTCACTGGTTATTAAAAAGTAACTAGTTCATGACCCGTTAAAAAATCAACGTTAATTATTTTTAACCGTTACACTTGGGTTTACAATGCAAGTATGCATGACACACATCTGGACGAATCGAACGTTAAATAGGGTTCACGGACCGAAGCCGGGGCTTTCGCCACCTGGTCAGGATTCTCCATGGAAATTAATTTGAAAGTAGTTTATCTCCCGGGTGGAGAAGGAGATCGTCAAGGTTTACGTAGTGCACCTCTTTGGAGTAATGGTTACCCGCCAGGAATATTTCAGCTTTATTATTAGCATTCAGTTTTTACTAGCAATTTAAAAAAAACAATTAATTTTTAAATCATAAGGCATGCGCTTCAACGACATGGCCGGTCCAATATGCGCACAGTAGACGTGGCCACCGAATCGCACATCTAATTCACAGTTTAAATCTATTGTTCCGGAAGGCTGAAATTCAGAACACACTTTCGCTTTTCTAACCTTTATTTACTGACAATGTCACAACAACTTGTTTACTGACGAGTCAACGCGTTATGACGAAATACAAAATCAACAACGTTTCTTATCTACTTTTATATTAATACACTTTTTTGTTCTACTCTTTGTTGTAGTGTGTCGTCTGGTGGAAGTAATCAAGAAAAACAAACTTACAAATGCCATGTGTGGGATAACCAGACAAATCAAATCCAACATTTAAAGAGGCGCCAGTTGAAGGACACGGACCCTGAAGAAAATGATTTCCTTACGTGCAGTGAATGTGAATATCGAACAATTAGAAAAAGGAATTTAAAGAACCACATCTTACTGCACCATAACCCACAAAAAATCGGTTTGTTTGAGTGTGACAAATGTGAATATCGAACAATTAGGAAAGATCACTTAAAGCGCCACATCTTAAAACATGGAATATCAAAAGAACTCGGTTTGTTTGGATGTGACAAATGTGACTATCGAACACATTATAAGTCCAGTTTAGAGAGACACAACTTGAAATATAAAACAACCGAAGAAGTTAAAATATTCAGATGCGACAAATGCGATTATCATACACGTCATCAGAGTAGTTTAAAAAAACACTGCTTGATACATAAAAATCCCGAAGAAGTCGAATCATTTAAATGCGACAGATGTGAATATCGAGCAATTAGGAAAGGCAGTTTAAGAATTCACATATTACAGCACCACAACCCACAGAAAGTCGGTTTGTTTGAATGTGACAAATGTGAATTTCGAACACGTTATAAGTTTAGTTTAAAGACACACTACATAAAACATAAAACCCCTGACGAAGTTCTATTACTTAGATGCGACAGATGTAAATATAAAACTATTAGGAAATCTCTCTTAATGCGCCACATCTTAATACATGAAGAACCACAAGAAGTCGATTTGTTCGGATGTGACAAATGTGAATATCGAACACTGTATAAGTCTTACTTAAAGACTCACTTCTTGAAACATAAAAACCCCGAAGAAATCGAATTTTTTAGATGCGACAGATGTGAATATCGAACAATTAGGAAAGATCACTTAAAGCTCCACATTTTAAAACATGAAAACTCAAAAAAAGTCGTTTTGTTTGGATGTGATAAATGTGAATTTCGAACAGTTACAAAAAGGAATTTAAAAGACCACATTTTAAAACATAAAAACCCGAAAGAAATCACTTTGTTTCGATGTGAAAAATGTAAATTTCAAACACGTTATAAGAATTATTTAAAGAAACACTATTTGAAACATAAAATTCCTGAAGAAGTTGAATTATTTAGATGCGACAAATGCGATTATCAAACACATTCTAAGGCTAGTTTAAAGAGACACTGCTTGAAACATAAATCCCCCAAAGAAGTTAAATTATATAGATGCGACAAATGCGATTATGAAACACGTTATAGAGCTTCTTTCGAAAGCCACTACTTCAAACATAAAACCCTTAAGTTGTCGAATCATTTGGATTAGGCACGTGTGAATATCGAACATTTAGGAAAGCACATTTAAAGCGGCACATCTTACAATACCACAACCCACAAGAAGTCTGTTTGGATGTGAGAAATGTGAATATCGAACATATTATAAGTCTTATTTAAAGAAACTGCTAGAAACAAAAAACCTTCGAAAAAGGTAAATGATTAAGATGCGACAAAGGCGATTTTCACACGCCTTATCAGGGTTGTTTCAAAAATCACTGCTTGAAACTTGAAACATAAAAACCCGAAGAAGTCGAGTTATTTAGTTTGCGATAGATGTGAATATCAAAGATAGTACTTTTAAAGCTCTACATCTTAAAACACAAAACCCAAAAGAAGTCGGTTTGTTTGGATGTGACAAATGTAAATATCGAACACATTATAAGTACTTATTAATAACATTATCGGCCAGATTCTCCACCGCTAGTCCGGTCTAATTTGACAACCAAAAGTTTTAAACTGACAGACAACTAAGTTTTATACAGAATTTTTTTCTGACGTTTTTCGCAAATTTATAAAGAAAAGGGCAGTTTTAGTACGTACTTTCGACAAGAATAGAACAATTCATTCTAGGAACCCGTTCCAAAATGAAACTCATTTGGAAACCAAGCAAATCGCTGAAATATCTGAATAAGTCATAAGTTTTTAATGACGACTTATTAACAATGACAGGACAAAAACCAGTACTAAATTTCAAAGCGACTTGTAGGGTTCGACCGATATACATTTTTTTACCGATATCGATATATCGGTACCGGCCGATATGAAATGCCGATACCCATATATATCGGCAATACTTAACGCATTTTTTTAACTGTACTTTTTTACTAACAAATCGAACTCGTATCGGCGCTGATAACATACTTTATAGGTATAAACGAAATATTCAAAGGCAATCTAAGCATTTCCCTCGAAAACTCCCAAATCTTTTCAATATCCTTGTGAATCGCCAGGAAATAACCGGTGTTCATGAGTTTGACTATTTACACGGTGATAATATAAAATGTAAGAACCATGCACGAAACATTGTGTCAGCCAAGTAGAAATCGACCTGGACCACCAGGAACTGAAATACTTGTATTTCTTCACCACAACGTCAGAATACTTAATTTTAATTACTAGTTTTAACGTCAAAATATTTGTTTCTTAAACTTAAGCATTAACAGAAACTTTCTTATTGTAAGAGTTCCTTTTTAATTGTTTGTTTTACGTCATTGATGTAGATATACTCGTAGTTGTATGTTATGTTTTGAATATAAGGCGAATCGCCTTGGATGCGCGGCGCGCGAGCCTGAAAACATGCAACTTTAAACTCATGATCTCGCAGTGATAACGCCATTAAAAAATAAATGTTTTCGATCTATTTTTTCCTCGGCTTTCCCATGGTGTAATTTGTTTTAAAAAATTCCGCCTCGTTAACCTCAAAAAAACAATAAACGTGCTGTATCGAACACGCCATTTTTTATCATTGTTTAATTCGCTATATCTATGGAGAGAGGCGCTTTGTTCGTTAGTGAATCGACTTTTTCATAGAAAGTAGGATGTTTTTCTCGTTTATTTGTCGAAAACAATTATGATTTTTTTTTTCTTAACACTATTGACAATGAGTAACGGTAGATCATATAAAAGTAGAGTTTGCTTTGTGGCGGTGTGTAAAACAGAGTATTATTCCGATAAGAAGCTCAAGAAAGAACGGGGTGAAAACAACCAAAGCCTCTTCGTAGCTCCAAAGGTAGGTTAATTTGCTTATAAGCTATAATTAAGGGCTAATAAACTCATGAAAATAGTATATTAAGTATGCTGTCGATTTTATGGATATTTCTTTCACTACATCACGGTCGTGAATTTTGCATAAAGCAAAAATATATTAAATTAAAAATTGTTTAATTTGTTTATTTTTTGTAAATATTGCATTAAAACACTAATATTCAGGTGAATATTACTAACTTCTGAAGAAAATCTAGGCCAAGTCACTATTTATATAAATAAATATTTTTTTGTTTTTGTTTTTTTGTGATTCTATATCGGAATAATAAAAAAATATATGAGTAAAGCTGTACAGTTGCTTCCTTATCGAAAAAAAGCTTTTTGTTGCTAGAATGTTTAATAACCTGTATTTTAAAAACCTAGTGTACATACAGGCCGAGTGTTCCAATAAGTATACAAAGTATATTTAACTTCATATAAAAATGGATATTCGTTCCTCAAATAAAAGAGAAGAAACTAATTTAAATAAAAATAGTTATCGGGCCCATAAGAATCCATGTATTTGAAACATCACTCGAAACACATGCGCCGCTTGCAGCGAAATCATAAACCTGAATTACCGATGCTGATTAATTGTAGACCGCGGCCAACGTATTGCGATCGGTCTTCTCCTTTCAAGTCCTAATAATATATAATAAGTATAATTTATATATTATTCCACTCAATGGATTTTAATATTCTGGTGATATACGTCGGATATTAATTAACTGTACATACTTTATATAAATACATACACATATCGCATGTACATCCATATATATACATATATATATATATATATATATATATATATATATATATATATATATATATATATATATATATATATATATGTTCATAAATGAGAATGTCTCAGGTAGTGTGGAGAGGTCGCGAGACTCCCACATCCAAGCTACCATGGGAGATCCGATAAAGGTGCGCGCCCACTTAGGCGAAGCGTCGCGAAGAGAATTTTATCCATCCAAGAACCTTACATACAATCAAATGGAAGCCCGCACACTGAGGCGGCGAGAAGCGAAGAGAAGCGTCGATTGACGCTCGGAAAGTCTGAAGAGCAACTAGACGACGTTTTTCTCGCGCTTCCCGTATTGCAAATAGGATGGGATATCTTTTGCCGTAGATTCTCTGCGCTTCGTTTCTCTTCGCCCCAGTAGTGCTCGCCCACTTAGGCGAAGCGTCGCGAAGGGAAGCGCGGCGAAGAGAAGCGTCGTTTACTTGCTCTCCAGACTTTCCGAGCGTCAATCGACGCTTCTCGCCGCCTCAGTGTGCGGGCTTCCATTTGATTGTATGTAAGGTTCTTGGATGGATAAAATTCTCTTCTCTTCGCGACGCTTCGCCTAAGTGGGCGCGCACCTTAAGGATCCCTATGACATTCCTCAGAGAGCAATCTCAAGAACTTCTACCTTTCAAAACTTTCAGTTTGTCTTTTATAGGCAAGAACTGTGGAATTATATGGGAGCAGAAATGCTCATGCTACTGTAAGGCCTCTGATGAGTCGATGTGGTGTCTTTTAACAACTTAGACACCGAGGAAGACGAAACAGTAGTTCTCCAGATAATTCCAAACATACTTAACTATATATATATATATATATATATATATATATATATATATATATATATATATATATATATATATATATATATATATATATATATATATATATATGTATATATATGTATATATATATATATATATATATATATATATATATATATATATATATATATATATATATATATATATATATATATATATATGGTATATGGGATAGACCTTACATAGTTGGCAAATGATTTTTGTTTATAATATTTTTTAGAACATGTACGAATTGTTAATAAATTATGTTACAATATTTAGTTTTATAAAATTCGCTATTGAAACCCTTTTTGTACGGCTTTAGCCCCCCCCCCCCCCCCTAAATCCGCGCCTGAGGAACACATTATCCAATTGACACCTAAAACAAACAATATTTGTCTTAGAAAACTAAAACCTACTAAACTAGTGTTAAATGGAAAATTCCTAATTGCTCGATGATTACAGGGGAGATTCAGGGGGTTAAGGTTACCAGAAAGAAGCAGTATACCAAATTTTATACATCTAGGTGGAATAGTTTCCAAAATACGAGTGTCCAAAAATCACAATTTCTGGCATCACTCGCTGACTGACTGATAGATCATCATAAATCTAGGGCACTTCCAATCGAGCTAGAGCTTTGAAATTTGGAACATAAATGTTTAAGGTGATAATTACGAGAAAAATCAAAAATCAATAAAAATCCAACATGGCGGAAAATCCAACATGACGGATTCTGATTTCTGACACGAAATAGGTAGCCACTTCTGCTTTAAAAATTTAGGTGTGTGCGTAGTGTAGTAGTGGTTATCACATCCGCCTAACACGCGGAAAGTCCCCGGTTCGATCCCTGGCGAAAACAGATTTTTTTTTAAATTTCGCATTTACTTTCAAATACCTCTATTTTATGATAATCGCAACAAACAGAGATACTAGGAATTTATGCAACATTATCGACAAAACGCCATTATTAAATTTTTTTTCTTGGAGTATACACAAATACTAATAATAAATAAATATCATTTGGTATCTGAACAAAAAGTTATGAAATCCCACCAAAAACATACATGTAAGAAAACAGGCCAAGTTCTCGCCAGGACTGTGTGTTTTGTTATCTGAAAAATATAACTGAAATGTAAAAATTATGTCAAGTTTCTTGCCTACGCGCTATTAGCAATGTTTTTATAAGGACAGAAAAATAATGTGTGAATTGATAAATTTTCAGACCAAACGTGGCAAGTTTTCATTAAAGAACTGAGCAATATTGAGACCCATGAAAACTTGACAAGTTTGATCTGTAAATTTCTCAATTCACACATTATTTTTCTGTGCTTATCAAAACACTGCTTATATCGTGTAGACAAGGAATTTTGCATAATTTTTACATTTCAGTTATTTTTTTCAGATAACAAAACACATAGTCCTAACGAGAACTTGACCTGTTTTTTTACATGTATATTTTTGGTGGGATTGAACATTTATTGGACTTTGACTATGTTTCATTCGATGCTGGCGTTTTTTGTGAATTTTCTTGAACAATAATTTTTGAGTTTTTGGGTTCTTTGATTTTCGGAAAAATGGCAAATCGCAAGACTGGGAACTTTTTAAATAAAGCACACCCTGGAAAATTTGAGTTATATTTGTAGTCAAATCTCAATAACTCTCTTTAGGGTCGCAAATATTGCCGTGAACCATCTATTGCATAAAACAACTATTAAACTTTTTACTGTTTTATTTTGTCGCGTAGCACTCGGCCTGAACCCACGACACCGCCTAGTCGCGAGCTGCTAAGGCTCGCCGAGCTATGTTTATCGATTAATTCGTCGTAAACAAAAAGAATCCCCTCTGTAAAAGAGGTTTTTCGACGTAAAAAATTCTGATCTTTCGATCTAGCGTATTAAAAAAATATAAAAATGGCATTTTTCGAGATACAACACGTTCAGTGCCTTTTTGAGGTTAAGTAGATGAAATTTTGAAAAACAAATGACACCATCGGAAAGCTGAAGAAAAAATATATCGAAAACTATGTTTCAGTTATTTTTTTAATGGCGTTTTTATTGCGAAATCACTAGTGTTGGGAATAACCGACTTATTTTAATAACCGACTACCCAGTATTCAAGTGATTTTAAAAACCGGATGATAACCGGTTTTTTCACTCGAATACTAATATTAATATTGGCGGTTCATCGTTCATCTACAGCTGTATTGGGAATTACCGACTACTGAGAATTCAAATGATTTTATTTTAAAACCTAATTTATCACTCGTCGGTTTTTCACACGAATTCGAATGCGACTGTTTACATACATCGGTGTTGAAGCAAAGGGTTAAAAGTTATTAGAATTCAATATTTTTATTTATCTTTATCGTCATCTAGTATCCGTTGTGCTTTGTGGCGAGCTGAACAATGGTTCTTTTATATTGATGAATGTATATGTAGTTTAGTTTGTTTTTGTTTATAATTGTGATCTTCGTGATACATTTCATATACATTAAAAATGCCGCTGGGTTATAAAAAGTCCGTTGTATGGAACTATTTTAAGAGAACTGATGACAAATCAGCTTTCTGTCAAATATGCAAAAAAAGTATTAGATGCGGAGGTGGAACTACGAATTTAAAACAACATTTGCTTCGCATTCACCCTGTACAATTTTCCTCAAGAGAATCTATTGCAAAAGAAAGTACAGGTGAAAATGATGGTGATGTATTGCCGTCTCAGCATCAACCCTCTATTCCAGAAATGACTTCATCTTCAGCAACTGTTACGTCTACGTCTACTTTAACGACGTCCACTGCTTCGTCAAGAATTTTTGAAGAAAATAAAGAGCAACGACCTACAAAGCAACTAAAACTTTATGGTACAAGGAAAAAATATGAACTTTCCGAAGTAGAGATTTCTAAAATCGATGAGAAAGTTGTAAAAATGATCGCAAAAGACTTTCAACCGATTTCTATTGTAGAAAATGAGGGTTTTTTAGAATACACTAGGATTTTGCAGCCGTTGTACCAACCGCCAAATAGAAAAAAATTGGCCAACGAAATATTACCAAAATTTTATACGGACGCAGCTTCAGTGCTGAAAACAACATTGGATAGTATAAAATATGTGTCTATAACAACAGATATTTGGAATTCGGACTCCAACAAGGCATATATAACTATAACAGTTCATTTTATATATGAAGATAAATTGTGCGCACGAATTTTGGCCACCAGAGAAATACCCGGATCCCACACAGGCGAAAACATTGCCACACTTTCAAAATCAATTTTAAATGAATGGAATTTGTTTGATAAAATAGTAACGGTAGTTTCCGATAACGGAGCAAATGTAAAATGTGCCATAAATGACCATTTACTAAAACACCATCATCCCTGTGTGGCCCATACACTAAATCTCACCGTAAACGAAGCTATTAATAATAATGCTCAACTCAGTATCATTCTTAAAAAGTGCAGAGGCGTTGTGGGATACTTCAAACATAGTTCTCTCGCGAATGATAAACTAAGAGCCGTCCAGCAACAAATGGGCTTACCCGAATTGAAAGTAAAACAAGATGTTGCGACGAGATGGAATTCCTGCTTCATTATGTTGGAAAGACTGCTTAAAATAAGAGATCCTTTGTGTGTTGCTGTAACGAATCTTCCTAAAGCACCCAATTTTCTAGATCCTCATGAATGGGAAATTATTACAGATTGTATAGAGATATTAAGACCTGCTAATGCACAGTAATCCTGTCAGGGGAAAAATATCCTACTATATCGTTAATAATACCTTTAATTCGAGGGTTTCAATTTTCCCTGAATATTTTGACCCCAAATACCGATGTAGGAGAAACTTTAAAGGTAAATTTGAATAACATAATGGTAAGAAGATTAGGTTCCTTGGAAACCAATAAAATTGTCGCGAAAGCTACATTCCTCGATCCGAGGTTTAAAAAAGTAGGATTTGGTTTACCAGAGAATGCAAGCAATGCTGAGAAATGGGTGACTGAAGAAGCAAGACAAATTTTTGCAAGGAAAATGGAGCCGGCATCTTCGGAAACTGTTAAACCAGGAAGCAGCAAAGAGCTCAACCCCACCAAAGATATATGGTCTCATTTTGACAATAAGGCAGCTGAGATGAAAACTTATACAACGCCGCCTACTATGGTGATACTATCAATTAGGCAGTATTTGGAAATGCCTCTCTTAGATAGGAAGAAAGACCCATTGGAATTCTGGTCCAAGCAAAAACATATAATGCCTGAATTGTATGAATTGGGAACAAAATATTTGTGTATTCCTGGAACATCGGTGCCCTCTGAGCGAGTATTTTCCAAGACTGGGCAAATCACAAACTTACGTCGAAACAGACTCCTCCCAAAGAAATTAGATGAAATTATATTTTTGCACACGTGCCTATAAGTTTCAGTATAAAAAAATACCAAAAAAAAACATATTTTGATGTTATGCTATTCATAGTTTTAGAAAGTGTTTTTATTTTTTATATATTTTTATTTGTTGAAATTAACTTATTTATTTATACTTTATAGGCCATAAGACTTTTAAGTTTTACATTGTTGAAACTTTGTTGTTTTGCGCATTTTTTAGAAATAAATAATGTTTATTTGTTTTTTATGTTAATTATATAATGGACATAATACTTTACAAAATAAATCTGCCGCTTTAAAAAGACAAACAAACAACAACGACGCCGAACGCGACGATCTAAATAATAAGTCCTACACAGGCAACCCATAATGCAGTATTTGAATAATATCTAACACAAGGGCGTAGCCAGGATTTTGAGCAGGGGGGGGGCAGAATTAGGTGACCGGGAGGGCAGATTTTCTGGATCACAAGGACGCAACCCGCAGTTGTCGTGATTAGCGCTGCAGACGATTTTTTTTTTAAATTTGGGATGCTCGGACACCCAGAAGCACACCCTGAGGTAACCACTGACTGTAATACTGATGCGTATAAAGTATAACATATAAATGAAGATGATTTGAGCATTGAAAATGAAACATAGGCGTGTTTAGGATTTTTTCGTGTGGGTGCCGAGGCCGTACGCGAGCGCCCTCCTCTATAAATTTAGCCATTTGATATACGTATTATGATTACAAATTAGAAACTCGAATCAGTTAAAAAAGAAAATAATGAATACCTGCTAAAACAGAACATCGCTTAACAAAAAGAATGTATAAAATTTATCTACAATTTATTTTTGCGAAACATTTTATGAAAACAAATTATTTTGCAAAAAAACAAAAAATTGTTTTCATAATAAGCCGGTAAAAGTTTGCGGTTTTATTTAAAATAAATTCAAATAAATTTGAAATTATGCTAAAATTGTCGATTATGGTGCAGGTATAGTATAGGATATTGTTAGGCCAATTTTGTAAGAAAAATTATATTACAATTTGATAATTATTTTACATCTGTGATCTGCGTGAAAACAAACAGAGTGGACAGGAACAGCGCACGGCAGCCACGTGATGCACGCTGCAAGTAACAGAAAAAGCTTTCTTACCACTTCACACGTTTGCGCCACATGCAGCAGTGCTGCCATTTCGGGGTACAATTGTACTGAATTCAGTACAAAGTGGCCAAATTCAGTACGTCAGTACTGATCTTGGAAAAACCACTAATTTTAGTACGAACTTTCAAAACGAAACTAAAACCAAATAAGCACAAAAAATTTTGAAAAATTATTGTGACTGAAAATATATTATGAATTATGTTTAGTGGCGTTTTCAATTGATGAAATTAGTGTGATACGAGTACTACTCTTTCTTGTACTTTGTGTCATTAAAGAAAATATAAATTGCCTGAATATAACTACGATGCAGTACTGTAAATAAATATTAAAAAACAATACTTGTTTTTCATTGGAGGCTGCCGATGAATTGATCGATTGAAAAAAAAAAATCTGAGGAAATAAACTGATGGTAATACATAAAACTACTGATTTTTTAAAATTTGTAATTAAGTAGTATACAAGTACCGATTGTACCTGTCTATTGGTATAAATTAAAACTTTTTATATAATGTTCTGTTGGAATCATTTAATACTATTTTGTATTTTTGAAAAAAAAAACAGGGTTTTATTTAACCACCCTCAATGATTTTAAACTGCAGAGAAAGCTATTTTAAATGTTTTAAATTCTTAAACGTTTCGATTTTTGAATTTTCTGCCCTACATTCAGTACGCTTTGAAAATCCGCTCCGACAGCACTGACCGGCAGGCGCCGCAGCTGACTGCTGAGTTAGGAATAAGACGTACGGGAAATTTGAATGGCACATTGGTAAATCTTGGCTTTTTGCTCGTGCCAGGGGGGGGCACGTGCCCCCCCCTGCCCTCCCCTGGCTACGCCCTTGAAATCTAACATAAATGCGGCTCACATACAATACGAGTTATGAATTTATGAATAACAGTGAACGCCAATAACAACCGAAAACCGAAACCACTCGGTGTAGTCGCCACGTCCAGCCGCAGTGAGTGATTGGCATGCGGGCAACAACTAATTGGAGACGTGTTGGAAAATAAAAACCGATTTCCGTCACTCGAATTATAACCGATGATAACCGGATGATTCAGGTTATTGAAAAAACCGGATGATAGGTTATTTTTCACTCGAGTGATCCCAACACTAGAAATCACGAGTTTACCATGACATGTTTTCGGGCTCGCGCGCCGCCCTAGGACATTTGAGGCGATTCGCCACATACATATGTAGGTATGTGTATTTCTTTATAGGTTTTTTTATTTTGAAGGCATGTATACTTTATACACCTAGTACGTAATAAAAAAGTTAAAGAGTATAATATATGGATGTTTGAATTGAGAAAACATTATATCGGCGTCATTTTGCCGTTACGGTATGTCAAAGGCATATTGGCAAAGGTGCCGATATTGCCGATAACCTATATATATATATATATATATAAACCACCTTTAAGAAGCCAAAAATACCATTTTCTGCGGATGCTAGGAAGCCCACAGTGGTTTTAGGAAGCCCGGGTTTCTTAAAAAATTAGCATGTATTAAGCACAGCCATGCCATATATATACTACCACGTGAATTTCGGAAGATTTTGTCGGGCTTCATAAAATCTGTACATACAATATCGCAAAACATGTACCTTTAGTTCAAACGACTTGCCGGTAGGGGGCGATTGACTTTAGCAGTGTATGTACTAAATATATGACACGGTTTTTAACCAGCAAAGTATGTGTTCTAGCTACGGCAGTGTCCATTAGCATTCAGTTTTTATTATTTAATTCTAAAAAAGAAGCTATTAAGTTTTCAATCATAAGACATACGCTTCAATGACATCGCAGGTTCCAGTATGCACATGGGCGCCCGCAGTGGAGGGCCAGGGGGGGCGTGCCCCCCCCCTGAGATTGTGAGATTGTCATACTTCGTACTTTTTGTTGAACGAATTGTGAAATATATATTATTTTTATAATAAATATATATCTCTTTTTATGATAAATGTTGTCTATTTTGCTGATGCTTGAACATCTTTATAAATTCAAATTCGTTTATTTTGTCCACAAAGATCACATTTACATGACATAAGACAAGTCAAAGTATATATAACATAAAAACCTTAAACTTAAAAATAAGCATCTATAGAAATAAAATATACAAATCACATCAGTTTGTCGAACTAACCACACAAATGTAAGGAAAAACGGAGAAACTGTAAAATGCCCTGTCAGTCAAGAAATCCTTCAGCCCTCCCCGGAAAATGTTCATGCTTTCTACCTTTTTATATTGTCTGGTAATTTATTGAAAATCTTTATACAATCGTAGTATGGCGATTTCTCATAGTGAGTAGTTTTGTGCTTGGGAATAACTAGGGCCGACGCATGTCGTGTTGGATATTGGTGATATTCATGGTTCTGGCCCAGATAAAACCAGACCAGATGCGAAAGCTCCAATGTCGCCTGTACTTCATGCGACGGCGAGCCAAGGATTGACGAGACGATCCGCCGGCGCACAGTGGCAAGCTTAATGCTATTTAGTGGCCAGAACCTCACAAATTATATGCCCGTAAATTTTTGTACAGGTATTTTATATTCGAAGTTGTAATATCTACGGGTATAAAAAACACCTAATTCCAAAAATAAACTGTACTTGACTTGTGTTTGAGTATAAAATGCCAAGACAGAAAAATTTGTTCTCGAAATTAAATTTACATCGAAAGAAATGAACCATTATCTTCCTAAATTTGATGAACGTAAGTTTTATGCAATAACTGTTTTTCTGATTTCTCAATTAAATGAACCTTTGTACTTCTTAAAAAATAACATACCGCAATCGAAACATTTTTATTTTTATCTAAAACACTAATAAATATTGAAGTGTTAATTTTTACACAAAATTTCGTTGTTTCAAGTTCACTATCGAAGAAATTTACTATCGAAGGCTGCCGAAGTTTTACATTATGGCCAAAAACAAACGTTGTGTTATCCTTATTCTTATAAAAAATATTCTGGCTGCCGAAAGTTGCCGGTTTGCTTGCAATAGCAATTGTTCAAGTAGGCTGTTGGCCATGTCTAACGTAAAACAAAATCAAACTCGCGGCGTCGTATTGTTGTAAATACTATCAAAGTAGTATTGTTGTGCGGTATTTCGTTTTGAAATATGTTTGTTATAAGTAGAAAATATCTTTCCGATAGTTTTATTACTAGTGGTAATGAACAAGAGTTTTTTTCTCGTGTAAAAGAAGATTTTCAGTTATCTCCAACGGATTTTGCAAATGTAAAGCATACCATCCAGAAAACATTTTTGTCTCAGTTTAGGCAAAAATGGAAGCAGGCTAAAAGGATGAAAGATGAATTTTATAAAAAATTTAATAATTGGTTGATGGGCGAGTTAACAGTTAAAAAAACTGGTAATGTCTTAAAAGATACTGGCGGAAGACCTTCAAAGGATCTTAGAGATAGTTCGGAAAGAAGTAAGAGAAGAAAGTTATCTAATCTAGAAAAATCGTGTGATATGACACTCTTAGAACTACAAGGCCTTTTGATGCGAAAGTTAAGGGCAGAAGGAAAACGAGAGGAGGCAGCCTTGATTCAGGAAGCACTATATCTTGGAGCAAGTGAGTTTAAACTTCGTCTTTCTCAGAATATGGTTAAAAAGTTTTCAAGAGATGAAGGTTTAGCATTAGTTACAAATGTCAAACTATCAAGATATCAGTACAATTGTATACGTCAACAGTGTGCAGATAAAAATGCTGATATTTTCCCTAGCTATAATCAAATTTTCAAGGCAAAAGCTGAATGTTATCCAGAATCTATAGAAGTTAACGAGAAGGGAGCTTCCATTCCAATTCAACAGTTATTAGATCATACTACAACACGCTTACTAAAAATTCCTAATGTATTAGAGAAGGTTATTGAAAGCGGTTCAGAAACATTTGTATTGCATACTAAATATGGTTGTGATGGTTCTTCGGGAAACAGTACTTATAAACAAAACTTTAGCGACTTAAGTGTTATAGATGAATCTATTTTTATGGCATCGCTAGTTCCTCTACAACTTGTTTCTGTAAATAATACACTAGTTTGGCAAAATCCTCATCCATCGTCAACTAATTATTGCAGGCCAATATATTTCGAATTTTCAAAAGAAACTCCTGAACTTACTAAAATTGTTGCCGAGAGATTTAAAAATGAAATTGAAAATTTAAATGAGACAGAGATATCCACAAGAAATGGACACGTTCAAATTTCACATAATTTAGCTTTTACTATGGTGGACGGAAAAGTACGCCAAGTTTTGACAGAAACTTCCTCAGCTGCATGTTGTCCATTATGCAAGGCCAAGCCAAGAGAAATGAATAATTTGCCAAAAATACGGACAAAAACAATTGAAGTCGACTCTTATAAATATGGTCTGTCTAGTTTGCATGCTCTAGTTCGTTTCATGGAGTGCATTCTTAATATCTCTTATAAACTGGAATTTAAAAAGTGGAGTGCTAGGTCAGTTGCCGAAAAAGAATCAGTAAAAATAAATAAAAAAAGAATTCAAAATGAACTTAAACGCAGACTAGGGATAGTTGTTGATGTGCCTCGACAGGGTAGTGGGAGCTCCAATGATGGCAACACTGCTAGAAGATTTTTTAGGAATCCAGAGATAGTAGCAGAAGTAACAGGGGTTGATATGAAACTGATCAAAAGATTCTCTATCATTTTACAAGTTTTAACGTGCGGAAAAGCTATAGAGCTCCAGAAACTTGAATTGTATTTACAAAGTACAGCAGAGTTGTTTGTAGAAAAATATAATTGGTATTATATGCCGTCATCTGTCCATCAAATACTTCTCCACGGTACTGGCATAATTAAGTCTGCGTGCCTTCCTATTGGGCAACTTAGTGAGGAAGCAGCCGAGGCGCGAAATAAAGACTTTAAAAGATTTCGTGAAATGTTCTCCCGGAAGTGCTCGCGAACTGCTACAAATGAAGATGTTTTACATTCATTGCTCGTGTCTTCAGATCCGTATTTAACCAGCTTAAGACATCAATGGATAAAAACTAACGCTCATTTAGATTTGGAACAGGAAGCCAAAGAACTAGTGATTTAATAATTTTGTAAAAGGTAAAATTTTGTTTCATTTCCATTAAAAGTAGTTACTAGAAATTCAATTAGCATTTATTTAGAACGCAATTTTAATATAGGTGAAATTTTCTTGCCGTCCTCAATGATACATCATAAAATCAAAATACTGAATACTTACCCCATATATTACAAATTTACAAAAAAACACATCCGACAATGATGTTTCATTAATCTGTTTCCTGAACACTGCAAAAAATAGAAAAAAAAAACGTTAACATACAAAGGCTCATAGGTTTTGGCCGGATCCTTACATAAGGCCTCACCACTGTGCGGCGGTCTGGCATCTAGTACGGAGACCGAGGTTATAAATTTAAATCACAGCATCACAGCCACTGCCGTGTCTTCTTCAAATGTAACGTAACTGCCTTATAGTACAGACGCCTGCACTATCGCAAAGCGATGGTGCAGGCAGCCTAAGTGCCGCGCCTCAAGGTCATTGAGATTGAACACGATATTTGACAGTCTTACGCATCTGGTCTGGATTTATCTGGGGTTCTAGTTGAAGCGTGCTTTGTTTTTAAAAACATCAAGTGAACACTTTAATATGTATATTGATGTTACTGTAAGAATTTTGTATTGTTTAAACGCCTCCTTACATGATTGCATGGGTTTTAACCCGAACATCAATCTAATTATCCTGTTTTGTGATATGAGCACTCTGTTGATGTTAGTTGCTTGGCCCCACAACATTACATTATATCGTACAAACAATTCAATTAGGATTAGGAATATTATTTATACCCAGTCTTAACTCAATGCAACCGGCAACCAAATTACTATGAATTTTCTGCAGCCTGCATTTTTATTTTATGAAAAAGTTTTTAATATGTATGTTTTTTAGTCTTCAGTGTTAAAATTAGCAAAACGGATGAATCACTTCAGTACCCGTCCGTCCATCCGTCTGTCACAGGCGATTTTCTCTGAAAGTATTCGAAAATAAAAATTTGAAATGTAGCACAGAGATAGAGTGTGGTGGCCCAATTATAGACGTAAAGTATAAAAAGTTGAATTTTGATTCTGGGGGTTAATGTTAGGGGATAAATTGGGAAATGGAAAAAAAATTCAAGGGCACCGTTAGAGTGTCAAATGAAAGCTTATTGAAGCACGAATTATACAATATACAGGGTGGTGCAACCAAGATGGGGTGGACGATTGTGAGTAAACGGTGAGGAATTTCGAAAAAATTTGTTTTGGATATTATCGATAGTCAGACACGCTATGTTTTAAAATTATAGCCATAATACAGGGTGGTCCGAAAAACTCGTGGCGAACCAAACTTGTATTTTTTTAAATGGGACACCCGGTATATTATTGTTCCAATTGATTCTCCTGTTCGCTACGATCATTTTGATATAGTGTTTATTGGGTCTAAAACTTATAGTAAGGGAATGGGAGGCGGTTAAAGTTGAAAAAATGCTCACAGTTCGGCCATTTTTTAAAGAAATTTGAAACAGGTATGGAAAAACCAAATATTCCATAAAACGTTACATATCCTTGAATACATTAATCACTTGCAATTTGTTTAAAATTATTCACTGTTATACAGGGTGGTCAAGTTTTGCAAATACGTCCTGGACTCATTTTTTTTAAATGGAACACCCTGTATATTTTATTTTCATGTTAAAGATAACATTACTAGCTTTCAAAAAATACCATACATGATGCCTTTCTGACCAACAGTTTTTTAGTAATCTAGCCGTGAAAGCAAAGTTTCTTCATTCTAATACGATTATACTGAATTTACGTTGTTTATTATTGAAATGAAACAAAAGACTGACGAACTTGTCAAAGCTACTGCCGCATAATCCATTATTTACAAGTTAAGTGTACGTGGCCCAATAATTATGAGGTAAGAAAACTGAGACCCGAAACTTTTACATGTTTATTAGAGATATTTCAAAAAACAGAAAATATTGTTTTTAGGAAATGTAAAATAATTAATAAACAAAGATAATCAGTTATCAGTATTATTAATAGTGTAAGGAAATTAATTAAGCAAAAACAGAACATCTTTTAAAATTATTTAGGTATGTACTTACTTGTAAACCTAATTTAATATAAACAAGTAAGTACATACCTAAATAATTTTAAAAGATGTTCTGTTTTTGCTTAATTAATTTCCTTACACTATTAATAATACTGATAACTGATTATCTTTGTTTATTAATTACTTTGCATTTCCTAAAAACAATATTTTCTGTTTTTTGAAATATCTCTAATAAACATGTAAAAGTTTCGGGTCTCAGTTTTCTTACCTCATAATTATTGGGCCACGTACACTTAACTTGTAAATAATGGATTATGCGGCAGTAGCTTTGACAAGTTCGTCAGTCTTTTGTTTCATTTCAATAATAAACAACGTAAATTCAGTATAATCGTATTAGAATGAAGAAACTTTGCTTTCACGGCTAGATTACTAAAAAACTGTTGGTCAGAAAGGCATCATGTATGGTATTTTTTGAAAGCTAGTAATGTTATCTTTAACATGAAAATAAAATATACAGGGTGTTCCATTTAAAAAAAATGAGTCCAGGACGTATTTGCAAAACTTGACCACCCTGTATAACAGTGAATAATTTTAAACAAATTGCAAGTGATTAATGTATTCAAGGATATGTAACGTTTTATGGAATATTTGGTTTTTCCATACCTGTTTCAAATTTCTTTAAAAAATGGCCGAACTGTGAGCATTTTTTCAACTTTAACCGCCTCTCATTCCCTTACTGTAAGTTTTAGACCCAATAAACCCTATATCAAAATGATCGTAACGAACAGGAGAATCAATTGGAACAATAATATACCGGGTGTCCCATTTAAAAAAATACAAGTTTGGTTCGCCACGAGTTTTTCGGACCACCCTGTATTATGGCTATAATTTTAAAACATAGCGTGTCTGACTATCGATAATATCCAAAACAAATTTTTTCGAAATTCCTCACCGTTTACTCACAATCGTCCACCCCATCTTGGTTGCACCACCCTGTATATGATGTATTTTTGTAAACATTTTTCGGGAAAAACGCTTAAAAGTTACTGTCTCCCACCATCATCACCAAAAGAATCGCTCAGAAAAAATCATGAACATTGAGAATTAGGTGTAGATTGAGCCAAAATTATCAGGATTGAAAAATTATAGCGCGATCAATAGTTATAAACAATTTAATTATTTTCTTATAACTGCTGAACCATTGGTTTTAGAGAAAAAGTTTTTTGACAAAAAATGTTTCTCACGATGTAGGGAACAACTTTTGTTCCTACACGTTTTTCCAAATTTTTAATTTGGCTTGCTCGTCGAAACGCTCCCCACAGCTCCGCGCATACCCGATGTGATACGGCGTTGGTACCATCGGCGGCGGGTAGCGCGGCAGATGGGCGGATATCGGGCGGCCGAGGTTTGCTCAGGTTGGGGGGAACACTACCTAATTGGGCAAGTATAGCTTGCACTTGACCGAATTTTTGATTTCAATTTTTAGTGTATTTGTATAATCACTACAAATAAAATCTTTAAAAATATATTTTTTTTATTTTGCCCCCCCCCCCTGAGAAAAAATTTTGCGGGCACCCATGAGTATGCACAGTAGACGTGGACAAAGAATCGCGCATCTAATTCACAGTCTAAATGTATCATTCCGGACGGTCGAAATTCCAAACACACTTTCGCTTTTCTAAGCTTTATTTACTGGCAATGCCACAATAACCTCTTTACCGACAAGTCGACGCGTTCCTAGGACTAAATAGAAAATCAACATTATACATATCCTCTTTGCTGGTTCTGGAGAATTCTAGATTTGTACAAGGCGCATTAAAAAAAATTAAAAGACTGATAAATTCTAGATTGTCTATCATAAGCAACCCCAACAGTCCTTCTTTCATAGGAGTAACATGTGAAAGCTAACCATGGTTAATTAGAAACTAATACAGAATAAACCTAAAATCTCGAGATACACGAACATAAATTCAAGCTAAAAAGTCTATCAATCTTTTGCAAAGTCTGTAACATTTTATTAGACTTTCTTAAGGAACTAACACTTTGACTGTGAGTTAGTGTACGATTCTTTTACCCACGGGTATAAATTTCTTATCTACTTTTATATTAATATAATTTTTTTTTACTCTATGTTGTAGTGTGTTACCTGGTGGTAGTACTCAAGAAAAACAAAGGTACAGATGCCGTGTGTGGGATTATCAGACAAATTCGAACCAAAATGTAAAGACGCTTCAGTTGAAACATAGTGAACCTGAAGAGAATGATTTCTTTAGATGCAATAAATGTGAATATCATTCAATTAGGAAAGCTAATTTACAACGCCACATCTTAAAACATGAAAAATCAAAAGCAGTTGAATTATTTAGATGCGACAAATGTGAATATCAATCAATTAGGAAAGCTAATTTACAACGCCACATCTTAAAACATGAAAAATCAAAAGCAGTTGAATTATTTAGATGCGACAAATGTGAATATCAATCAATTAGGAAAGCTAATTTACAACGCCACATCTTAAAACATGAAAAATCAAAAGCAGTTGAATTATTTAGATGCGACAAATGTGAATATCAAACTCGGTATAAAATTGCACTAAAGAGTCACAACTTCAAACATAAAAACCCCAAAGAAGTCGAATTATTTAGATGCGACAGATGTGAATATCAAACAATTAGGAAACATCATTTAAAACGCCACTTTTTAAAACATGAGAACCCCAAAGAAATTGGTTTGTATAGATGTGACAAATGTGAATATCGAACATGCTATAAGACTTGTTTCAGTAGGCACTACTTGAAACATAAAAACCCCGAAGATGTTGAATTATTTACATGCCATAAATGTGAATATCAAACAATTAGGAAAGACCGTTTAAGGAAGCACATCCTAGAACATGACAACCCACAAGACGTTGAATTATTCAGATGCGATAGATGTGAATATCAAACTCGGTATAAAATTGCTCTAACGAGGCACGACTTGAAACATAAAAGCCCCGATGAAGTCGAATTATTAAGATGCGACAGATGTGAATATCAAACTCAGTATAAAATTGCCCTTAAGAGTCACTACTTCAAACATAAAAACCCCGAAGAAGTCGAATTATTTAGATGTGACACATGTGAATATCAAACAATTAGGAAAGATCACTTAAACCGCCACTTCTTAAAACATGAGAACCCCAAAGAAATTGGTTTGTATGGATGTGACAAATGTGAATTTCAAACATGCTATAAGACTTGTTTCAGTAGGCACTACTTGAAACATAAAAACCCCGAAGATGTTGAATTATTTAAATGCCATAAATGTGAATATCGAACAATTAGGAAAGACCGTTTAAGGCAGCACATCTTAAAACATGACAACCCACAAGACGTTAAATTATTCAGATGCGACAGATGTGAATATCAATCTCGGTATAAAATTGCCCTAACGAGGCACTACTTGAAACATAAAAACCCTGAGGAAGTCGAATTATTTAGATGCGACAGATGTGAATATCGAACAATTAAGAAATCTTGTTTAAAGCGCCACATCTTCAAACATGAGAACCCCAAAGAAGTCGGTTTGTATGGATGTGACAAATGTGATTTTCGAACGTGTTATAAGAGTTGCTTCAATAGGCACTATTTGAAACATAAAAACCCCGAAGATGTCGAATTATTTAAATGCCTTGAATGTGAACATCGAACAATTAGGAAAGACCATTTAATGAATCACGTCTTTCAACACCACAATCCACAAGGAGTTGAGTCATTTAAATGCGACAAATGTGAATATCGAACAATTAGGAAAGATCACATAAACCGCCACATCTTAAAACATATGAAAACCCAGAAGTAGTCGGTTGGTTTTGATGTGACAAATGTGAATAACATCGAACACGTTATAATATTAATTTAAAGATTCACTGCCTGAGAGGCGCGGCCCGTCAGGTTTTTTTACAGGTGGGGCAAATTTTGTAGGCAACTAGTGATATCAACGTAACAAGCAACATACACTTTTTAAGGAAGGTTTTTTAATAGGGTGCCCAGTTTTGCCAAGAAATTATTTACCTACAAATAAACACCGCAAAAAACATAAAATACTAAAATTGCATTTTTGCTGACTTTTTTTACATGCAAACAGTTTATTGCACTGTTAAAGCCATTGTTAACACAATTACTCGAGTACCTACCTACTAGTACTACACTGCTACACAAAGGACAGGAAAGCCGAAACTCCCAAACACCTCTCAAACTAATAATAATAATATTAATAAGTGCCGGAAAATTTAATGCGCATAATATCAGAGTAATTAGTTTTTCTTTGTCTTACTTAAATGTTTTACATAGACTGAGCGGTTCGAGGAGTGTATTTCCATAGTCGCCCGGGTCATCTGGCGCGTTAACGGTCGCACGCGTGCCGACACCCGACAGCGATCGATATTGTTTAGTGGGCCGTCGACTATTTCCTGATATATTTGTCTCTTATTAACTTCCTGAAGCGCGAATGTTTCTCTCTTAGTTTTAATGCATTTATATATAAATGCGTTAAAACTAAGCAAAAATACGGCCGAGTCCGGAGCAAGCAACAGGAAATTGGTGTTTGGCTTCGCCGATTCTTTATTAGGGAGTTTTCGGATGGAAGTTACACTTTTTGGAAAAAAATATTTTTTGGTTTTAAAAAATTATTGTTATTATTATTAAATATAAATATGGATCATTGACAATGAATGTAGGTGGCTCATTGACCAAATAACCTTATGCACGGGCCGCGGCTGCTGCTTGAAACATAGAAACTTCGAAGAAAATGAACCATTTAGGTGTAACAAATGTTAATATCGAACTCGGTATAAATGTGCTTTAAAGAGTCACTTCTTGAAACAAAAACCTCGAGAAAGTTGAATTGTTTAGATGCGACAAATGTGAATATTGAATAGTTCGTAAAAGTAATTTGAAGAGTCACCTCTTAAAACGGGTAAACCAGGTTTGTTTGAATGTAACAAACATCAAACACCTTATAAAAGCAATTTAAAGAGTCGTTACTTAAAACCTTCAAACCATGATAAGTTTCCATTAAACTAGAATACGAGTACTGTTGGCGCCACACAATGGTTAAAGGGATACTTTTGAAAATACTGAAAGAACTACGGATGGCAACGATATATCGATGTTTTTAAAATATCGATATTTTACGTACCTACTATATATCGATATACGCATATCAATATTTTACCACCAATATATCGAAAAATATCGGTGTATTTATTTCGATATTATCAGTACTAATAGGCGGGAAAGTAAAAAAATTGCGACTTGTGCGACATCTATTATTCAACCTAAGACCTAAAATAAAAGTTAGCCGCAATACCAACAAAGAATACACCTCCAAATTAAACTCGATGTTAAGCTGAGATCGGCGATCTTTCTCTATTAACCTGGAGTAGAAAAAGATAACAGATTATCAGCTGATTACCGGGTTTAACGGCAACGAAGTTGGAAGGGGTAAAGGAAGGCCATTGCCTAAGAATGAATTTGACTCCGCATGGGTGGTACGGGAGTATCATTTAGGGTACAAGTTTACCTTGAAAAGTAGAATGCAGGTCAGGCGCGGACTACAGAAATTTGTGTACTCACTGTAATTACATGGACATAGTCTTGCATATGAATGTAATGTCTTGCTAAACAAATATAAAAGTTTTACTGTATAGCACACATATGATTTATTTTAAAATGTATTAAATGGTGTTATCTTTATCCATACGAGTTTTATTTTTACTTTAAATATTTAAAAAAAATGTAAAAATGTATATTAATTAATTTTTGTTGTCCTTGTCTACAAGATTGTATTAATATTAATTTTCGATAAAAATCGACAATAAATTGTCCTGTCTCCTACTTACAATTACAATGAACTCTCGTCGACTAGTAACCAAAGAAAATAAAAGGGTATGAGAAAAGACGGAACAGTGTATTTCCGTCGAAACACGAAATTAGCTGTTTTCAACTGGGTTGAATTGCAACACTGTTTATTGACGAAACAGCTAACCTCTTTACGACTGAGAAAACTTTGCGCGGGAATCCCATTCAAAAATTTTTAAAAATTTATTGAAAGTAACGCTTAAGCAACGCACAAAAAAATAGTGTTGATTTCAAAATTTGTACTGCGTTCTAAAGACCTACTTAAACGTTCGACTTATTCATAGTAATCTACATAACAGGGAAAATTAACAAGTAGTTTGACTTAGGTACCCGATAAAACAATTTCCCCAAGTTAAGAGAAAAATATGTAATATTTATTTTTGTTGGGTATTAACCTTTTTCGTCCTTTTAATTTATATTTCGCATTATTTATATTATACTCTCACAAAATTGTTGTTAAGCATGGCAACAGTGTAATGGGAGAATCGGCGCACGGCTAGTGTGAGTTGAAAAAGAGTGTAAAAAGTACTGTAGAGAGAAAAACGTGCTGTGCTAGATGCTGAAAGGGGTACGATTTTACCCATGGTTTCCGCGCCTTTTGTGCTCAAAAACTTGTGCTAATCCTAATCCTAATGTCGTGTCCAGCCGAGCTGAATTCCTGCTTCCACAACATCAAATCTGGCGAGTGTTTTAAAAACGGCATTTTTTGTGAGACGGTTTTGGTAACATAATAGTATTTCCTCATTCCATCTATGAGGTGGTCCTTCGCATATACCCACCAATTTTTGTCAATGTTTTTACTACTTATACCTGTTATTCTGTAACATACAATGATTAATACATTTAAAAGGCCTTTAGAACTCATTAAGAAATTCGAGAACCACACTAAATTTCAGTACGATGCTTAAAGCATTACTTTACATTTAATTTAGAATCTCTTCAGCTTAACATTTTGAACGATGTTTCAACACTAATTATTACATTTTAACGTTAATTAAACCTATGACTTAATTGAAATCTTGAGCTATAACATGTTTCTCAAAAATTTTAATCCAGTATATTTAATTGACGTTTAGGCAGCGACATCAACACGAGTGCTGATAATTGCTTTAATTATTGATCAAATTGTCTGCGCAACTGAACTAAGACTCTTTAAATGAAGGAAGGGTAAATAAAATCCAAAAGTTATAAAAAAGTCAAATTTATTTAAAACAATAATTAATAAAGTTAAAATTGGACATCGTAAACAAAAATCCAATTGGGTAATAATAATAAATGCCTTTATATTTGGTAACAATTAACTACATACATACATTTTGTTTTCGACAAGTACCAAATATTAATATTATATCTATACGAGTACCTACATATTTTGAGTAGCAGCATCTTCAACTAAGAAACAACTTTTTCAACATTGGATGTTAAGTGACTTTGTTAGTGTTATACAGAAAATTAATAATTAGGCGTACTTAAATATACAACTAAGAAGTTAACCAACATGCTGTTAACATCAATATTTATTATGTAACATGCCATCAACTCCAGGGTGTACCAAAGCTACTGTCATCACCGGGTTTCTATGGTATGAGGTCGCATCAGATGTGTCAAAATATTTGGTATCATACATGGTCTCACATTAGGTAAATATTCTAAATCAGGTAGGTAATGTCTCAAAATCAGGTGATAATGTCTCAAAATCTGGTAAAATCTCAAATTCGTGTATCATGTCATCATCAGGTACTGTATTATGGTCGGTAGCTGTCCAATCGAACGGTAAATTATTAACGGCTATGTGTGTCTCTATGTCATTGTCAGTAATTTCTTTCTCATGACATAATTTTTGCCTCTTATATCTACCCCCTTTTTTGTAATGCCCTTTTGAAAATTCGGGACACTTTTCTATTGCAATATTTAAATATAGACAACCGTAAGCACTTATTTATTAGTTCGTGGTATACCTCAGAATTGTCAGTACAAAATATAAGAGACTGAAAAACTGACTTTATAGCCACATTGAATCTTATCCTCTAGATGATGTTGATGTCCTCGAGTTTTAAGAAACGATTCAACCATTTTATAGATATTTTCACTCGTATCTATCACGTTTTTACTGACATATTTCAGTCGGATTTTATTTCATACTCCTTTAACTGAACAAATAAGCTTTCAATGTAACAGTTGCAAAGATGTAACTCTTTTTCTGAAAATTCTCAATAATTGATGATCAAACCCAAGTAATAAATTTACAATTTACACTTACATTACTTGCCTGCAGGCCTCTCACGAAATCCCTAGTCCCTAACCAAAACGAAGAAGGCACGCGTGGGTGTGGACTAAATTTTCAACTTCTAGGATAAAATACAAATGCCAGTCAAACAAATGTGATATGAATTATTACCTAACTTACCTGATGGACAGGAAGAATCGCTTTTAACTTTAAAAAGTACAAAGAGATTTTAAAAATTCACGAAAAAGCACTTCTTTATGAAATTAAGATGATGAAAAACGCCGGTTTGACACTTTGACAGCGCTTGAGATGGAGTGGGTGCAGTGCTACCAAGATTAAAACTTCTTTGAAAATATCGACGTAATTTTGATATTTAAAACAATTTCTTAATTAATAAAATTAGTATCCTGACGTTAAAATTTGTGCAAGTGTTTTTAAAAATTGAACAAATCCAATAAAACTTTTAAACTTAGTCCGAAAAGAAAAACCCCAAAAATCTAGTGCCATTTTAAAGTGGGCGACGTTGCGAGGTTTTCGTGTTGCCGTTTTCTCCCTTTAACTGACATGGGCCTCCTAAAGCCGGCATCCCATGCATATGATTTCTGACGTCTGATATCCGAAAATTATTTGTATTTCGTACGAAAATATTTCGCATATCCCATGGATCCGTTGTCGTGTCTAAATTTCTGTAAAAAAGGATTTAATAAACTGTGATGAGCCCCTTGTACTTTTCGATTTTTGAAAATGTTTCATCCCACGTAGCACATTTTGGGAATAAACGTTATTTTAATGCTAAAACCGTAATGTTATTTCCAATTCTAAAAATCTTCGTTTTAAAAACGCCATTTTTCAGATGTTTTTCTGATTAGGTTGTTTAAACGCAATTTTTATTAACGTTGCGGTTTCTAACACATTTATAAGTTAGCTGTAGGTCGGTAAAAGCAACATTATTGTAAGTATGTGATTTTAACGCAAAATTTGTTAACGTTGTAATTTATAGCACATTATTATCAATTAATTTTAACGCTGTCGAAGTAATGTTGTTTACGCGGCGGTTGATCTGGGTTATTTTTTGTTAATATAGGTAATAAATAAATAAATAATAATATTATAATAGTAATAAATAACGTTTTAAATATTCGCACCTGAAATCTTGTCTGATCGAAGCGCCACCACGGCAGACAAAGACAACGGCGCGGCGGCGGCGAGTCGCCATTTTCATTCTAGTTTTATTTACTGTTGTCTACTTGATGAGGCCGTGACTGCGAAAACAGTTGGTTTCTTCACATTGTTATTAGTGTTATTACTCCCAGGTAAGTGTTAAATTTTGTATGATGAGATAGTAATCGTTGTGTAGTTATAAAATTTTGTTAAAAAGTAAGATCCGAGAATATAGTAGGATAATGCAGACAAATAAAAGAGATGACCGTGTGCAAGAATCAAGAATGATGCCATCGTTATCGAAACGTACCGGTTGGTTAAAATGGCCAAATTTTTTGAGTGCTTCTATAATATTGTTTGATGCTCGAGAACAGGCATTAAACGTCTCCTCTAAGACACTGATGACGATATAACCCCAAACCCCAAGAATATATTCGTGTCTTCACTGTGTTGTTTGTTTTTTTTTTCTAAAAAACGACTGGGTTAATGAATATAATGCAGTTCAGGTCTACTGACATTTTTAGTAATATGAATTAAAAAAATTACCTAAAATGCGTTTGTTGATAAATATAATGCCATTTGTAAACAACAGTAGGGTTGTAGCCTATTATTGTAATGCAGCGGTACTGTGCTTAGAATGATTTGTCTGTATTGAATATTTTGCAAAGGAAACGCAATATGATTTCACGAAAATATTTAAGTTTGTTTTTTGTTCAAATGACTTCATTACGTTTGCTCGGGTTTCCATAACAAAAAAAAATGAGAAATCGGCTACCGAACCTCCAGTGATTCTGATATCAATTTGTTTGTTTGATTGCAAGAAATTAGAGTTTTGCACATTAGTTTTTAGTAAAATATAGCACTAAAAATTATGAATTTAAATATGACAAACCCCTAAAGGGCCATAGACCCAAAGTCAGTTCTGTAAACTGTTTTTTAATTATTATATATAAATGTAGTTAATGCTAGAGGGTTATTTATATACAGGGTGTTCCATAACTAATGGGACATAAAGCAACTGGAGATACTTCACATCAAGACCGATTACCTAAGTCACATATTTTTTTGTTAAATGATACTCGATATATAGAGATTCCGGGTACGGTTCAATGTATCGAATTGAAAGTTGGCATTATTATGTTTTTATGGGTGAGAAATAAGAATTTGTGATCATTTTTAAGTTTCATAATAGAGGGCGCTAGTTACATCTACTGAATTTAATAAATCTATGATTTTTTCTCGTACCTGTAATATTAGGTAGGTACGTTGCAAACCAAGTTTCTCAAAGAAGGGTTATTTTTAAGCTAAAAATGTATACCTGCTCGATCTTGATATCTAACTGTTTTCGAGATATTTTCGTTTAAACATCACAATGCATAAAAAAATCAAAGTAATTAAACTCATATTTTAATACACAATGCCATAAATTAGGAACAATGCAGTTAAAATGTAGGTATTGAGGCTCGTATTGAGGTAAGCGATGGCCACTTTCAACATCTGCTAAAGTGAGCTTGCTTGTTTTAACTGCATTATTTCTAATTTATTGCATTGTGTTAGAGATATCAAGATCGAGCAGGTATACCTTTTTAGCTTGAAAATATCCCTTCTTTGAGAAAGTTGGATTAAAATGTAGGTACCTAATATTACACGTAAGAAAAAAATCATAGGTTTATTAAACCCAGTGTATGTAACTAGCGCCCTCTATTATAAAACTTAAAAATGTTTAGGTACAAATTCTTATTTCCCCACAAAAATATAATAATGCCAACTTTAAATTCGATAAATTGAACCATTTTCTAATTATGGCTTATTTTCCAAAATAAACTTTCATTTTCAACACCCTGTATCTCTATAATGAGTATAAATTCAAAAAACTTTTATGACTTAATCCGTCTAGTTTGATGTCTAGTATCTCCAGTTGCTCTATTAGTTATGGGACACCCTGTATAATGAGTTTAGGTAAATTGTAAATTATTTTTATTACAATTTTTTTAGAAATAACGCAGATGCAGTTCCCAGGAACTACAGATTTTGCCATGGAAAGGATTATCAATCATGGATCATTGTAGATATGCTTACAGTCGCTGGAAGAAATCGCAGGCCTTTAAGTCCAGCCCTGTGAATTCCATGAGTTTCTGATGCTCCCCTTAAAGATAGTTTTTCAGATTTGCTCTCTAAGGTCCCTTTTTTGAAAGTGTTATAATTTGAGTGGTGCCTCTATGTGTGATGTATACAACTGACAGATTTGACATTTAAATGATAGCTAGTAGGAAAACATTAGTACAGGTTAGTGAAGTTTTACCCAACAAAAGACAGAACCTATAATAAAATACCATATTTGACTGATCCATGCAGCTTTGGTTACCAAATTAGTCACTAATTTGATTGATATAGTTTAATTTCTTGTAAAACTGGTCACCACAACCCTAACCAAAGCGGCTTGGATACATGTATTGATATACATGCTGTGTTTATTCATCTGCGACCAATGGAGATGTCAGGTAGTGATGGCCTTACCTCATAAAATATATGGCTGATAACCTGTCAGCAATGTCATTTAAAGGTTTGCAGATAAATAACCAAACCCACCAGCAGTATTTAGTGCTATTGTTTATTAAATATATGTATGAGTTTTTAAATGTATGAAAAAATTATTGTCAAAGAAATAAGTATTTTTTTGTAAACATTTCAGCTTGTCAAAAAAATATGATTAATGTTAAGAAATGCATTTTCTTTTGTGGTGCTCAAAAAAGTGGAAAAAGATTTCACATTAGGAGTAAACTAGGTTTATCTTTCATTTTAAGGTTAAAAGTTAAATAAAAAGAAAGTTTCTAATTTAATAGGCACGATGTAACGATTTTAGAATTTTTTTATTTTCGAATAACGTATTTTTATAATTTGATGGCTGCCATGACACTTATTTCTTGTAAATATATAATTCTGACTTTAGTTGTAGATGATGCACAAATGAGAATAGTGTTATTGAAATCCAATCTCTAGTTAAGTGTTATTGGATAAAACTGGTAAAAATGCAAAAAGTGCAAAATCTAAATATTCGACTGAAACATTGAATTTAAACTGTCTATTAAATTTAAAACTTTTTGTTTTACATTTTGCCCTAAAGTCAAAAATATGCTTAGTATACTCTCAAGGTTATCCTTGTCTCTCATTTTTTTTTTAAATTCTGTAGAATAATTTTTCCGGAAAATTAAACTCTAAGTTGTCCTCCCCAGTCGAGGATGTACTAGTTACTATACATGTCAATAAAGAAAAATTAAGAATTGTAGATCAGTCAGAACACCATAGTTCAAGAGGTAATATTTTTTGGCTCCGCCATTACTCAACGCAGCAACATTTTCGCGAAACACATCATGGCGCTGGACATTTAAGTCTAGTGACATTTGCATGAAAGATATTTTAGTGTGCGGCTTATTCAGTGCAAGGCTTATTCAACGCAATAAAAAAAATCGTTAATGCATTCGCGTTTCGACCGAGTAAAATTAAAAATTTTGATAAATTTGTAAAGACAAAAGTTCTTCCTTATATTGTGGGAAACCCTTTTTTTTAAACTAATGGTTAAGCGTTCTAAGGAAATAAACAATTAAATTGTTTATAACAATTGATCGCTCTAGAATTTTTTAAACCTGATAATTTTGGCTCAATCTACACCTAATTCTCAATGTTCGTGATTTTTTTTTAGATTTTTCTGAGCGACTCTTGTGGAGAAGGGTGGGTGACAGCAATAATAGTAATGCACTCGCGTTTCGACTTAGCCAAATTAAAAGTTCTAAAAAACTTGTAAGGACAAAAGTTGTTCCTTAGCATCGTGAGAAATATTTTTTATCGAAAAACCTTTTCTCTAAAACCAATGGTTTAGCGGTTACAAGGAAATAAACAATTAAATTGTATATAACAATTGATTGCGATAGAATTTTTCAATTCTGAAAATTTAGGCTCAAACTAGACCTAATTCTTAGTGTTCATGATTTTTTCTGATTTTTCTGAGCGATCTTTTTGGTGATAAGGGTGGGGGACAGAAATTTTTGAAGCTTTTCCCCCAAAAAATGTACAAAAAATACATCATGTATATTGTTGAATTCGTGCTTCAATAAGCTTTCATTTAACACCCTACACGAGGCCCTTGAAAAAACTTCTTTTTTTTAATTTCCGAATTTACCCGCTGAAATTAACCCCTAGAATCAAAATTCAACTTTTTAATAATTTTCCCCCAATCTACACCTAATTCTCAACATTCATGATTTTTGTCTGATTTTTCTGAGCGATCCTTTCGGTGATAAGGGCGGGGGACAGAAATTTTTAAGCGTTTTTCCCAGAGAAAGTTTAAAACAATGCGTAAAAAAATACATCATATATATTGTTGAATTCGTGCTTCAATGTGCTTTCATTTGACACCCTACATGAGACCCTTGGAAAAACTTTTTTTTAGTTTCCCAATTTACCCCCTGAAAATTAACCCCCAGAATCAAAATTCAACTTTTTAATAATTAATTTTCCCTCAATTCTCAATATTCATGATTTTTTCAGATTTTTCTGAGCGATCCTTTTGGTGATAAGGGTGGGGGACAGCAATTTTTAAGCCTTTTTCCTAAAAAAAATTATCAAAAAAACACATTATATATATTGTTGAATTTGTGCTTCAAAGGGCTTTCATTTGACACCCTACATGATGCCCTTGAAAATTTTTCCCCTTTCCCAATTTACCACCTGAAATTAACCCCCCAATCAAATTTCAACTTTTGTACTTAACATCTATAACTGGGACACCACACTCTATCTCTGTGCTAAATTTCAAATTTTTACGTCAAATAGTTTCAGAGAAAATCGCCTGTGATAGACACATGAACGGACACAGAAGTGATTCCATAAGTATTCCGTTTCACGGAATACTAAAAACAGACTGAACTAGCTGATTTTAATAAGGTAGGTGCATTACCTGAGTAGAATGGACATTGCCCGGGCAATGTCAGCATTGCACTGTAGGTTTAGTTAAATTTAAGCAGACTATTCTGTAAAGACATATCTAGAGCAAACCTGCACAGTAATGCTGGCATTGCCCGGGCAATGCCAACTCTGCGCACCGTGCAGGCTATTCCCGTATCAAATACCTACTATCTACGCCAGAATGTTCTGCGCAGAATAATGGCGGAACCTAAGCAAACCTTATTTTTACTTGTATCATTTTCTCAACAATGTATTTTGTTATTGGTCTTTTTCTGCACCAAACTATATATTTTTAAATATGTACTTGTGTTATCTATACATATTTAGAGAAGCCCACTCTCTTTTATGTCCTTTTTTAAATTTGCATTGCTCCCTAGGTTCAGTTGTCTTTTTGTAAAGTCACCTATTGTTAAAATAAAACGAGCTGTATAATATTGTGTGTTTTTGTTTTCATGTCACACCGAACCTAGTATTTAACATGTTAATAATAAAGTTGGAGAAAATAGGCGAGCAAAGTAGAAAAATGTCTACTTTTTAATAACATATAATGTTAAAATTTTACCCCTGATGTTGCCAACTAAATCTCTTAGAGTGTGTTATTGGATTTGAAGCCAAACTATTTTTTTTTAATGTTACCATTTTTAAATTTCCTCTTTCCTTTAGTGGTAGTACACAATCATATGTACGCCAACGGCGCGTAACGTGGAATTTCGGCACTTCAAGATTCAAAATCTCTGATTTGACACATGTTACTCACACCAAATTAGTATCGGTATTAATAAAGGACTCATTAAGAATAACAGGTAAAGAAAAAATGATTTCAAAGACAATTGTATGTTGACATTATTGCAAGTTCTTTGAGTCATTTTTTTTCTTCGTTTTAATTCTCCTGGTAGGTCCTTTATTAATCCCTTGAAATTTGGTGTGGGTTCCATGTATCAAAACTGAGATTTGGGGTGCTGAAATCCCACGGCACACCGCTGACGTAAGGTGCTGTTGGTTGTATGTTATTTCGATGATACCTTAAGGTATCAAATGTACTGATAAATTGGTTACCTGCGTGACGGCGAAACGATTATAAGGAGCCGTTACAATATTGAAAAACTGTCATTTGAATGATGCTTAGATGTTTTAGTACTGTATTAATGTGTGCTATTAAATAGCTACTTAAAAGGCGATTCCAAGTAGTATTTGATAATAAATAACTACTTATTACGCGTTAATAATAAGTTTTAAACATGCATATAAAAACCAAATTTCAACATAAAATTAACGTCAAAATTATACACGTTATTTTTACTAACGCCAGAACAGTGTAACATTAAGCGTTATTTTCATGTTAAAAAAATGTTAATTCAGATTTCAACGTTTTTAAAAGTTACATAATTATCACGCGAACTTGATGTTTTCTTGCTAAGTGGGATCCAAAATCTTCTTGGTCTTTGTCTTTTTCTAGCGGGTTTATGTTTATTTTTTTGGAAAACTAACAAAAGCGATAAAAATAGTACATTATTGGCACTACAAATAAATATATTTTTTACGGAAATGTCTCAGATATCTATTCATTGTTAAATATCCAGAAATCACCCAAACTCTGTGTACCGTTGTCAAACCTGGTTAACCGCTCGGTTTCTTCGGTGACATTAATGACAGATATTGCGTTTCCAATCTGCCAACTTTTCAGATTACCGATACTTACGGGACACAAAACCGTAACCGAAGTTGACAACGGTACACGCCCTAATAAAAATAATAATATCAAAAATGAAGAAAAGTGAGGTTAAAAAACATCCGATATCGTACAAAAGTTAAACTAAATTTAACTCGTACGACGCATTGTGGATTGTTAAAAATATTCGGATGAAATTTGCCGCCAAAATTTTCAACCAATGAGAGCACCGTCGTACCATCGTATCGTCGGACATCGTATGCATGGGATGCCGGCTTAAGTCGAATTTTGGCGGTCCAAAACCATCAAAGCCTTTGGTTTTGTTTGGTTTAAGTTAGGCGTTTTCCTTTTTATATCATGATAAACAAAGACAGAACTGGGATCCGGATTTGATGGTTTTTGACGGCCAAAATTCGATACTAGTAACCTACAGCGTACAACCAGCTACAGAACAATAGGTTAGAAACGTTAAGAGCGTGCTAATTGGTCGCAACAGTTGTGACGTTGATTTCAACGGTGGCGACCTCCGTGGTATGTCCGAAAGTACTAACGGCGGAAGCAGGACGCGGTGAGAAGCCACCATTATAGTAATATTCCTTTCAGGTGTCTGACGCCTCGGAGCGACTCGCCCCGGAGTCACTCGACACCATTCCGAAAGGAACAATTGACAAGTTTGACATTAAGCTCAAGTGATAAGTAATGCACGAGGGGGCAGGGGGGATAGGGCAGGTGCTTGATGCCCCAGTTGAATGGAACAACTGTGTGCGGCTCTGGAGCTGTACGGGAGCTCCTCCTTGGGGTGAAAGGAAGACACCTATTGTCACCAAATTGCTTTTCGCTAAATCCCGGTTCACTCGTTCCGGCCCTTAATACTGCTTCCTGCTCTTAATTCGACGCACGTCGATGGATCAGGCGGAGAGTGGGGCTAGAAGGGTCAACTTGGAAAGTGGGGAACAGCACAGCAGTAAGTTTTACCTTGCGAGCCAAGCGAATTACAGCTACGCCAGAACCACTTTCTTTCCGTCGACGATGTTTTAAGAGTTAATAGGTAAGGCCTCGTTTGAATTCTTGTAAATATAAATATTCATTTTATATTAATAAAAAGTATTGTTGCAGAATTAATGATGAAGCCAGGGTTTTTAGTATTTTAGTTAAGATCCCGTGACAATCTTGGTGGAGGCTCCGAGTTTCGACCAGAACGGCCGATGTTTTCTGAGCAGTTACCTTTTGGTTTCATTATTAGTTACGCAAAATTCGCAAAATACTTGGGTACCGATTTTTTATTTGGTTTTATATGGTAAAATATATTTTTGAAATAAATATTAAATTATTAAGGTAATATTTGCTGGTAAATTCCACAAAGTTCAAGGTCAAAGTTATCGATTTTTATTTGCTTTTTGCGGATTTACCAAATGTTTTTTTACGCACATTCCTGGTGCGAAGTGAACATCTTTCATGCTTTTAACGATATTATTTTATATTGGAAATTTATTTAGGGCGTTTTTAAACAAATATTTTATCGGCGTGTGTTTCATTTTAGTACGTTTCGTTGGATAAACTTGATTTATTTTTGAATTATTTTGAATTTCTCGGTTTCTGTAAAATACATATTGGATTTTTTTTAATTATTGGGTTTTTTTAGTAACTAATGCCGGTAGAAAACTTGTTTAAAATTTGTTTTTTGAATTTTATTGAGTTCCTTTTATTTAACGAATATCTTCTGCTTTTGGGTTTGAATGCTAAAAATAGGCAAAATTAAAATTATGACAGTGATGCAGTATGAAAATTGCTACGTATTTTTTTTTACTAGTTGGGAAAGACTTAAAAATAAATTTTTGATCGCGGTTTTACTATTTAAGGATGCGTTATTTTTTAAAATGTGCACTTTTCCTACTACATGGAAAAATTAATGGTGTTAAGAAGTCATTCTAAGAAGGCAGAAAATAAAAATAAAGTAACAGAAAGTGAAAATAAAGCGGAAAACAAGGGAATAGGCGGTACTAAAGAAAAAGACAAAGTTGTTGAAACGTCTTCAACCCCTAAAAGTAAAGATAGTGTTAGAAGGTCATTAATATTTAATAACTCGCCGGAAAGCATACAGTCGTCAATTTCAGCGGAAAATAGCAGTAGCAATAGCTCCAGTTCTCAAAATTTTTCAAACGAGTCACAAACTTTATTGCCAAGGAACCAGGTAACCCCTAAATCTGATAAAAATATTTTTTCAAAAATGCCGAACAGCTTGAATTGCACGTTAGGAAATCTAGTAAATCCAGCCAGAACACCGGCAGTTCCACGATTTGTAGCGCCGCGTTCGTATAATCCGGATTGCGATAATTTAAGTGTATTTTTGGAAGACTACGAAAAAACAGCTTTGATTAATAACTGGGATGACAACCTTACGCTGTGTTATTTTTCGTCATATTTATTGGGACAAGCACAAACTTGGTTGCAAATTTATGCAATACGAAACCCAGGTTCCGATTGGAAAGCAACAGTACAAGACCTGAAAAAAGAATTTTCCTTTAGCACGTATGTCAACGAAACAAAGCTAAAATTACGTTACAGAAGACAGCAGCCAGGTGAAAACGTAATGATGAACTATCTACGGGAAATGGTGTACCTATGCGACAAAGTAGATCCAAAAATGAAAGACGACATTAGAAGAGAACATTTTGAACAAGGTCTACTACCCACATACGCCTACCAAATCAAGCTTAGGCAGCCAAAAAATTTTGCAGAAGTACAAGAGCTGGTTAAAACCAAAAACGACGCGGAAAAAGAAATGTCATGCTTCGGAAATCTTCGAACAGCTGTCAATGTCAGAAAGAGTAACAGGGACAAGTCAGCAGGTTCAGCCAGAGAAAACAGGATCGATCTTGATGGACGAAATTACACAAGTTGTGAGAGAAGAAATTGGGAAAGCGATTCAAAATCAAAGCCAGAACAGAATAAGAGAAAATCGAAATTTTAAAAACTGGCAGCCACGTACTACCGACAGTCGGCCAGTATGTTTTCAGTGTGGAAAACCAGGTCACAAGGCAAGAGTTTGTTTCAGCAACCCGCCACATAGGAACAACCAAAACTACAGGGGTCAGGGAAATTTGGAAAACCAAAGACCAAGATGGACGCCAAATCAAAATGGCCGAGAACAAAATGGCCGCCGTCCAGAGCAGCAAACTAATAGATATCAAAATTGGCAACAGCGACAGCAGCCGGAAAACTCCAACGGACAGTGTTATAAGCACTGTCCAGAAACAGAAAGAAAATCAGAATCAGAACCAGAATCAGCAACAGATGTTCTCTCCGTAAAAGGAAGTTTAAATAATGTAAATATTAAGGTTATAATAGACACTGCGTCAGTTAAAAATATTGTAGATAGTAAATATGTAAATAAAAATCAAATAAAGCCCGGCACAGGCATAAATTTTATTAAAGTAGCGAATAGTTCGCTGGTAAAAAGTATTGGTTATGCAGAAATAAATGTTTGTTTTATTGGTTGTACCTTTTCCTTGGAAGCATTAGTTATAGAAAACCTACCCCAACCCGTTTTATTAGGATTGGAATTTCTTAAGACCCACGAAGCTATGATAAATTTAAAAGCGAATGAAATGAGTTTGAAAACGGATGAAAATGAAATAGTTACCTTGGCAATGAATCTAGGAGATAGTAATAGTCATAAAGAAATTGTAAATAGTCAAATCAGTAATGTAAATAGTTGTTTTTGGGATGAGCTACCTGTAGAAATTGAAAACTTGCCACGCTCTTTTCCGCACAGAAGAAGAATTTTACTTCTACTTACCCTTCATAAATAAAAATTCAAAGTTCGGTAAAAAAAAAAAAATTAAAAAAAAGATATTGAGAATTTACAAAATTAACTCACGTAAAGAGTTGAGTTGAATGCGAGAGGCTTGCGCATGCGTGTCAAAAAAAATGCCCTAGCTCCAATGCCGGAGAGAGGGGTGGATTGAGGGCGCCACTGTTTTCGAAGCCGGGTGAAAAACAGAAACCCTCCTAGATAGTATTGGGATCTCGCTTTCAGCTCACTCACTCACATATAGTTACCATATTATCAAAAAAAAAAAAAAAAAATCCAAGAAACTGCGCTGTCTGGTGAGGCAAATAAAACACTACCATTAAAAACAAATTTACTAATATATTACAGATTCGTTAGGGCAAAAATTTTGATAACACATCAGTGTATTTTGTCCTTTTGTGAAATTTGATACAATAAAATTATTAGGTATTATTATTAATATTATGTTATTACTGTGACAGTTTGTAGTAAACCCTGAGGGGGAAATAAAAAAAAAAGTACTAATCGGTTTTAAAATTAAATATTGCTAACCATGGTTAGAGCCGAAATTGAATAAATTTGTTATCGTGAAAAAGGTGATCCTGGTTATTACAATAAAAAAAAAATAAAAGGTTGCCTGAAGGGGTTCGTCCCCTGATGATGGTTTCCTAGGTCAATGCTGACGTGGCCTAGGCAGCTTAACTGACTCAGCACGATCACAGGCTGGAGATGTCTCCCAGCCCAAAAGAAGTTGTGGGGTAGCGGTGTTCCCCAGTAAAAAGAAAGATTGTGCTGTCTCCCAGCAAAAGAGATGGTGCTGTCTCCCAGCAAAAAGAAAGAGCTCGGAGTCTCCCAGTAAAAAGAGGATCGGTGTTCCCCAGTAAAAAGACGTGGTGGGGTCGTCTCCCAGTAAAAAGAAAGTGCTGTCTCCCAGCAGAAAGAAAGACCCTGATAAAACAAAAGGTATGCGTCAAGGCAAGGTAAAATTCAGGTACTATGCAAATATAATTTAGAAGAAATATTAAATTTAATTCACACAAAAATAACTTTTAGTGGCTGAAGGCCTTATACAATTATTCACTGGTATCAAGAAAATAAAACCGAAGGAAATATTTTGAATTAAATAGACATCAGGTCAAAAAAAAATAAACAGGCAATATCGAAGCCAATTAATTAACAAATCAAAGTTAAGTTAAAATTTACATAAAAGTAGCCATTGTACGCTACTGTACACAGACAAATATTCATTATAAAATAATTATATTTACATAAGTAATGCAGCTACATAAATCTTAAACAATTAGATCATACACTGGTGACAAAATAAACAAAATTGTTAGGTAATCGCTTAATTACACAAAAGAAAAGTTTAGCCGCAAAATACAATGTGATAAAATTTAGCACGTTAAGTATAATCAAAAGAGAAATTCAGTATTACTATTACTAAACATATACATCCAAATATAGTAAATGTAGCTTAATATTTATGAATATAGAATAACCATACCGTATCTGTAAGCGTAACCCAAGAATGAACAAATACCATAGGCCATAGTGAATAGTTAACGGTACTATATTACACCCACCCTGAAATTTTGTAACCAAATCTAATAATTAAGAATCAGCCCTGTCTATGTTATACCCAATATTAATTAAAAGCTAATTAGCAGCAGAAAAAGAATAAGTGAAATACGAAAGTCAACACTTCTGACTGTCAGACATTTAAAATATTTACCCAAATTACTATAGTTTTAAATTGCCGGTCTCTAACGCTGTCAGCTGACATTCCAGAACACAAGATCTGAATTTTTAATGACCTGGCTATCGCTTATTAGCGTAATTAGTTGATAAAAAGAAACATCATCAGGTTCCAATTCACGGGCATACACCAATGACTGATTCACTATGACTATGAATACGAAATAACAAAATAAAATTTAACCTTGGGTCACCCGGTAGAGTTCTGACCAACATTATCAAAGAATGTAGTAAATCAAGCTAGCATAGCTGACAAAAAAAATTAGGTATCGATAAGAATTTGACCTACAAACCTGTGAAGGTCACATAAACCCCATTTAATTTTTAATAAAAAAAGAACCATCTGTACATAATTTTCCTACCACGAAATGTAGCGATCTACTTGTATTTAGAGAAGTTTTAACTACAGAAAAACTAATTAAAAACGTGGACGTCGTAAAAAAAATAGAATCAAAAAGGAAATCAACGAAAATTAATTAAAATAGCAGTTTAATCGCGGGATTCTGTATTTTTAAGGGTTTAATAGTGGCAAAAAGGCATACCTGTCGATCTCGGGTCGGGTCTAAGTCCACATGTCCGCTGTCGTCGTAAAAACCGACGAAGAGATGTCGAATTTCTTCTACAAAAACAACTAAAACGGCCTCACTGGACCAACAACGTAACGCCAAAATGGCAAACAACAAAACAACGTAAAAGAAATTAGTTGTACCGCATTCACGGATCCCAATTTTGGGTGTCTTTCTAAAGACTTTAGAATACGATACAGTCGACGACGCGATCAGTTTGTGAAAAGAACCTCTCCACACCCAATCCTTGACGAAAAATTCCAATATCGATTTTTTTTCCTTGCAAAGCGACGTCACAAGGGGTTGTTTGTAAGTACACTTTGGTACTCAATTAGGTACATTTTCGAAGGCTTTGGTTCCATGGTATTCCCCTCAATGCATTGGCACGATGTTCTGCCAGTAAAAATTAACTTAACCAATGAACACCGGCAATATACCAACAAAACTATAACAATTAAATACATTTTTCCGTGTCCATAAACCGACATTCATTAATAGTTCGTACAATTGGCAGTACAAATGCACCCCACCTACGATTTTGGTCAACCTCGAACCGTAATGCATGAATGAACATTAGAAACCTTTAAAACCAAGGGACCTAGAACTTAGAACGCAGATTCCATCGTTCCTGGCTTCGACGTTTTCCAATAACAGTCACAGAGGGCGGCTCAGGACAGAAAACTAAGATGTATGCAACAGGCTCGACAGAAAATAATTACGGCCGATTCAAATGTCAAAAATGACGTTTCACGTTTGTCAGGGTAAACAAACTCTAATTTATATTTATTGGCAACTATAGTTTTTAGGGCCAAATTCAGACATATTTCCTTAGGGATTAACTATACAGAAAGAGGGAAAACAAGGCTGGATCCAAGACAGACTAGTGACGGAAAATTTGTAAAAATTAAATTCGAGGTTAGGAAAGATTTTGACTAAATGGAAAACAAATCAAAATAAAACGTTCAAGGAGTAAGGGAATATATTCAAAAAGGTAGGTCGAAGTCTTAAAACTCAACTAATTGTTGCAACTGCTATAATAATATTACTTTAATTTCATATGACAAAACAAACCGTAACAACTCCCCCTCTCCTACGAAAGGAGGGAAATTTTCTCGAGAAAATTAACCGACGATAAGTACTCAAAAATCTACAGTATTTACAAGATAAGGCAAAAAAAAAATTAACTCCGGAGCTCCGGGGGTATTCCCCTAGGAAGCAACGGACGAAAGTGATAGATACTAGTGGATCGCTACTAACAAAATATATACTCACACAACCATAAGAAAAACTAAACCAAAAAGAAACTCTGACATGACATGACTGGTCCGAGTGTTTCTGACGGCAGCCACCATCTCCGCACCGAAAAGTCAACTGTGCCTCAATGGTATAGTGGCCACATATACCAACACTGGGAAGATGTGTCCCCAGCTCCGGAATTTCCGCCAAGGTCATAATACACCCGTACTCATCATATCAGCTCCCAATAAAAGAAAATAAAGAAATTAAATACCAAAGGTATGGTCTGGGTTTGGCAAAAACATACTAAGTTAAAGTTGAAGATTAAGTTTTCAAAGAAAAGTAAGACAGTGAAGAGCCAAACCGGGTTTGTAGATCATGGCACGCTTGACGGCGGCCAAACACATCAGCACCAAGAAAACCAAATGTGCTTTTTATAGTGTAGGGCCACGTAGATCGGTCCGGATTTGAAATCCGAAAAACCGAAATTTCCGCTAGGCCAAGCATCACCATGGCCGACAACCCTAGCCAACCAAAATTAACCAAGAAAAGAAATAAAATGAAAATTCATGAACCAGTGTGGTTCCAATACAAGGACGAAAACAAACCAAAGGCATAATGAGGTAATTTCTCAAACTGCCTATAAAGACACCTACTAAAAATAATACCCGCAGCTTAGTGGATTACTAAACCCACTAACTCAGGTAATCGACAACCCAAAATATTACAATAACCAAAATAATTAAAAATAAAAATTAACTTTGGTCCCCTTGCCGCTAGACAACCAGCGACCCCTCCAGGAGTATCCGGGGTGGAATAAAACTTCAGGGTGCAGGAAGCACAGCCTGGTAACATTAACCCAAAGATGGTAAGGGGGCTAGCATTGCGTAACACTCGAAGAAAGCGTGAGGTACCTCGTGTACTAGCCTCACTCCAGAGCGTCCCAAAACAGATAACCAACTGTCACGCGTCGAGTCAACCAAAAGGTGGAAAAACTAAAAAGAAAAGATAACTAATATACAACCAAGGTAATTTAAGAAGAGAAAGGGATAGCCCATATGTTCCACCGAGCATAAGGAAGTGAATTATAGTAGACACTAAACTAAAAGATGCACCGAATGGGTAGTACATCAGTCCCTGTATAAAACAAAATAAATTAGGTAGGGTACTCTGAAAGGTGGCACTGCCACCGGCCTGTCGCAACCTAATAGGCCGACTTGAGCTCAGGCCGAACAAAGTAGCTTGGCCCTCCCCTGGCCCGCCGAACAAGTTCGATGGGCAAAATGTTACCCCAGGGGTCAGACTTCCGCCCCCCCTGAACAGCCCTTCCAGTCGGTCTGCTCTCCGAAGGATCAATAGTTCCAACAAAGAACGTCGAAGCGACATTCGGTAGCACCCAACACCGCGCAGCCTAAACAAGGAGATAGGGACAAATAAGTCATAATCGGGAAGGTTCTCTTTTGGCTAGTTAAACTATAGCCCAAATATAGAACGCCAAAATAGGGGTCTAGGTACCAAGACCTAGGCCAAAGTCAAATCCAGGATAACAAAAATAGCAAGTCAAATAAGACTATAAAGAAATATCAAGGTAAAATTAAATTAATAATTAAACACAAGAAAAGATAAGGTAAATCAAGGTAAGGTAAGAAACACAAAGTCAAATACTGAAATAAGACTTGGTAGATATGAAGGTAAAATTAACCGAATAATTAAACCCAAAATAAAATAAAATAATAAATGTAAGGTAAGATAAGATAATCAAGGTAAGGTAAGATAATCAAGGTGAGGTAAGATAATCAAGGTAACGTAAGGTAATATAAGAAAGTCACAATAAGGACACTAAATCAGATCAAGCTAGGATAACGAAATCACTCAGCAAGATACGGATTAGTGTCATAAGTCAAATCAAGTTAAGGTGAGTTAAATTATCCAAAACAAATTATCAAGTATCATTGCAATCAGTGTATTACGAAATTCAAAATAGGTAAGTTTAAGGTAAATTAAAATAAGGTAATTTAAAGTAAGTTCAGATAAGGTAAATTTAAGGTAAGTTCAGATAAGGTAAATTTATAGTTACTAAAAGATTAATGAATTTATGACTCAAATAAAAATATGCTAAATTTCAGGTAGTTGAGCTAACAAGTCAAATAAATCAACGCCTTAAGAGAAAACAAACTAATGACCATGTGTCGTGTTTACTCCCATCACGTCTCGCGCCAAGATGGGTGTCTGCAAGACACCGCCAAAAGAAAAAAACTCTAAGTTTATGTTACTAAAGCCACAAAAGTTAAAGAAATTTATATAAGGTAAAGATAGATGATACCATAAGAAAAGACGTAAAACGATGATAGCAAGTAAAAGTAGTAAAAATGCTGAAGGCAGACTTACTACGCGCAATAGCAGCAAGTTGACTGAAGGCCTAGCTTGCCACGGCTTTCGGAGGACTCCTACCTCCACTAGTTCACCAGTGCAGCACAATTCTAAGCGATAGTGTTCAATTCCATCAAGTCTCGCGCCCAGATGGATCCAAACGCCACTGCGCCCGTCACTGCAGGGCATTAAAAAAAAAGGTATTAAAGGAAAACGGAATAAGGTAACATTAAAGAAAAATATTCAAAGGTAAAACTAATCATTATCTGAACTCTCATTTGCGGTCGATGGATTATACAGTTTGAGATCTTTTACGTGCCAAACACCTTTACTTTGTCCTGCTCGATCTTGAAGTTCGTAGGTGCAGGACCCTGTTTTCTTCTTAATAATGAACGGGCCCACATAAGCCGGAGCCAGTTTGGCACTATAATAGTTCGCGGCATCGGAAAGACTTTTGTTTTTACGCCAAACCTCTTGTCCAGGTGCATACTCAACGGGTCGTCTACGTAAGTTGTATCTACGTTGATTTCTAACATGAGATGTTTTAATTTTATCCCGAACTTCGCGATATAATTTCACAAAGGCGGCTTGTCTTTTCCTGACATAATCTTGAAGGTCTGCATTGGTGTTAGCAGTCTCTTCTGCAAAGTCTTGTCCGTACAATTTATGTTCTCTCCCAAAATTAAGAAAGTGCGGAGTAAATCCAGTGGTCTCATGTCGTGATGTTCGCAAAGCACAGCCTATAGAAGCTAGGTTCTCGTCCCAGGTACGGTGGTTATTGTTCTTGATGTAAGATCGCATCATGGTCTTTATGACTCTGTTGACTCGTTCGGTCGGATCGGCTTGTGGATGATAAGATGCTGTGTAGAATAGCTTGGTTTTATAGCGTTGACATAGGTTCTGAAATTCCTTGGACTTCATTTGTACTCCATTATCACACATTAGGAACTGTGGTGATCCAAACATTAGGAAAATACCTTCTTCAACCTGTTTGGTGAGGGATTTAGCTGTCGCTGAACGAGAAGGAAATAAAACGGAGAATTTGGTGAAATAATCGGTAGCCACAAGAACGTAAGTGTTACCTGACCTCGAACGAGGAAACGGTCCAATATAATCCAGGCTGATACACTGCCAAGGTTGATTTATTGTAGGACGATCACCCATTAATCCTGCAGGAGGTTTTTGTTCTACTTTGTGCTGGGCACAAACTCGACAAGCTTTCACATAACTAGTGACGTCACTCCTCATCTTAGGCCAATAATAGCGTTGGCATACTTTCCAGTAGGTCTTGAATACGCCCACGTGACCTGAAGCAGGTATATCATGGCAACGGGCGAGTATCTTGCGCCTTTTATCCTTAGGAACGACAATTTTCCAAGAACTGGATGGAGTACCAAGGTCCGGATGATTGGTTCTTGCATATTTATACAACATGTTGTTTTCTACACGCCAAGCAGGAAATTTGTCTGGTCGTTGTTCAAGCCTTACAAACATATTTTTATACCATCCATCAGTGGTGGAAGACATCGGAACATCACTATCGTCGGTGTCAATAGCTTCAGCGGAAACAGGAACGGATCTGGACAGAAAATCGGCAACAATGTGCTCTTTACCAGGGCGATGGATTAAGGTAAAATCATAGGGTTGCAGACGAAGCGCCCATCGCGCTAAACGACCTTGAGGGTCTTTTAGTCTGTGCAGCCATAGTAACGAATGGTGGTCAGTTACTACCGTGAAGCGTACCCCTTCCAAATAATGTCTTAATTTCTCCACACTCCAAATCACTGCCAAACATTCTTTTTCGGTGACTGTATATTTCATTTCTTGTTTAGTCAGTGAACGTGATAGGAAGCATATTACTTTCTCACCATCATCAAAAGTCTGTGTTAAAACTGCACCAAGGCCATATGCGCTTGCATCGGTTTGCAGGACAAAAGGACGGTTAAAATCAGGACAGGTAAGTATCGGTGCTGTAACTAAAGCTTCCTTGATCGCTTTAAAGGCTCTATCACAGTCGGTTGTCCATGACCATCTGACATTTTTCTTAGTCAAGTTAGTTAGCGGAGCTATGGTGGATGAAAAATTCGGAACAAAGCGACGGTACCAAGATGCTGTACCAATAAATCGGCGAATTTCTGTGACATTCTTCGGTGGGATAATATTTACAATTGCCTCAACTTTTAATGGATCTGGTCGGAGTCCCTGACGGTCCACAACATATCCTAAGTACTTCAATTCTGGCAGGCAAAACTGACATTTTTCTAGTGAAACTATGAGTCCCGCTTCATGTAGTCGGTCGAAAACTAAGCCCAACAGACGTAGGTGTTCATCGAAGTCCTGAGATATGAGAATTATATCATCCAGATATACCATGACCGCTGGTTGAAGGTCTGCTCCAAGGACGGTATCTACTATGCGCTGCCAGGTTGCTGGTGAATTGGTTAAACCAAAAGGCATGCGACGGAACTGAAATAGTCCTCTTCCAGGGACGGTAAATGCAGTATATTCACGCGAAGATTCACTTAAGGGAACTGTCCAAAATGCGGATTTGATATCGATGGAACTGAGGTAAGTTGCATCTCTCAGGCGGTCCAAAATGGCAGAAATATAGGGCAAGGGATATGCGTCTTTCTTGCTCAAACTGTTCAAAATTCTGTAATCTACACAAAATCTGTAGGAATCATCCTTCTTGCGCACTAAACATATCGGACTGGACCAAGCACTCTTCGAAGGTTCGATGACTCCATCCTCCAACATTTGTTTAAGTTCTTCATCGATAATTTTCTGCTTAAATGGAGACACCGGGTAATATCTTTGTTTGACAGGTTTCGTACCTGGCTCCACTTCAATAACATGTTCAGCCACCTTACAACATCCCAGGCCTGTACCCATTAAAGCAAGTTTTTCTTTGACTAAGTTATCAAGAGTCATTCGCTGAGCAATAGTAAGGGTACTCTCATCCCGTATGCTAAGTACTTGAGTGGAATTCGTTTCATCTGCGAAATGCCAAACATCCTGATTCAAATCTGGTACGATCCCCATGCTCTTCCAGAAATCGACTCCCAAAATTAAGGTATGAGCCAGTGCAGGCAGGACTAACACATCTATCATGCGGGTTTTTCCCATTAAACTAAACGGTACTTGCATGTAACCAATAGCAGAACAGCTCTCTCCATTAGCAACTGTACATCTTGTTTCTTTGCCTAAAAGTTGTAGTCCCAAACTCCGTAGCAACTCATATCCAGGAAGGCCAACAAGTGTTCGAGTGGCACCAGAATCCAGCAAACCTCTTATAGGTTTACCTATAATAGAAACTTCCAAATAAGGACGTTGATCTCCTCGTGCGTGACTAATGATGAAATCTAAAAGAATTTTGGATGAAAAGTCAAAATCATTGGTCGATACACGCTTGGTATTGGGAGAAATCGTACGACCTATTGATTCCCCCGGGAAGCGTTTCCCGAATTAGCACATTTTGGGCAAGATCTTACAGTGACATTAGGTGTTCCACAACGATAACAGTGTGTTTTTCTAGGGCTTTGACAATCTCGATTAAAATGTCCCGTTTGTTGACAATTCCAACAGACTACTTCTCTAGGACCTCTACTGGTAGTAGGAGGGTTGACATGTCTCACTTCATTGACCTTAGTTGGAGGTAAGGCTTCTTGCATATCTGAGACGAAGGCGAAATCAGGTTCTACAAATCCTTGTCGCTTCCGGGATGGCGGTACATAATGTTCTGCACGGTATTTCTTGGCTTCTAAAACCAGGCACTGCTCCTCTAATTCTTCCAATGAGTTCACTATGGGTAACTGAGTGGTGTAAAATGGAGCTAAATTCCTAGTTATCATGTCCAACTTTGCATCCTCACTGAGGGAACCATAACGCCGAAACAGAGCCTGCATGCTTGAAAGATAGTCCACTATGCTTTCTGATGGATCTTGAGTCCTCTCGAGCATTTCTTTAAAGAGTCGAGCACGATAATCTGGTGGTTCAAAGTGTCTGCAAAGCAGTTCAGCTAGTTCTCTCCAGTTGTTAAACCGGGAACGGTTCGCTCTAAACCAATTCAATGCCTTGCCTTCAAATAAATCTATGGCAGACTCAAACAGTTCTCTTTCTGATACATTACGAGCCAATCTCAGCTCGTTTACTCTCTCCAAGAATCCATGGACTGACATACCCTTGGGATCTCCTGTAAATTTAAGGCCCCATTTTTCAATACGTAGTGCCTTGAAGTTCGACACTGGCTGTCTATTTGGGGTCGAACCATGTTGAGTTGGTCCAGGCACTTCATCTTCTGACGAATCATCAGAATCAGAACATCCCGAGCGTGCTGCATCCAATAAGACACTCAAGTTAGGATCTCGTCTGGATACTTGCTCTAGCTCGTCCAGAGCAGATAAGGTTTCTGCAATTAATATTGCTCGTGCGTCAGCATCCTCTGACGACAGTTGGTTAACTGGTACACGATCAATTCGGTTGAGAAGATGGACCAAGTGTGTCTGTAGACGTTCAAATTTGGTCTTGGCTTTTTCTCCAGTAACGGACTTAATCGCCAATTTAGTCTTCCTCAAGTTAGTCGCCACATAAGCTCTTTCTTCAGCAAAATCCATATTATAGGGAGGGTGACTTATAGACTTACTAACTTTCTCCATCTGCAACAATGGGCGTAAAGATGCACGAAGGCTTTCGACAGTTTTCGTTTCATCAGCTGGAATGCCACGAACTTGCAACTCATAAATGAGCATATCCTTTCTAAGGTAATGCACTCTCATACTGTAATCCATCGTAAGTTATTACGAGTCAAATAATACACAAACAAAAATAAATTTAAAGAAAAATCAGTAAAATATTAACACTGATTGCACTTGACACTGTAAACTGCAAATAATTTGCACAACTAAATTTTCAGATAATTTTCACTAATTAAACTTCACCAAAAAGATTTAAAAATAAAATAAACCGGTTAGGACAGCGATGTCCTAACAGAAAGAATAACGAAAACCCGTCAGAACAGCGAAGTTCTGATGGCTACTACAAAACAATAGGTAGGCCACAAAAAAAAATATTGCATTATCAGCAAAAAAATCTCATCAGAGGTAAGACAACATATCAGAAGCGCAAAAATCGATAAATGAAAAATTTAAAAAAAAATTTGATAATGTTAGTACCAAAGTGCTCTATCTGGTCTCACCAAACGCAGTTTCTTTTTGTTTGAAGGCCCCACGTTGGGCGCCAAAATTTGCCACGCTCTTTTCCGCACAGAAGAAGAATTTTACTTCTACTTACCCTTCATAAATAAAAATTCAAAGTTCGGTAAAAAAAAAAAATTAAAAAAAAGATATTGAGAATTTACAAAATTAACTCACGTAAAGAGTTGAGTTGAATGCGAGAGGCTTGCGCATGCGTGTCAAAAAAAATGCCCTAGCTCCAATGCCGGAGAGAGGGGTGGATTGAGGGCGCCACTGTTTTCGAAGCCGGGTGAAAAACAGAAACCCTCCTAGATAGTATTGGGATCTCGCTTTCAGCTCACTCACTCACATATAGTTACCATATTATCAAAAAAAAAAAAAAAAAAATCCAAGAAACTGCGCTGTCTGGTGAGGCAAATAAAACACTACCATTAAAAACAAATTTACTAATATATTACAGATTCGTTAGGGCAAAAATTTTGATAACACATCAGTGTATTTTGTCCTTTTGTGAAATTTGATACAATAAAATTATTAGGTATTATTATTAATATTATGTTATTACTGTGACAGTTTGTAGTAAACCCTGAGGGGGAAATAAAAAAAAAAGTACTAATCGGTTTTAAAATTAAATATTGCTAACCATGGTTAGAGCCGAAATTGAATAAATTTGTTATCGTGAAAAAGGTGATCCTGGTTATTACAATAAAAAAAAAATAAAAGGTTGCCTGAAGGGGTTCGTCCCCTGATGATGGTTTCCTAGGTCAATGCTGACGTGGCCTAGGCAGCTTAACTGACTCAGCACGATCACAGGCTGGAGATGTCTCCCAGCCCAAAAGAAGTTGTGGGGTAGCGGTGTTCCCCAGTAAAAAGAAAGATTGTGCTGTCTCCCAGCAAAAGAGATGGTGCTGTCTCCCAGCAAAAAGAAAGAGCTCGGAGTCTCCCAGTAAAAAGAGGATCGGTGTTCCCCAGTAAAAAGACGTGGTGGGGTCGTCTCCCAGTAAAAAGAAAGTGCTGTCTCCCAGCAGAAAGAAAGACCCTGATAAAACAAAAGGTATGCGTCAAGGCAAGGTAAAATTCAGGTACTATGCAAATATAATTTAGAAGAAATATTAAATTTAATTCACACAAAAATAACTTTTAGTGGCTGAAGGCCTTATACAATTATTCACTGGTATCAAGAAAATAAAACCGAAGGAAATATTTTGAATTAAATAGACATCAGGTCAAAAAAAAATAAACAGGCAATATCGAAGCCAATTAATTAACAAATCAAAGTTAAGTTAAAATTTACATAAAAGTAGCCATTGTACGCTACTGTACACAGACAAATATTCATTATAAAATAATTATATTTACATAAGTAATGCAGCTACATAAATCTTAAACAATTAGATCATACACTGGTGACAAAATAAACAAAATTGTTAGGTAATCGCTTAATTACACAAAAGAAAAGTTTAGCCGCAAAATACAATGTGATAAAATTTAGCACGTTAAGTATAATCAAAAGAGAAATTCAGTATTACTATTACTAAACATATACATCCAAATATAGTAAATGTAGCTTAATATTTATGAATATAGAATAACCATACCGTATCTGTAAGCGTAACCCAAGAATGAACAAATACCATAGGCCATAGTGAATAGTTAACGGTACTATATTACACCCACCCTGAAATTTTGTAACCAAATCTAATAATTAAGAATCAGCCCTGTCTATGTTATACCCAATATTAATTAAAAGCTAATTAGCAGCAGAAAAAGAATAAGTGAAATACGAAAGTCAACACTTCTGACTGTCAGACATTTAAAATATTTACCCAAATTACTATAGTTTTAAATTGCCGGTCTCTAACGCTGTCAGCTGACATTCCAGAACACAAGATCTGAATTTTTAATGACCTGGCTATCGCTTATTAGCGTAATTAGTTGATAAAAAGAAACATCATCAGGTTCCAATTCACGGGCATACACCAATGACTGATTCACTATGACTATGAATACGAAATAACAAAATAAAATTTAACCTTGGGTCACCCGGTAGAGTTCTGACCAACATTATCAAAGAATGTAGTAAATCAAGCTAGCATAGCTGACAAAAAAAATTAGGTATCGATAAGAATTTGACCTACAAACCTGTGAAGGTCACATAAACCCCATTTAATTTTTAATAAAAAAAGAACCATCTGTACATAATTTTCCTACCACGAAATGTAGCGATCTACTTGTATTTAGAGAAGTTTTAACTACAGAAAAACTAATTAAAAACGTGGACGTCGTAAAAAAAATAGAATCAAAAAGGAAATCAACGAAAATTAATTAAAATAGCAGTTTAATCGCGGGATTCTGTATTTTTAAGGGTTTAATAGTGGCAAAAAGGCATACCTGTCGATCTCGGGTCGGGTCTAAGTCCACATGTCCGCTGTCGTCGTAAAAACCGACGAAGAGATGTCGAATTTCTTCTACAAAAACAACTAAAACGGCCTCACTGGACCAACAACGTAACGCCAAAATGGCAAACAACAAAACAACGTAAAAGAAATTAGTTGTACCGCATTCACGGATCCCAATTTTGGGTGTCTTTCTAAAGACTTTAGAATACGATACAGTCGACGACGCGATCAGTTTGTGAAAAGAACCTCTCCACACCCAATCCTTGACGAAAAATTCCAATATCGATTTTTTTTCCTTGCAAAGCGACGTCACAAGGGGTTGTTTGTAAGTACACTTTGGTACTCAATTAGGTACATTTTCGAAGGCTTTGGTTCCATGGTATTCCCCTCAATGCATTGGCACGATGTTCTGCCAGTAAAAATTAACTTAACCAATGAACACCGGCAATATACCAACAAAACTATAACAATTAAATACATTTTTCCGTGTCCATAAACCGACATTCATTAATAGTTCGTACAATTGGCAGTACAAATGCACCCCACCTACGATTTTGGTCAACCTCGAACCGTAATGCATGAATGAACATTAGAAACCTTTAAAACCAAGGGACCTAGAACTTAGAACGCAGATTCCATCGTTCCTGGCTTCGACGTTTTCCAATAACAGTCACAGAGGGCGGCTCAGGACAGAAAACTAAGATGTATGCAACAGGCTCGACAGAAAATAATTACGGCCGATTCAAATGTCAAAAATGACGTTTCACGTTTGTCAGGGTAAACAAACTCTAATTTATATTTATTGGCAACTATAGTTTTTAGGGCCAAATTCAGACATATTTCCTTAGGGATTAACTATACAGAAAGAGGGAAAACAAGGCTGGATCCAAGACAGACTAGTGACGGAAAATTTGTAAAAATTAAATTCGAGGTTAGGAAAGATTTTGACTAAATGGAAAACAAATCAAAATAAAACGTTCAAGGAGTAAGGGAATATATTCAAAAAGGTAGGTCGAAGTCTTAAAACTCAACTAATTGTTGCAACTGCTATAATAATATTACTTTAATTTCATATGACAAAACAAACCGTAACAAACTGAAGGTCAGTGCGAAAATTACGTTGCGTAGTGATACGGTAATTGCGAAAGACGTTATTAAATGCGAAGTGAACTTTAAAAAAACTGGTGAAAATAAAATAAACCTTACCCCGAACTATGATTTTTTAATAAAAAATGGACTTCAAATTAATAAAATTTTTAGTGATAATTTGACGTGGTACGCCGAAATAAAAAACTACGGTAGAAAAACAAAAAAACTTTTTGCAGGCACATGCATCGCGTTTAAAGCAGATAGTGACTCTATAAAAAATATAAGCGAATCTTTAGTGACTTTACCGAACGATAATCTAGTAAAAAGTTATAATGTAAAAATGACTTTCAAAGTGTAAATAAGTTAGTTCGAGATTTTGAAGATACTTTTGCTTGAAGCATCAGCGACCTAGGAAAAACAGATTTAGTGAAACACCGAATTGAGACGACCGATGACGTTCCAGTGGTTTCCAGACCATACAGAGTTTCTCACACAGAGCGAAGAATTATTAATAAACAAGTAGAAGAAATGTTGGAAAACGAGGTGATAAGAAAATCTGTAGGTCCGTATTCCAGTCCAGTAGTCCTAGTTCCCAAAAAAGATGGAGATATGAGGTTCTGCGTAAACTATAAAAAATTGAACGCAAAAACAATAAAGAATGTGTATCCTCTGCCAGTTATAGACGACATTTTGACCTACCTGGGAGAAGCTAGATATTTTACTACGTTGGACATGTTTTCAGGGTACTGGCAAGTATAAATTGATGAGAAAGACAGACATAAAACGGCATTCGTCACTACTGATGGATTGTTCGAGTTTAACCGCCTAAGTTTTGGTCTTACAACAGCACCAAGCACTTTTCAGCAGTTGGCAGACGCAATTTTGGGAGACATGAAGTGGAATGGAGCAATGACGTACTTAGATGACATCTTGGTCTATGGAAAAAATTTGGAAGAACATAACGAGAACTTAAGAAAAATCCTGTCAAAGCTAAGAGCAACTGGTCTAAAGCTAAAACCATCGAAGTGCCAGTTTGCGTATAAAGAACTAACAGTACTAGGCCACACCATTAGTGAGCGAGGTATTCTTCCAGATTCTTCAAAACTTGAAGCAGTACACCATTTTGCAACTCCAAGGAATAAAAAAGCACTTCAAAGTTTTCTAGGACTCGCCAACTACTATAGAAAATTTATTGAAAAATTTAGTGTCATTGCCAGGCCATTATACGATTTGCTGAAGAATGATACACCATTTTGGTGGACATCAGCTCAAGAAGAAGCTTTCCAGATACTAAAAAGAAAATTAGAATCACCTCCAGTGTTAACTCACTACCTTCCCAACGCAGAAAAAGAGCTACATGTAGACGCATCAGACCAAGGGATAGCAGCAGTACCTACTCTTACAAAAAATGAACGAGGAAATGCATCCCATTTGCTATGTGTCTAGAACTCTCACCAAAGCCGAAAAGAATTATGGAGTTGGAGAAAAAGAAGGTCTAGCCATAGTGTGGAGTTTAACGTATCAGAGAAGCTATATTTGGGGAGAACACATAAAAAAATTTCTGATCACCAGCCACTGTGTTATCTAAAGTCTCAAAAATGTCACAGGGAGATTAGCTAGGTGGAGCTGCAAATTGCAAGAATTTGATTATGACATAATCCACAAATCAGGGAAATGCAATCAAGACGCAGACTGTCTTTCCAGACAACCCTGTGTACAGGCAACACTAAAGGACGAGTATGATGCCAATGAAATTCCCACATTTTTGCAACCCTTAGTGGACATCACGGAGTTCCAGGAAGAGGATACAGTCGTGTCAGACTTACTACAGGCAGTCCAGGATCCGAATTATGGCAATTCACATTTGCAACATCGTGCAAAAAATTTTACAGTCAGAGATGGTGTGCTATATAAAAAGTCGGCTGTCCCAAACCAGGAGGACAAGTTGGTAATCCCTCAAGGCCTGAAAGCACAACTGATGCAACAGCTGCATTGTGAGCCATTGTCGGGAGACCTAGGATATGCAAGAACTTACGACAGAATAAACACACGCTATTATTGGGATAAAATGCATCTTGACGTGAAGAAATTTATTAGGGGATGTCCTGATTGTCAGACAAGAAAAGGACCAAACAATGAAAACCCAGCAGGTGATCTGCAACCAATAAAGATTGATGATTTGCAGCCTTTCGAAATGATAGCCATAGATATTTTAGGACCCCTAACAAAAACAAAAAGTCAAAATAATAATATAGTTGTTTGTACAGATTATGTGACCCGTTATGCCATAACCAAAGCAGTACCCAGTGCAAAAGCAGAAGAGATAGCATCGTTTTTGGTGGACCAAGTAATAAGCATTCATGGAGTACCAAAGAAAATATTGAGTGACAGAGGTCAAGTTTTTAGGTCAGAATTGGTAAGAAAAATGGTGCAAAATATGGGCTCCGAAAACGTATATACTACGTCATACCACCCACAGACTAATGGGCTAACTGAGCGTTTTAACAAAACTGTAGCAGATATGCTCAGCCTGTATGTGTCTACGTCACAGGATGACTGGGATAAATACCTACCAATGTTAACATTTGCCTACAATTCCAGTAAACAGGACACAACGCAGTTTTCGCCATTTTATTTAGTTTTTGGAAGAAACCCACAGCTCATACCGGTCGCCATGTTTTTAAAATCAGCCACTATGCTTATTCTGAACCCGAATATAGAGAAACACAGACAGGAAGCAAAAAGAAATATTACTAAAAAAACAGAAAAAGGACAAAACCCGATATGACAGTAATCACAAAAAAGTGACATATGAAACTGGAGACAAAGTCAAACTTAGAGTTTATATTAGAAAGAAAGGAAAAAGTGACAAACTGCAGTGCAAGTATCACGGACCATTTGTAATAGTAAGAAAAGCATCGCCAGTAAATTACGTTATCCAGAGAGGTGAAGGAGCAAGAGCTAAACAAGAAACAGTCCATGTATATAGATTGGCCCCGTACCACGAACCATATAATTTTGAAGGGTAGTAGGAACAATGCATATATTTATTTTTTTTGTTGTTATAGCCACTAGTGAAAATAGGTAGTAAAATAAATAAAAGGTATTTTGATTTTTTCCCCCAAGTAATAAAGAGGTATAAGGTAGTAAACGGTATTAAAGGAATATAGAGAGTGAAAAATTAAACGTTTGTGTGTCAAGAGATAAAAGTAAGAGAGATCGTGAACGGTTGCACGAGGTTGAAGGTTGAAAGCGTGCCTGATCAACACGCATAATCTGGCAATGTTCAATGATGCTGTGTCGTTATTTTTGTTTTTGTGTATAAGGGATAAAAACTAATGGGTAAAGTAAAGCCTCTAACAAATCGTGTTTTTTCCGGTAGGGGAGGGGGAGAAATAGGTAATTTGCGGAAAATTGCGGAAAATTTTGGAAAATTGTAAATTTTTTGGAAAAGTAAAAAGTTTTAAGCGATGAAAAATTTCGGAAAGAAAGGTAATTGTTCCGAGCACGGTCGTGCTGGGTGGCCACGGGGGCCAAACCAAAAGATGGACGGGAAAAAGCTAAATTAACTGCTTCACTGTATATAAAATTGTAAATAAATTGTGTAAATAGTTTTTGTAGCGTCTAACTCCCCGTTTGTTTCTTTTTCATGTACAACTTGGGACCACAACACCTTGGGACCGCAACCTGGGGAGCGGCGACGACCTGCCAGGCCAGCGGACCACTGACGGTGCCAGAGGGGGACAAGCCCACCTTGGGACCACAACACCCTGGGACCACAACACCTTGGGACCGCAACCTGGGGAGCCGCGACGACCTGCCAGGCCAGCGGAACCCTGACGGTACCAGCGGGGGACAAGCCCACCTAGGGACTGCAACATCTGGGGACCACACAAGGGAACAAACCGAACAGGAGGGAGGAAGACCCGCCAGGAGAAAGAAAAGAGCCAGAAGTGCCAAGGAACCATCCGACTAGGAGGGAGGAAGACCCGCCAGGAGGAAGAAAACATGAAAAAAAAATGCAGCTTTTTAAATTGTATTTTGAAATTTTTATTAAACTCAAACGAGATTTTTTGTATTAGAGATAGATTAGGGAACTTAGTCACAAAAATCCTTTGGATTTTTGTTTTCCGTGGGGGGGGGGGGGGGAAGTGTCACCAAATTGCTTTTCGCTAAATCCCGGTTCACTCGTTCCTGCTCTTAATTCGACGCACGTCGATGGATCAGGCGGAGAGTGGGGCTAGAAGGGTCAACTTGGAAAGTGGGGAACAGCACAGCAGTAAGTTTTACCTTGCGAGCCAAGCGAGTTACAGCTACGCCAGAACCACTTTCCTCCGTCGACGATGTTTTAAGAGTTAATAGGTAAGGCCTCGTTTGAATTCTTGTAAATATTCATTTTATTTTAATAAAAAGTATTGCTGCAGAATTAATGATGAAGCCAGGGTTTTTAGTATTTTAGTTAAGATCCCGTGACAATCTGACCATTGAACAGTTAAAGGTCAATGAATGTTTTGACATCTTATAACCTTGTATTTACATGTCAAAAAATATTTTTTGGACTTTAGAAAAGAATTTTCAGAGAAAATATAAAAAATGTCACTAGCGGCTATTGGCTAAAACAATTATTTAAATACAACAAAACATAAAATACCAAAACATCAATTAACCTTTAAAAGCAATACAAAATTGTATTGTATTTATAAGTAAAACAACGATGTCCCATTTTTACTAATTTCTTCATTTAGTCAATTATATATATATATATATATATATATATATATATATATATATATATATATATATATATATAAATTGTCACGGGATCTTAACTAAAATACTAAAACCCTGGCTTCATTATTAATTATGCAGCTATATTTATTAATTTAAAAAGAAATAATTTATATTTTACACATTTCTAAAATAATTCAAAATTAGGCCTACCTGTATACTGTCTAAAAGCGCGTGGCCGGAGGAAAATGGCTCGGGATGTCGTAGACTCGCTTGCGTCGAGGTAATGACTGACGTCCTACGGCTGTTCACTGCCTCGAGGTCGACCACTTCCAGCCCTACCGCCGGGCTGACGTATCGACATGCGTCGAACGGTGCGTAGGAAGGGGTGACCCGGGAACGAGTGAAAAGCAATTTTGGTGACACTTTCCCCCTCCACGGAAAACAAAAATCTGAAGGATTTTTGTGTCTCAATTCCCTAATTCTATTCTCTATTACAATAAAAAACAAACTCCTTTGGGTTTAATAAAAAAAATAAGAATATACAATTTAAAAAGCTGCATTTTTTGCGTTTGTCTTCATTCTTCCTCCCGGCAGGTCTTCCTCCCTCTTGTTTCATTTGTCCCTAGTGTGGTCCGCATGTGTTGTGGTCCCAGGGTGGGCTTGTCCCCCGCTGGCACCGTCAGTGGTCCGCTAGCCTGGAAGGTCGTCGCCGTTCCCCAGGTTGCGGTCCCAAGGCGTTGTGGTCCCATGGTGTTGTGGTCCCAAGGTGTTGATCAGGGACGCTTTCAAGCAACGCTCAACTGCACAGAGCCTCGTGCAACCGTTCACGATCTCTCTTACTTTTTTCTCTTAACACAAGCGTTTAATTTTTCACTCTCTATATTCCTTTAACACCGTTTACTACCTTATACCTCTTTATTACCTGGGGGAAAAAATATCAAAATACCTTTTATTTATTTTACTACCTATTTTCACTAGTGGCTTTCAAAAACAAAAAAAAATAACTATATGCATTGTTCCTACTACCCTTCAAAATTATATGGTTCGTGGTACGGGGCCAATCTATATACATGGACTGTTTCCTGTTTAGCTCTTGCTCCTTCACCTCTCTGAATAATGTAATTTACTGGCGATGCTTTTCTTACTATTACAAATGGTCCGTGATACTTGCACTGCAACTTGTCACTTTTTCCTTTCTTTCTAATGTAAACTCTAAGTTTGACTTTATCTCCAGTTTCATATGTCACTTTTTTGTGGTTACTGTCATATCGGGTTTTGTCCTTTTTCTGTTTCATAGTAACATTTCTTTTTGCTTCCTGTCTATGTTTCTCTATATTCGGATTCGGGATAAGCATAGTGGCTGATTTTAAAAACATGGCGTCCGGTATAAGCTGTGGGTTTCTTCCAAAAACTAAATAAAATAGCGAAAACTGCGTTGTGTCCTGTTTACTTGAATTATAGGCAAATGTTACTATTGGCAGGTACTTATCCCAGTCATCCTGTGACGTAGACACATACAGGCTGAGCATATCTGCTACGGTTTTGTTAAATCGCTCAGTTAGCCCATTAGTCTGCGGGTGGTATGACGTAGTGTATACATTTTCTGCGCCCATATTTTGCACCATTTTTCTTACCAATTCTGACCTAAAAACTTGACCTCTGTCGCTCAATATTTTTTTTGGTACTCCATGTATGCTTATTACTTGGTCCACCAGAAACGCTGCTATTTCTTCTGCTTTTGCACTTGGTATTGCTTTGGTTATTGCATAACGGGTCACATAATCTGTACAAACAACTATATTATTATTTTGACTTTTTGTTTTTGTTAGGGGTCCTAAAATATCTATGCCTATCATTTCGAAAGGCTGCAAATCATCAATCTTTATTGGTTGCAGATCACCTGCTGGTTTTTCATTGTTTGGCCCTTTTCTCGTCTGACAATCAGGACATCCCCTAATAAATTTCTTAACGTCAAGATGCATTTTATCCCAATAATAGCGTGTATTTATTCTGTCGTAAATTCTTGCATATCCTAGGTGTCCTGACAATGGCTCACAATGCAGCTGTTGCATCAGTTGTGCTTTCAGTCCTTGAGGGATTACCAACTTGTCCTCCTGGTTTGGGATAGCCGACTTTTTATATAGCACACCATCTTTCACTGTAAAATTTTTTGCACGACGCGACGTTGCAAATGTGAATTGCCATAATTCGGATCCTGGACAGCCTGTAGTAAGTCTGACACGACTGTATCTTCTTCCTGGAACTCTGTGATGTCCACTAAGGGTAGCAAAAATGTGGGAATTTCATTGGCATCATACTCGTCCTTTAGTGTTGCCTGTACACAGGGTTGTCTGGAAAGACAGTCTGCGTCTTGATTGCATTTTCCTGATTTGTGGATTATTTCGAAATCAAATTCTTGTAGTTTGCAGCTCCATCTAGCTAATCTCCCTGTGACATTTTTGAGACTTTTTAGATAACACAGTGGCTGGTGATCCGAAAATTTTTTTATATGTTCTCCCCAAATATAGCTTCTCAGATACGTTAGACTCCACACTATTTCTAGACCTTCTTCTTCTCCAACTCCATAATCTTTTTCGGCTTTTGTGAGCGTTCTAGACACATAGCAAATGGGATGCATTTCCTCGTTCATTTTTTGTAAGAGTACTGCTGCTATCCCTTGGTCTGATGCGTCTACATGTAGCTCTTTTTCTGCGTTGGGAAGGTAGTGGGTTAACACTGGAGGCGATTCTAATTTTCTTTTTAATATCTGGAAAGCTTCTTCTTGAGCTGATGTCCACCAAAACGGTGTATCTTTCTTCAGCAAATCGTATAACGGCCTGGCAATGACACTAAATTTTTCTATAAATTTTCTACAGTAGTTGGCGAGTCCTAGAAAACTTTGAAGTGATTTTTTATTTCGTGGAGTTGCAAAATGGTGTACTGCTTCAAGTTTTGAAGAATCTGGAAGAATACCTCGCTCACTAATGGTGTGGCCTAGTACTGTTAGTTCTATATACGCAAACTGGCACTTAGACGGTTTTAGCTTTAGACCAGCAGTGGTACTCTGTAAGAAAAATAGCGATAGCGACCGGCGTCTCTTTGCAAATTCTTCCTATGTATCACCGTTCGGTATGTTTCGAAGAGACCCCGGTCGCTATCGCTATTTTTCTTACAGAGTGCCACTGCAGTTGCTCTTAGCTTTGGCAGTACTTTTCTTAGGTTCTCGTTATGTTCTTCCAAATTTTTTCCATAGACTAAGATGTCATCTAAGTACGTCATTGCTCCATTCCACTTCATGTTTCCCAAAATTGCGTCTGCCAACTGCTGAAAAGTGCTTGGTGCTGTTGTAAGACCAAAACTTAGGCGGTTAAATTCGAACAAGCCATCAGTAGTGACGAATGCCGTTTTATGCCTGTCTTTCTCATCAATTTCTACTTGCCAGTACCCAGAAAACATGTCCAACGTAGTAAAATATCTAGCTTCTCCCAGGTAGGTCAAAATGTCGTTTATAACTGGCAGAGGATACACATTCTTTATTGTTTTTGCGTTTAATTTTTTATAGTTTACGCAGAACCTCATATCTCCATCTTTTTTGGGAACTAGGACTACTGGACTGGAATACGGACTTACAGATTTTCTTATTACCTCATTTTCCAACATTTCTTCTACTTGTTTATTAATAATTCTTCGCTCTGTGTGAGACACCCTGTATGGTCTGGAAACCACTGGAACGTCATCGGTCGTCTCAATTCGGTGCTTCACTAAATCCGTTTTTCCTAGGTCGCTGATGCTCCAAGCAAAAGTATCTTCAAAATCTCGAACTAACTTATTTACACTTTGAAAGTCACTTTTACACAAGTCCCTATTTACATTATAACTTTTTACTAGATTATCGTTCGGGAAAGTCACTAAAGATTCGCTTATATTTTTTATAGAGTCACTATCTGCTTTAAACGCGATGCATGTGCCTGCAAAAAGTTTTTTTGTTTTTCTACCGTAGTTTTTCATTTCGGCGTACCACGTCAAATTATCACTAAAAATTTTATTAACTTGGAGTCCATTTTTTATTAAAAAATCATAGTTCGGGGTAAAGTTTATTTTATTTTCACCAGTTTTTTTAAAGTTCACTTCGCATTTAATAACGTCTTTCGCAATTACCGTATCACTACGCAACGTAATTTTCGCATTGTCTGTTCTGCAGTTTTCAATTTCTACAGGTAGCTCATCCCAAAAACAACTATTTACATTACTGATTTGACTATTTACAATTTCTTTGTGACTACTATTATCTCCTAAATTCATTGCCAAGGTAACTACTTCATTTTCATCCGTTTTCAAACTAATTTCGTTCGCTTTTAAATTTATCATAGCTTCGTGGGCCTTAAGAAATTCTAATCCTAATAAAACGGGTTGGGGTAGATTTTCTATAACTAATGCTTCCAAGGAAAAGGTACAACCAATAAAACAAACATTTATTTCTGCGTAACCAATAATTTTTACCAGCGAACTATTCGCTACTTTAATAAAAGTTATGCCTGTGCCGGGCTTTATTTCATTTTTATTTACATATTTACTATCTACAATATTTTTAACTGACGCAGTGTCTATTATAACCTTAATATTTACATTATTTAAACTTCCTTTTACGGAGAGAACATCTGTTGCAGCTTCTTGCTGATTCTGATTTTCTTTCTGTTTCTGGACAGTGCTTATGTGTGTTAACACTGTCCGTTGGAGTTTTCCGACTACTGTTGTTGTTGCCAATTTTGATATCTACCAGTTTGCTGCTCTGGACGGCGGCCATTTTGTTCTCGACCATGTTGATTTGGCGTCCATCTTGGTCTTTGGTTTTCTAAATTTCGTTGACCCCTGTAGTTTTGGTTATTTCTGTTCTGCGGGTTGCTGAAACAAACTCTTGCCTTGTGACCTGGTTTTCCACACTGAAAACATACTGGCCGACTGTCGGTAGTACGTGGTTGCCAGTTTTTAAAATTTCGGTTTTCTCTTCTGTCTTGATTTTTATTTAGCATCGCTTTTCCAATTTCTTCTCTCACAACTTGTGTAATTTCCTCCATTAAATTCGATCCCGTTTTTTCTGGCTGAACCTGCTGACTCGTCCCTGTTACTTTTTCTGACATTGACAGCTGTGCGAAAATTTCCGAAGCATGGCTTATTTCTTTTTCAGCGTCGTTTATGGTTTTAACGAGCTCTTGTACTTCTGCAAAATTTTTTGGCTGCCTAAGCTTGATTTGGTAGGCGTATGTGGGTAGTAGGCCTTGTTCAAAATGTTCCCTTCTAATTTCGTCCTTCATTTTTGGATCTACTTTGTCGCATAAGTACACCATTTCACGTAGAGAGAAAACCGAAATTTTAAAAACTGGCAACCACGTACTACCGACAGTCGGCCAGTATGTTTTCAGTGTGGTCACAAGGCAAGAGTTTGTTTCAGCAACCCGCAGAACAGAAATAACCAAAACTACAGGGGTCAACGAAATTTAGAAAACCAAAGACCAAGATGGACGCCAAATCAACATGGTCGAGAACAAAATGGCCGCCGTCCAGAGCAGCAAACTGGTAGATATCAAAATTGGCAACAACAACAGTAGTCGGAAAACTCCAACGGACAGTGTTAACACACATAAGCACTGTCCAGAAACAGCAAGAGAAAGAGAATCAGAACAAGAATCAGCATGAAGCAGCAACAGATGTTCTCTCCGTAAAAGGAAGTTTAAATAATGTAAATATTAAGGTTATAATAGACACTGCGTCAGTTAAAAATATTGTAGATAGTAAATATGTAAATAAAAATGAAATAAAGCCCGGCACAGGCACAACTTTTATTAAAGTAGCGAATAGTTCGCTGGTAAAAATTATTGGTTACGCAGAAATAAATGTTTGTTTTATTGGTTGTACCTTTTCCTTGGAAGCATTAGTTATAGAAAATCTACCCCAACCCGTTTTATTAGGATTAGAATTTGTTAAGGCCCACGAGGCTATGATAAATTTAAAAGCGAACGAAATTAGTTTGAAAACGGATGAAAATGAAGTGGTTACCTTGGCAATGAATTTAGGAGATAATAGTAGTCACAAAGAAATTGTAAATAGTCAAATCAGTAATGTAAATAGTTGTTTTTGGGATGAGCTACCTGTAGAAATTGAAAACTGCAGAACAGACAATGCGAAAATTACGTTGCGTAGTGATACGGTAATTGCGAAAGACATTATTAAATGCGAAGTGAACTTTAAAAAAACTGGTGAAAATAAAATAAACTTTAAGCCGAACTATGATTTTTTAATAAAAAATGGACTTCAAATTAATAAAATTTTTAGTGATAATTTGACGTGGTACGCCGAAATAAAAAACTACGGTAGAAAAACAAAAAAACTTTTTGCAGGCACATGCATCGCGTTTAAAGCAGATAGTGACTCTATAAAAAATATAAGCGAATCTTTAGTGACTTTACCGAACGATAATCTAGTAAAAAGTTATAATGTAAAAATGACTTTCAAAGTGTAAATAAGTTAGTTCGAGATTTTGAAGATACTTTTGCTTGGAGCATCAGCGACCTAGGAAAAACGGATTTAGTGAAGCACCGAATTGAGACGACCGATGACGTTCCAGTGGTTTCCAGACCATACAGGGTGTCTCACACAGAGCGAAGAATAATTAATAATCAAGTAGAAGAAATGTTGGAAAATGAGGTAATAAGAAAATCTGTAAGCCCGTATTCCAGTCCAGTAGTCCTAGTTCCCAAAAAAGATGGAGATATGAGGTTCTGCGTAAACTATAAAAAATTAAACGCAAAAACAATAAAGCATGTGTATCCTCTGCCAGTTATAGACGACATTTTGACCTACCTGGGAGAAGCTAGATATTTTACTACGTTGGACATGTTTTCTGGGTACTGGCAAGTAGAAATTGATGAGAAAGACAGGCATAAAACGGCATTCGTCACTACTGATGGCTTGTTCGAATTTAACCGCCTAAGTTTTGGTCTTACAACAGCACCAAGCACTTTTCAGCAGTTGGCAGACGCAATTTTGGGAGACATGAAGTGGAATGGAGCAATGACGTACTTAGATGACATCTTAGTCTGTGGAAAAAATTTGGAAGAACATAACGAGAACCTAAGAAAAGTACTGTCAAAGCTAGGAGCAACTGGTCTAAAGCTAAAACCATCTAAGTGCCAGTTTGCGTATAAAGAACTAACAGTACTAGGCCACACCATTAGTGAGCGAGGTATTCTTCCAGATTCTTCAAAACTTGAAGCAGTACACCATTTTGCAACTCCACGAAATAAAAAATCACTTCAAAGTTTTCTAGGACTCGCCAACTACTATAGAAAATTTATAGAAAAATTTAGAGTCATTACCTCGACGCAAGCGAGTCTACGACGTCCCGAGCCATTTTCCTCCGGCCACGCGCTTTTAGACAGTATACAGGTAGGCCTAATTTTGAATTATTTTAGAAATGTATAAAATATAAATTATTACTTTTTAAATTAATAAATATAGCTGCAGAATTAATAATGAAGCCAGGGTTTTATTACTTTAGTTTAGATCCCGTGACAATTTATATATATATATATATATATATACATAAGGTAAAGAAATAACGACAGGAAAATTTATAACAAAGTGGTGAAAATATCGGGGAAGCTGTCTGTAAGGTAGTGCTAGACACGTGTTTCGTGCTTATTAGCACTCATCAGTAGCACATAACCAAGTTATTAGATGGGAAACTTGGAAGTTGAAAAAAAACACAAAGAGTTCACAGACCAGGGACCTGCTAGCACATTTGCGGTTTTTTGTCAGGAGACCCAGGGTTTTCCGGGCAACAACCAACATCACCACGGAGGCTGCAAATAGCACCTGCGTGAAACCTCTAACCCCAAGGAATAAGACAATCAAGATTTGTTATAAATTTTTCTGTCGTTATTTCTTTACCTTGTCTTATTCCTTGGGGTTAGAGGTTAGAGGTCTCACGCAGGTGCTATTTGCAGCCTCCGTGGTGATGTTGGTTGTTGCCCGGAAAACCCTGGGTCTCCTGACAAAAAACCGCAAATGTGCTAGCAGGTCCCTGGTCTGTGAACTCTTTGTGTTTTTTTTCAAACTTCCTTTCCCATCTAATAAATAACTTGGTTATGTGCTACTGATGAGTGCTAATAAGCGTGAAACACGTGTCTAGCACTACCTTACAGACAGGTTCCTCGATTTTTATCACTTTGTTACATATATATATATATATATATATATATATATATATATATATATATATATATATATATATATATATATATATATATATATATATATATATATAGATATATATATATATATTAAATGTAAATGCGAAGATTTACTTCTTCGCTAGTGCAGCGAGAAGGCCGTGAGCCGTGAATGAAAAATAAAAATAATGAAGACTATTTTTGATTCAGGTCTGGGTGACCTCCTGCTATCGATTTCTGGGCCCTTACCCATCAGCGGGCAGGCTTACACCCAGGGTGGCTGAAGAACAGACCACGTTTTGACCCGAATCAAAGAGAGTCCTTATATCCAAAATGTTCGGAAAGGATGGGTAAGATGTAGTGGCTCGCGCCAACTAGTTCACCCAGTGTTGCTCCAAAAGTGTTTGGCTGGTAACACAAAACATACTCGAAAGTATGTCGATGTCTATGTCGACTTTCTCGACGTCGACGGTACAAATGCACCATTGTACAACAATAGTAGAAAAATGGAAGATTTCTTGGCCTATAGGTAATATATTAAATGTAAATGCGAAGATTTACTTCTTCGCTAGTGCAGCGAGAAGGCCGTGAATGAAAAATAAAAATAATGAAGACTATTTTTGATTCAGGTCTGGGTGACCTCCTGCTATCGATTTCTGGGCCCTTACCCATCAGCGGGCAGGCTTGCACCCAGGGTGGCTGAAGAACAGACCACGTTTTGACCAGAATCAAAGAGAGTCCTTATTGGATATAAGGACTCTCTTTGATTCTGGTCAAAACGTGGTCTGTTCTTCAGCCACCCTGGGTGCAAGCCTGCCCGCTGATGGGTGAGGGCCCAGAAATCGATAGCAGGAGGTCACCCAGACCTGAATCAAAAATAGTCTTCATTATTTTTATTTTTCATTCACGGCCTTCTCGCTGCAGTAGCGAAGAAGTAAATCTTCGCATTTACATTTAATATATTACCTATAGGCCAAGAAATCTTCCATTTTTCTAATATATATATATATATATATATATATATATATATATATATATATATATATATATATATATATATATATATATATATACAGGGTGTTTTCTAATTGAATGTCAATATTTAAGGGAGCGGTTTTTGGGTCCATTTTAAAAAGAAAACTTCATATGAACGTATGTCCTAAACGTCTAAACTTTTGAGATACAGGGTGGTAAAGTTTTCAAAAATAAATAGTTTTTTATTAATATCTGTAATACCACTTTAGATATTTTAATTAAATTTGGCATACATGTACTATGTATCAAGAGGCATTATTTAGTGTACCACAATTTTTTTTTATTTCCACCAGTGGCGTTCGTACGGAATTTCACCTGCCTATTTTGGCAGACATTGATGGTACGCCACTGATTTCTCGTAAAATTAAAATTATTCCTGAAATCCCCAATCATTTCTAAGCAAATTTGATCTCTTGAGTTTTTTCAATCCGATGCACGGTTTTCGCTTAAAAAAAATAAAAACCTTTTCTCTGCATGTTCATAACAATATCGTTAATACGACAATATCACCATGCAGAGAAATAGATTTTATTTTTTAGATCAAATTTGCTTAGAAATGAATAAGGAAGTTAATTTTTGTGCTAGCAGGTCCCTGGTCTGTGAACTCTTTGTGTTTTTTCAACTTCCAAGTTTCCCATCTAATAACTTGGTTATGTGCGACTGATGAGTGCTAATAAGCACGAAACACGTGTCGAGCACTACCATACAGACAGTTTCCCCAATATTTTCTTCACCTTTTTTTATAAATAGTCCTGTCGATATTTCTTTATTTCTTTATATATATATATATATATATATATATATATATATATATATATATATATATTATAACGGTTTTAAATGAGAAATTAAATAAATGATACTTACTTTTATATTCTATAAAATTTGCAATGGCGTCCTTAAAATTTCCTATCTCCGTTATATAAAACTTCCGACCTTGTGTTGTGTCCTTTTATTTATTTAAAAGAGAATTATAATTTTAACCGACATAACTTATCCATAAATGTATTATCTTACCCTTTACACACAACACACAGAACAGCAGTGAGAAATGAAACTTAAGTTCTCAACCTCATGGTCGTCATAGAGTTCAGGGCCACCTTTACTTGACTTTAAGTATACCTTAAGAAATTTTATACTTATTCTTTTATTTATAAATGAAATTTTAAATAAATGTTTATGATATATTAAACTATTGTTGTTCATATATATATATATATATATAGACCTGTAAAATTAAAATATCTAGGGAAGCAAATAAATAAATGAATTAACACAAATTTAGGTTTTAAATATTTTTTTTTTTTAATTTATTTAATTTTAATACCAAAAATGAATTTACAAATACATCTTAAATGTATTTATCAAACTTATTACAATAGTTATCTGCAAAAGTTTTTATTATATTATCAGACTAGAAAAGTATTAAAATATTCAAATGCAATAAATAAACAACTTTTTTAATCCTCCTCTGGAATTTTTTATTTCCTAGATGTCCACGCGCGGCAACACCGTTTCAATGAACTAGCACGACAAACAAAACAAATTTTTGCCGGTTGAAGCGTGTGATTTTATTTAATACTTTTCTATTATAAATCTACCGATAAAGTAAATCCTAAATTATTTAACTTCGATCGTATAAATTACTGTACTTATTTATCAATTAACAGTGAAGTGACAGGTGCTTGTTCTCGAAAGAAAATCACTTAAAATTGCAACCAGTGCGGGATAATAATGGTGGTCGTTTTTAAAACGTATTCACTCTGAAAGTTTTCTTTGTGTTTAAAAATTATTTCGCGACACTACAAGTTAGATATTTTTCTTAAATAGTCACTCTTACCACATTGAATAATCTTGGATTTTCTATATATTCACTGCAAACTGGATAATTTGCTGATTTACAAAATTCTCTCCGATGATGTGATGCTTCTTTCTTCTTCTATCAGGTATGGATTTTCGTCCTTCCTTTTCTATCACCTATATTTATTTTATTTGCGGGGTAAATTTTTTATAATATATAACATTTCCGGATTGGCAAATAATATCGATTATTCATTATTTTAAATTAATTTACACACTCAGCTTTTCAAATCAGATCAAAATACTGTACTATTTCTTGTTGCACCTGACATTTCCAGGTTAGGCAACCATTTTTTTTTAATTTGACTTTTCAAAAAAATAAACATTCGAGGTTATGTAAAAAAAATTAGGAGCAACGACCCGTGGCAGCTTAATTAATCGACTCCCCTCCAGAAACAATTCCACTCGTATTTATAACCTCTGAAACAAAAGATAACGGGCACGCCAAAATCAACATGGATGCCACCATGTTTTTGATTCAAGCCACCTATGACCCATTGGCATTCTAATTAAAATTTTGTAATGTATTAATAAATTTGAGAAATAAAGATTTAATTTTATTTTTCAGTCCCAAAACCATTTGAAATCTGAAACTAGAATGTTTTCTCTTTCTTTTCATATCCCATTTGCCTTGGTAGAGAAAACCTTCTTTCTGATATTCTTAAGCAAAACATCATTTCTCCCAATTTTCTTACTTACACTACTTTTATTGCTTAATATCTAAATATTCTTAATTTCTAAAATCAATTACTTATGTACTAATTAAACTTTGGTGTTTTACCTAATTATTAACATTTATCTTAACTCTTAAGATGCACAAATAACAAATTTATTACATTTTCTTTTCACCTGTGCATGTCCCAAAATCTCTCCCAATCGCCATGCCTTTTTTTTAGAGTCTAATTTCACACAAATTTTACTTTATTTTAAAAATAAAGGTTTTATAATTGTCTTTTAGTTTTACTACCCCATGTAATCTTTTAGAGCATGAAATTTTACACCTTTTGCACATATTAGTCTTACTAGGAGTCCACTATTTCACTTTTAATCTTGTTTTGAAAGTCACGTCACTTCGATTTACCTTTTGATCACCTTTTAAAATGTTCTTAAAACTCATCCTTATGCTTTAACTTTCCTTATATCTACTATTTACATATTTTAGCAACTCATTTATTTATTGCCTAGGGCATTTACTATATTTCACTTAATTTTTTATTATAAAATTTTGACTTTGTAAGAACCTTGAACCCTTGACTACCTTATTATGAAATCTAAGTCTCATTTACAGAGCCCTATGTATTTCAACGTTCCCCAAATTATTACTAAAATGTCAAATGTACATTTCTAATTTACTTTCCAATACATTTTCCCAAAATGATTTCTTGACTATTACAGGGTTTTTTTAATATACAGTGATGTCATGTATCTTTGCAAATTTCATCTTTTTAGTGAATTTTATTCAACTTAACGGTTGGTAATATTGACTATTGTATATAAAACATGTTTAACTCATCCCAACGAATACATTTCTGTAAGTTGCAGCAATTTTGATAACTGTATTTGTTATCCATATAAAGTTCAAATTTTAGCTCTCGCTCTCCGAGTATAAAATCTCACATGAACTATTTTTTTGGAAAATCTTATCTTTTATCATTCGTAATGACTCTGTTTAGGTTCATTAAGTAAAATTACACTTAGAATAATCTGATAATTAGTACTATTTAGTTTTGGTCTTGTTTTTAGATTGAAAATTTTCCTGTTTTATCTATGACCTAACTCTGGACTTAGCAAATTAAAATTTTTAAATTAGATATTTTTTTCCTGACATTTTTTGTGGAATATTTATTATCGTCACAATATATATATATATATATATATATATATATATATATATATATATATATATATATATATATATATATATATATATATATATATATATATATATATATATATATATATATATATATATATATATATATATATATATATATATATATATATATATATATATATATATATATATATATATATATACAGGGTGAGTCAAAAGTACTTTGACAAACTTCAGGAGGTGATTGCTGGCATTATTTTAAGGCGAAACGTTCGTATAAGCAATGGTCCTTGGCGGCTTCGTTACGGAGATACAGGGTGTTGAAAAATTAAAAAAAAATATATGAATTTTTAAGTAGCTTCTAAACGTTTTGAGCTTGTGTTATGAAATTCGGTGGATGAGGTAAGCACCTAAGGACACTCATTTTAAAAGTATATCGCGTTCTTAAATTTAACCAGTGGCGTCGGTACGAAACTTTCATATAACATTTTTTGTGAAAACTATGCTACGCCACTGACTTATTTTATTCTAACTACCATTTTGTGAGTCCTTGCTTTATTTGCAGCTTGTAGCGCGAATAGAAAAGAAAAAAATATATACTGAGGTATCTACTTACCAAACAAAATTAATGAACTTTTCGCGCGCGACGAGCTTTTAAGGCAATAAATTTAACATAATATAATAACTTTGATACTACTTTTATTAGGACCCACCCATGCCTCAATGAAAAAACTATACTTATTTTTTTCGTTTTAGTACATCTAAATAATAATAGGTTGTTTTTGAAAAGAATTTTCTACAACACTTTATTTTATTATAATTTAAAAACGATGTATGCTAAAATCTGGTACATTGACATAATTTTATGGGACAAAAAAACCAAATCAAAATTATGATAAATATCAATCCATAGGCATAGAAATTGTTTTTTTTAATAATTTTATAATAAAATCTAACTCTAATTGTTATCTCTTGTTAGTTTGGGTAAAAACCTTTTAAGCTAGAGAATGTAAATTCAGTTGCTTTAAATTGCCCAATATTTTTGGTAACGTTTTATCAATCATGCTGCCGGCTTCTTCATACAACCCTCTAAAGAAGCCACTAAGATCATATTTATGCAAAATGTCAGTAATACAATAATTGTGGAGACAAAAGGAAACAATTTCTATTATAAGTTTTTTTTCAGTTGATCCAGGTACACGTAAAGTTTCAAGAAAAAAATTGTACGATTATGATTTTTTGCCAGTTTAATAGTTCTTTCAGTTACAGCAATAAACAAGCTTAAAACTGTAGTTTGATCATTTTGAATACGAACAACCATTTTTGGGAAAAACTTTAAAATCTTCTTTTAAAGTCCCTGTTTGATTTTTATAAAATTATAAAGGTGCCCAAAATATTGGATACCTATAGAAATAAATTATGGGATCCAATAAAATTAAATATCAAGGACGTGAATTGAAGACCATTATTATATTTTCTCAAAAACGGTGGCTTATCATAAAAAAATATACAGGGTGTCTATTTGGGAACTGTATCGACCTATATAGGAAAAACTAAAATGAAATAAAATTAAAAATTTGGCAGGTAGTATACTAAAGTCGCTGGGGGCCTTTCGGCTAAATTATTTTCGAGAATCTGGTGCTTCCTATTATACCGGAAAAATATGTCAACTCGCTTATTTGAAATAGGACCACCCGTATATTATCTCCTTTTTAGGTTGTACTTAATATTCAAAACACATTTCATGTATAATAATATTGAACTTTTTTAAAGTATTGACTGTTGGATAGTTTGAACTCCTGTAAAATCTAAACGGCTTGACGTAGAGCGTAACGGGTTTCATATCCCCATCTTAGTTTTTAATACTCTAAGGACGTTAGCTACCTACCACTACGTAAACCAAAAAGTGTGATACTTTTAATCGGTCTGGTTATTGACGCCATTAGATAAATTATTAAAGCTTTATACAGGGATGTGAAAACCATTTTGCTCTAAGTCAAACCGTTTAGAATTTACAGGGGTTCAAAGTGAAATACCAATTGCTAAATAATAATATCCAAATTGCTAAAGTGATTTTCGAAATAATTTGAAAAAACTGAAAAGAAATTGTAAAACTTTAACACCCTGTATCTCGAAAACCAAGCGTTGGCGCATCCATCTACATATTAACTTTTGGTCTTATTTTTTACAAGGAATCTCCCTTGAAACAAAGGCACATCTTTTTTGAAACACCCTGTATATTTTTCTAGTTTAAATAGTTTTATTTATTTATTTAAAAAAGATACTAAACTGACAAAAAAACATTAGCGTACTATTTTTTTCTAACCTAAGACAACCTATTAATGCGGTCTCCAAAAATACTTACTATTTATTTCGGTATATCAAATATTAGATAAACTGATTCTGCAGTTTTCCTAATAAAAAAAGAAGCTGTTTTGTTTTTAATTTGACGCTTTATGCTTTATGTACTGGAAACGAAGCACTTTCCATGAAATATTGTTGTGAACTTTTTTTTTGCCTAAAATCAGCAAAGAAATCATTCCAGAAATAGCTTGGATTACTTAAGATATCCCTCGTACAAGTTCAAAATGACTACCTATAACCCATAAGAACCAAATAAACCCTCCTAAGATACCTATAAATCCTTAAAATTCATTACTACAAAAACCCATTTCAATAATTTCTACTGGTTTAATATAATTTTACAACCAAATAAGATTCGTTATAACCAAATGTCAAAATAATAAATATCGAAATGGGTGTATCTTTAATTGATATTCTCTTCGTACGTATTTGCCTCCTAGCAATGTTACCAATTTTCCGGAGGTATATAATGCAATTCCTATTTGGAGACCAGATCGTACAGCAGATTGTCCTAGTGTATATAATATAAGATCGTAGCGCCACGTGGTGGAATTATGGTGAACTACGTTGTGTAACTGTACGTGTGTACACTACCAAAACGTCTCCAGACTAAAATTGGTACAACGCATATTTATGACCCTACGAACCGTTTGCGACCATTATACAGGGGGATACGCTTTGGCCTCCGATTTTTCGCATTCGCCTCAGATTTTTGAGGCGTATGCGTCCAAAGCGTATATATTTTAGAGGCGTGTAAGACATAATGCATGTATATATATATATATATATATATATATATATATATATATATATATATATATATATATATATATATATATATATATATATATATATATATATACAGGGTGGTGCAACCAAGATGGGGTGGACGATTGTGAGTAAACGGTGAGGAATTTCGAAAAAATTTATTTTGGATATTATAGATAGTCAAACCCGCTATGTTTTAAAATTATAGCCATAATACAGGGTGGTCCAAAAAACTCGTGGCGAACCAAACTTGTGTTTTTTTAAATGGGACACCCTGTATATAATTGTTCCAATTGATTCTCCTGTTCGTTACGATCATTTTGATATAGGGTTTATTGGGTCTAAAACTTATCGTAAGGGAATGGGACGCGGTTAAATTTGAAAAAATGCTCAAAGTTCGGCCATTTTTAAAAAAAATTTGAAACAGGTATGGAAAAACCAAATATTCCATAAAACGTTACATATCCTTGAATACATTAATCGCTTGCAATTTGTTTAAAATTATTCACTGTTATACAGGGTGGTCAAGTTTTGCAAATACGCCCTGGACTCATTTTTTTTAAATGGAACACCCTCTATATTTTATTTTCATCTTAAAGATAACATTGCTAGCTTTCAAAAAATACCATACATGATGCCTTTCTGACCAACAGTTTTTTAGTAAACCAGCCGTGAAACCAAGGTTTCTTCATTCTAATACGATTATACTGAATTTACGTTGTTTATTATTAAATATCTAATATTAGGGGGCCATGACACTATCATAAATGAAACAGGATTGACGAACTTGTCAAAGCTACTGCCGCACAATCCATTATTTACAAGTTAAGTGTAGGTGGCCCAATAATTATGAGGTAAGAAGACTGAGACCCGAAACTTTTACATGTTTATTAGAGATATTTCAAAAAACAGAAAATATTGTTTTTAGGAAATGTAAAGTAATTAATAAACCAGTTATAAACAAAGATAATCAGTTATCAGTATTATTAATAGTTTAAAAAAATTAATTAAGCAAAAACAGAACATCTTTTAAAATTACTTCGGTATGTACTTACTTGTAAACCTAATTTAATATAAACAATTAACAATGCTCATATAAGGGGTTCAACTAAACCACCATCTTGCTGAAGGCACATTTCGAGTCTATCCATAAATGAAAGTTTCACTTTTCTCAAAGTCTGTTCTGAAACGTTGCGAAAACTGTTTCTTATTCTCGTCTTCGTATCTTCCACAGTGGTTGGAACCTCTTTATAGACTTCTTCTTTAACATGCCCCCATAGAAAAAATCTAGTGGTGTTAAGTCGGGTGGTCTGGCTGACCACTTACCTGGTCCACCTCGCCCAATCCAACGATCTGTCTTCCAATTTATCGACAAAATATCTTACATTCCTATGGCAATGCGGAGGCGCTCCATTATGTTCAAACCATAAGGATCCCCTTACCATTAAACGTAAATCTTCAACCAATACTGGCAACTCGTTTCTCAAAAAATTTGTTTATAACTGGTTTATTAATTACTTTACATTTCCTAAAAACAATATTTTCTGTTTTTTGAAATATCTCTAATAAACATGTAAAAGTTTCGGGTCTCAGTCTTCTTACCTCATAATTATTGGGCCACCTACACTTAACTTGTAAATAATGGATTGTACGGCAGTAGCTTTGGCAAGTTCGTCAATCCTGTTTCATTTATGATAGTGTCATGGCCTCCTAATATTGGATATTTAATAATAAACAACGTAAATTCAGTATAATCGTATTAGAATGAAGAAACCTTGGTTTCACGGCTAGTTTACTAAAAAACTGTTGGTCAGAAAGGCATCATGTATGGTATTTTTTGAAAGCTAGCAATGTTATCTTTAAGATGAAAATAAAATATACAGGGTGTTCCATTTAAAAAAAATGAGTCCAGGGCGTATTTGCAAAACTTGACCACCCTGTATAACAGTGAATAATTTTAAACAAATTGCAAGCGATTAATGTATTCAAGGATATGTAACGTTTTATGGAATATTTGGTTTTTCCATACCTGTTTCAAATTTTTTTTTAAAATGGCCGAACTGTGAGCATTTTTTAAACTTTAACCGCGTCCCATTCCCTTACTATAAGTTTTCAATAAACCTTATATCAAAATGATCGTAATGAACAGGAGAATCAATGGGAACAATTATATACAGGGTGTCCCATTTAAAAAAACACAAGTTTGGTTCGCCACGAGTTTTTCGGACCACCCTGTATTATGGCTATTTCTCCAATTTATAATTTTTATTGCAGGATGAGTTAAAAGGTTTACAAGTTTTTTATAAAATTTTAAAAATTTGTTTATTATTATTAGGTAAAAGACCAAGGTTTGGTATTTAAATGTGTGGTTTGTGTTGTGTCAGTGTGTGTTAGTATGAAAGAGGGTATACCCAAAATGTGTTTGTTTGAATGTTTTATGCTTGAAAAATTTTAGGTATAATTTACCTATATTGCGGTTTTAAATTTTAGATTAAATCATAATAATAATAAACAACGTAAATTCAGTATAATCGTATTAGAATGAAGAAACCTTGGTTTCACGGCTAGTTTACTAAAAAACTGTTGGTCAGAAAGGCATCATGTATGGTATTTTTTGAAAGCTAGCAATGTTATCTTTAAGATGAAAATAAAATATACAGGGTGTTCCATTTAAAAAAAATGAGTCCAGGGCGTATTTGCAAAACTTGACCACCCTGTATACCAGTGAATAATTTTAAACAAATTGCAAGCGATTAATGTATTCAAGGATATGTAACGTTTTATGGAATATTTGGTTTTTCCATACCTGTTTCAAATTTTTTTTTAAAATGGCCGAACTGTGAGCATTTTTTAAACTTTAACCGCGTCCCATTCCCTTACTATAAGTTTTCAATAAACCTTATATCAAAATGATCGTAATGAACAGGAGAATCAATGGGAACAATTATATACAGGGTGTCCCATTTAAAAAAACACAAGTTTGGTTCGCCACGAGTTTTTCGGACCACCCTGTATTATGGCTTATTTCTCCAATTTATAATTTTTATTGCAGGATGAGTTAAAAGGTTTACAAGTTTTTTATAAAATTTTAAAAATTTGTTTATTATTATTAGGTAAAAGACCAAGGTTTGGTATTTAAATGTGTGGTTTGTGTTGTGTCAGTGTGTGTTAGTATGAAAGAGGGTATACCCAAAATGTGTTTGTTTGAATGTTTTATGCTTGAAAAATTTTAGGTATAATTTACCTATATTGCGGTTTTAAATTTTAGATTAAATCAGTATAATTAATTATACAAAATACCTATTTTATTTTATTTTTCATTGTGCGTTTCAGGTATCAAATAAATTTTATCAAGTTCATTACTATAAATAAATCACGAAGGTAAAGGTAGACAGTTCATTATTTTATTTAATCAGCAGAAAAGTAAACAATTGATATATAATATTAAAGATGCCATTCACCCAGGTATTGTTGTTAAAGTTAAATTGTAATATACGGTGTCTAATGAAAATAAGTTAAACAAAAACAAGGGTATATTTTATGACTGAGACATTGAAAAATAAATCAGGGTCAGAATTTTTTTTATAAATCCAACTTCTTTTTACTTTTAAGTCGAATATTATTATTAAGTAAATTTAAATATAGCGTACAATAATGATTACCATATGCATTTTGTAATCGGGTGTTTATTTGTTTATATGACTGAAAGTCATATGTTTTCCAAATAGGGGGACATGGAAGACGACTTTGAATACGGAGTTGAATGTCCGCCTATTTGATGGTGTTATGTGTTATGTATATGATATTATTTATTTTATTTATGACTAAAAGTCATAATATGTTTTCCGAGTAGGGGAACATGGAGGATGACTCGGACAGAGAGTTGAATGTTCGCCTACTCGATGGTGGTATGTATACCGTTATTTAAATGACTAAGAGTCATTATGTGAGTATAGGGAGACATGGAAGATGACCTTCATATAGGGTTATGCGAAATATTAAGAGTTTTATGCAAGTGGTATTTGAAGTTTATGTGACTTTATTAATGAATAAATAGGATGGTAAATATGGTAAATATTTGATGATGTGATTACGCTATATTTGGGTTTTAAATTGTTATGTAAATGTGTATAATTTTGTTTTCCCCCTGATGAATTAGAGACGTATGTCTCACTGTCTCCAAGAGAGTAATACTTAGATACCAATAGAAGTCGTATGTAAAAACCGGGTGAATGTTCTTAGTCTGTCTACTTTTACTTAAACATCATAGTATCATGTAGGTTTTCATTATTTTTCATTATTTATAAACTGTTTTTTTCCTTTTAACTGCCGGTAGTCTTTTTTTGTTTTCATGTGCCATTGGGAGACCACACGACCTGGATCGAGAGCCACCAAACACCAAAGGCCAGTCGCCGCTTGCGTCCACACAGCCAGCGTCATGCATCAGCCACGCACGGTCCACCATGTCTCGCCAGCCTGGTCTTCCCTCACTAAGACTGAACTGCTGCACAACGAGCCGTGATGACAGTGGTACAATGTACATACCTAAGGAACTTGCAGCGCTGGTTGACCACAACTAGCCTCAGGTTCAGCCCAGCAAAGTTCCCGTCACTCACGGCTCAGTCCACCCAAAGTCCGGATGGCCGCACTCTTCGGAGGAGGGAGACCCCTGCTGCACTGGGAGTCGGCAACAAAACTAGCCGATCCCACCCCCAGGACACAGGAACCGTGACTGCTGCATCTGAACAAGAAAGACGACCAGCCTCAACGTGTGGCGCTTAGGATGTGTCGGGTTTTGTCGGTGCGTAGGCTATTCGATCAGTAACGTGTTGGAACTCCCTAAAAATAGAACTTTGTAAAGACAGTGTGTAAATGTGAACCAGACTACCAGGACAGTAACCATTTTTATTCTCCATTTTTAAGCTAGTTTTACCATTCCTCATTTCACCCAAATAAATACGGAGTGTACCGAGCCTGCGAGCTCCAATTGTTTGTTTATTAATAATGTTTTTATGTTTGTTTATTGTATATTTTGTTTATCTCCGTTTTGTATATTTGTATTTTGTAAATATGTGATATTTTGTATATATGTATTGTGTAAATTTTTAATGCTAGGGGCTAGCTTCTACAGGCGCGGGGGAAATGTCATATTTCCCCAGATATTCATCATTTTTTCCAAATCTATATATTTTTGATATTATTTATTTAACATTTCGGAAACCACTCTACGTGCTGCAATTGCATATCGCTGGCCTCGCCTTTATTTTATGAACCCTGACCAGTTTGAACTGTTTGTATAAACTGTTCTTGGGGGATTCATATAAAAAGCGTACCAGCGAGATGCAAAAGGAGGGCGTCGTGTCCCGACGGGGGAGGCGTCACTGTGGTGCCGCACGAATAATACGAATAGCGCCAGCCCTTTAGGCTGACCGAGTACTCCGATAGAAGCTGCCCCCTACGTTACCCAACCTAGCAACGTAAGTGAATTGTGTACCTGAATAAATCATACAAGTGTTTTGGTAAACCGCAGCCTAATTTATCAACCCTGACGACCCCTAGCGTGACATTATATATATATATATATATATATATATATATATATATATATATATATATATATATATATATATATATACCTATATATATATATATACTCAAAGATTTTATTTAAAGTTAAATAATATACAGTATTATAGGTTTGTTATAACAACGGGATAAGTTAAAGTGTTATGTTACATTTAAGAACAAGGTCGATATATCCTATCACATATTATTTTTTGCGGTTGGGGACTTATCAACTAGACTCATGATGGAGCCTGTGTCTGACAAATCACCAACCTTACAAATTAGCAATCCGTGCCTGTATGTATGTGTTTATTTAGTTTTCTTCGTTGCAATAACCTACAATACAAAGATAAAATGCAAAGTAAGATCCGGGAGGAGAACATGGAGAGCAGAGGCCGCCATGGGGAGCAAACCGGGAGAGACAAGCGAGAGAGACACATCCAACAAAACTTCCCAATAGACATTCTAAAATTTCATAATATCATTAAAAATGTGATAATTTTCAAATACAAATTTTTTTCTTAGAGTTTTATATGAATGTTGTTTATTTATATTACTACTTAGTTTTTGTATTGGTGCTGCTAAAGAGTTGAAAAACTTTGGACCGAAAAAAAGGAAATTTCTTTGTAGATGAGATTTTGTAAAGAATGGAGATTGGTAATCCTCATTCGATACAGATCGGGTGTGGTATTGGTGGTCCGTGCATGTAAATAATTGTTTAGATTTTGCAAAATAAATAAGGCAGCTATGAGCATACAGACCACGCAAATTAAGAATTTTAATTTCTCTATAAAGCAACTCCGTAGGGTATCTAATGTTTTTAAAAGACATAATTTTAAGGATTTTATTTTGACCTATTTTAAGTATGTTTAGGGCACCATCTGTCGAGCCGCCCCACACAACAATGCAGTAGCGGAGTATAGATTCGACTAAAGCAAAGTAAACAGTTTTAAGAAGCTTTGGTTGCAGGATATTTCGTAACTGATAGAATTTGTAATACAACTTTCTGATCTTTTTAGCAGTTGCCACTATATGTTCAGTCCATCGAAGGTGCTGGTCTATAATAATCCCTAAATATTTAACCCTCTGAACTTTTTCGATAGATGGACACTGACAACCATTAGCGGGCAGGGCACACGTAGTGGAGTGAATCTTAATATTAGTTTTCATAGGTTGGCCAGAAGAAGTTATAGAAAAAGCCAAAAACTTGGTTTTAGGAACACTTAGACTAAGCAGACTAAAAAATAATATATATATATATATATATATATATATATATATATATATATATATATATATATATATATATATATATATATATACATATATATATATATATATATATATATATATATATATATATATATATATATCAAAATATGACTTACAAAGAGTCTTATTGTTATATTTGTTGGTAAAATACCTTAAACAATTAAAAAATTCTGGCCTGTGTGGCCAAACTTACCTATGAGGTATAAAGTAAAATACAAAGCATGTAATGGGGAGATAGTATTCATAAAAGTCAGCAAATGAACAAGATTTAAAACCACATCTCAATACCTATCTCAATACAAACAGTATGAGATTCTTAAATACATAAAAAAGTAAATAAAAATAAAGCTAAAACATACATACATTGAAAAACAAACAAGTCAGTAACAAAATAAAACACGTCATCTGATTTCTCGACTATTTTTAATAAATTAGGCAACAAAGCGACTGGCCTATAGTTTGAAGGGCTATTCGGATCATCTCCTTTATATAAAGGAACAATGTTAGTTCTCTTCAGACATTCTGGAAATGCGCCGGAAGAGAAGGAAAAATCAATAGCATCGGTCCAGACTTCGAAAGCACCATCCAAAAGCTTCACAAAAGTTCTATGGAAATGGTTTCAACGATTTTGAGCATCCATTTTTAGCGACAGTGTTCGACGCAATTTTTCTGCCACTGATTTCTATTCGATGTTGTTTAGAAAAAATCACTGCATATTAATTATTGTATATTCTATATAAAACGGACACGTGACATGCTCAGTAACAAAAGAAATGAAACATGTTTTAATACACTATTTGACAAGGCAGCCTTTAACAGAAATAAATACTTCAAAAAAAACAACGTAAAACATATAATCTTTCAAAGGAAGAAATTAAAGCAAAGTATGTATAAAGCACTTGAAAATGTTCACATTCATAATATGATGGAAAAATGAGAATAAGGGTTGAAGTGAAAACTAGCAGTTTTTGTCTCTTGGTGACACCACAAAATTTCTCCAATATGATAAATGTTTTCTTTCTGCCCCGATTGACAATTTGCTAGAATTATATGAAATTTTGTTTACACTAAATTACAGACTCAAAAACGAAATTAATCTTATTTTTGCAAAAGAAAGTTATCGAAATATTTTGCTGAAGGTGTTCGTGAAAAAAATAAATATAACTAAAGATATTTTTACCAAAGCGTACGAACTTTTTTCTCTAACCTTAACGACACCTTCAACTAGTGTATCTGTGGAAAGGAACTTTTCATGCCTTAAGCGTTTAAAATCATTCTTAAGGAACACCATGTCCCAAGTAAGACTTAATTTCTTAGCTTATTCCGAAGGATATTTTGCCAGAAATCACGAGGAAACAACCGTTTCGTGAATATATAGAAAAATGTGTTGCTCTAAAAGACTGAAGGATCGATTTGGTCTACAAAATTAGTCTACAAAATTTAGGTAAATCTTAGTCTAAGTTTTTTAATAAAATGGCGAATCCGAAATAAACTTCGCCTGAGCAATTCGCCTGGATTTTTAACCATGAGCCGCCACTGTTTCAAGTAGTGTCTCTTTAAACTAGACTTATAACGTGTTGCATCTAAATAATTTAACGTAGAGGGTTTTATGTTTCAAGTAGTGTCTCTGCAAACTAGACCTATAACGTGTCTGATAATCGCATTTGTTGCAACTAAATAATTTAACTTCTGCAGGGGTTTTATGTTTCAAGTAGTGTCTCTGTAAATTAGACTTATATGTTCGATATTCACATTTATAGCATCTAAAGAAATCAATCTCTTCAGGGTCCGTGTGCTTCAGCTGGCGCCTCTTTAAATGATGGATCTGCTTTGTCTGGCAATCCCACACATGGCATTTGTACGTTTGTTTTTCTTGATTACTTCCATCAGTCGACACACTACAACAAAAAGTGAAATAAAAAATTGTAAATATAAAAGTAGATAAGAAACGTTAATTTTGTATTCAGTTTGAGGAGCGCGTTGACTATCAGTAAAGAAGGTTAGTGTGACACTGTCAGTAAATAAAGGTTAGAATTAGAAAACTGGCAGTGTTCTGAATTTCGGCCGTCCGGAATAATACATTTAGACTGTGATTAGATGTGCGATTCTTTGGCCACGTCTACTATGCATATTGGATCCGGCGATGCCATTGAAGCGTATGCCTTCTGATTGAAAAGAATGAATTACTTTTTTTAGATGTTGCCTTTCCTAGCTGTTTGATATTCACATTTGTCACATCTAAATAATTCGACTTCTTCGGGGTTTTTATGTTTCAAGCAATGTTTCTTTAAATCACCCTGATAACGTGTTTGATAATCGCATTTGTTGCATCTAAATAATTTAACTTCTGCAAGGGTTTTATGTTTCAAGTAGTGACCCTTTAAATGAAACTTATGACGTGTTCGATATTCACATTTGCCACATTCAAACAAACCGACTTCCTGTGGGTTGTAGTGCTGTAAGATGTGGCTCCTTAAATTGCCTTTCCTAGCAGTTTGATATTCACATTTATCACATCCAAACAAACCAACTTTCTGTGGGTTGTGGTGCCGCAAAATGTGGTTCCTTAAACTGTCTTTCCTGTTTGATATTCACATATGTCGCATCTAAATAATTCGACCTCTTCGGGGTTTTTATGTTTCAAGCAATGTTTCTTTAAATCACCCTGATAACGTGTTTGATAATCGCATTTGTTGCATCTAAATAATTTAACTTCTGCAAGGGTTTTATGTTTCAAGTAGTGACCCTTTAAATGAAACTTATGACGTGTTCGATATTCACATTTGTCACATTCAAATAAATCGACTTCCTGTGGGTTGTAGTGCAGTAAGATGTGGTACCTTAAATTGCCTTTCCTAGCTGTTTGATATTCACATTTGTCACATCTAAATAATTCGACTTCTTCGGGGGTTTTATGTTTCAAGTAGTGTCCCTTTAAATGAAACATATGACGTGTTCGATATTCACATTTGTCACATTCCAACAAACCGACTTCCTGTGGGTTGCAGTGCTTTAAGATGTGGCTCCTTAAATTGCATTTCCTAGCTGTTTGATATTCGCATTTGTCACATCCAAACAAACCAACTTTCGGTGGGTTGTGGTGCTGTAAAATGTGGTTCCTTAAATTGCGGTTCCTAGCTGTTTGATATTCACATATGTCACATCTAAATAATTCGACTTCAGCGGGGTTTTTATGTTTCAAGCAGTGTTTTTTTAAATCAGCCCTATACCGTGTTTGATAATCGCATTTGTTGCATCCAAATAATTGAACTTCTGCAGGGTTTTTATGTTTCAAGAAGTGTCTCTTTAAATTAGACTTCTGTCGTGTTCGATATTCACATTTGTCACATCCAAACAAACCAACTTTCTGTGGATTGTGGTGCTGTAAAATGTGGTTCCTTAAATTGTCTTTTCTAATTGCTCGATATTCACATCTGTCGCATCTAAATAATTTAACTTCTGCAGGGGCTTTATGTTTCAAGTAGTGACCCTTTAAATGAGACTTATAATATGTTCGATATTCACATTTATAGCATCTAAAGAAATCAATCTCTTCAGGGTCCGTGTGCTTCAACTGGCGCCTCTTTAAATGATGGATCTGCTTTGTCTGGCAATCCCTCACATGGCATTTGTACGTTTGTTTTTCTTGATTACTTCCATCAGTCAACACACTACAACAAAAAGTGAAATAAAAAATTGTAAATATAAAAGTAGATAAGAAACGTTAATTTTGTATTCAGTTTGAGGAGCGCGTTGACTATCAGTAAAGAAGGTTAGTGTGACACTGTCAGTAAATTAAGGATAGAATTAGAAAACTGGCAGTGTTCTGAATTTCGGCCGTCCGGAATAATACATTTAGACTGTGATTAGATGTGCGATTCTTTGGCCACGTCTACTATGCATATTGGATCCGGCGATGCCATTGAAGCGTATGCCTTCTGATTGAAAAGAATGAATTACCTTTTTTAGATGTTGATGGTGAAAACCGAATGCTAATGGATACATTTCGGATAACAGGACTAATTTTATTACCGGTGGGATTCGATTTCCGGCCAAAAATATTTCAAAAACTCAAAGGCCTATAAAGCTAAGATATTGCAGGCAGGTAACTACATAAACCTTGACGATTTCCCCCTCCATCCGGGAGATAAACTACCTTTAAATTAACGCCGTGTCTACTTCCACGTTAACGTGAAGCCAAGTTACACTAAATCGTTCCACGCAAGCACGTCATTTTTAGCTATGAGCTAATTCGCGTGCAGTACCTAACATTTCACTGTTCAATGAGTATGAAATTCGAAAAATAACCACGTTTGTTTTTACCGACAGTCAGTTGATATAATTTGAGGTCATGGTAAAGTGTTCCCCATCTTAAAGTGATTCGTTTTTCTTTATCTCTAGGTGAACTACATATGTAGGGGAGACCGGGGCATAGTGGTCATCCTAAGGGAAAAATGATTGTAAAAAAAAGTTTTAAAGATTTTTTCTTTAATATTTTTACAGTGCTTAGGTACAGTGTTTAGAAATTACATATCTTTTTTTCAGAATTTATTGGTAACTTAATTTGATGAAAATTATTTTTAAACAAATTAGAGTCATTAGACCGCTTTGCCCCAGTATAGGGGGTAAAGTGGTCATTAATTTTTTCCCAAGATATTTTGAGATAAAAATAAGAAAACTAAATTCAGATATAATTTATTTTTCGTATTCAAAAAATAAACATGGAAATAACATACCGTAATACTTTAAAAAGTATAAGCTGAGTGATATAGAAATATAAAAAACAGATCAAAACTAAATATTTTTATAAAAATATAGAATGCCCATTTAGGAAAAACAAAAATAAACTACTACGAAAGTAAAATATTTAAAATGTCTTAAAAATTAATTAAACAAAACCTAAACAGATTACAAACATTTTTCGAACACAAAGTCATCTTCGTCGTCGGAGACTCCGGCACATTCGTCATGTGCCCAGTTCCTACAACAGATACAGCAAATCCAATCCTGCCCTTTGCGTGATCTAATATAAGAATCCCCGCAATATAGGCACTTCGAGTCTTCATCATTTTCTCATATATCATAATTTTCCTTGTTGATCTTAATCTTTTTTGCTGTTTTTTTTTGTTGTCTTGCCTTTAAACACGTAACGAACAGTTGTTTTAGCTCTCTATCTTCTACTTTCTTCTTTTTCTTCCCTTTTCTGTATTTCGTTTTCCAACTCGTTCTTATACGGGCTACTAGTTAATATTGCTGTGGTTCCACATTTCCTACTTTTTATGAATGCAGATATTTTACGTTTTGGTAAGGGTCAAATAATCATAGGACTTACAGCAAAGTTATTATTTGGATATTTATCATCCAAATTATTATTCCTTGCCACTTCGTAGTTTAAATCATCCATTTTTGAGCAATGTGTTGGACTGTTTAAGCCACGGGCATTTTGATTTTTTGGCGCCTCGTGATTTTCGGATGTGGTTGTCAAAAGCTTAGACTGCGAAGACAATTGCTTTGCATTTGGCATTTGTCAGAGGAACCAGGGGCAAAGTGGCCAGGTAGGGGCTAAACGGTCAGGCAGGGTGACCACTTCGCCCCAGATGACAGCTGATTTGTTGACACCGCCACTATACGTATAGGAGGGGGTTGGTCACTTTGCCCCGGGGGGCCGCTATGCCCCGGTCTCCCCTATCATGACCATTCTGCGGTAAATTATGCTCATTTTGCAGAGTTAGTTTTCAATGTCAAAAAGCTTTGACATATTCAACTATATTACTTCATAAAAAAAGTTTGCAAAAATACCAATTTTGATTGCAGAATTACTTTGAACATCTACTTCACAATAGGAAGCTTTAAGGAAGGAAGGAAGGAAGGAAGGAAGGAAGGAAGAATAATTTCATAAACATTAGCGTGAATCCAATAGTGAAATGTTAGGTGCACGCGAATTGCGTCATAGCTAAAAATGACGTACTTGCGTGGAACGATTTTGTGTAACTTGGCTTCACGTTAGCCTGGAAGTAGACACCGTGTTATACGAAACAAGGATTTAGTACTGGTTTAAAGGATTCCACAGACCAGAGCGAATTTGCTGTCGCAGCGGCTGCGATTTTTTTTATCATTGAGGCTGACAATGATAAAAGAATCGCAGTCGCTGCTACAGGGAATTCGCGTTGGTCTGAGGGATCCTTAAGATCTTCTAGTTGACCAGAGGAGGACAATCCAGAGTAAACGTATACTCGTCAAGACGTATACGTTTATTTCCGAAGCTGAACGTAGGAGTGCTGCATACAAACGTATAGGTACCAATCCCACAACTTGTGTTACAGTCCGACAAGCGAAAATTTTCTCGTACAATGCATCAATTCATACACGAAACTCTTATTATTATTTGTGACATTATATGCCTTAAAATGTCAGTGTGTAAAACTTAAAGGCAAAAAAGCTGCCATCTGGATTCGATCAATCACGTGTGGGATGCAAAACGCATCCAAAAAACGTCCCGACCACGATACACTTACAACGGTATGCTCCGCTATGACGTCACTTCGAGGGAAAATCCTAAATTGACTAGACGCTTGCACCCCTTGTACATAAGCACAGGTCAGTTTATTGTCGGGTAGTGTGTTGAGCTGAGGTTTATTAAAATATTATTACAGGTCAGTTTATTGTCGGGTAGTATGTTAAGTTGATGTTTATTAAAATAGTATTGTCATATTTCATTTGCTCAGGTAAGCGCCTAGTCAATTTAAGATTTTCCCTCGAAGTGACGTCATAACGTAGCATACCGTTGTAAGTAATACTACCGTAAAATGGGGTGAATAGAGACTTAAGTTGAAATAGAGACGGAAATGGGGATTCTAATATTTAATAAAGTAACTTCCGAAACTTATTCAAGAAAGTAATTTATATGATTGTTTCGTGATCAATAGACCTCTACTGATTAGTAACCGCCATTGGCATGCCAAAGATATTTTGATATTGTAAAGTTACCTGTGCCGTTCAAGCAGCTGATTTTGACAGTGATTTCATAACCTGCAAAACTTCACGTGGTAAATTAGTTACAACCTGTTCTATTGGTCTGCTTTGTGGTAAGTGTATTTATTTGGAGCTTACTTTAATGTTTTGTAATGGCATTTCGATATGTTTTCACGAATTGCAAGAATCGTACATTATTTAAAAAAAGTTTTTTTTTTCAGGTTTTGGGGTCAATAGAGACACCACAAAAAATAATGCCTCGTAAATACAAATCTGTTTTGCATCGACATAAGACAAAAGGCAAAAATATACAAATGCAAGGAGGACAGACAGCGTTGGACCCAGATACGGAGAACATTATTGTAAATCATATTAAAACGGCCGCGGAATGGGGTTATCCAATAGATAAATATGATCTGCGAATAATTGTGAAACAATATTTGGACAAAGCCGGATTAACCGTTAAAAAATTTAAAAATAACATGCCACGAAGAGACTTTGCTTATTCGTTTTTACTAAGACACAAAAGTGAAATTTCCCAAAGACTGTGCCAAAATATAAAACGTTCCAGAGATGGTGTATGCAGAAAGACTGTTTCAGAATATTTTATTCACCTAGAAAATAGCCTAAAAGACATAGAACCGACACATATTATAAATTACGACGAGACCAATCTCCCTGACGACCCAGGAAGAAAAAAAGCTTTATAAAACACTAATTTTGTCTTTATTTGTCCCCTTGTTGATAAAAAAAGCTTTGCCAAATACTAGCTTTCGTCTTTATTCGCTCCCATGATGTTAAAAATGGCGTCTCTATTTACCTACATGTAGTGTAAATAGCTCAAACTTAAGATTGGCAATAGTGTCTCTGGTGACCCCATATGCGGGTGAATAGAGACAGAGAGGAAGAAAATAAAAAAAACCTATATGCACTTCTTGAATATATTTGCTATTTTGTAAAAAGTTAGTCCTTAGTATCATAAGACTTTTAGTAAAAACATAGTTCACAATTGTATTCCAATTTCGGAGACATGCAGCTGAGAACCTGCCAAGGTGTCCCTATTGACCCCATTTTACGGTATGACCCCCGTGGATTTTTCTTGTATGATTCTTACTTTACCCCATCAATATCAAGGTTGCAATATTTTTTATTAAGAACAAAATACAGGGCATTTTACAGGACGCCCACAATACAGGACAGCAGATAAAAAGAAGGGACAATCCTATAAAATACAGGACGAATGGTATGGTCAGCTTAGACTATACCCGATCTTCACTTCGGAAATAAACTTATACGTCTAGGCGACTACTCGTTAACTCTGAATTGCCCTCCTGTTAGCTTCCCACAGATTTTCGTTCTGCGATTGTGAATAAGTTGTCATAAAAAATGAATGAGTTAATCTAATATTTCAGCGATTTGCTTGGTTTCCAAATTATTTTCATATTGGAACGTGTTGTTAAAATTAATTTAGTTTTATTGTTGTGGAAAGCACATAAAGCCCCAAGAATAGGTATATTTACATTTTCAGTGTTAATGGACAGATCTCCTAAGAAAATAGTATTTAAGTTACATTTAAAAGTTAAGACATTGGGTTTTTTGATACTAAAAGATAATTGATTAGAATCGGCCCATTTCTTTACCTTAAAAAGATCTCTGTTCATTTTGGAGTCTAAAGCATCAGCATTAGCCCAAAGAATGGTCGCATCGTCAGCAAACAGGGTAAATGTGCGTGATATATCAATATTAGGAAGATCATTGATATAAATAAGAAATAAAAGAGGGTCCAATACAGATCCCTCTGGCACTCCATGGGTTATGGTTTGCTGTAAGTTCTCTGTGACTGGAGCTCATACCATTAAATTTTACACTTTGCCTGCGAAATCATAAATAGGACTCAAACCAGTCACATGCGACAGATCGGTAAAGCTGCAGCTTTACACCCTGAGCCACCACCGTACGTAAGATTAGAGTTGTGCCTTGGTTAACTGACTGGTTAATTTTACCGCGGTCAAATATCAGGTGGTCAAATACCTATTAAAATGGCTTCATGTCGAAATAAAGTGCGGATATGTGGCCGACCTGTACAAACGCATTTCGGGGACTCACCGGCACCGATCGATGGTCTATGCGAGTTTCAAGGAAATCCCCGGTTTATTCAGTGACGTTCTGACGTTATTCGCCGTGAAAAGTTCAGTTTATTTTTCACTTTCACACACTTTATTAGTACTAACGGTATTATAAAGTGTGATCACTAATAGGTCTTACAAAAATGCAATATTGCAAAAATTACTGATCGACTTAATAAGAAAATAATTCTATTGTGAAAGAGGGCCCGGTCAAATTGTCGGTCAATTGACCAAAAAGTTTTTGACCGGTCAAAGGCACAACTCTACGTAAGATACAAACGCTGTTTGTACTAATATTACGATAAGGATCCAAGAATCATGCAAATATAAAGTTAAATAAGAAAAATTTTCAACTATAAAAATGAAATTATGGTTTATTCATGTCTGTTTTGAAATCAGAAGGAACACAACTTGTTTTAGAACCTCTTTCTAGATAAACAATTAAATGCAATAAATAATACAGTATTCTTTGATGGAAACGATTAAGTGAAAGCTGTGGCAACACTGTCAGAAGACATGCGCAAATGTAGTGACATTTGAGATAGGAGGCTTTCATAAAAATATAAAGATTTACGTTCGCCTCCTAATGGCGGCCAAACCAACTCTAATCAGGATTGTCAAATCAAATCAAATCAGATCAAATCAAAAAATGCTTTATTGTTGTAAGATCAAGTTCTTATTAACAAAGCTACAAAAAAAGATGAAAGTAGTTAAATTCATTAGAAAGTTCATACAAAAATGGTGCCGAACTGGTATGAAAATAAGAATAACAATTATACAAATATGGGTTAACCATACTATAATATGGAAACATCACAGACCAATTCAGAAATTCACTGCATATACATATTGAAACCCGTAAATGCTGGTATGAATTCAGACTGAATAAAAATATTCATAAATGGCGCTTCATGATAAAAAATAGTAGATATCGTCCCGAAAAAAAAATTTAGTAACTGCGCACCACTGGCAATAAATACATGGCCATATAAAAATCAGCGAGAAACGTCAGTTACAGAAAAAAAAACTTTTGTTTTGACGTCAGCAGTCACTGTGACGTTGCCGATTCTCTCTAGAATATTCCTATGCAACAGATTTGAAAAAATTATAGATTTGTTATCTTTAAAGTAAGAAATCATACTAAGGGCGTGTACCGTTGTCAACTTCGGTTACGGTTTTGTGTCCCGTAAGTATCGGTAATCTGAAAAGTTGGCAGATTGGAAACGCAATATCTGTCATTAATGTCACCGAAGAAACCGAGCGGTTAACCAGGTTTGACAACGGTACACAGCCTAAATCTTTTAAAACATTCAATTTCAAAAAGTTAAAATACTACAACACACTCATTAAAGTTACTCCGTTGTCGAAAATATAAAAATTAAACAACAGAGGTACTTACACTTGAATCAGTCACAAATGGCTAAAATAACTGTACAGTACATACATATATGAATAATAAAACAAAAATAACGTAGTAGTAATAATACACTATTTTATCTAAGTGCAATCATTAAAAAATATATCTAGACCATAATAAGCCTTCGGCTTTTTAGACCTTTTCTAAAGTTTGTTTCATTCTGAGTCTGTCTTAAGCTAATTGGCAAGTGGTTAAAAAATTTTTTACTGTTATAAAAAACCCAGTTTTTTGTTTATGAGGGGGGGGGGGGATAGGAAGTGAAGTTTTATGAGTATTGCGCGTATTACAATTAAAAGACAGAATACTACTTTTGTACCTCTTGTGCATGAGAGACGCAGACTCCATGATAAATATAGACGTCAGGGTTAAAATTTTCTCAGACAAAAATAAGGGTCTGCAAGAGTCTCTGGCCTTTGCTTTACACATATTACCGCACCGCCTCTTCTGCCAAACAAACACACCATCAAATAACCGTCCTGAATTCGTTCCCCAGAAGCATATACCGTATCGTAAATGTGACTCTATTAGAGAAAAATAACTATCAGGTACAATATCAGGATCCAATTCCTTAGAAATTACCGTAATTGCATAGCAATTTGAGGCAAGTTAAGCACTTCGCGTCTGTACATGTTCCTCAAATTTCAGTCTACTAGTAATTCATAAATCTATCTATGTATTTGCGTCATTCAAGTTGACATAACTTTTTTAAGCTTAGTATATCGATCTGACTATTGAAAAAATCTATAATCCTACTTCTTTTACGTCAAAAAGGCATACTTCTCGAGATAATCGCATTAGAAATTTTCCATGCAATGTACATAGTGCAACAGCAGACTCCCCAGGTCAATACAATGCAACTTTGTAAGACTTACCCAATTCAAGGGTTGGTAATATCCAAGGTACGGGGTGGCAGAATTTTGATTTTGTTTTCGATTCTTTCGAATAATTTCTGAATTAATCCAGATAACGGCGCGAAATTGGGGATTCGGGGCTTCCTTGGACGACAAATGCAAATTCATCCATAGTTTCTATCCCAACAGGAGAGAGCGCGACCTGCGGCACATCGCGCTTCTTTGAAATGACAGAACTTTTTTGCGGCTTAATGTATCGATTTCACTATAGAAAAAACCGATTCTCCTACTTTTTAGTGTTCCGTGAAACGAAACAGTTACAGAATCACTTCGGTGTCCGTCCCTCCGTCCATCTGTCACAGGCGATTTTCTCTGAAACTATTCAGCGTAAAAATTTGAAACACAGAGATAGTGTGGTGGCCCAATTAAAGATGTGAAGTATAAAAAGTTAAATTTTAATCCTGGGGATTAATTTCCGGGGGTAAAGGGTTAAATGTAAGAAAAAATTCAAGGGCATCGTGTAGGGCATCAAATGAAAGCTTATTGAAGCACGAATTCAACGATATATATGATGTATTTTTTTATACATTTTTCGAAAAAAAAAACGCTTAAAAATTGCTGTTCCCCCAACCGTATCACCAGAAGGATTGCTCAGAAAAATCTGAAAAAATCATGAACATTGAGAATTAGGTCTAGATTGAGAGAAAATGATCAGGATTGAAAATTCTAGCGCGGTCAATTGGTATAAACAATGTAATTGTTTATTTCCTTATAAGCACTGAACCATTGGTTTTAGAGAAAAAGTTTTTCGACAAAAAATATTTCTCACGATGGTAAGGAACAGCTTTTGTCCTTACACGTTTCTCAAAATTTTTAATTTGGCCCACTCAGCTCCGCGCATACGCGATGCGATACGGCGTTGGTGCCGTCGGCGGCGGGTAGCGCGGCAGATGGACGGATATCGGGCGGCTGCGGTTTGATCAGGTTAAGTGGGGGCCGGGGAGGGGGGCTGATGGCACGGAACACTAATTGTGCAAGTATAGCTTGCACTTGACCGACTTTTTAAAGTAAAGAATGTGTACTTAGTTGGGGTCGCTGGGATTAACCGTTTTCGAGGTAAACGCATTTGAAATTTCCAATGCAACAAATAGTCGTATTTAAGTTGAATGGCGCTCTAAAATTTGGATGAATAATTTACATTTCTCGCCTCAAGAAGCCCCCGAATCCCTAATTTCGCGCCGTTATCTGGATTTATTCAGAAATTATTCGAAAAAATCGAAAACAAAATCAAAATTCTGGTATTACCAACCCTTGGAGTGGGTAAGTTTAACAAAATCGCATTGTTTTGACCTGGGGAGTCTGCTGTTGCACTATGTACATTGCATAGGAAATTTCAAATGCGATTATCTCAGAAACGGTTACTCCTAGCGACTTTAATAACGTATACCTTTTTAATAATGTCTGTATATTGTGGCGGATTCATATTTGAAGGATCTATTATTTGGGTGGTACGGCACTCTACTGTTAAGGAAAATTAATATTTAAAATAAATAATAAAAGTCACTGCGTTTAATACAGAAAATAAATCCTGAAAAAAGAAATGTTCTGTACACTGTCACTGACTTTTAATTATAAAAAGTATGCCTGACCCTAATCTAGCTCTAGTGTACTATACAGGGTGTTTCATTAAGTGTGATGAGGTACCATATTTCAGGAATTGATACTCCAGGAGCTTTGGAAAAAAATCCCAATAAAGAAACTGGCCAAGAGAAATTGCTGGAAATAAGTTTTAAGTTCCTAACTCTGCCGCTAGGGGGCGTAATTGCTGTGGTCATGCAAAAAAGACATTTTTCTGGAAAATATTCATATAAAAGCTATCAAAAAAATATAACACTGATAATTCTACTAGAATCTTTGTGGTTTAACACTTTTTGCTGTAAGATGAAAAATTAGGGCGGGAGAGGAGGAAAGTCTACTGAGAAGTGTCCATAATTTTGGTTTGACTCAACCGAATTTGATGAACTTGGTCTCGTTTAAGTAAGGAAGGTTTGCTAATTTAAACGAAATAAGAGCTGTGTTACATTGACTTTCGCGGCACTCGCCAGAGGGCGTTATTTGAAAAACACTTTGTTTCTTTCAATTTTTCTCCGAAATTTTAAATTGAATGACACAGTTATTATATCATAATCGAAAAGTATAATAAATTTTCAAGAGAAAATGTAAAAAAATTCGATTCGATATCTTCATTAGTTTCGGAGTTATAGCCAAAAGAATAATTAATATCATGTTAATTGAAAAAAGCAATTGTTTTTATAGGACAATAGTCAGTCAAGCATGCCTTGAAAAATAAAAAAACATTTTTTAACTTTTTACTAAGAGTGTTTCCATTTTTTATTCCATTAATATTTCCTTTAATTTACTTACTCGTATTATTAAAAAATTATCTAGAAAGCCATGAAACAAAATCGGCAGGTTTTCAGGGAAACAAACAAATTGAAATGTCACATTAGTCAATCTTTGAAAAGTATCTCTTCAAACTTCATCTTGGATTTTTTGTGAATTTTGAGTTTATCGTTATTCAACTTCTGTGCTGCATTTTTCAAAAATGGCTTATACCAACGCCGAGGCTTACGCTAAACCTGAGTAAAGTGTGATGGAAGGTACACAAAAACAAAACAACAAATAAAAATTATGTGTGAAATAATAAAATCAGTTAAAAAATTAAATAAAAAGTGAAAAACACACTTAATAAAAATTGTAAAAATATTTTTTTATTTTTCATGACACGCTTGACCACGGACCTATAAAAACAATTGCTTTTTTCAATTAACATGATATTAGTTATTCTTTTGGCTATAACTCCGAAACTAATGAAGATATCGAATCGAATGTTTTACATTTTCTCTTGCAAATTTATTCTACTTTTCGATTATGATATAATAGCCATGTCAGTCCATTTAAAATTTCGGAGAAAAATTAAAAAAACAAGTTTGATTGGGTTTCCTGAGATATGGTACCTCATCACCCTTAATGAAACACCCTGTATATTCTGTCTGAAACCTAATCTAAATAAAATAATTTTTCGGACGTTTCGAGACCTAATATCTAGTCTCGTTATCAAAGAATCTAATAAATTCAAACTAACTAAATTAAAAATGATGAACTAAGCAATTATAAAAAATAACTAAAAACGGATATAAGAGTTCTCTGATTATAATTGCCCTAATAACACAGTACGTTCTGTGAACGTACTTTTTAGGCCCTAACTACGCTACGTCCGAACGTCCAATACCCACCGAAGACGATCCAAAGACGTTTAATTTGTAACGTTACAGGTACGTTGGGCTAGAGCCAGTGGCGATCCGTGGTCAGTAAAAGAGGTGAGGCCAAAAGTTATAATATGAAGCATATAGTTTTATTTAAAACACACATCAAAACGTAAAATATCATAAAACGGAAATCAAATGGCAAACTTAAAAACAAACTAAGAAAAATGCAAAATTATGTTTTATAGATTAAGTCTATCTTTCTGTTGCACTTAATCGCAAACGATCCTATTACTAAGTTATAAAATGAGTCAGAAGAATACATTTTAATTATTAAGCCTTTTCTATAGACACTACAGCCAAACCATTTAACATTTCTTATGCAGTCGAATTTCTCGAATAAGTTTTATGAGTTTTAAAGCTAAAAAATTTCTTTCAACTGAAACCGATGCTCCAGCTAGTGTTAGCTATTAAACATAACAATTTGTACATTTCTGATAAAACCTCGTTTAGACCATTTTTGAACATTTTGTCTCTATAATCTCTGGCAAAGATAAGGAACGGAACTGTTTGTCAGAGAAAAAAAATTGTAAGCTCGGTTTTGCATCGGTCTTTTTGGAAAAGATTTTTATAACTTTGAACTAAATTGTTAAATAACTGATTTAGAAATGATAAGTCAAAATCGGCAAAAAGCGTTTGGTTAAATTAGGTTCAAAAATAATAACTTATTAATACCGTTAAATCGATCTGTAATTTGATTATTATCAAGCACTTCATAAAATAACGCCTGGTGAGTCAATGTAACATCATTGTTAATTAGGTCCTTATTTTCGGTTCTTGCCCGTATACTTGTATAATAGTACTTGTGAAGTAGGTCTCCCATTAGTAACAGTTTCATTTTTTTCACGTTGAGAACGCATAGAAAATGACGTTTGCCGCAGCAATAAAACATCATAAAATACGTAGCTCCGTTCTCAAATAAAATATCTAGTAAATCAGGAGGCCAAGCGCTTTGCAGGCCTCTCTTCACTATAAATTCGCGCATGGAAGCAACGAATACGTGTACGCGTGGAAGTGAGTAATATAAACATACTAAATAAAGACAGAACCATTCACACACGTCCAGAGACGAGCTGCTTCGAGTAGTGATGTAAGGATTCGTATCCAAAAATCCGTTGGATCCGAATATTAAAAGAATCCGGATTATCCGGAACCGGCCGAGAACTTGAATACGGATTCGGAATCAAAATAAATTCGCATCGGATGGTTACTAATGCAAAGTGCAAAGAGAAAACGGAATCGGAATCGAGTGTAAGCGAACAACACGGTCTGCGATTTGGCATATTTGATAGTGTGCTTTCTCTTTCTAATGACATTTCCTAAAAAAAGATGGCATAGTTATCGGGGTAACGAGTATCATATGAGATGAGACCCATTGGTTAAACTAGTCCCGCCTCACCCGAACCGAATTCAAACGAGAACGGCGCGACGCGGTGCCTTCTTATCCCTAAACTTCGACTTCGAATGGTATGTGATACCGATACCGCATCGACCTACCTAGCCGTGTATCCGGATAGAAAATGTTTTAGTCTGTTGCATGCATACGTATACATGATCTGTAACCGCTTTCGCGCGGGTCAAGAAATGGATTCGGATAATGGATACGGATATTAGCTGATTCCGATTCCGTATGATTCGGATATCTAATGAATACGGATATTTACAACACTAGCTTCGAGAGTCTAGCGCTCACCGGGCCTCTGCTGCATAGGCGGTTCTCTCATAGAAGAACTTGTTAACATATAGCGCGTACTGCGAATATCGCATGTGGTTCTTTTTTAGTCGAATATATTGTCGCAAATATTAGCGCTTCCCTTGTAAATAAAAGTGGCTTTATAGACGTTTGCTAAACCTTTCGACCTTTATAATTGCCAAATTTATATAATAAATTTTAGATTTGAAGTAATGTGATGAAGAAGAGCAAAACAAAACATGTTAAGAGCATTCATCACCAGCTGAAACATACTAATTTGTTTCAAAGAATTGCACCAAAACTAACCAACGAAATGATACGAAATTTTGGAAATATATTATAATTTTATAGCAAAATGAGGGAAAGTCATTTAAAAAGAAAAATCAAAAAATTATTTTTAAAATTTTTGTTATTTTGTAATATTTATTTTTTTAAAAGACTTTCCCTCATTGTTCACGATTTTCTCTATAATTTATGCGGAGATCGAATTTTTGATTAAACCTTTAGTTTTCTGTAAAACTTTGGAATTCCGTAATTAATGAATTTTGGAGAAAATCGCGTAGCCTTTTCGGCAGTTAACACATTTTGGCAACACAGCAAGCATCGTACGACACCGGGAGCAGTCTTTATTAAGATTAGCGTGTGATTGTGATTTGGATTTTCGGTGTATTTAAATAGCTATCATGGGGCGGACTAGAAAGAACGAAAATTTATGTGTCAGAAAACGATTATGTTCATCCACAAGTCGCAAAAATAGACGACTTTCTATGAAAAAACGGTAAGTAGTGTGTAAGTAGTTCTACTGGTTATGGTAGGTATATATGATTTATATGAAATTAACCGATATAAACACGTAATAGTCTAAGATCCGAAGTAAGCTCGTCCTTCACCGATCTGCTTACCGGATAAAAAGTATTTTTCATCAAACATAATATGTTAACAAATATATCGCGAATGGGTTGCCTAATGAAATATGGTCATGGCTATCCTTAATTAAAAATACTGTAACTCATTTTTTGTTTAATATTTCACTCACTTGCTTACCAAACGAACTTAATACACTAATCGAAAGTATAAAGCATAAGGAACATGCAAAAGTTAGGTTGCCTACTTTTTTTCGGTCCCTATACCGGGTTGCCAGGTACTTATAAACAGGTGAGTCGATTTTAGTAATTTGTACTCATCTGCTTTCTCTTTGAAACTATATTAAAATAAAGATAATTTTATTGCGAACACGGTGGTATAAGGTTGCCTGCGAAAAATCGGTCATGAATCACGGTTGCCAGGCTTTGAAATTTAAAAATTGGAGCAAGCGATGCGCGACCTACCAATTTTTTTATACCATTAGATAGCTCTTTAAATTCCCTTTTCGGTGACATAGGTATCATAAGTGGTAGTTTGCTCTCAAAATGGCGACACTGGAGGCATTTTTCTCAGTTTGAGTAGGTCGCCAATTTGAAGTCCCTGGTTGTTTCATTAAATAACTCTGTAGTTTCGTGAGGAAGACTGTTTAACTTTTATTTTTTAACATCATTTCGTAAAACTCTTTTTAAATAATTGGTATCTGCAAATTTATGTTTTACTAATATTGCCCATTTTTAAAGCAAATTTTCACCAAAATATTAAATAGAAAAGACCAAAAGTAAAATAGCCGTCGCGTAGTACATGTTACTAATTACCTAAAATTATCAAAAAAACAGTCTAACGGTTTTTTCTAAAAAGAAAGTCAAATAAACAAGACAAAGTACGTTAAAAAGAACATTTATTTAACATAAAACAAGACAAAGTACGTTAAAAAGAACATTTATTTAACATAAAATCGGCTATGCATTTACCTAAGTTGGCGTTAAAAAACAGCCCACTTAGGTAAATGCATAAATCTGATTTTATGTGTAATAAATTATAATGTTAATCTTAACGTACTTTGTCTTATTTGATATTTTTTGGAAGAAAACCGGTAAAATGTGTCTTTTTGATAATTATTATCAAAAAGACACATTTTACCGGTTTTCTTCCAAAAAATGTCAAATAAGACAAAGTACGTTAAGAATAACATTATTTATTACACATAAAATCAGATTTATGAATTTACCTAAGTGGGCTGTTTTTTAACGCCAACTTAGGTAAATGCATAGCCGATTTTATCTTAAATAAATGTTCTTTTTAACGTACTTTGTCTTGTTTATTTGACTTTTTTTTTAGAAAAAAACCGTTAAAATGTGTTTTTGATAATTTTAGGTAATATAATAAGTAACATGTACTACGCGACGGCTATTTTACTTTTGGTACTTTCTATTTAATGTGTTGTGCAAATTTGCTTTAAAAATGGTCCATATTAAGAAAACATAAATTTGCATACACAAATTATTTTAAAAGAGTTTTACAAAATCATTTTAAAAAATAAAAGTTAAACAATCTTCTTCACTAAACCACAGAGTTATTTTATGAAAATAACAACCAGGAACTTCAAAATGGCGATCTACTCAAACGGAAAAATGACTCCAGTGTCGCCATTTTGAGAGCAAACTACCACTTATGATATATTACCGAAAATGGAATTTAAAAAGGTATTTAATGGTATAAAAAAATTGGTAGGTTGCCATTTAAAATAAAAAACTTAAACTCACCTCCGGAGAAACCACAATCAATATTCAATTGTTTTTTTATGGCAAAAAATGTGATTTTGTCAACTTAAGCTTCAACCCAAAAATGAAATTTGTATTTTTAATATGAACAAAATTAGGGTATGTAAAATCTATGTCAAATGATGAACACATTAGTGTCATGTAAAAAAAGTTTATTATAAAACAATAGAAATACATGCATGCGCACCCTCCTTCATCCGAAAGTCGCGTCACACACAGCTGCTATGCTGTGTCCTCCTCTATTGCACCGAATAGTACGCGCAATGCTTCCCTGTCTCGCATCGCTTGCTCCAATTTTTAAATTTCAAAGCCTGGCAACCGTGATTCATGACCGATTTTTCGCAAGGGTGTTCGCAATAAAATTATCTTTATTTTAATATATGTTTCAATGAGAAAGCAGATGAGTACAAATTACTAAAATCGACTCACCTAGGTTAGGTTGAATTCAAAATTATTTCTAAACACCAAAACCTTTAAATCAGGGTATTTTTGTTACACAATAGCGTTATAAGTAACCTACAAATTTACTATTACATAAGAAATTCTTATTTCTACAGGAAAGTACAAATAATAATTCTCCAAATATTTATTACACCTAATAAATTTCTTTATTTTGACAAGTTGCAAACAATTCTGCAATAGCGATACCTAGGTATAGTTTCACACTGTAGGAGATATAATTTGATTATTTGGTATTTTAGCTAGTAGTATCCCTGGTGGGTATTTCACATTAAAATCGAAATTTTTCCATTCAAATTTGAAATTTTTAACATAGTAATATGGTTTCACATGATAAGTATACTGTTGATGCTAATAAATACTGTATCACCGATATTACGACCTCCCGGCTATAACGAATTATTTAAGGATCCCCTTAAATTCCTCGATGATTCGTTATATCCGAAGTTCACTGTAGTTATGAAATATGAAAATTATAACTAACATCATTGCCAACATGTTTTTATAAGTAAAATAAAAGCAACAATTTTCAGGAAAAAAATAGGATCAAATACTCAGAAGTCTAAACAGAATAGTTCTAGCAGTGCTAACAACATTGCTATGCAGGCGAACAGGTAAAAATAGTTTTTTTTTTTAGTGTGAACTACCGGAAGGTCTTGAAAACTCGTTAATAAGCCAAAAAATAACATTTTTAGCGCTAAGAATAAAAAGTGCAAAATACTCTAAAAGGGGGACTGCATTTTAGTATCGGTAATAGAAATTTTTTAATCGGAAAGAAATAAATAAGTACAAATAAATGCAGTTTTTATCTATTTTTTAACGCTTTTGCATGATATCTGTGCAATTTTAAAAATTAATTTCATCTCATTTCAGCTTTTGCTTTTTAATTTTAATAAATCGTGGCATAATGGCATTTTAAAAATTTATTTATGTTTCCTATCTAGAATTTTGAGATTCACGTACAAGAATTATTTTTAAAAATTATTGTAAATACAAAAACAAAAGTTTCATATTCTTTTTCTAAATTAATTATTAGAGTTTCTGTTAAAAACTGGAGAATATTCTTTTTCTAGAATATTCTTTTTTTAGATAAAACGTGATGAATCCTTTTGGCAAAATAAAATGTTGCCGAAATTAAGATTTTTTATGACAATTTTATGTTTCCTGAACTGGTTGATCCGCTTTTGCCAAAAACCCTACCCATTGGAGATAACATATGTGAAGGAAAAGTATCTTATATTATGCCATAAATTTGTTTGCTGTTATGTCATTAGGTAGTATTATTTTATAATATTACACATTTATTAATGCACTTTTTCTTATAGATACGTACAAAAAAGAAAGAAAAATGGCTGCCAGTCTACCTACCTATCTGTTTATGTATTTCTGTCTATATCTATTTTTTTACAACTTTTATTTTTTCCAAATATTAAATAACGAATTCTTGAAAATTTGTCTTTAATTTTTAACGATTCCCATATGATAAACAAAAAGATTAAATAAACAAATAAGACATATAATGAATAAAAAGAAATCAAGATCAATAATTATTATCAAAGAATGTCCTATGTCCAACATTTAATAGTTTGCGATTATTTACAGTGAAAAGTGAAATAATTTGAAATCCTAAATACATAATATAAACTTGCTCAAAAATAATCAATTATTCTTCAAGAAATCAAGTCCTGTCCTAATACAACTCACGACGGCGAGGTCGCGTCGCGTCTCCGAATGGCCATGTTGCCAGATTGCTCATTAACATTGATTTACGCTCTTCAATGGCGAAATCCCGAATCGGAGCACGCGGTCCACTGATGTAGGCTCTTAATCAATCTAACGAAAATTTTCATTTTTACATTTTAAATTAATTGTAGTGAGGCCGGGCCTCACCTGCCTCATGCTACCGATCGCCACTGGCTAGAACGTACATAAAACGATTCTCTAGGACAAAAGAACTGAATGAATATTTGCGTTTATATAATATAATTGATAACAAGTTAATACGCGTACATTACATTATACTATGATTTCATTTAAATTTAAGAGCTTGGTTTTCATGGTGCTCTCCAAATTATTTGTGAATACTCCCTGCGGTACCTAGCAATTGTAAATATGGTGCCTTTTTTGCCGATTGTAAACAGAAAAATGATTGGTTGCCGTTTTCTGTCAGAACAAGGTGTCAGCCTGTGCGCAGTGATTTAACAGTCGATAGTGATGACAACTGTAGCGATAACAAGCGAACCAGAAATCTGATATAAATCATAGCTAAAAGGTCATTAAAAATTATCTATTTAGAATAATAAGTGTAACATAACAATATTTTTTAACCCTTCATTGCCTATAAGTTTCACGATGAAGAAAACAAAAAAAATTGTCGTCTCTCTTGTAGTACAGTTTTGCGACTACCGTCCTTGCGTCCGTAACGTAACCTTACTTTTTTCTTGACGCCATCTTCGATAACAACTGTGTTTGTAATTCTTTTAATTTAGTTATGTGGAGGAGCGTGAATCTTGATTTGTGATTAAATATTAACAGATAAGTATATATTTTAAACAATTTATAACTTTTTTTTATTTACTTATTTTGCAATAGATTCCCAAGATAATAAAAGAAGACCTTTAGGCAAAAGGCTGGATCACGATTGGAAGCCAGGAAAAATTATAGATAAAACCCAGAGCAATAAATGTATTTTAAGCAATATTAGTGTTTACTTTTAGTACCCAAAGCCCCAATTGACCAGTTTGTAATGCAGTGTTGATGCTTAGGTTTGTAAAAAGTATTTGCGAAATTACTATATTCATAATTGAATTTTATTCCAAAAGGTAACAATATTTCGTTTGCAAATTAAGCTATGGAAGTAAAATCTAGTCCTAGTCGTTTTGAGGGGCAAAATATGTCCTTTAAACGTTCAGGGTAGCTTCTTTGAGAAAATTTTTGGTCCTTCCATGGGTCTTAATGAAACGTTCCTGAAACGTATTAGGTGTACTTATAACTGAAGTCTTCAGTATGTTTATTGGACGTAAAACAACGTTTTAAGAACGTTTCTCACGTCCGTTTCTGGTACATTTTTTTGTGGACAAACTACGTCCAACGAACGTTCGAGGTAGGTCCAAGGTTTTTTGAAAACGTTCCTGGTACATCCATTGGTCTCTATAAAACGTTATTTGAGCGTTTTTGGTATATTTTTGTGATACTAGGGCACTTAGTTTAATTTTAGTTTAGTTAGTTGCAATTTATTAGACCCTTTGATAACGAGACTAGATATTATTAGGTCTCGAAACGTCAGAAAAATTATTTTATTCAGATTAGGTTTTAGGCAGACTATATACTACACTATATAGAGATAGATTAGGGTAAGACATACTTTTTATAATTAAGAGTCACTGACAGTGTACAGAACATTTTTCTTTTTTCAGGATTTGTTTTTTGTATTAAATGAAGGGACGTTTATTACTTATTTTAAATATTAATTTTCCTTAACAGTAGAGTGGCGTTTAAGTATACCTTTTTGACGTAAATGAAGTAGGATAATCGATTTATTCAATAGTCAGATCGAAATACTAAGCTTAAAAAAAGTTACGTCATTTAAAAGAAGCGCGGTATGCGGTAGGAGGCGCCCTCTACTAGTGACATCAAATGTATGGACAAATTAAAATTCCTCCCCTCAAAAAAATACTCAAACTCCTAATTTCGTGTCGCTATATCGTTTTGTTCCGAAATTATTGGAAAAAATCGAAAACAAAATTAAAATTTTGATACCCTGTATCGTGGTTATTATCAACTTTGGACGTAGGCTAGTATAAAGCACTTCAAATATTCACATTCTGATGGAAATGAGAATAAGGTTTCAAGATTGTTCACAATTTGTTAGAATTGTATGAATTTTTTTTAAATCACAGGCTTAAAAACAAAATTAACCTTATTTTTGCTGAAGAACGTTATACAAATATGTTGCTGCAGGTGTTTGTAAAAAAAATTAATGAAACTAAAGATATTTTTACCGAAGCGTACAAACTTTTTCTCTAATCTTAACGATACCCTCAACAAGTGTATTTGTGAAAAGGATCATTTTATGCCTTAAGCGTTTAAAATCATTCTTAAGGAACACTATGTCCCAAGTAAAATTTAATTTCTTACGTAATATTTCAATTTAGAAGGACATTTTGCCAGAAATCACGCGGAAACAACTGTTTCATGAAGATATAGAAAAATTTGCTGTTCTAAAAGACCGAAGGACCGATTTAGTCTACAAAATTTGGGTAAATCTTAGTCCAAGTTCGTATTCAATTTCTCCCAAGCAATTCACCTGGTTTTTTAACCAAGCAATTCACCTGGTTTTTTAACCACGAGCCGCCACTGGTTTCAAGTAGTGTCTCTTTAAACTATGCTTTTAACGTGTTTAATAATCGTATTTGTCGCATCTAAATAATTTAACTTATTCGGGCTTTTTACGTTTCAAGTAGTGTTTTTTAAACCAGATTTTTAACGTGTTTGATGATCGCATTTGTTACATCTAAATAATTTAATTTCTGCAAAGGTTTTATGTTTCAAGTAGTGACTCTTTAGATGAAACTTATAAAGTGTTCGATATTCTCATATCGCATCTAAATAATTCGACTTCTTCGGGGTTTTTATGTTTCAAGCAGTGTTTCTTTAAATCACCCTGATAACGTGATTGATAATCGCAGTTGTTGCATCTAAATAATTTAACTTCTGCAAAGGTTTTATGTTTCAAGTAGTGAATCTTTAAATAGGACTTATAAAGTGTTTGATATTCACATCTGTCACACTGAAACACACCGACTTTCTATGGGTTGTGCCATAACATGTGGTTCCTTAAACGGTCTTTCCTAGCTGTTTGATATTCACACTTGTCACATAAAAACAAACCAACTTTCTGTGGGTTGTGGTGCTGTAAAGTGTGGTTCCTTAAACTGTCTTTCCTACCTGTTTGATATTTACATTTGTCACATCCAAAGAAACCAACTTTCTGTGGGTTGTGGCGCTGGAAAATGTGAATCCTTAAACTGTCATTCCTAACTGTTTGATATTCACATTTGTCGCATCTAAATAATTTAACTTCTGCAGGGGTTTTATGTTTCAAGAAGTGTCTCTTTAAATTAGACTTCTGTCGTGTTCGATATCCACATTTGTCACATTCAAACAAACTGACTTTCTGTGGGTTGTAGTGCTGTAAGATGTGGTTCCTTAAATTGCATTTCCTAGCTGTTTGATATTCGCATTTGTCACATCCAAACAAACCAACTTTCTGTGGGTTGTGGTGCTGTAAAATGTGGTTCCTTAAATTGCGGTTCCTAGCTGTTTGATATTCACATATGTCACATCTAAATAATTCGACTTCAGCGGGGTTTTTATGTTTCAAGCAGTGTTTTTTTAAATCAGCCCTATACCGTGTTTGATAATCGCATTTGTTGCATCCAAATAATTGAACTTCTGCAGGGTTTTTATGTTTCAAGAAGTGTCTCTTTAAATTAGACTTCTGATGTGTTCGATATTCACATTTGTGGCATCTAAATAATTTAACTTCTGCAGGGGTTTTATGTTTCAAGAAGTGTCTCTTTAAATTAGACTTCTGACGTGTTCGATATTCACATTTGTCACATTCAAACAAACTGACTTTCTGTTGGTTGTAGTGCTGTAAGATGTGGTTCCTTAAATGGTCTTTCCTAACTGTTTGATATTCACATTTGTCACATTCAAACAAACTGACTTTCTGTTGGTTGTAGTGCTGTAAGATGTGGTTCCTTAAATGGTCTTTCCTAACTGTTTGATATTCACATTTGTCACATCCAAACAAACCAACTTTCTGTGGGTTGTGGTGCTGTAAGATGTGGTTCCTTAAATTGCATTTCCTAGCTGTTTGATATTCGCATTTGTCACATCCAAACAAACCAACTTTCTGTGGGTTGTGATGCTGTAAAATGTGGTTCCTTAAATTGCGGTTCTTAGCTGTTTGATATTCACATATGTCACATCTAAATAATTCGACTTCAGCGGGGTTTTTATGTTTCAAGCAGTGTTTTTTTAAATCAGCCCTATACCGTGTTTGATAATCGCATTTGTTGCATCCAAATAATTGAACTTCTGCAGGGTTTTTATGTTTCAAGAAGTGTCTCTTTAAATTAGACTTCTGTCGTGTTCGAAATTCACATTTGTCACATTCAAAGAAACCGACTTTCTGTGGGTTGTGGTGCTGTAACATGTGGTTCCTTAAATTGTCTTTTCTAGCTGTTTGATATTCACATTTGTCACATCCAAACAAACCAACTTTCTGTGGGTTGTGGTGCTGTAAAATGTGGTGCTTTAAACTGTCTTTCCTACCTGTTTGATATTCACATATATCACATCTAAATAATTCGACTTCTTCGGGGTTTTTATGTTTCAAGCAGTGTTTTTTTAACCAACCCTGATATCGTGTTTGATAATCGCATTTGTCGCATCTAAATAATTTATCTTCTGCAGGGTTTTTATGTTTCAAGAAGTGTCTCTTTAAATTAGACTTCTGACGTGTTCGATATTCAGATTTGTCAGATTCAAACAAACTGACTTTCTGTGGGTTGTAGTGCTGTAAGATGTGGTTCCTTAAATGATCTTTCCTAACTGTTTGATATTCACATTTGTCACATCCAAACAAACCAACTTTCTGTGGGTTGTGGTGCTGTAAAGTGTGGTTCCTTAAACTGTGTTTCCTACCTGTTTGATATTCACATATGTCACATCTAAATAATTCGACTTCTTCGGGGTTTTTATGTATCAAGCAGTGTTTTTTTAAATCACCCTGATAACGTGTTTGATAATCGCATTTGTTGCATCTAAATAAATTAACTTCTGCAGCAGGGGTTTTATGTTTCAGGTAGTTACTCTTATATTCACATTTGTCAGATCCAAACAAACCGATTTTTTGTGGGTTGTGGTGCTGTAAGCTGGGGTTCCTTAAATGGTCTTTCCTAACTGTTCCATATTCACTACAACAAAAAGTAAAATAAAAACTTGTAAATATAAGAGTAGATAAGAAACGTTGATTTTTTATCCAGTCTGATGAGCGCGTTGACTGTCAGTAAAAAAGGTTATTGCTTTGAATATAAAACAAACAGGAAGGAGCATAGGCTCAGATAAGTGCGACCAGACTGGAGATTGCATATGGCCGACTACTGCTTCCGTTTTGGCAGTGGCGTAGGGCATTAAAGTTTGATAAAAACAATAAAAAACTGAAAATGTTAGAAAAAATAAATGAGATGATTAAAGCATGGGTTATTCCACGGACGTCCTTACCCTAATTGGAAATAAAATTAGGATCCGATTTGAAAATAAAATACAAATATTTATTTACTCACATTGTCTAATTTGAAAATGTGAAATGCGAAAAGACTTCGGTTAACAGTATATTACATAACAAGTGTTGAAAGTGTCATTTCTCGCACGTTCGCAGTTGTAGCACGATTCGATAGCCGAGTGCGATAATCTCACGAGTGTGCGAAAATTACTTTCACACGAGTAATGAACAATATTTTTCCTACGACCACAACACTAGTGTTGAAAATAAAAAATAGGTTTGCAATTAAATTGGCACCATCTGTTTAGAAGTCATGTTGACAAATACTTTTCAACACGCGTGTGATATAAGGCCCATTCGAGCCAAGTTAACCATGCTTTTTTTCTTAATTTCATAGGTGGCCGTAGAAAAAATATTGTACATTACTCGCGTGAAAGTAATTTTCGCACCCTTGTGGGATTATCGCACTCGGCGATATTAGATAAAATTAGAGGATAAAATGTATTCCGCTAAATGCTGGCAAAGTTGATTTAACATAAACCTAAGGTCGTATTCTTTTGTTTTATTCTAGAATTTTATTAAAAATTGAAAAAGATCAAGGCTTACTTGGACGTGATTGTAAAATTTTTACTTATCCCTCAAATTTATATTTAAAATACTACATTTAAACTAATTTAATGAAGTGTTTTCACGCTGAAATAGTTTTCACAACGTCCCAGAATTACACAACACAAATTTAAACTTTTAAACATTCCAAAATAAAAACAACATCATATACGTATTACTACTATATTGTTAGCATCCAATCTACCCGTTGTTAAAATTTGAAGCAAAGATAAAATATTCTTTTGTCTGGTGTTGTACCACGTAATGTATCAGCACTTTTGACGGAACTGTCACTGTCAGTTCTGACAGCAGTTTAAAATGTGAGCTTATCGCTTTCCTTTTCGTCTTTCTACCTTTCAAAAGTAAAGAAAAATGTGTTTTTATTTGTGAAATGAAAAATGGATTAAAAGTTTATTATTATCCTATTTACGGTAATGACACAGCTAATGTACCGATAATGCCAGTTTTAAGCAACAAGAAGTGAGAAAATTACTTGTAGTTTCAGCGGCGCAAGAATGTAAACCGGAGAGTGAAGACATCATTTTTAATAACAATTTTGGGGCAAAACGGGTAAGAACATTATGTAAATAAAACGAGGCATCGTTTGGAAATCTAAAAAAACACATTCTTTAAGCTCGATTTAAACTCAAAATAGGTAAGTATAATTTATTGTAATTAAATAAAATACGAGTGTGATTCAAGGTTTTCATTTACTATAAATAATAATATGATCAGAAATTAGTTTTAAGTGTACGTTGTATGCTTTTTCAACCAAGTCCAAATAATATTGTGGTAGGAATCGTTCATTTACTACTGATTATCTTTTTTTACGCATTATTTCTGAGATTATTTCATTTCGTGCACGAAAAGAAATATACATTATGTAGGTATAAGGGTTATTTCAAGCAAAACAATAAATTTTGTGTTGTGGGGTCATATAATCGGTTAATTTTGGCCGCCGTTAAATATGTCGCCAAATAAATAATTTTTATATTTAGCAGAACTCATCAGATTCATTTATAAAAAAGTAATGCACCGCATGCTAAAAGAAATATATCTTATATCAGTTTTGAGAGGTGACATTTTTATCGCCCAAAATTTATGACCCTGTTTTGTCGGTTGATCAGTGGCATACCTAGCATTTTGGAGCAGGGGGGGCAGTTCACCATGGGGGGCGATTTGTATGAAAATATGACAAATACGCTATAAAACAAAGAAGCGCTGGGGCGCCATGAACTAAGAGGGAGGGAGGCTGACTACAAACAAAGCGCTGGGGGCGCCATGAACTAAGAGCGGGGGGAGGCTGACTACAAACAAAGCGCTGGCGGCGCCATGAACTAAGAGCGGGGGAGGCTGACTACAAACAAAGCGCTGGGGGCGCCATGAACTAAGAGCGGGGGGAGGCTGACTACAAACAAAGCGCTGGGGGCGCCATGAACTAAGGGCCCCCCCCCCCAGGTAGGCCACTGGGGTTGATACGCTCTATTCATTCATAATAATTATAACGTAAACAAAACAGAGCCTAGAAGAATCGATACGTTGCTTATTTTACTTATTTCTTGATAAGTTTACAGACGAATAAATGGTATCCTGTTTAAAAGTAGTTTAGTTTTATTTTTAAGAGAGAAAGTATAGCAGCATATTGTGTACATTTGTAGGTAGGTAAACCTTTCCTTACGCTAAAATGTCAAAATTATCATCAAAAATTACTTCGAAAATGTCTTTGGAAAAACGTGTATATTATTTTGTTATGTCTAAAATTTTAATGCTTTTATAAAACATATTGTACCTATGCAATACCAACAGTCCAAACAAAGTTGTCATTATGGGCTAAATCCAGATAATAAAGAATTTTCGATTTATTAATTTTCATTAGTGTATAATAAAGTAATAAGTTCCTATCCTCCTATAATAAACATGCTTAATGCATAATTATTAAACACCAGAAAATTATATCAGTTAAAAATGTTGTGACAAGTTACAGATCAATATTCGGAGAACTTCCCACATTCCTAGGAATAAAATTTTGGTTGTATTGTGCATCATAAAATTATTTATCTACGCTCCACCGCTTCACCCTCATTGCCCTTGAATAAATAAATAAATAAATAAATAAATGTTTATTGATCTGTGGACATTATTACAATGTATAGATTTCGTCAATAGCATTAATATGATTTACAGAGTGTCAAAGAGGTAAAAAATTTTTTTTATAAATCAGGTACAAAAAAATTCATCCAAACTATAGATAGTCCTATTGGTTAGAAAATGTTTCAAACCTTTTCTAAAACTTAATATACTATTAGAATTTTTTAAGTGTAGTGGTAGATTGTTGTATAATTTAAGACCTAGAACATTTGGAGAGTCTCTGGTTACCTTTAGATTACAGTATGGTATACAAAAGTCCGATTTATGTCTCGTATCAAAATTATGCACCGCAGAATTTTGCCTAAACTTAGCTTTATTTAAAAACACATATACACACATTTCGAAAATGAATACAGACGTCACAGTTAAAATGTTATACAATTTAAAAAGAGGTCTACAGGAATAAGTAGATGGCACATTCGCAATATTCCTCAAAATTTTCTTTTGACATAAAAGCACATCGCTGGCCATAGATGACCTACCCCAGAAACAGACGCCATATGAAACTCGACTACCCACCTGAGCGTGATAGAGGGCTAAAAGTTGTTGCGTAGTCAACACTGAATACAACATCCTAAACTGGTAAGATATTGAATTCAGTTTCGCACAAACAGCCCGGCAATGAGGTCTCCAGGAAAGATACCTGTCGACACTTACCCCCAAGAAATTGGCGACATCGCCAAACTCAATCGGACTGCCGTCAATATTTAAGCCTGGCGGCGCCTGGCAGGCCCTTTGGCGGGACTGAAAAAGAAGAGCCTGGGTTTTACTTGCATTTACATAAAGGTCATTGCTACTAAACCACTCGTGTAATCGCTCCAAATCCCTATTACAATCCATTTGCAAGATGTCCAGAGACCTGTTTGAGACGACAATGGAAGTATCGTCTGCGTATAATGTGAAATGGATATTGGGAGCAACATTAACTAGATCATTAACATACAGAACAAAAAACAACGGACCCAGAACGGAACCCTGCGGTATGCCCACGTCTACCTCGCGCATTCCAGACTCGAACCTGCTACTCCCACGGCTGGACGCGTGTTCAATACTGACATACTGCATGCGATTATTCAAAAAGGACTTGATCCAACTCAGAGGATTGCCCCTGATACCATACCTAGATAGTTTGTCACACAGTTTAGAGTGGCTGACGCAGTCGAAAGCCCTGCTAAGATCAAAGAAGATCCCAACAGGGCACTCGCCGACGTCCAGCCTCTCCAGTACTTTCTCATAAAAGTTGTGAATTGCAGTATTCGTAGATCTTCCACCAAGAAAGCCGTGTTGCTTGTCTGTAATGATGTTATGGGTTGTCAGAAACGGCAAAAGACAATCCAAAAATGCATACTCGAAAATTTTTGAGAATGAAGGGGACACACACACTGGTCTATAATTCTCCACTAAATGGGGATCGCCCTTCTTAAAAATTGGAACCACTTTTCCGGTCTTAAGGCCACTCGGAAATCTACCTGCCAAAAAACTTAAATTTATAAGATAAACGAGGGGCTCCGCTATCGCCGCTCCTATTCTCTTTAACAAAGAAACAGGCACGTCGTCGTTACCGGCAGACCATTTATTTTTCAGTTTACGATCTATAATGCGAAGTACATCGGCCTTGCACAAAGGCTTTAGAAAAAATGAAGATTCATTATCGACAATTCCGCATTGATAGCTCCCAGAATGATTTATGTTATTAAGAATTCCTTTCGGGGCATCCACAAAAAAATTGTTAAAAAAATCAACAAGATCCTGCGGATCCTCTAGAAAATCACCGTTATGTTTCACCACAATATTCGCTCTGTCCCTATTTCCTAACCTGCCTGACAGATCGGATACGACGTTCCAGGCCATCTTACCTGGATTACCTGAAGAAAAAATCTTGGACTGATAATACTCTTGTTTTGATGTTTTTACTAAATTATTATGACCCTTCTTTGACACTTTATAAAATTCCTTCAAATTGGGGTTACTGTTAGATAATATATAGAGATCCCTTAAGGCCGCACTCGAGCTTCTCACCTCCGGTGTAACCCACTTTTTACTATCATCAGAGCCCCCCTTACTACAACGCGTCACCGGAAAATGATCCGCAAAATAACCGATAAAAATCTGAAAGAATAGGCTGAACGCTTCGTCGATGTCCTCTGTCACGTACAGCTCACTCCAATCGTAACTGGATAAAGCGTCATAGAAATCAGAGATATGTGTAACAGAAAAAATCCTTCTTTCATAAAAAAAAGGTTCACTTTTATTATTGTTAAATAAATTTGTTTGAAAAAGAATGGTCCGGTGATCTGAGACTGTGTTATCTAACACCATACACCTCTCGGTGTTATTAAAGTTTGCAAAAATATGGTCAATAGTAGTAGCAGTGGCGTCTGTCACCCGGGTAGGCCATTTTACAACAGGAAAAAGATTAAAACATGATGCAACACTACATACCCTACCAAACTCGTTACCCATCATATGGTCAGCGACATAACCATCCACATTTAGGTCGCCACATAATATAAAACTAATATCAGGTTTAAACAGATAGTTTAAAACGCCGTCAATACTCTTTAAGAATACATTGATATCGCCAGAAGGTGATCTGTAACAATTTACAATAATAACAGAAATATGTCCCAATTTAACATAGATCGAACAGAGTTCAACTGATTTCTCTATGCAAAAACGACTAACATCCAGCATTTTGGCCTCGACCTCGCGATGCACCCATATACCGACGCCGCCACCCTTAAATTGTTGGCGGCAAAAGTGACTGCCCAAGTAAAAATTGTCGAAATTTAAATGTCTAACAGTGTCCTCCCTAGCCCAAGTTTCGGTAAGACACAGAAATTTTATTTTATTGTTTACAAGATAATCGACATGGATATTATTAATTTTGTCCGCATTCAAACTTTGAACGTTAAGCAGCAGGAGATCGGGACAAAATGCTAAACAGTCCCCTGCACGCCCGGTCGGCGGGGATAAAAAAACTTACTCACGCAGGCCCCCTGAGGCCATTTGTCAGCACACATGACCTTATGAAAATTGTCCTGGTAGACACTAACCTTAAAGGATGAATATTGGCCCCTGTACTTAGGGATTAACTGGGTACAAATTACCTCTGGAACATAGGTTTTTAGGTACTCCGACAATGCACTTACTGTTGTTTCAGGATGAAGTCGGTAGACATGAATATCCACGAACTTTGGCACTGTTTTTAAATTACCACTGGCATTACTGCCCACGATTTTTTGAGGTCGGGCTTTATTTTCACCACCCTTTTTACCCCTCTTTCTTCCGACAACGCTTGACCACTCATCGACACTGTTAACACCGCCGGACCCGTCATCGACCGAACTGTTAGCCAAATTTATAATTTCGGTACATTTGCCTACCGTTTGCAAATGGTGTACTGCCGCCGCTACCTGTGTGGAACTGATTTTGTTGTTTATTTTTTGACCATTAGACTGAAAATTGGTCGACTTTTTTGCGGTATTTAAACTTGTTGTTATTGTAGGACTAGGGCCGTCGCTTGTGTCCTTGATTTCTGGAGATGATTCGGAGTTGACTGAAGGAATGCGAACGACTTTAAGATGATTTAATTCGTCACTCAAAAGTTTTATAATCAATTCTTTGTCGGCTATAATTGTACACTTATCCAAGATGACTTTATCCTTTAATGCTAGGAGCTCCTTGAGGAAGTTGATTTCCAGTCGCAGTTTGCTGTCATCGCTAACTGTCATGGCGGACGAAAATGAGCCGTTCAAGTCGCCGGAATCTTCGCAGCAAAACACCTTATTATCATTGGAAATAAGGTTTTTAATATCGCAGCAATGCCTGTGTAACACAGATTTACATTTATCACACTGAATGGTATTACTAACGGCACTGCGATTGCACAATTTACAAACATTCTTAACAACACCGTTGACAGGCTCTCTACCACCTGACGCCATTTTACTTACTGAAAGTAGTTGCAAGCCGTTTTCTAGTATTTCGGCACATTATATTTAGCTTTGCAAACGGGGGTTATTCCAGGGACGGCTCTAATCTAGTTGGAAGTAAAATTAGTACCCGATTTGAAAATAAAATAAAAATGTTTATTTACCCACATTGTGGTTCTTTGAAAATGCGATAAACGAAAATACTTCGGTTACAGTGATATACCATACAGAGTGTCTGAAAAGTCTCAGCATGGGTAAATATCTTTACTATTAATAAAGATAGAGACACCAAATTTTAGTTGCCGTGATTGTGTGAAATAAAAAAACGGCTGAGTGCGAGTTCGACTCGCGCATAGAGGGTTCCGGGCCACATACAATATTGTGAATTTCTCACAGGACGCAAAAGTCTCATGTAACGTCACTGTAACGTTGCTTAAAATGTGGTTAAAAATGAATCGCCCTAAACCGTTATCATACAGATAACACCTGTGACCCAGGTACGCCCTGAGAAGGTTAACTACTTACAACCCTTACCTAATCGACCAAATCAGCTGCTTGTAGATCGCCTCCATACGCTAGCTCTAACTCAGGTGTAGGTTCTTTTAGTGACCGATGAACGTTTAGCTTTTACAGTCAAAATCGGTAATTTCAGTCAAAATTAGAGAGGCGCCACCATAGTTTTACTTTCTAAAATTCAGGCTCTAAATGGTGGTCCGTTTAGCCCTTAACGTTGAAACAAAACCAGGAAAAGAAAATTAAATGTCAAGTCCGGTATTTAAAATTATTAGGTAATCAAAACAAATTTTTGTTTAAGGCCAATACATATAATCTTGACTTAAAAATTTAGGATATAATGACAATTCCTTTTTTTTTTGTTTATAAGATTAATGCAAGCTCCTCTGAGACAAAACAATATAGTTACTTGTGTAACTTACAATGTAGGATTGATGCAAGTGTGTTTGACAGGCAGTCACTATATCCGCACATTAAAGTCAGCTGTGCCTTAAGGGTATAGTGACCACATGGACCAGACAGCTGGAATTTCCGCTGGGTCAAAACCACTTGCATCAAAACTGTCAACCGCCGAAGGAAAAAGAGTATTTACAAGTTACTAAAAATTTACAGAGATTACCTTCAAAAGGTCCACTAGGCTGTGGAATCTAGCACGCCTGACGGTGACTACACTCATAGCACAAAAAGCCAACTGTGCTCCTACAGAGTCCGGTCACGAATATCAGCCCTGGGTCGGCTTAACCAATCCAGCCCTGATACGTCCACTAGGCCAAACGATACTAGAAACCACCTCCCACTAATACCCAATGAAAATAAATGAAAAGAGACCTAAGGAACCCGTCTGGTTCCAGACTATGATTCCCCAAAAGTTGTATACTTAAAATATATTCCCAAAGTAAAAATGTAGTTACATGACTACACATATGGATTCTGATATTTAAAATTTTGTCACATGAAAATTTACAATATACCCCAAAAATTATATGTTCAGTTTGGACTAAACGAGGCCTGGCATACGCTTGCGTGTTGTCGACAAACGCCCGCGCTTACACGTCACCTGGGCTCTACAATCGTTCGAAAGCACAAGAGAAAAAGGTTATAAAAGGGTGAAACAGAGTGATCATATTTTTAAGCAAGTTATTGGTCTGAAGGACTCTCTACCAGTGAGGATCGAAACATTGAATAAACAGACCCTCGATGGGGTACAATCGGGATTGTACAGATTAATTGGAAAATAGGGAAAATTACCCATTGGCAAGAATCAATGTAGGTAACCACACCGGTAGGTGAAATTTTAAATCTACACTTAGCTGTCTGCAATACTCGAAGCTGCCTCTCCGTGCGGTTTGTTCCCCAAGATGACAACTAACCCGACGCAAGGTCATTCAAGGTCCTATAAAACCCTGGTACTGAAATATTTGGGCTCCACCACCAACCCCGGATGTCCAATCCATAAATTCATGTACTTTTATCCAAAACGTAAAACTGGTAATCCAAAATTAGGTAATTTATACCAATACTAACAATTTAGTCATATCCAAGGAGAAATAATCCCACGTAAAAACCCTTAAATTAATAAGGGTTTTTCCTTCAACACCGGAGAAAAAAACACAATTCTATCGGCCTAGGAATGCATCCTATCCGAGGATCCAACTAATGCATTCCAAATGAAAAAGGGATGATACCCAAGAAACTTTATCTGCTCACGAGGCATTTTCCAAAAATAAAAACTAGCTGAGTTTTATCCCATGTGTCTTCTTCAGTGGTTGACAGCCAAAAAGGGACGAAGCCACGTCATCTACACCCAATCTAATATCTAAACTCTGGTTCCATGACCAACTGCCCTTAAAAAAAAAACAAAATTCCCCAGAAATCTACGCCACTTCGAGAAATTGCAATAAAACGGTTAACCCTTTTCTTATCAACCGCCCGGTCGTCCGTCACCGGAATACGGCTTTATGACAGTTCATCCCGCCTGAAATCTAAAAGAAGAATGTCAGCGTCCTGACATTTTACTTATATGGCAAACAGCTGGCTGTCACATTTCATAATAGACAATTTTGGAAATTAAAATTAAACCAAATCGAAGTTTAACACAAATATATCCAATATCAAGGCTCTACGACTAGCAATATATATCAAGAAATTGTCATAAAAATATACTACCCAAAACATGGAAAATAATCAGGAAAAATTCACTCGAACTCACATCGAGCCCTATATTTGTCTTTCACCCTTACCGAGGATTTACAGAAGGTATAAGGTATTATTTATTTAATTGCTTATTAAGGTCTCAAAAATTCCACACTAAAAATATTTCCTTAAAAAAAAATGAAGTCTAAAACAGAAATTTTGATACTAATTATCTATTACATCGTGTTGCTATTTTCTACCCATAACACTCAATAACTATGGTAAAGCTAACCCTTGAATAAATAACAAGAGGCGGCCATGCCGGAAATAAGTCAGTGCGTATAGGTTATAATATAAACTGATTAGTAAGGCTGGCACGGTTGGTCTGTTCCCAGAGGCGTCAATGCCGAAAATAACTACGTACGTATACGGTATTTGACAAAAACAATTTTATTCATGGGCGTTGCTGTGATTGTGTAAAATAAAAAAACCGGTCAAGTGCGAGTTCGACTTGCGCATATAGCGTTCCGTACCACCGTAAGACTGTGTTTATATATTTTTAATAAATTTGCTGATGTTTCATCCCATATTTTTGTTGTGCGGTGTCACAATGTCACATAGTTAAGAATGTTCAAAAAAATAAGACGTCATAAAATTGTAGAAATATGTTAAATACGTAGTTGTAGTTTTACTATTGGAGATATATTATTCAAAGTGGATAGGTTTGAATGTAGACACCAAAATACATCCCCTGAAATTTCGTGCGCATGGCTAGCCCTCTCGGTTTGTGCGTGGTACGCATTTTGGTCTAATGCGCAGATGTCAAAAAAAATAAAGAAGTCGAAAAAAACTTGGGAAAAAAGTTATAAAGTTAAATACGTAGTGGTACCTTGACTATTGGAGATACATTCTTAAAAGTGAATGGGTTCAAATGTAGACACCACAGTCCATCCCTTGAAATTCCGTGCGCATGTCTAGCACGCTCGGTTTGCGCGTTGTACACATTTTGGTCTACTGCGCAGATGGCAAAAAACGTTATAAAGTTAAACACGTAGTGGTACCTTGACTATTGCAGATATATTCTTAAAAGTGAATGGGTTCGAATGTAGACACCCAAATACATCTCCTAAAATTGCGTACGCATGTCTAGCATGCTCGGTTTGTGCGTGGTACGCATTTTGGTCTAATGCGCAAAGACGAAAAATAAAGAAGTCGACAAAAAATTGGGGAAAAAGTTATAAAATTAAATAGGTAGTGGTACCTTTACTATTAGAGATATTCTTAAAAGTGAATGGGTTTGAATGTAGACACCAAAGTACATCTCCTGAAATTCCGTGCGCATGTCTAGCTCTCTCGGATTGCGCGTGGTACGCATTTTGGTCTACTGCACAGATGTCAAAAAAAGAAAAATAAAGAAGTCGAAAAAAATTGGGAAAAGTTATAAAGTTAAATACTTAGTGGTACCTTTACTATCGGAGACATATTCTTAAAAGTGAATGGGTTCGAATGTAGACACCAAAGTATATCTCCTGAAATTCCGTGCGCATGTCTAGCTCGCTCGGTTTGCGCGTGGTACGCATTTTGGTCTACTGCACAGATGACAAAAAAAGAAAAATAAAGAAGTCGAAAAAAATTGGGAAAAAAGTTATAAAGTTAAATACTTAGTGGTGCCTTTACTATTGGAGACATATTCTTAGAAGTGAATGGGTTCGAATGTAGACACCAAAGTACATCTCCTGAAATTCCGTGCGCATGTCTAGCACGCTCGGTTTGCGTGTGGTACGCATTTTGGTCTACTCCGCAAAAACCACAAATAAATATGAAGAAAAAAATTGGGAAAAACTTATAAAGTTAAATACATAGTGGTACCTTTACTATTGGAGATATATTCTTAAAAGTGAATGGGTTTAAATGTAGCCACCAAAGTCCATCTCCTGAAATTCGGTGCGCATGTCTAGCACGCTCGGTTTGCGCGTGGTGCGCATTTTGGTCTACTGCGCAGATGTCAAAAAACGAAAAATATAAAAAACGACAAATGAAGAAGTCGAACCACCAACAAATGAGAAGTGGACCCCCACCCCCTTAAATACGCCACTGTTTTTGTAACAGTCTTTTTTGTTATGCCAGGTTTCGATTAAGACGGGAATTTGATCGCTCAAAATCTGACTAAAATTAACCGTCAAAAATAAGTGAAAATTACTCCCTTAGGTATATATTTTGTAGATGGCACCTACAATAGTATTTTATAAAATTATTTGGAAATTGAATTTTACAGGTATTTTATGGCTACTTTGGTTACTGATTGACAGATGGCGCTCGGCTCGCACGTGCAAATTAAAATAAATCCATGCAAATTAATAAATTTGGGATCATATTATACCGTGTACCAAATAAAATACGAGTGTGATTCAAGGTTTTCATTTACTATAATAATATGATCAGAAATTAGTTTTAAGTGTACTTTTATGCTTTTTCAAACAAGTCCAAATAATATTTTGGTAGGAATCGTTCATTTACTACTGATTATCTTTTTTTACGCATTATTTCTAAGATTATTTCATATTTCTGAGATTATTTCATTTCGTGCACGAAAAGAAATATCCATTATGTAGGTATAAGGGTTATTCCAAGCAAAACAATACATTTTGTGTTGTGGGGTCATATAATCGGTTAATTTTGGCCGCCGTTAAATATGTCGCCAAATAAATAATTTTTATATTTAGCAGAACTCATCAGTAAAGCTTTTGCAAACGAGGGGGATTCCAGGGACGGCTCTAACCTAGCTATAAATAAATGTAGGATCCGATTTGAAAATAAAATACAAATATTTATTTACTCACATTGTGTAATTTGAAAATGCGAAATACGAAAATACTTTGGTTAAAGCAATACAACATACAGGGTGTCTAAAAAGTCTTAGTATGGGTAAATGTCTTTGCTATTAATAAAGATAGAGACTCCAAATTTTAGTTGTATCTTATTGGTTAATAAATCTACTTTTCTACGTAATTTTACTTTTTCAACCCCCTTGGGAGGGCGGGGGGTGACGCTAGGGAGTTGAGGTCAAAAATTTCGAATGCAAACCTATGCCGTGTGGTCCCTTCTTTTAAAAGTCTTCAAAAAAGAAATATTTTACAGCAAACCCCGTATTTTAATTCAATTTTAAATGGCAAGCCTATCAAAATTATACATCGTAAATCGTATAGTCGACCTCTTGTGCCATACAGTACCAGTCCGCGCGCACATTTATTTTTTGTTTTGTAGGGCACTCTTTCTAACTTTTTTCTGACTTTTTCGACTTCATTTGTCGTTTTTATATTTTTCGTGTTGTGCCATCTGCGCAGTAGACCAAAATGCGTACGTACCACGCGCAAACATTTGAACCCATTCACTTTTAAGAATATATTATCTCCAATAGGCAAGGTACCACCATGTATTTAAATTTATTACTTTTTCTCAAGTTTTTTTCGACATTATTTTTCGTTTTTTTGCCATCTGCGCAGTAGACCAAAATGCGTACCACGCGCAAACCAAGAGGGCTAGACATGCGCACGAGATTTCAAGGGATGTACGTTGGTGTCGACATTCAAACCTACCCACTTTCAAGAATAAATTACCAATAGTAAAACCAGAGTACAACCAAGACAGAGAGTATACTATCTCGTAATGATTTCATTCATAAATACGATTTGCTTTCTATGACCTCCAAACCGAAGTCGAAATAAGCTGCCATGGGCGTGCGATGCAGATTTTGGGTTATAATAAAGAAATGCTGCAAAATAAAAAATACAATACAGTAGAATACAAATGTATTATTAAATATTTAATAACTAATCTAGGAACAAGTAAGTAGGTACCTTATTTATAGCAATTTTACGTCTACAAGAAAAACTATAAAACATGTAGAGGAAAATAAAGAAAAATATGAATACTTCACTCGTGAATTAGCAAAAATGAAAAGCATTGCATGAAAGTACAAAACTACAGGCTTTGTACAATAATGTAAGCCCTTTATACTATTACGTAACAAAACATACCTACCTAAATGAAATATAGTTTTGACAAAGTGGAAGGTCTTGGACAAAATACCAATCATTCTCTATTTCGTATCTTTATTATATGTCCGTTGTTACGAATATTTCTGATGTACGGTGTTATCCTTTATATTCTGCATCGAATCTAAAGCTTTTATCAATTGGAATATACAAAACTTTTACGGCAAAAGTAAAATTATTTGTAAGGAACGGAAAAACAAAGCTAGAGAAGTCCAAAAAAAAGTTGGAAAAAAGTTGGGGAGAAAAGTTAAAAAGTTAAATACGTAGTTGTACCTTTCCAGCTGGCGATAATATATTCTTAAACGTGACTGAGTTCCAGTGTAGACTAGGGCTCGGAAGTTTTGGAATTGAAGTATTGGAATATTTACTTCATTTATTATTCAAATATTCGAATTATTCACTGTTGAAATAGTCTCCACGAATATTCGAAGAGTCGCTGCGACTTGTAGACGTTTCGACTAGTCGAATCGCCTATTCGAATCTACTATTCCACTAGTTTATGCGACTATTCGAACAAGTGGTTCGACTATTCGAATAGTTGAATGGACTATTCGAATATTGGTGGAGACTATTCGAATATGGGATTCGAAGAGGTGATCCGACTATTCGAATAGTCGGTTCCACTATTCGAATAATCGCTTCGCCTATTCGAATATTCGTGGAAACTATTGTAATATTTGTTTCGAATATTCGAATATGTGATTCGAATATGTGAATCGCATATTCGAATCGCATATTCGAATCGCACATTCGAATATTTGGTTGGAATATTTGATTCGAATATTCGATTCCAATATTCGAATATTTGCTTCAAATATTCGATTCCAATATTCGAATATTTGATTCGAATATTCGATTCCAATATTCGAATATTTGATTCGAAGATTCGATTAGACCATTCGATTCGAATATTCGAATATGTGATTGGAATATTCGGATTGTTAATTCAACTATTCGAATAGTCGGTTCGACTATACGAATAGTCGATTCGATTATTCGAATATTTGAGTCGGCTATTCGAATAATTACAATTCGAAATCGGCCTTTATTCTAATACTTGAATTGACATTCATTACTGACTGTTACTTCTTTTTTGAACCTGAAAACTGTTTCTAAACTTACCGAGACACTTGAGTAAAGTGCATACGTATTTTTACCCGTTTCATATAGGTATTTGACTAATCAAATATCGGAATATTGACAAAATCGAAAACTCAAATATTTGAATAGTCCAATACTGAAAGACTTCGAACATATAACTACTTTTGAAGGGAAATAATATTCGCTAGGCCCATATTCGAATATTGTCTAGCAGGGTCGGTTTGCGCGTGTTTAGCATTTTGGTCTACTGCGCAGATGTCAACAACCGACAAATATACAAAACAATAAAATAAAAACAATGTCAAGAACGTTGCGAAAAAAAGTTTCCCACAAACGTAACAAAAATCTGCACATGAATTGCGCAGGCAGGTACTGTATGGCACCATAGGTCGGCTATCGCTTGTTGACTTATGCATGCCTCGCCCGGACGGGTACATTGGGTTGGGTGCCATTTTGACCTTTTGTATATATGTTGCACTACTCCATACTCGAAATGAGCAATGTAAAACCTTAGTTATTTTAAAAGGACCATGCAGTATATGTCCGTTATTCAGGAGAGCTTCCGAGTATAAATTCACGGATATAGGTAAGATTTCGTGGGGGTAATTTAAAGTTCTCCCAAAAGGAAAGACTCTACAGCAACTGTGATGTCATGATTGAACCACATATGGAAAGCAACACTCAAAAGTTTAAATTCTAAAAAAATGTAGTCACGCGTTAAAAATAGAATAGCCCGTCCGTATAAAGGGTATAACGCACAGTGAAAGTGAGTATTGCGACGCGCCGCGTCGCAGAAACCTCTCTCTGCTTGCCGTGTTGCTACCGCACTGGTAATGTCGGGGTGTATTGTGAGAATCCTACGCGCCAATCTCGGGGTGTTGCCGTGTGAAGGCCATAGCGTGGTCGAGCAGGCGGGAAGGAGAGATAATATTCCCTGTGTCTTGGTTTTTCTCTGGTAAAACTACAACTACGTATTTACCATATTTCTACGATTTAATGAAGTAAGTAGTACGATTAAAGAAGTAACATCTGCCATTCTCGAAAAGACCTGTAAAATGAGGTACCACACGGCATAGGGTTGCATCTAAAATTTTTGACCTCAACTCTCTAGCGTAACCCCCCAAGGGGGTCGAAAAAGTCAAATTACATAAAAAAGTAGATTTATTAATCAATAAGATACAACTAAAATTTGGTGTCTCTAAAGATATTTGCCCATGCTAAGGCTTTTCAGACACCCTGTATGGTATATCCCTGTAACCGAAGTAATTTCGTATCTCGCATTTTCAAATAACACAATGTGGGTAAATAAATATTTTTATTTTATTTTCAAATCGGATCCTAAATGTATTTACAGCTAGGTTAGAGCCGTCCCTGGAATAACCCCCGTTTTCAAAGCTTTACTCATCAGATTCGTTTATAAAAAAGTAATGCACCGCATGCTAAAAGACCTTTAAAGACACCTTTCTCCCAAAGACCATCCAAAATCCACTCATATCTTTCCAATCCTTTGGCGACAACGCTGTTTACTTTCACCCCTGCCGTTGTGACACTACCCCACACCCCTCCCCCTACGACGTTTCCACCCTCACACTTTAATGCCCCTTCGGCACACCCTCATACACTCTACTTCTTTTTGGGAAGGAGACATTTCTATACATCCATCATCCACCATTCTGACACTCAAATCTTCACCCTTTGGCGAAAGCGCACTTACTGCCTTCCTGACATTCCACCCTCACACCCACATCATCACTGATAAGCGACTGTTTTACCGATATGACGTCATCCCATAAGAGATGCATGTAAATTTGAATTTCGCGGGCTGATAAAGTTGTTTACTCTACATACAATACATACAAATACAATACAAATACTTCTAACCTAAAGAAGCACACCATTTTGCCTGAACATATTTCTAACAATGTGTTTTCCATTTTTTTTTTTCAGTTACTTCTAACTCCAATATATACCTAACGTACTACTGCCAGAACGAATTATTTTTTCAGAAAATATATTATTCCCTTTAGATTCATAATTTATATCTGTTATCAAAAAATTTACTCCAATTTTATAAACTTTACCATCAGAAATCAGAAACTATTTTATTTGGTACACTGTATATTACTCATATTAAATATAATAAACATAAATACATCTTACTCCAAAATCTTATAGAAAACTGTAAACAAACTATTGACCCGCCCTCTTTATAACAGGGGCTGAACTTTTGCCTGGTTCTTGTCTAAGTAACCACCAGTCCGTGAAATTAAATATGGCGGAAAAATATCGACCATATGATATAATATTTAGTTTTCAATGGACATTGGCCGAATAAAGGCATTTTTTCGGTTGAAACTTTCTAAAAACACTTCTCGTAATTTAATCTCGGATCTAACACATTTTTATTAGATTCTGTGCCAAAAGTTTTTAAATTGTTATTATTTTTGTTTGTTGATTACATGACAATGAGGCCAAAGTTTCTAATAAAAAATATGTTAGATCGGAGCTTAACATTTTAGCTTTCAATACATGTCTCTAAATTGTTCTAAAATTGCGTAGTTTTTAAAAAGGCCATTCTGAAACGAGGCTCTGCAAGGCAGATTTTTCCGGATTCCACTCTTAACTAGTTTTGAAGATACACTGCACAGAGAAAGGGTCATTTTTTTGAAACAAAGTTGAAAGTAAATACATATATCAAGCATTTTGTTCAATAGTACTGCAAAAATATATACAATAAAAAGTAGTGCAATGTATCCAATATTAGGCGAATTTCTTGGGCATAAATAAATAAAAGACATTCGGCTTGTTTTGTGGCAAATCATTATTTTACTTCACAGACACTAAACGAATGTCGGATACTGATAAAAAATAAAGTAAACACAAAGGAGAACTGTGGTTATAAATAGGGGCGAGGTCGAGTTGGCGGCTCAGATGGGTCAAATACCCAACAAGGCAAATCAATCCAATCAAAACAAATTTAACCGTAAAAGAAAACTGGCTAATATATCTGAAAACAAAATACTCCTAACCTAAAGAAGCACACCATTTTGCCGTTACATATTTCTAACAATGTGCTTTCCATTTTTTTTTCAGTTACTTCTAACTTCGTCAATATATACCTAACGTAGGTACTACTGCCAGAACGAATTATTTTTTTCAGAAAATATATTATTCCCTTTAGATTCATAATTTATATCTGTTAACAAAAAATTTACTCCAATTTTTTAAACTTTACCATCAGAAATCAGAAATTATTTTATTTGGTACACTGTATATTACTCATATTAAATATTAAACGTAAATACATCTTTCTCCCAAATCTTATAGAAAACTGTAAAGAAACTATTGCGCCGCCCTCTTTATAACAGGTGCTGAACTTTTGCCTGGTTCTTGTCTAAGTAACCACCAGTCCGTGAAATTAAATATGGCGGAAAAATATCGACCATATGATATAAGATTTACTTGTGGAAGGACATTGGCCGAATAAAGGGCATTTTTTCGGTTGAAACTTTCTAAAAACAATTCTCGTAATTTAATCTCGGATTTGTTAGATTTTTGTTAGATTTTGTGACAAAAGTTGTTGATTACGTGACAATGTGGCCAAAGTTTCTAATAAAAAATATGTTAGATCGGAGCTTAACATTTTAGCTTTCAATACATGTCTCTAAATTGTTCTAAAATTGCGTAGATTTTAAAAAGACCTTCCTGAAACGAGGCTCTGCAAGGCACATTTTTCCGGATTCCACTCTTAAGACATTTTGTATTAGGTATTTAAAATATATTTAGCCTTCGGCCAATATTGAGGAATGATGAAATTGTAGCAGATTTGAGTAATTTTACAATCTATCGACACCAGATAAATATCGTTGTTGTGGTCATATTTTTAAAGAGAGAGGTATCTTTTATGGGTTGCCTAATAGTAGGGGCTTTTGGCTAATCGCATCACGTACTATAGACGGAATTATTTTGCGAATTTAGTCCCGGAGTGAATTTTCATAAAAATTTAAATTTACTTATTATTTTCAAGTATGAACAATACAATATGGCGCCGAGTGATATGGTCCGAAATGACGGTCCAGCAAAATGTTGTAAAAGGTGCAAAGCAACGGCTCAATCAGGGTATAAGTGTGTTAATTGTGGTACAGTGTCCCATTTTGGATGTGGTCCATATCTCAAATGGATCAAAGTAATTGATAGTGAATTGATTAACTGCTGTGAAAAGCAAAACATGGACCTAGCTGACAATGACCATGAGCAGACGTTGACTGCATTTAAGTCAGCGGAAACATCATTTTCAAGTGCAACTGATGATGTAAGTAATTTGGAGACGTTCTATTTAAAAGAAATTATTAGACAAAAGGATATTTTAATTCAAAATCTGCTAATAACAATCAGCTCTTTGCAAGGTCAAATTAAATTAATCGGCCATATTGATGGGTTATCAGCCTCATCACAAAAACTCGATTTAGGACCCAGCGATTCCTGTAGTACCGACCACGTGGGAAACATTAAACCGCCAAATTCAAAACTTCAGCAACGAAACAAAAATCTTCGTGGAAACGATCATTCTTCGAGTCAGACGCAATGCCGTATTCCATTCAATGCGCAAAATCAACATAAGTTTACGCTAAGTCAGGTGAACCGTGCAGTCAAATCGGCTTCAATTGCCGATAGAGGAAGCAATGCGGTTCATGTAGGTTCAGCAGCAGATATTTCCGTTCAGCAAAACAGTCCTGAGAAGCCAATGCCTGTCTATCGTCAGAGTAGGCATGGGCGTGCGGCGAGAAGAAGGCCCATTGTCGGTGCCAGCCAAAAAAATACTGGAATAAAAACAATTGAAAAGCGTGGTTATTTGCATGTTTATAGGCTTCATGCGGACACGACGTCGGATGATCTTGAGAAGTTTTTAAAAGCTACTGCACCCTCCATTAAATTTGAGTGTAAGGATCTCAGAAAATCCGAAAAGGGAAACTCCTTTATGGTATCATTTCCAATTCAAGATGTTAAACATGTCTATGAAGCATCTACATGGCCTCTTGGAGCCTGCATTAACAGATTTAGATTTCCTAGAAGTGACAAAAAAGAATCTCCTGTTGAAAATAGTTTACCATCAAATTTAAACCTGCATGCCTCTTTGGGAGGAATGCCTTAGTTGATGAAGTATTATCTGACGATGCAGTTTTACCTGAAAATGCAGTGCCGAAGAAGTTTCGTATATGCCACTTGAATGTCAGAAGCCTAAGAAATAAATCTGGTGAGGTCGAGCTACTCCTTCATTCAATGGATCTTCCTGACGTCATTTGCATTACAGAGTCCTGGTGTAGCTATGATGAAATTAATTTAATAAAAATACAGCCCTATCGGTTAGCCGGCGCCTATTGTAGAACTAATTTAAAAGGGGGCGGCGTTGCAATTTTTGTTCTAAGCAGTTTAAAATTTAAAACAATCACTAAATTTTCTAATTGTAATCTTGAACAACATTTTGAATTTGCTACATGTGAAATATTATTGGAAGGTATAAATCTGTTAATTTGCTCTCTATACCGTTCCCCGTCGGGTGATTTTGACCTATTCTTTAATTCTTTAACTGATTTACTTTCAGAATTCCTGATACCAGACTCGATTGTTTCTTTCTGTGGAGATTTTAATGTAAAATTTAACGATGATACATGCAAAAATTCGGTAATAACTGAAAATTTGTTTCTTCCATTTGGGCTACATAAGACTATATTTGATTGTACACGTGTTCATAAGGACAGCCGATCAACCCTTGACAACATATTTACAAATATTGCTATGAGTTCGCTTGATTCTCGAGTCGTATATTGTGACGTTTCGGATCACTTTATGCAAGAAATCTCTTTTTCCCTGATACAGACAAATATAAGTAAAGAACCAATACTTAAGCAATTTTTTTATAGAGAAAAAAATATAAACAGTTTTAGGCTTGAAATGTCCAAAATGGATTGGTCTTTTTTGTGGAATGCAGGTAACTTGGATGATAAATTTGCCGTATTTTTCGGAGTTATTACTGAGAATATCGGTTTTTGCTTTCCTTTTGAGAAAGTTAAGCCATCTAACTCCGTAAATAAAAAGCTATGGCTGACTACTGAGATAATTGAAGAGGGTAAATTTCTTAGGGAAATGCATAAAATGTCTTCTGATGATCCGCCACTGCGACTTCAATACAATGTCCTAAAAAATCAGCATAGTAGAAGAATATCTTTAGCTAAAAAAACTTATCACAACAATCTATTTATAAATTCTGAAAATCGATCTCGTACAGCATGGAAAATAATAAAAAATTAAATAAACATAAACAAGGGCACTGACCTGCCTGAGTACTTTGTTGACACTGAGAACAATAAAATTTCTGACCTACATTCGGTTGCTGAAGCTTTTAATAATTACTTTATTGATTCCATTAAAAAATTGACTTCTAAAATAGATAGTGCAAGGTGCGGGACAAGCTTACCCAGTAAAAACTGTAACTCTTTGTTTTTAGAGCCCTACTCTGAACATGATATGTATGAAATTATTATTTCCGTAACAAAAAAAATCATCAGGGTTTGACGGGATTCCCTGTTCCTTTTTGAGGAGTATTGCGGATTGCGTCATTGAACCTATTACGCACCTAATTAACGAGTCTTTTGTGGAGGGGTGTTTTCCTAGTGTGCTTAAAAATACTGTAATTCAGCCAATTTTTAAAAAGGGTGATAAACAAGACATTTCTAATTATCGTGGCATAGCACTTTTGTCTATATTTTCTGTTCAAACATCATCGTTTAAACGCAGTACAGATTTAATCTTTCCCAGAAATTCTTTATCTCAACGCCGGAGCCACCGCAGCTATAATATGAGCCAGCGATAATTAACTTACCCCTTACGCTTTTCCCCGCGTATCGTTTTCTCTTATTGCTAACCGTTTTGTTTGTTTCCCACATCAATTTGCTGACTGAGTGAAATACTCACCTTGAGTGATCGCTCCGTTCGGTACCCCGCAAACCGCAACATGATATGTCCCGGACGATCGCGAAATATAGAGAAGTAGTCACACAGTAGCTCCCGAAGTTTAAGCACATTTTCTCGAACAAATTGTTCACCCGTTGTCTCGTTCCCGGAAGTTTCCCCGTATGTTTGTACAGTAGTACCACGGTAATCCCCGAAGTGTGTGAACTCTCTGATAGCAGTTGTACCCGTTCTCTTGTTCCCAGAAGTTTCCCCGGAAGTTTCCCCGTATGTTTGTACAATATAGTACCACGGTAATCCCCGAAGTGTGTGAACTCTAATAGTAGGTAGTTTCACCCGTTGTCTCGTGCCCGGAAGTTCCCCTGTATGTTGTTAATTCCCGGTGTGGTTTACATTGTTTGTAACGAGTGTGCCCCAACAAATAAGTACTGAAATCAGTAACATCCCCGCTAATATCTACACGCATATATTTGCACTGGTTCCCGTTGTGATAAGCCCGAGTTCCCTATAGTTAGAGGGATTATAATTACTGAACTATATACCTACTACGTAACACCTGTTTTGGTTGTTTAATTTCACCTTTTGGGTTTAATGTAAACTGATTTAAATAGTGTACATTTATAACGATTGTATTATGAGTATTTTATGAGCAATAACTAACTAAAGTATTGTGGAATAGTGGAGTGTAAAGCGAGTGGTGCATATGAAATGGACTTCGTGGGTGAAGAGTACCTAACCTATTTTTAATAATATATTGGAAGTCATTTCTTCCTAATGTAAAAGTATTAGAGGTGGTTTAGCTTAGAATAAAGATAAAATAGGAGCACAAGACTTTTATTTGGAACCGCAAAGTAAATTCTCGTGCGCAACAAAAGCAAGTTCGCACACCCCTCATATGTCTGAGAGACAAGTAAAACCTCCCAGAACATTTTCAAAGATCTTTGAAAAGGCTTTTTATAGACGACTGATTGCGTTTCTTGAATACGAAAAGTTCTTTTCATCGCGACAGTTTGGATTTCGTAAAAGCCTGTCTACTCAGCATGCAATCGTCGCCCTTTATAACAGGATCTTGGAAAATCTTGATAAGAACAACCAGGCAGCTTGTCTGTTTTTTGACCTTAAAACAGCTTTTGATATAATTATTAATATAGATCTTTTGCTTGATAAACTTAATAATTATGGTATACGCGATAACGCACTAAGTTGGTTAAGGGATTTTCTAACACAAAGATCTCAAAGGGTTGTATTGAAGCAGCACCATAAATCATATTCCTCCACTGCCAAAATGGTAACTAGTGGAGTGCCGCAAGGCAGTTTACTGGGGCCATTATTTTTTATAATCTTCATCAATGACATTGACTCGGATGGCTTTAGAGATCATTATATTTCCTTATTTGCCGATGATACTGCGGTGGCTTGCGCAGGACCTACGACTGAGGACCTAAGTGGGAGTGCCTGTGTTGCAGTTTCCCTAGTGCAGGGATATTGCGAGAGAAATGGCTTGATTCTGAATGAAGGTAAGACCGAGTTGATTTACTTTTGTCTTAAAGATTTGAATAAGAGCTTATTAGTTAAATTGAATAATCAAACCATTGAGCAGTCGTGTGCCGCCAAATTTCTGGGAGTCTTCATTGATTCAAAATTGTCATGGAACCAACAGGTGGATTTTGTTCTGAAAAAACTTGCTGTCTACTGTTTTGTCATTTGGCAATTGCGCAATAAAATTGAATTAAATCTTCTAAAACTATATTATTTTTCGTACGTCCACTCTTGCCTGAGCTACGGAGTTTTGGCTTGGGGAAACAGCACTAGGGTAAATGAAATTTTTATTCGACAAAAAAGAATTATAAGAACCATGATGTTTAAAAAACGTACTTTCTCATGTCGGGAACTCTTCCCGCAACTTGGCATTCTGACTTTCCATTCTTTGTTTATGTTGAACTGTTTAATGTACGCAAAAACTAATTTGGAGATATTTACGCGGACGCGGGAATCAAGTGAACAATATTACTGCAGACGAAATTTGAATATTGATGTGCCTCGTCACAGATTGTCGACTGTAGCCACCAGTCCTTTGGTCTTACCAATTAAACTATTTAATAAATTACCAATGGATATTAAACGGCTGAGTCAACAAAAAAAATTTAGCTTGACTGTGAGGGGTATTTTAATGAGAAATGCTTTTTATTCTGTCACTGAGTACCTAAACTATAAATTCTAATCAACTGGAATGTTTTAACAAAAAATTATTTTTGTTTGATAAAAAATAAACTGATAGGACTGTATTTCTATGACTGTACATAATGTGTGTCTTAGAATAGTGATGTTTGTCCTACTATTTTTATTGTCTATTTTTATAAATGTATTATTGTCCGTATTATTGTAATTGTAATGACAATATCCCACACTTAAGGTGTAAGTCCCAGGGGAAATAAAAGTTTTTTATTTTTATTGTGGATGTATGTAGTACATACGATATACATATATTACGTAAAAAATAGAAAACTGCAGTTTCAATTACTCTGTTGCGGCGTGGTAATTTTTGTAATGATTTGACGCTCTGTGGCGTGTACGCAGGTACGTAGTCACAGATTTTTAACCTCTATTTTTTTAAAATTACTTAGTAGGTACTTATCTTTTTAAATTTCTATGCTATAAGCTTTAAAAAATATAATAGAAAATTATTAAATACAGTGTAAAAACAATATTTACTCATTATGAAGGCAAGCGTTGCACTAATAAAATTGTATAAACCGCGGGTACATATCGTAGTAGAACTCCTAAACGGTCCGCAAATTTTAAAAAATATATAATATGTAGTTTGTTATGCGTAGTATAACCCTAGTATACTTTACCCCACCCAGCACCCCAATTCGCTCGACGGATCCCGAATATCTGGTATTTTTTAAATAAATAGTTTTTCTATAAAATTGTCACCATCATCTGTTCAACTGTCATGTTGATGATACTTTTCAACACATGTGTTAAAAAGTACTTTTCAACACGCATGTGATATAAGGCACGCTTTTTACCCTAGGGAAAACTGTAATTTATTTTATGTGTACATATTGTATTGCTGTAGATAGAGTTTCTGTGATAATATAGGACTGTACATATACGAGCGCCTGTGCGCAATTTAGAGGCTGTTGTAAATAATTTGTAAATTATTATGGAAATAAATGCTTTAAAAGTAGTAAGTACCAGCCGCGACCCGTAAAATTTTAAAGTTGTATATCTCTGCTGATACTTATGACACCCATGCCAAGTTGAGTTTTTTTAATAGTGAGCCTACTAGGAACGTCTTGGTAAAGAATTTTTTTTTAGTAATTTGCGGAAAAAAGTTGAATTTTTGAACTAGGGATCATCCATTAATTACGTCACACGTAAAGGGGAAAGGAGGGGGTACACAAAGTGTGACAAGACGTGACAAGGGGGGGGACGAGTCATAAACTTCGTGACGTCACAGTTAATCTAAAATATTAAAAAAACTAAATAGGGCATAAAGCCACGGGCGAAATGAACGTTATATAAGTATGTTATTATATTTTGAAGTGTAAAATTGTTTGCCTTTGGTAACATACGCCCAAAGAACGATACCGCCCTTGAAAAAAGCCGAGTAAAGGGATTTATTGTTTTATTATTTGTTTGCAATGTTACCAGGTCTACCATTTACCGGTAGATCTATCGTTTTCGGCCTCGCCCTACCGTTTTCGAACCTGATTCTACCGTAATTTTTAATCTGAATAATATACAGTGACCGCCAAAAACTCTGCACCACATGAGAAACTTTTTTAAAATTTAGTTAAGGTCAAATTTTACTTTGGCATCAATTTTTGCTTGACCAAGAACCTTAAATGAAATACGTAAAGATAGTCACTGATCCATGTTAGCTGTCAAAACATTTTTTAAGAAAATGTCCTAAAAATGGTATTATTTGTAAAAATTTCGAAAAATGTCATAGTAAAAAGTTGTGTGGTTTGTCATCGATATTCCATTATTAAAGTTTTGTTCAAAAATTTTAACTTTTAATTTTTTACATATTTTTTTAGCATCATAAATTTGTTTAAATGTTTAATGTTTATTTCGTTATTATTAAGTTTAAACGCCATATTGCAACGTCTCTAAAGATGAGGTATACATTTTCTAAAGTTTACAGAGTTTTTATAGCACAAAAATAAATATTTTTTTAAAATTCCCTGAGCGCTATTGGACTATTACTTGATTTTTTAAGTGCTACAGAGCTTAGGTATTATTAACCATATCAAATACAACAGAAAATCATATCATCTATAGGATTTTAGAAGCTAACTAATACAAAACTTTTTTATTAAAACTTTTATTTTTAAACTAAAACAGGAATAAAAAAATCTAAAATTGAAAGCCTACTCTTAAAACAAAACATTTTTTTTACATTTTAGTGTGCCGTTCTTCCCTTTCCATACATTTAATTGTGTTTCTGGAAAACTCTTTCGTAACATTTTTCGGAAATCTTGGTGTAATTTCAAGGCAAGCCTCTCCTATAGTATTTCCCAAGTGATCCACGTTTTAAACGGCCGTTTACGGTACACTGTTTGTTTGAGATAACCCCACAAAAAGAAATTCATGACAGTTAGGTCAAGTTTGCTAGGAATACTCAGAATATCTGCCAATCCTCTGAACAAATTTCTGACCTCAACCGTGCTGTGACTTGTTGGTACCACAATATCAATCTTTCCGGTAGTGACATGTTATCAACATCAGGGGCGCCAGGTTTTTAAAATCCATGTGGGTGCCCATGCGGGTTCCAGGTCCTCATAAATTCAAGGGGCGCCAGGGAAGGGATAAGGGAAAATAAATATATAATAATATTTTTTATTTCATATCATAGGACTTACATAAATTAATTTAATAAAAATCGTTTAGACCTTTAAAATAATTAGTAATGTTGACTCATCATAAAAGTATTTTGTCTGACAGTTGATTGTCTAATAAATGTGTCAGAAATAACATCAGGACTGATCTGGTCTGCTACTAGCTACCCTATTTATATTCACCACAGCACAATCGATTAGGCGACGATGAGTCATTGTGCTTCTTAAATAAGTTTTAATTCTTCTTAATCCTGAGAAAGGCCTTTCATCAGTACAAGTCGACACTGGAATAGTTAGCATAATTCGTGCAAGTTTTGTCACTTCTGGTATTAACTGAAATATCGGCTCGTTTTCTTCCTCTCCCAGGAAATCTACGACATCGCTTAAGTTTTCAAGTTTCACATTTTTAGACTGAGCTATGTCCAAAAACATATCTCGATGCAGAGTTATTCTATCCAGATTAAAATCATCCGCATATAATTCATCAATGGCTTGACCCTCTTTGACCAAGGAACTTTTCCAGTTTTTGCAAATGTATCGTACAAGATTTATTAAAACGATTTTTAATGCAAGTGACTGTAATGTCTACTATTTCGTAATAAATGTGTCCGTAAAAATCATATGCTGTAGAAAAACGATGACCATCAGGCCCTTCGTCTAGACGCTTTGGTCTTTTTCGTTCTCTTGGAGCTTCTGGTTCATCTATTTCCAGTTGTTTGGCGAAATCTACACTTTCCATCCAGAGATGTTCGAAATTTTCCTCGGTCCGAAACGAAGCAATAACTTGTGTTACGTCTTCGACAATCTTCAGAGCTTTGCGTAAATGTAGACTTATTCGTTGCAATGAAACATTAAGAATTTCGATTTTATTGAAAACAATAATTAACATTTTTGTTAAGAAAACAAATTCAAAAGACAAGTTTTTCAAAAAAGAAAACTTTGCTTAGGCTCCTGCGTCTGTTTTCTCCTTTTCAGTTATGCTTAAAAAAATTAATAGTTTATTGTAGTTGTGTAGAACTGCTTTTAGCGACGATACTCTGCAACACCATCTTGTTGGGCAAAATGGCGAAGAGTAACGTGTACTGACGAAGATGAATTTTCTTCTTCTCCTGACTCAATCGACTGAAATTTTGAAAACATGCTTGACGTTTTGGAGAGCTTTTTACAAAAACTATGAGCTCCCTAATTATAACCAGGTAGTCTCTAACTTTTGAAACTTGCTTCAAAGATTCCTGACTAACAAGATTCAGAGAGTGGACCAAACAGTGCACGTGTATTGCTTTCTGCTCAATGGCACGCCAACGTGCTTGAAGTCCTGTGAAAGCACCACTTACATTAGCAGCTCCATCAGTACATAGTCAACGAAATTTTTTTATATTTAAGTCAAATCTTTGAAGAACATCGCACACTATTTTGAAGAGCGTTTCGGACGAGGTGGAATCAGTTTCATAAAATCCGATAAAAAATTGATAAACTTGTAGTTTTTAATCTACAAACATTTTGATAATTTTATGGTGATGTTTGTGTTTTGCATTTATTTAATGCCATAAATTAGTGAAAATAGGGCCGCGGTGCCCGTGGGTGCCCAGCACCCACGTGTAGCTTTCCTGTGGGTGCCCGAGCCCCCGAGCACCCTCGAAGTTGGCGCCTCTGAACAACATTGGTTATCTCAGTCCTTAAAAAGTTTAAATAAATTACTGCGTTTAAGTTTTCTCTAAAAAAATAGGGCCCACTCAATCTTACGTTAAAAATTCCACATCAGATATTTACTCTAAAAGAATATTGCACTTTGCACTCAATTATGAAGCCCACCACCTAAAGTTTTGAGAACTTACTGTCCCATTTGATTAAAAAGGTGCTTCGTAAAATTTTTCTTATGGTTGTTTCTTTGACCTGTGTTCTTTCCGATATTGCTACAACTGACGTTTGCTTGTGTTCAATTCCATCTTCTAACACATTTTTTCATGCTCTTCTAGTTTCCAATTTGCATGTGGTTTCTTAAAATCATTCAAAACTATTCCAGTTCGTTTGAATTTGTCTAGAATATGCCCAACTGTGGAATGCGAAACAAACTTTTGTGGGCGTCTTTGATTAAAAATATTCCCAGTGTCCCTATTTGTCCTATTTTTTATCGTGAATTAAAACTATATCTATTTTTTCTTCGGTAGTCAGCGTTTTTTAATCAATCCTTAAAAAACTTTTACACCAGTAGTGATTTAGTGACAATCAATTATCGTCCTATGTCAACTGGTCATATTTACATTTGTTTTAAAGCCTTCTGTTGAGTTAAATTACAATAAAAATGGTATTTTTTAGTTTTACACATTTTAACGATGCTTTTAATAAAAAATAAAAATAAAATTATTAGTTAGCTTTTACAATCCTATGGATGATATGCTTTTATAACTGTTGTGTTTGATATGGTTAATAATAAGCCTTGTAGATCTTAAAAAAATCAAGTAAGAGTCCAATAGCGCTTAGGGAATTTTAAAAAAATATTTATTTTTGTGCTGTGAAACCTCTGCAGGCTTTAGGAAATGTATATCTTATCTTTAGGAACGTTGCAATATGGCGTTTAAACTTAATAATAATGAAATAAACGTTAAAAATTGAAACAAAGTTATTATACTAAAAGAATATGTGAAAAATTAAAATTCCAAATTTTTAAACAAACCTTTACACATAGAATCTCGATGAGAAATCAAATAACTTTTTCCTATGACATTTTTAGAAATTTTAGCAAATAATATAATTTTCAGGACATTTTCTACAAAAATGTAACTTTTGGCAGCTAACATGGATCACGTGACTATCTTTATATATGTCGTTTAAGGTTCTTGGTCAAGCACAAATTGATACCAAAGTCAAATTTGACCTGAATTAAATTTTAAAAAGTTTCCTATATGGCGAAGACTTTTTGGCGGACACTGTATCTATATACTATTATCTTACGTCGTTACTCATATTATCATTTACGGCCGGTATTACAGGTTGTTAAAACTGAAAGTTCAAATGATCTCAGGTTCTTCTGGTCCATGGACAGAGGATGATTAATTTTTTTCAGTTCAGTTCAGTTTTCAGCCAAAAACAATGTAAGAATATTTTTTTTCTATTGATTTTGAGTACCTATCTATTGTTTGAGAACGTACAAATTTTTACTTTATTGAAAATATTTTTAAAAACTAATAATATTGGAAGTGCCGTTTTAATTAAGTTATAAATTTCAAATTGCAAAATGAGTGACGTCACAACAGAGGGGGGTCCACGCGAATGTGATTACTTGTGACAAGGACGAGGGGGGGTCAAAAAACGATGAAATTTGTGTGACGTAATTTATGGATGACCCCCTAGGAAAAAATTAAGACGCTTAGGTATTTTATTTATATCTTTTTAAAAACAATTTTACATCATTTTGTCGACAATTCTTAAATTTTAGGAGAAAAAAATGTGTTAGTAGAAAGTTATAGTCATTTGAATTTTTATCAAACCCAATTGTTTCGTTAGCTCTTGAATGGTAAAACTTAGTGGACTGTATCTTGCGGCGGCCAGTGATTTATATTATTACACTTAAAGGTGACTTACCCTTTGGCTAACAGGCTGGTTCAATTGGGGGTCCCCACGACGGCAGCACAGGAAAAAACGGGAACAAAGCGTGAAGCACTGAACTGGTCAAAGTATGTACTTTAGTAGACTCTGGTCTAAATTCACGCATCTTGCACGCATCCTCCAGCGGTCAGAGAGACCAAAAAGTCACGTGTTTGATATGAAATCAAGCACTGGATGGCGCTATCGCGTTTTATTAGAATATTGATTTTATACATAAATAAACATTTATTAATTAATTTAAAGTTCAAAAGAAAAGCGAAAGTATATCTGTAAAAACCCAAAGTAGGAAAACTAACAGGGCATCAAAAAGAAAAGATTATTTTTAAGTTGCCACTTAAATTAAAATAATAACTAAAATTAAAGATTATTTTTATATACAAAAATGACAATTTTTTAGTTCAAAACTGAACACCAATCAAACACATTTTTTTCTCTTTAAATTTAAGAATTGCCGACAAAATGTTGTAAAATTTGTTTAGAAAAAATAAATAAAATACCTAAGCGTGTTAATTTTTTCCCAAGAGGCGGGTCAATTCAAAAATTCAACTTTCTTTCCCAAATTATAGAATATTTTTTTTCTCTACCAAAACATTCCTAGTCGGCTCACTATTAAAAAACCTGAACTTGGCATGACTCCAGTAAGTAGCAACAGAGATACACAACTTTAAAATTTCACGGGCCGCACAGTGTTCAAAATTTGCAAAAAAAGTGATCGTAATTAAAAAGTTTAAGTTTTCCTGAGAATGTTGAAATTTATGTATTTGTTTGTGCGCGTCATCATACAACTTTTTACCAAGAACCGCTTTTCTGTCTTTGTCAGGGTCATAATAGATATTGATAACGAAAAACTACAAAATTAATTAAATTTTCATACAGCATATTTTAGTGCTAAATTCTTTTCTTTTGCTTCGGTGTTACCTACTGCAGGTATCATTTTTGGTGTAAAAATAATTATACCAGGGAAAAGTACATACCTTCAAGATTCAAGTAACCTGAATAACATAAAGGAGGGTATTTTTATCTTCAGGTAGAATCCGCTGCTTGTAATCCTATACAATTTTTAAAGAAATGCCATTTTATTGACGCTTCATGTTTATTGCTAATGCTTGCTTATTAGTGAATTATAAAGCAAATGAATGTTTACAATGTAGGGAATTTAAGAACTTATGGTTTTACCTGCGCAAAGGGCGTAGCAGGCATTTGTTTGCACCGAGTACCGAACGTATTCAGTCTTTTAGTAGATCGTATTCAGTGCGGTCATAAGTTTAGTTTGTGCAAAGTTTCGTTTGAGTGTGGTTTGTGCTATTTGGTGGCGTTAAGAGAGTTGCGTTTTGTTTTTTAAGTGTAGTAAGTACATTTTCGGCATTTGGTGACAATGGCAATTACACGTCTGCATCTCCATGAAAAAATGATGGAAGCACGTGGCCAAGATCTCTCTGTAAAGAAAATTCGTGTTTTGGACTTCTTAAAAGAACATTTTCAAATAAACGGAGATGAAATTGCAACCACTGCGCTTAGTAATTTTATGAGACAATCGTTTTTCCCGCACTACCTTACAAAGTGGAAAGCTGCTGGAAGGAAGGAGAGCAACTTCTTGTCAAGGTATGAAAATGAAGTATTTCGTGGTCAACAACAACTTGCGATTCCTGGAGGTTCAGCATCTACAAGTAGTGGTAAGTTAGTGAAATATTCATGTATTTATAGACATGAATTCTAAAGTTTTCAATCATTATAGCTGGTCGTCCATCAAAAACATTTGAAGAGAGTTCAGACATTATTAAACGTAGAAAGACTGAAGAAATTCGACGGCAAAAAACAGCAGCAGAAATATCATTTGCTGCGACCATGAAATTGCGTGAAGAAGGAAATGTGTCGGCGGCAAAATTGGTAACAGAGGCAACTACGACTACGCCCAACAGAGCAAAGAGAATTCTGACTTGTTGGCAAAAATAGTCTAATGTTCCCCTGTCTAGCTATTCCTTACATGAAGCCTTAGCATTAATTATTTCAAAAAATATGACAGTACAGCTATACAAAGATTTAAGACGTGGAGCCAAAGAACATGGGTTCGATCTATATCCTCCATACCATAAAATACTGGAAGTCAAAAAACAACTTTACCCGAGTGACATTTTTGTGTCTGAGACGAAATGTGAAGTTCCCCTGCAAAACCTGTTGCACAAAACTTGTGAAAGTGTGATGAAATGTGTAACTAGATCGGAGAAAAGCACATTTTGTTTAATTTGCAAATGGGGTTTTGACGGATCTTCTGGGTATACATCGTATAGGCAAATTCGAGAAGGACAAAGCACCAGGGCTGAGGAAGGCTTGTTCACCACATCTTTAGTACCCCTGCGAGTAATTGATGAAAGTTCAAATGCAATAGTGTGGAAAAATCCCCGGCCGTCATCCAAAAGTTACTGTCGTCCAATAAAACTGCAATGGGTGCACGAGGCAGATGCAATATCAAGGCTAGCGCAAGAGGAGATTGAGCAGCAAATAGGACTGTTACAACCATACCTCTCAAATTTCGGACCCATTAAGTTCGACTTAAAACTTACAATGGTGGATGGAAAAGTATGTAGTGCATTGACCGAAACCTCCAGCATGACATGTTACATTTGTGACGTCAAAATATCGAAGATGAATGATTTATCTCCGCGCCCAATCCATCACGAAGGTCTGCAATTTGGACTTTCAGTGCTACACGCATATATAAGATTTTTCGAATGTCTTTTACACGTGGCTTACAGGCTTGAAATCAAAAGTTGGAAGGTAAGCATGTTTTATTTTAAAGTGTAAGACAAGTACACACAATATTTTTTGTAGGTACCAAAAGAGAAGAAAACCGCGTATGATTCAAGAAAAAAGGAAATTCAGCAAGACTTTAGAAGTAAAATGGGACTCCTAGTGGATATACCTAAACAAGGAGCTGGATCCACTAATAATGGTAACACTGCTCGAAGAGTCTTTTCAAATCCAACTTTATCGTCACAAATTACGGGTTAGTAATGATGTCTCAAGTTAAGGGTATATATATATATATATATATATATATATATATATATATATATATATATATATATATATATATATATATATATATATATATATATATATATAATTAATCCATATTACCATTTCTTTTAGGTATAGATGAGACACTGATTCAACGATTTGGTGTCATTTTGCGTGTGTTAAATAGTGCATATTCTATTAATATTGGCAAGTTTGAAGAATATTGTAAGGCCACTGCAGAATTATATGTATCCTTATACAACTGGTACTATATGCCACCTTCAGTACATAAAATTCTCATGCATGGTGCTGTGGTCATTAAGGAAGCCCTACTGCCCATCGGTGAACTGTCAGAAGAGGCACAGGAGTCAAAAAATAAGGACATAAGGAAATACCGTGACAGCCACACACAAAAAATCAGTCCTAGTAAAATCAATGAGGACTTATTCAATAGACTTTTATTGAGTTCAGATCCACTTCTGTCTTCGTTGCAGCCCTCAAAAAAAGCCCATCAAAAAATAGACCAGAGCATGCTTCCTTTGCTAGACCTTACAGACACGGAACAACGTGAACTCAAAGAGGATGAATATGTCGACGATGAAAACGATGGGGAAGAAATATCGGAGGACTCAGATGCTTAATTTTTATACTTGTATAAATAAAATAGTAATACTGCCACCTACAATAAAAAGGTGCTGATAATTAAGCAAAAACTTGTTTACATTTAAGTCACCTCCTCTCAATACTTAAAAGGATAAGGAATATAAACCGTACTAAATGCCTTTCTAAAACATTTCTTAGCTAAATAACAGAGGAATTAAAGCTCTTAAACATTTACGACATTTTTAAAAATATTTTACACTCTAAGGGGTGGGAACCGAAAAGAACGCCCCTCATTCAAAACTTCCAAAAAAAAATCAAAACATTATTTTTCAATATTCATTCTACAGTATAAATAAAACAAATAATTCAACTTTTCAGTTAGCTTGGTTTTACAATTTAGACGTAATTAATTTCGATCATGTTTCCATCAATTTTGAACACTGTGCGTTGCCAATCTTTGTGACTTTGACCTTGCAGACTTCGTTCTCAACGAAAAATATAATGACGTTATTACTGACGAAACAAATCAAACTCCACCTCAAGAGAATAGACTCGACGAAACCGACAATACTTCTGACGTAACCGTACACTCAAATAATGATACACAAGGAAAACGGTTACCCATTTCAGAACTACCCCTAAACCATGCGACAAACCGCCTAGTAATCAGCGATGGCGAAGAATTGAAGCACACCTTTACAAGACCATTTAAGAAAAATCACCACTTTGTGCGCATAAAAAAGGAAAATAGACAGCAACATATTTTAAAAATATTAAAAGAAATAATAAGACCTGATCTTACTTGAGTAGTAGCGGCAACGTTGTAAAACGTCTACTAGAAATTCTCTGTGTCTAAAGTGTGTTTTTTGAAGTTCTAATTAAAAATAAAATGTCTTGTGTGTACAGTGGGGTTACTTAAGGTCCTATCTTTGATTGATTAAGTGGAATTCTCTTAAACTGCCTTTTTGTAAGACTATACTAAATAATTTAAAAGGCTGAGCAATCGGATCAGTGCGAAAAAAATTATAAATACTGATACATTCCAGTGCGCGAGTACGATTATTCCTTAGAATATTAAACGCTGTTGCTAAGTCAGTTGCTTGTTTATCCTGACTTTATTTGATTGAGTAATGGAGAAAGGACAGATATCTCTTGACGATATATATAAGCTTATACAGAGTGAGAACTCTACCTTAAGTAATAAAATCCACGACGTCAAAAAAGACGTCGAAAAACTGTCGTTAAAAGTAGACCAGAAAATTGTTAAGGTATACCAAAAAATTGATCAACTTGGAAAACAAAACAAGACCCTATTGGAGAGACTGAAAAAGGCGGAAAAGCTTCAAAGGAGAAATAACTTAATTTTTTTTGGAATTGAAGAAGAGAGGGGCGAGGCTGAAACTGCACAAGTACTTACAGTAAAGGTCACAAGTATTCTGCAAAATAAATTGGGAATCGATATAGACATTCCACAGATATCTAATTGCTTCCGCCTGGGAAAGAAAAGCGATAAGTCCCGCCCAATACTTCTCGAGCTACTTTCCTACCTTAAAAAGCAGGAAATACAAAAAAATCGAGTTCAGCTTAGGGGTTCTGGGATATTCATTGGTGAGGATCTGATTCCAGAAGAGCGTGCGGAAAGAAAATTTCTCGTACAGAAGTTAAAGGAGGCTAAGGTTAATAAGCATTCCGCAAGTATACGAGGAAAAAAATTAATAGTGGATGGTACTACTTACAGCGCACAAGACTTGAACTATTCGAAAGGGAATACTGAGGGTAATAATAACTGCTTGGCGACCCCTGTGGCTACTGAAACACCCGAACTGGATCCTTTTGACAGTGGTGAAGATAGACGGCGCTGCTGTGGGATCTCGACAAAATATTCGTAAGAACTCTACTGTCGATTCGGATAAGAAAGGAAAATTGGATAATTCTCATTCTAAGGTTGTGGAGAGTGCGTTAAAGATACAAAAAAAAAACAGCAGGCCATTACTACTCGCTCTGGTTCTAAAAGTAAGTAGTGATTTTTTATCTTCTTTCCTTTCATTATATAAGTATACATACATCTACTAGTTGAAGTTATTTCCTTCTAAGTTCGATTTGTACTTTTGACACTGCTTGCTTGCCTGATGGGACGAGCGTGCTGGTGTGCTGTTTTGTCTATTATCAGAGCTATTATGATTTAATCCAGTCAACTCTAAATACCAAAAACTTTTTTTTTCTGTTGTGTAATAATAAATTCCCCCCCCCCCCCCCCGTGTATTATTGTTTGTTAAAATAGTTATTTTTGGCGGTTAATTTCCATGGGGCTTAATAAATTAATGCACTCACTATGCGTAGACTAAGGTTTGCTCAATTAAATGTAAGATCTCTCTTGAGCAAATTTACTGAGTTTAAGAATTTTGTTCTTTATGAACAGTTCCACATTATGGGCATCACTGAAACATGGCTTAAGTCTGATACTTATGATAATGTGGTTGCTTTGCCCGGTTTTGACTTTTTTAGATGTGATAGAGGATCGAGAGGGGGTGGGGTGGGCATATATGTATGTTCACAGCTGAAAGCTAAACTAATTAAAGCTAAGTACTCCAAAGACTTACTTGAACACCTCTGGGTCTCCTCTAAGCTTAATGGCAAAAGCTTTGCAGTGGGTGTTTTTTACGGTCCCCCCAAATCCAATGTTGCTGAATGTATCGAGCACATTGACAATAATTTATCACAATTTACGCCCTTATATGATGAGGTGATTTGCCTGGGTGACTTTAATATTGACCTTTTACATTCCAATAATTTACTTAATCCGTGCTTTGAATAAAGCAGTATCATTGTACCTTTGCCTAAAAAGAGCACTGTTGATGCGATCTCAGACCTGAGACCAATAAGCATCCTTCCTGCAATTTCTAAGGTGTTTGAAAGGGTACTTTTTGAACAATTAAACGAGTATGTCAGCAATAATAATATATTGCCTTCCTGTCAGTCGGGCTTTAGAGAGGGGCATAGCACTGTGACGGCTCTTTCTCGGGTTTCGGATGATGTCACTTCTGGTATGGATGGTGGGAGGGTCACAGCGCTGGTGTTATTGGACTTTTCGAAGGCCATGATGTATTGCTCTCTAAATTGGAATACTACGGCTTCTGTCCGAGTGCTGTCTCTCTTATTAAATCCTATCTTGTACAAAGATTTCAAAGGGTGTCATTTAATAACCAGTACTCTTCATTATCCCCTGTCAGGTGTCCCCCAGGGCTCAGTTTTGGGCCCCTTGCTGTTTTCATTATACACCGCCGACATTTTGGGCAGCATTAAATTTTCTAATATTTAAGCATATGCCGATGATACACAGCTGTACATTGGGTTTGATCCAAGGGATGCTGTTGCTGCCTGTGATGGTTTAAACTCTGATCTGGAAACGATAAGAGCTTTGTCTCTACGTCATAAGTTGATACTGAACCCAACTACATGTAACCTGATTTTGTTTGCCTCTAAAAGAGTAAACAATTCATTTCGTGATTTCACTGTTAGGATAGGTGAAAGTGTGTTGCCCACTCAGAACAAATCAAAGAGTCTAGGCCTAATTTTTGATAATAATTTAAACTTTAATCATCATGTTAGTGGATTGCTTTCACGAGCGTACTTATCCCTAAAGCTGTTGTATGCAAGCAGGCATTGCTTTAGTGTTGAACTTAAAAAACTGCTTTGTGACTCTCTTGTCTTATCACACTTCAATTATGGTGCTGCTGTATACGGTAACTACTTGAATCTTTTGGATAGGAGACGTGTTCAAAAGGTACAAAATGCTTGTTGTAGGTATATTTTTGGCTTGCGCAAATTCGAACACGTCTCCCCGTTTATATCTCAACTTAACTGGCTTAATATGCAGAACCGTACTAAGCTTCTTTTTCTTACCTTTGTGCATCGAATCATAATTACTAAAAGTCCACCCTACCTCTATAGGAAAATGTCTAGACGACTTGACTATCACTCGGTTAATGTTAGATCACGCTCCTTATATCATATTCCTCGACATCGGACGGCTATGTTTCAGAAATGTTTTTCCTACTGTTCTGCAAGCTTATATAATGGTCTACGTTTTTGCCCTAATAACTTAAGTATTAATACCTTTAAGAGAAAATTAAAATATGTGTTGTTGTGTTCAGAGTAGATTTAAGAATTATTGTGCTTTTTTTTGAGTTTCTGGCTAGCTTTGGGTTGCTGACTTTTTGATTATTTTATGTGTTTTTTGCTTGTGTTAGCCAGCAATATTATTAGCAATATTATTAGGCAATATTATTAGTTAATATTGTATATTTATTTTAAGATAAAGATGGGTTAGGTGTAAGAATAGCTGTTTCCTTTCTGGTCTTAGCTAAACCTCGCCCTTAAATTTGTTATTTTTTGTACCCAACATCTTATTGTAACTGTGTAGTTAATAAAGTCGATTATTATTATTATTATTATTATTATTATTATTATTATTACTTTTACTATTTTTATCCTAGATCCAGAACTAAAAATTGAATTTGAAACAATAATCGCAACAAACTTAAACACAAAGGCAAAACTTGTATTTTCTAATACTTATGTGATGGATGTAATTAACCCCGAACAGCAACAAGAAATAATTACAAACTACCACCAAACTAACCATAACGGAATAACAGCAACCTACAATCATATTAAACAAAAATACTATTGGCCCAGACTAAGAGACTCGATAACAAATTTTATAAATAAGTGCGAAATAAGCCTACAAAACAAGTACGAAAGGTACCCTTATAAAATCGCATACGAAGGCCCTTTACTTGCCGAAAAACCCTTCAAAACCCTTCATTTAGACATTTTCCAGTTTTCAAATTGTCAATTTTTAACTATAATCGACTCGTTTTCTAAGTACGCACAAGCCTACTTTGTACCAGATAAAAACGCAGTTACTATTCTAAGTAAATTAAGGCACTTCTTTTCACACCATAACACACCCCAAAAAATCGTTGCGGACCAAGGAAAGGAATTCCAAAATAATCTGTTTAAAGAATTCTGTCAACTCTTTAGCATAGAAACCCACTATACAACCCCTGGCAATTCTTCCTCAAACAGCCCCGTAGAACCACTGCATTCTACACTGCTCGAAAAAATAAAGAATACTTAAAATGCAAAATCCAGAAGAGACCCCCCAAAACCTCATGATTTCTGCCATTCTTATTTATAATCAAATCATACATTCTACTACGGGACAGTCCCCCTTTTCCATTTTATACGGTCCATACCGTAATGAACCCAACATAAACAATGACCTTACACTCTTCGAACAGTACAACGAAAAACGGAAAAAAGAACTAATGCCTTTTTACGAACATATTTATAAAACAGCTTACCAAAAACAATCCGAAAATACTTAAAAACAAAATAAAAATGCTGAGCAACCCCCAAACGTACAACACGATCAAACAATATATAAGAAAACAACTCTTAGGAATAAAATAAACCCTCAATATATACCAACAAAGGTAACATCGATCGACAAAAACAAAATAACAGGTGTCGCGAAAAAGAAACCAATAACTACACATATCAGGAAGATCAAAAGACTTAGAAAATATCATACTTCTTTTCAGCCTCCTGATCCTGATCATGCAAGCCCTAGTGAACCCTTACCTGGCACTTCAGGTATACAAACTCCCCAATAATGGTTACTACGTAGAAGAAATAGCACCTTCATTAGTCATTGATCATTATCATACCACATATATACCTTTTAATATAGATAATATAAATTCTACATTATCCCAATTACTACGCAATGTTTTAATTTTACAACCTATGGTGAATAATCCAAATAATAACTTTACTAAAACACAATTTTTTCATGTATTTAAAGCCTTAAATATCACATATGATAGATATGCAAAGTTAAATGTTCGCGAAATTATGAATCGCAAAAAGCGCGGGTTGATGAACTTCATCGGCAGTGGTATCAAGTTCATTACAGGAAATTTAGACAATACTGACCTAGAAACGATTACTCAAAACTTAGAAATACTCAAGCACAATCAACTAAACTCAATGCACAAGATCAACGACCTTAGTTCATTTGCAGGGAATATTATGAATAAATTCGAAGAAAATATAAAATTATAAATAAAAACTCCGAAACTATAAGAACTGAACTTTCAAAACTAAATAATGAAATTAATTTAATTTTGTCGTTACAAGATCAATATATACAGATAAATAATTTAAATCAATTTTTGGAAAAACTTTTACGAATTTTCTCATTTGCACATTTGCAAACTCTAGATTTAGAAATTCTTAGCTTAGACGAAATAAATGAAATTTGGGAATACTTAAAATTACACTACCCTAAAAACACCCTATGGTCGATTAAACACATTTCAGAATTAACCTTAATCTGTAAAACCGGGTTTTTAATTTTAGACGAAATGGCAATTCTCGCAATTAAAATACCAATTTTCGAAAGAAATGTATGCGACTTAAAAATTGTATACCCCATTCCAAGTAACGAATCTAAACTTTTAATTAGCCCTAGTAAATATTACTGTAACGAATTATGGTATGATAGTTGTAAAGAAATTAACTCAAAAATGGATATGTTTTAATCCACTTGTTAATAGTTGCTTATTGCTCAAGAATTGTCAGTATGCTACTGTTCAAAACAGCTATCAGGTGCATACACTAACTTATAAAAATTCCTTATTGTTTGCACAAAAACACCAGAAACAGTCTACGAAGACTGCTTCCAATTTCAAAAAGAAATCCTTCAGGATTGCTCCCTCATCCAAAGTCAGTGTGATGTCATCATTAGCCAACGCAAATATTCGTTAGCTATAAATAATATATCTATTATATATCCAGAAGCAACAAATCTTCAGCCAACCAACGTCTCCCTAAACCTACAAATTAGGCACTTAGAAGATCCAACAAAAATTCGAGAGGATATTTTAGAACCGATTAATTTTGAAAACCTCATCCCACAACAACAAATACATACTTATTTTATCTTTTCATCAATATGTATTATTTTTATATGTATAGTTTAAGTGTTGTCATATATCAGTGGAGAAAATATAACTATTTAAAAGCCATTCCTGTGAAGACCTTACAAAAAATCATCAACGAGGACGTTGAACCATAAATTGCTGAATGTACATATCGCCGCATACAAAAGCAATAATTGTATTTATTTGTTAACATTAATTTTGTGTAAAAGCTAGAAGGCTGTTCAAGTTAATTGTTCACCATAGTTCATAAGATTGTAGATTAAGTTAAGGCCGTTTTGTGAAAAATAAAGTTTTTTTAAAGGAAGTTCGTTGGTCGTGTCATATAATTCACGAAATAGGCTTTTTTCACATTTTCAGAAAATGGTCTGGCTCGTGGCTTTACCAAAAATTCTCCACAAATATAACAAAACTTGCCAGGAGAAATTTTGCAACTGCGGCGCGTTTCACTTGACATTTTCGTCGTTGACAAAACTTTCTTAACAACACAGAACCACTCAATTCGAAACTCAAAAGAAGACTGAATAAGAGAATAAGTTTAAGGTTATAACCAACCCATTTTAGGTTATCTTTCGGTTTTACAATGCACCCTTTTTAAATGACACCTCATAAAATTTATTCCCTGCCACTATAAAAGGGTCTAATGAGCCCATTGAAAAGTGGTACGTATTAGGGTTTTATGAATATCTTTTCTATTATTAGAAAGGTATTATCATTGTAAAAATAATGGGTTGAACTGTGTTACAAAAATCGTGTCGGCCAGTGTTACCGGCCATTCAAGTGCGAAATCCATTTCATCTTATCTTCACATGAATGAGAACCACCATGAAAACATAGCCGTGTGAAGATGAGGGATAACAATCCTACTGATTTTGAAGAATCTTTTCAGCAGCAGCAGCCGCAACCGTCTTCGTCGATGTCTATGACGAAAACCACGGCCATGTCAAAACAAAATCACATTGTTAATTATTATGTTGGTACTTTTAGCGAAGGCACATTTTATTCCTAATTTTAAGAATATTTTTATTATTGTTTGTGTTCACTGTTATTTAAGTTAAAGTAAATTTGTTGTTCGATATGTTATTATTAACCATTGAGGTTTCATTTTAAAATATGAAATACGATTTTTCGGTAAATATTTCACCGAATACCAATCGTGGAATCGTGCATCAGAAATATCCAGATAATTCTGCATTCGAGCGTGTTGTCTTAAGAAACTGGATTCGGTTATTTTGATTTCTGATTAAATCTCGAAGAAGCCCTCATCCTTCGAAGTCGGGCTCTTTCGAATTTAATTAAAAATGAAAATAAATTCATGCAGTTTCAGTACAACACGATTTCAAGCAGAATTATCGGTAATTTTGATGCACTTGTGGTATTACCCTCGATAATTCTATAAATTTAAAGTAAAAGAAACTTAAACTATTTAACAAAATGTAATTAGCAAAATAACTACTTACTCAATTGCGCTTTGAGGTAATCCTTCATCTTTGAGGTCCACTTCTTCATTTTTTAATTTCCACTCCTGATATACAACATCATTTCCATTTTCCTCTGGTTCCGTTTTTACTGGCATTTGAGATCTACAAAAATTACAATGTATCTTGCATTTACATTTAACAATTTTCCAAACAAACTGGTTTAAAAATTGCCTTACATCATAATCATTCAACGAAAATAAATATACAAAAATTTAATAAATGAAATTAAACGAACAAATAAGTGAAAAATAAATATATAATTAAATAAAAACAACCGTATAATTTTTATGAAAATTAACAATTATTATTAGTGAGCACAAATGGATTTAAATCGCAAAATATAAAATATCTTAAAAAATAACTCGGTCATAGAAACTCATTGCAGAAGCTGATTTTTTAAAATTGATTGTTGGCTTATAAAAATTGGCCATGTTTGGCGGGAATAATTTTTGTATAAAAAGGTTCAGTCGTTTCTCATATCTCCTTTTTTAAACACTTTAGCTGCGACCACTTGCGACTATCTAAATTATGTTAATTTTTTGCAGAGATGCATCGGTTTCAAAACGAAGACCTTTTTGAACTATGGGCACAAGAAGTAGATAAAGATCAAAAATTATCTACAGTTTTTAACCATGTACAAGGAAAGGTTGCAGAAGGCATAAACACATCAAATGAGCATAAGATTAGAAAAAAGGTTGGTCGCCTATGTCGCAATATTAACGACAGATGGCATCAAGTACAGAGAAATAAAGACCGTTTTAAAACAACAAATGCTGCGTGGTTAAACTCACACTTTGTCATTGAGACAAAGGAAGCCGTGCCATCAACATCTTCCGGTAGGCCCAGTCTTCCATTTTCTGAAAAATCAATCAAATCTCAAAGAAGAGAAGCCTCGCAATTATCGCATGAAAAACAGCACGAATCAGCTTTAATTGTATAAGCTGCGGCTATGGCTGCACGTCAGCAAGGACAACATGAGTTAGCAGCCGTTTTAAAAGATATTACCGAAACTCCAACACGGCCTGCTGTCAGAAAGATGCTTCTATCTTCCAAGGAACAGCCTTTAAATGACACAGCCGAAGAAGCGCTAGAGTTGATTTTGGATTCAAACTTTAGCAAGCAGCAGTACCTGAATATACGAAATGGGGCCCGGTCAAAGAAAAGCTTTATTTATCCAGATTATAAGCAAGTTTGGCAGTGCAAGTCTAAACGCAGACCAAGAGATATTATGGTTACTGAGGTTATTGGAGAAGTTCCTTTAAACAATCTTCTAGAACACACGACGAAACGCATAGTAATATTATAAGAAAAAGAATAAGTGATTATTCATCGCCTGGACTTAGGGAATTACTGCCGAACTAACTTGTAGCTATGGGTTTGTTGGAAGTAGCGGTCATTCTACTTATAAACAAAAATTTGAATCACCTGGCACTCACTCTGATACGTCTGTATTTGCAACAACTTGTATACCTTTACGTTTGCAAACAAAAAAACGATGTCATATTATGGGACAACAGAACACCCCAGTCTGTACCGATAAAGGTGTCAAAAGTCCCCCGATCGACTTTATTAAGGTTCTTGAAATTACATTTTAAAAGGCACACGCACCGACAAACGTGATTTTGAAAGGTTTTTTAAAAAGAAAGCTTTTGCGTATAACGCAATACAATAGCGTGGTGCAGTAGACCTCTATCTTGCGGATTTGTGCGTAGCGCCGCGTCGGTATTCTTGGAAACACCTGTTCGCAACCCCTGCGCACAATGCAAATTGCGAACGTATTTCTCCCTTAATGTCCATCCAGTGGTCAGAAGAATGACATCATTTATTAGCTAAATCCGTTGAGGTCATTCTGCAGTGCCAGTATAATTTTAAATTATCATGTGCAGAATTTTGTATAGTACATACAAGATCAGAATTAGAATTAATCGGTCTTTATGTTTAGTATAGATATTTAATTCACTTCAATGAAATTTGGACCGTTTGATGATTGATGACATTTTGCTGGACAAACGACAGTATGGTAGGTTTCTTGGACTGACTATTGAGAGTAGGCTAAAGTTCGACGAACACACTTTTGTCCTTGGCAGCAGATTATCCTCGGGATGCTTTGCGGTGAGGACCACTGTTGATGAACTGGGAACTGGCATTGGAAGGTCGGTCTACTACGCGATGATTGATTCCCGATTTCGTTATTTGTGATTCAGAAGCGAGCCGTGAGATACCTCGCTAAAGCGAGACCTCGAGAATCATGCCGGCCCTGCTTTATTAACCTGCATCTCCTCACTATTGCATGTCGTACATCTTGGAGACTGTCTCGCTCGTATTTTTGAATCGCGATCGGTTCACTTTCAATGACCCAGAACATGTTACCAGACAGAACTCTAATCTACGTCTGCCAATTCCGGCTTCCAGTCTGGTGAAGAACTCAATTATACAACCACCTTCCAAACAATATAAAGTCTTTGAATAGTATAAGGATGTTCAGGCGGAGGGTTAGACCTTTGCTGACTGATGGGGCTTACTATTCGGTTGCTCAATTTTATGACGACTCATTTTAATTTTTGTACAGGTATTATTTTATATCGAATTTTAAATTATCTGTATTGTTTGTGCACCTGCTCAGGTTGTCTTTTATTAGTGTTGTTCTGCTTATAAACTTTTAGATTTTTTTTGTATACTTATTTGTAATTGAATTATAGTTTGTAGGATCATGTATAAACTTCCTTCTTGCTTTGTCTATAAGATGTAAGTCTTCTGACAATAAAGCTTATTTGACTTTGACTACCTTACCGGTAACTAGCGATAGCGATAACTCGTCCACAACTAACGAAGATGAATCATTAAATATGACGAAATGGAAGTACAAGACAAAAACGAAATAAGTGACGAATTTGCACATGACGACGAAGAACATGATGAAATTTAAGAACATGCTTTGCTTTTTTAAATTTTCTAAGAATATTCTTTTTTAACTACAAAGTATTTTTTAAACTTTTGGTTTTATTACTAATTTAAAATTAAGGGTAGGCCTATTTTTTAATGACCGTCATATGACCGTCTCATGACGGATGATAAATGACCGTCATTTCACATCACTGTATCGGATATATCCAAAAAACAAAACGAAATTGGAGATTTTCGTTTTTAGTTCATTGTGTTTTTATTTTTGGTGTTATAAAAAAAATAGTAAGCACCTCCAAGCGCCTAACAAAAAGTATTATTTTTTCTTTTTAGTGCTTTTTAATAAATGCTTGTTTTTATTTAAAAAGTATTTTTTTTTACTTATAAATCATTATTAAATTACCAATGAACCAGTGTAAGTACTTTTTAACCGACTTCACAAGAGGAGGTTATCAATTCGACCCGTATGTATTTTTTTATGTATGTCCACGCATAATTCTTGAACGGATTAACCGATTTCGATATATTTTCTTGTTTTGTAGACGAGATTTTCTCCCATGGTCCCAAAGAGTGGCTTATAATTTTTCCGAAAATGTTGACCAATATTTCATTTTCGGGGTTACTGAGGTCAGAAAATCTAATTGGGTCTAATAGATGTTTGTTCAGTTTTGAACTAAAAAATAGTCATTTCTGCACATAAAAATAACACAGGACCACAAATGGGAACCGAAAAAAGTCCTTTGGCGAGATTGATACCCTATATGTATTTTGGTGCGCTGATTACGAATCCGAGGTCCATATAACCCCAGCACATCACGTTCAAGGTCATTTGAAGGTCAAATGCATATATTACGGAAAAACAGAAAATCTGACCACGGATTCGGAAAGAGCGGGAAATTTTACGTCCAAATATGTAGTTTTTATTTTTTCCAACATGACCCTCCAAGGTCATCTGGGGGTGAAATGACTCACCGATAGACCAAATTCTTATTTCCCATATAGGTACATCATCACAACTACAGACTTTTACGTACAACTTAGTCAGGTACCTTTAGGTTTTTGACGCGCTGATTACGAATCCGAGGTCCATATAATCCCAGCACGTCACTTTCAAGGTGATGATGTATATGGGAAATAAGAATTTGGTATATCGGTGGGTCATTTCACCCCCAGATGACCTTGGAGGCTCATGTTGGAAAAACTAAAACTACATATTTGGACGTAAAAGAATTATTTGTAATAAAAAGGAGTGACTACGAATTTCTTCAAAAATGTTAGCTAACATCTCAATTTCAGGGCTAGAGTGCTCAGAATATCAAATTTTTTCCCAAGCAAACCCAAACAATGTTAAAAGTTAAGTGGCGATAGAGAATAAAAGGTGCAGCTGGGAATTTCTCTAAACATGTTAATTAATGTATCATTTTCGATGTTATCGAGTTCAGAAAATCTAAGTTTGTTTAACAGACGCTAAAAATATTAACGGGGAGGGGGGATAACAAGAAGCGGCTGAGAATTTCTAAAAAATGCTAACTAATAAATCATTTCCGGGGTTATTGAGGTCAGAAAATCAAATTGTGTCTAACAGATGTTAAAAAATTACCGAGGGGGGGGGGGATAAAAAAGAGCGATCGGCAATTTCTCCAAAAATGTTAACTAATGAGTCATTGTCGGGGCTATTGAGGCCAGAGAAGCCAACTTTATGTAAACAAATTAGGTCGGGGAAGGGGGGGCGAAAGAAGCTGGTGGAAAATTCTTTAAAAATGTTAACTAAGTTATTTTCGGGGTTACTGAGGCCTGAGGATCCAACAAAATTACAAATTACAAACAACATTACAAATTAGGGGGCGATAAGATTAAGGGGGGAGGGAGAATAGGTGAACTAAAAAGAAAAAAAATTTTTTTTTTCAAAAAAGAAAAAGAACCGGCTTCACAAAAGAAAAAACACTAAAAAGTATGAAATAATATTTTTACGTATTTATAACAGTTGTTAATGGTAAACTTAATTTTGTTCAAAGTCAGGTAACTTGTACAGGGATATCCAAATAAAAGTGACCAGGCCTTTTAACTTTTTTATTTTTAAAGATAGGAAAACATGTGATATTAAAGTTTTGGGGATTTTTATGGATCATTCATATATCTTATCAGTAAAACAACTGAGCATTGAATAAGAAAAATATAGTATAAAACATCGATTTTCTTGCTTGTTTTAAATTGGATGGTATGATTTTTATCATATTTTTGGATTCTAGGAGATGTTCTAGACGTATTTTGTATAACATACCCTATGCGGTTTTTCAATCGTTTTTGAAATATTTCAAATTAAAAATTATTTCGCATAAATATACTTTAAGCGTAAATATCCACGTTGCAAACGAAATAACTGCTACTTTTTTAAATTTTCTTCATAGATAAGTCAAAGTTAATGTCAAGGTTGACAATAATACTTTAGTCACCATCAATTTATAATTTTATTTTTATGCAAAATGAGTTATTCTATTAAACAATAAATGTTGATTTTTATTAGTTCTTAATATCTGAAAGCAATAACCAGTGACTATAAACAATAGCAAATGAATTATAACATAAAAACATAAATGTTAACACTGGCGAATAAATATTCTTCTCTGCCTCTGAAGTGTGTTTATAATACTTTCAGCATCATTTTCGTTCAAATTTCTTACTCCATTTCTCACCTTTCTTTGAATTTCTTCAATATTTTCATTATGTTTCCTGTATACATTTTTCAAATGGCCTCAAAGAAATGTATCTAAACGTGTGAGGTCTGGGCTATTTGCAGGCCAATGTGACGTTCCATATCTACCGATCCATTCGTTATACTGATGGTTTAAAAAATTGCGAACCTCAATTTATTATGGGGAGGCGCTCCGTCCTGTTGCCATATAATACATCGACGTTCTTCAAGTGGCAATTCGTCGAGAATATCTTCGATTTCATCTTCTAAAAAATTAAGATAGCGCTGGTCAGTTAATGCTCCCGAAAAAACAATGGTCCTACAATTTTATTTTGTAATATCCCACACCAAACGTTGATTGATTACGTTCCTGAAAAGCAATATCTTCGACGGTAAAGGGATTCTTATCTGACCAAACATCCCGCAATTGAGAAAGTTGCTTCGTCTGTCCAAACGATAGTATCAAATAAATTAGGATCTTGCCGCATTCTTTCGTTAATATTTGTAACAAAGTATATCTCCTTTCTTTTTGATCGGCATTAAACTTTTGAACTGGCATAATTTTATATGGTCTATACTTAAAATACTTTAACGTTCTTTGAACTGTTCCAAAAGTCAACATTTTCTCTCTTCTTCCATATGTGAGATACCGCACACAATTGGGAATTGATTTTTATGGATTTTCTTGAAAATGTAATAAAATCGCTAGGTCCCTTTATTTATTTATTTTTTTATTTATTTATTCATTCACAAATCGATCATAAAAAATGACATATGGTTCGTCAGTTTTAAAATTCCTAAACTCTAAACAAACTCATTCACACTTACATTGAAGCTATTATCTCCTTCGGCAGTTTACGTAGTTTCACCCTAACAGTACAGACCAGGGCCGGATTGGCAGATTTTTTTTTACCGAGCTGAGTCCAGACCGGCCCCCAGCCGGCGCGGCCTCCTATACAAAACAGAAACCCCAAAAATAAAAGAATACTTTCTTAGCCTTAAACAGTAAAAATAAAATGTGATTGTGAAAAAAATCATAGTTAACAACTTTGTCATTGTCACTTTTTTCGACTATAAAATCTATTACATCTTGCGCTTGACTTTATTTAAAAAACACGGTTTTGACGCACAACGAATTGTAAAATGTGGAACAATGTTCTACATTCTACCTACAGTTTCGACTTGTAAATTTATATCCTAATACCCGAACATTAAATATAATTTTTTTCAAAAATCCTTTTAACAAATGTTTATGTTTTTCAGTGTCGCGGGTAATTTAAGGCCAGTGCTGGTATATTGGACACTCGAAGTGGGGAAAGTTGGATGATTGCATGGGCAGCACTGAACGCGATTGCGTCGCACAGTGTAACGGATTTGATATTTCGTGCACATAGGGCAAAACAGCGACTATCGAATTTTAATTTGTTTTGCCCCGAGATTATTCGAACAATATCTGGAGTTTAGTCGTTTACTAGTTTTTTCAAATGTATCATCGTAAAGTACTTCCTTATTAAATGAAAACTTGACTTGTCTGAGAGCAATAAAAAAGATGCGAAAATAACTTTAAAAAATTTATATATGTTCTATAAAAAATTCCTCTAAAATTACAAATTTTAGAGGAAATACTTGTGAAGTTTACTTACATAATTCCATATCATGGAATTTTAAAGAACCGTGGTCCCAGCAGCGACATACAGATTAAAACGGACTAATATTGCTTGAACCAAGAATGACTCCTTTACGGACGCGCGCAGTGCCACAGGAACGCATGCGCAGTTAAAAGGTTACAGGACGGGTCTTAATATTTGTGTATGGTGGTAGGTATATCAGTTCACATAGAACACATATTTATGAAAGATTTAGTAAATTTTTAGTTTAATACGCCGATGTCCATGTAGAAATACTTATGGTAATAGGTCGAAAACTTAAAAAATATTTTTCATAAAGATATGGATGTTACCCGCGTAAATTAAAACTGTGAAAGCCAGCTGTGTGGATCCGGCAATCGCAAAGCGAAATAAAGGTTGCTAGCAGATTTCCATCAGCGAAAAGGCCGACATACCGCCAAGAACCCTTTTACAATCTAGATTCAACACAGTAAATATTATGTTTACGTGGAAATACGGCGACACGGTTTTTTCGTGACGCCAAATTGAGACATGCCTTCGATACACCCTTTACTAATTCCAGAATGATAGACACGAGCACCAGCCACGCCAACACGCTATAGCATTTAGCGCAGTGTTGCCAACCGACAGGAAATAAAAGCCGTGGCAAAGGAAGAGATTTTTTATTCACGGTTTAAATTTAAACACGTATTTTTGTTCCACTCAGCGGCAGTTAAAATACCTTTGTCATTTTTAGCATATTCATGAAACTGTTGACAGCTTTCCTTAAAATTAAAATATATTAACAATTCTGAATGAACAAATCCCTCCATTTTTTAAAATGCTTCTCATTTTTTTACCTTCATATTTAGCCTTGTCGTGCATAAATGGCCAAGTATGCGTTTGGAGTTTTTAAACGAAAAAGTCGTGTTTCTATATGCGCGGCAGTACAGTAAGCTCGTGGCCGTACCTACCTTCGGTTTGAAAAGCCGTAAAAACACGGCAATTGCCGTGTCGTGGCAACACTGCTTTAGGGAGACGCGCTGACGCTACCTGCAGTGTTGCCAGAAGTCATTAAAAAAAAACTTGAGAGTGCTTGCGACTTGCGACTTGCGACTTAACCGCCGAAATTCCTGATAAATCGCGAGCCTGTAATGATTGCACCGGAAGTAAAAATAATAGGATTAAATAATCTTATTCTACTATCATTTATTTTAATAAAACTGAAAAAAATTTTACGATATCAAAATATTAGTAAACAAATTTACAAACTTAAACAAATATCTATCACTTTGTGCTATAAAAAACGAAATATATTTTTTTATAAATAAAAGTGTAAAACTAACACAAAACAAAGAAAAAGAAAGAAGTTATTCATCTGGAGTTTCCATCTTATTTTTATCTGAATAAAATACGTGACCACAACCTAACCTTTTAATCGTATTATTTGTGATACAAAAATCGTAGCAATTTTTGTCTCTTGACAAACTTTTGGTAATAAAATGCCTTCTATTGTTTTCACTTTAGGTTTATTGCGTAGGTAGTTGAGTTTTTATTAAACAAATGTGAAAAAATGTTGTCTCTACTGCTGCTTTCGAGTGTGGTAAGCAAAAAATCTGAAAAACAAATCTAACGACCCGCAAATTTTAGAGAGTCATCCGAGATTTTTACTAATGAATTTTTTCCCAAAACAACAAGGTATCGTTATCAAAATTGTTTAGTGGGATCTTGACATTCGCCATTCGTTATTCAGATTTTGGATTTCATTTGGATTATATTGGAACTATCTGAACTACGTATATTGAGAAAGTGCAATGTGAAAATAGAAACAGAGTTTCAAACCTCAATTGCAATCAAATTGCAATTTGCAAAGATCAATGTCGTGAGATTCGCTGATTGATATTTCTATAAAGGTAAAAATCGTGAGATTTGGTACTTGATTCATGGGATCGGGAGAAATAACCGAAATCTGACAACACTGGCCCACGCAAGCAGCCCGTACGAAGCTAACCGAAGCAGACCGAGGACGGACTTCGGCTGCTGCTCCGTTCCTGAATCTAGATTTGTTCGTTGCATAGATAAAGCTGTGTTTATTTGAATTTACTGGCGGACGAACCCGTCTCGTGGTTAAGAATACTATCCTTTTTTAACTACGTTATCTAAACAAGGAGAGCGCGCTGACCGACTGGAATCGGTTTGTCGTTGATGAATTCGGGAACAAGGCTATTCGTATACTGCGCATGCGTTCCTGTGGCAGAGATTTCGCCCATAGTGGAGTTAAATAGTTCTGCGCAACCTATGTATTTTATGAAATATCAGCAGTCCAAGTATGTATGTCGCTGGGTCCCAGTCGAAGAGAAAACAAAGTTTGGTGTGGTTTTTAAAAAAATGCCTAAATATGCGGTCGTTGTTACATACATAAGATTACACAACTATTATACATTAGGAATATCCAAACATCCCATCCAACTGTCCGATTATTGAAAAAAAGAATATTTTTTTAGTAATGTCGCACATGCAGGAGTCCAAAGTTGCTTTTAAATGCCGCTTTGAAGATTTTCCAGGTATGTTATTAATCATATTAAATTTTCTAAGAAGTTACAAGTCAATTTTAACTAATTTAACTGTATCTAAGAAAAGTGGCTAGAATAATATTAAATAAAATATTCATGAATCTAAGTACCTACCTACATAGTTTTAAAAATACCTTATTATACCCAATTCGAAAATCTTATTTTATTAAATATTATTTTATTCTAAATTATAAGAAGTAGGTAATAAGTTAACTCATTAAGTACGCTTTGTAATTTAGTTACGGATGCCACTACGGGTGAAACGAGAGTAATAAAAGAGCAAAGAAAAAAGAAAATACAAAATGAACTTGCGATACTAATTAAAATTGACATTGTAAACAGAGTGAGGGCACTACAAACGACGGCAATACTGCTAGAACTTTTTTTAGACATTACGAAAAATCAGCAGCAATCAATGGATTGAACAAAAATTTAATTAAAAAATATGCTGTAATTTTTTAAGCCCTTTCTTCGGGTCGAAACTTAAATGTTGATACTTTTCGAGAATATTTGAGCGATACTGTAAAGCTGTACGTGTCATTATATAGTTGGTACTATATGACATCAAGTGTTCACATGTTATTAAAACATTTCCTATATTCCAATTGGACATTTATCTGAAGAGGCACCAGAAGTTGGAAATAAAGAGTTTCGTAAATTCCGAGAACATTACGCGTGAAAGCTAGGACGGACCGAGAATATTCAGGACATACTGCACAACTTGTTAATTTCTTTGAATCTCCTAATTTCCTTTATTAGACCGAAATAAACTGCGAAAAAAATTATGTGTTCTCAGAAACTGAAACCGAAACAGTGTTTTTTTATTTATTTTGTCGAAAAATAATTATATTTTTTGAGCGACCGATACCTAGTAAGTTACTACACGTAGGTCTAAATTTAGTACAGTAATAACAAACTCGAATGTTTTTAGGTTTTTATACGCCACAATTTTTGCAAAACAGCGAAGTAAAGTGCCAAAGTCCACGAATTTTCGATTTCGTTACACTGTGCGTCGGTTTAGTAATTCCTCGCTGACGAGGAATCACTAATCGAGGATTTAGTTGTGTACGGCCCAGTGTTGCCAACTCGTGGGGAATTTCTCGTTTTCTGGGATATCTTTAACGAAACTGGGAAAATTTCCTGTTTTTCTTTAACAAAAGTGGGAAATTTTCTATTAACAATTATTGTAACAATTTATGAGTTTTGGTTTGTAATTTATAAATTCTAAATCAAACAATTTTGATACGTTTGAACGTTTGCTTTGCACATTCCTACTGAATAATATCCAAATATAAAATTGATACATACCCACATAGCGGAAAGCCCCAAAAAAGTTTTTATTTTAATTTTATTTCACACGTGAGGTAAGTGATATTGAAAAATATAATATTTAATATAAAAAACAAATAAGTAAAAATTAATATACTTACAAATAATAATAGGGAATATGCATATAATCCAAATAAATCTGAAATCTTTTTTTTTATATTTGCTACATAAATTAAATGTTTATGGCGGTTGATGTTATCCATTTATTTTGGTTTTTATTAAGAAAAAAAAAAGGATGTTATATTGCAAATTGTCGCGCGAATTTCGAAACTTGTAAAACGTGATCCCATTGGCGGTGTCATCAAAACTGAACTTATGACTCATCATGAGTACATGGCGAATACCAGTGTTGTAGAGTCATCGAAAATTCACTAAAAATGGAATTTAATGCTTAACTCATCCAATGAAATATCCCTGCATTTAAAGTAGAAGGTTCCTAAAATCTTATTCATGTATACTTCAAGCCGAAATCGGTCCAGGAACCTTTCAATTTTGTAACAAAAATTGACATTTCTGCGAAATTTTGACATATCATCTTAATAATTTCGAGGAAATAAACTGCAATTCTTTGTTTTCATGGCAATCTTCGAAAATTCAAAAATTTTCAAATTTTAGATGTCCCCGATGCAAATAAACCTATTTATTTATAACTTTAACGAGAAAATGAGCGATTTGAATTAGTGGGAGGTATTCTTAGATAATTAACGGATAAAATAAACCCAAAAAAATATCACTAAATAAGGTAAAGAATGTGGAGTAATGTCGGTTAAAAATAGGATTTGTCGGAAAAAATCAAGAAAATTCGATTTCTACCCCTTAAATACGCTCCTGGATGACCCGTTCAGTATTCATTTTAAAGTGTGATTATCCCTTTATAAGATAGTGTTGAAAAATTGGGAAAAAATTAAATAGGAAAAATACAGAGTGATTGAAATGTACCGATGTCGAGGGCAAAAAAATAAAAACAATCGGAATTTAACCGGCGATTGCTCCCTTATAGAGAATGAAGAAACTAAAAAGTAATGGATATTATATACTTCGACGAGGTCTTTCCGATGACGTATATGGGATTTTAAGTTGAACCATTTTGACCCCACAAAATATTAAAAACCGTGAAAAATTTGGGTCAAAAATCTAAATTTCCAGTTTTTTCCAAATATTTCCATTTTCCAGTGATTCTTTTAGGTAAATGTATTGCAAAAAAAAAGTATTTGAGATTTTAAAGTTTCACTTATGAATCCGTTTTTCGATCTGACGTTTTCTTTTCGAGTTATTAGGTACCAAAGATGGTATTTTTCGAGCTAAAAAATTCAAAACTTGCCATTTTCTGATCCTCACAAGTTTCAGTGGAGTTCTGAAGCTCCGGGTCCCATACAACCTCCGAAAATTTACATCGATTTAATTCACTTTTGCGACCTGTACCCGATTTCAACGGAAATCGTGGAAATTTCGACTTTGACGTTTAATAACTGCAAAACGAAACATCCTGTATAACTGAATTTTTTACCGAAGCTAGTTGAACTATTCCTCTATCAACCCAAAAAAATCGATTTCTCTCCCTCTGACTGTTTCCGAGAAAAACAAACCTGTTCGACTTTAGGTAAGCTTTACGTTAACATGTAGATTGACACTTATTTTTGCTGATCTGACGTCATTTTTAATTAAGGACAGATGGCTGCTTTTTAAATTGTTATAAATTATACCGAAAACTAGACCTTTTTTTGAAGCTAAATTATCCTAGTAATTTTCTTCAAAATATTTTTTTTGGGATTGTAATGACTTCCTTAAACAATTAATGCAATACAAAAATATGTGAATATTCCTTATTTAGGTACATGGTTTTCAAGGTTTTTCCTCTTTATGTTTGGGGTTGGGAAATCTTATGATTCGAAGTGGGATAGAGTCTAAGTGGCTAGGCCTTCGGCCTCACCGGCCCCTTTGGGCCGGCGGCACACATAGATTTTCTCGCTCGCTCGCCTGTTCCAATCCGGGCCTGCGCACATTGTGGATGACCCCAAAAAAGTTTTAATTTTAATTCTATTTCACACGTGAGGTAAATGATATTGAAAAATATAATATAAAAAATAAATAAGTATACATTAAATGCAAATAATAAATAATAATTTACATAGTTTTCAAGGTTTTTCCTTTGTATGTTTGGGGTTGGGAAATATTATGATTCGAAGTTTCGAAGTGGGATAGAGGCTAAGTGCCCAGACCTTCGACCTCACTGGCCCCTTTGGGCCGGCGGCCCACCGAGATTTTCTCGGTCGCTCGCCTGTCCCAATCCGGGCCTGGTACAGACATACATTCCCTCAGTCACACACTAAAAACAAGTACACAATTATTTTCCTTCGAATTTCAAGTCAAAAAATTCTTGAAGAGAATAAAAGCAATTTTGTAACAACATTTGTTTTATTTTATTTTTAAAAATGATTCTGTTATTGATTTCTCTAATTTTACTAGGCAAATGATTGTATATCTTGATCGGCATTACATAACTGCTATCTGCCGTACGGGAGAGGCGATGACAAGGCAATCTGAGAGCATCCAGGGTTCTCAAAGAATGTTGATGGGGCACATCACCTGCCCGTTTGAAAGTCTGTATGTTATCCTTAACGTATAAAGCACATTGCAGTATGTATATTGCTGTTATAGTTAGAATTCCAAGATCCCTGAACAGTTGACGACATGAGAAGCTCATTTTTTTTAAACATTATTGTTCTTATTATATTTTTTGTAAGATTAAGACTTCCTTAATTCGCTTACAATTGCCCCAACACACCACCCCATACGACAGAGTTAAGTTTACATAGGTGTAATAATATGACAGAAGTACACTTCTGTTTACAAATGATCTCAGTCGCCACAACACGAATGAGTGACGGGCCAACCTTTGCAGGACGTTGCCAATGTGGATAGGTACTCCAAGACAGTCGAGTCTATTCTTATTTCCAGAAACTTTGTATAATCTACCTGTTTGACCGAACCAGCTCTAGACTTTATATAACGGCTAAAATCACGTTCCGTCGTGGAAAACATCATCGATTCACTCTTTGATAAGTTTAGTAACAGTTTATTATCATCGCTGAATTCTTGCATATTACCTGCACAATCACTAGTTTTATTGCTCAGATCCTTGAGATCTGAGGAAGTTACTATTGCGGAAACATCATCTGCAAACATTGTTAGTTGTTCGGTCTGGCTCATTTTGCCACTCTTTATACTATCAATAAATATTAGAAAAAGTAGTGGTCCCAGAACACTTCCCTGAGGGACCCCTATACATCAACACCCTGCAGGCCAGAGCAATACTCTCCGCTACCCGCTCTCAGAACCACCCTTTGTTCTCTCCCCGTCAGATAAGAAGTTATCCAGTCATAGGACAGACCCCTCACTCTATAGTTGAATAATTTAGTTTTTAATATTGTGTGATCTACCATTTCAAAAGCCCTTGTGTAGTCGAAGAACAGGCCGCTCACCATACTCTTAGTATCCAAATTTTTTATTATAGAGTTTACAGCTGACAAGACAGCATCTTGTGTTGACATTCCTGTACGGAAGCCGTACTGCCCAGAAAATAGCAGATTATTTTTATTCAAAAAACCAATTAATCGTATGTAAAATATTTTTTCAAACACCTTTGAGAAAACCGAGAGTACAGAGACCGCCCTGTAGTTCTCAATCCTTACACTGTCCCCCTTCTTGTATATTGGGGTAAAATTCAAAATTCAAAATTCAAAAAGCAATAACAGTAACAACCGAGGTAACAACTGATTGTTTTAAACAAGAGTGGAATTCCCCTTCAGTTCTTTCTCTTCTTCTTTTTCCATTTCCCAGAATTCCCCTCTCTTCTAGTCTTCTATTTGTTTTTGTCACGGTGTTTAATGATGGAATTATTTGTCCCTCTTCAATACTTTCTTGATATTGTCTTTGAGCCGCTCTAACATTATTGTTATTTTTTAAATATAATTTTAACATTTTGTATCTCTCATTAATAGAATAACTCATTTTGCATAAAAATAAAATTATAAATTCATGATGACTAAAGTTTTATGGTCAACCTTGACATTAATTTTTGACTTACCTACGAAGAAAATTTTAAAAGGTAGCAGGTATTTCGTTCGCAACCTGGTTAGTTACTACGTTTAAAGTATATTTATGCGAAATAATATTTCAAAAACGACTGAAAAACCGCATAGGGTATGTTATACAAAACATGTCTAGAACGTCTCCTAGGATTCAAAAGTATGATAAAAATCATACCATCCAATTTAAAATAAGGGAGAAAATCGATGTTTTATACTATTTTTTTTTTATTCGATGCTCAATTCTTTTGCTGATAAGATATATGAATGATCCATAAAAATTCCCAAAACTTTTATATTTAACATTTTTTTCCATCTTCAAAAATAAAAAAGTTATAAGGCCTGTTCACTTTTATTTGGATATCCCTGTACACCGACGTTCTAAACTTTGAAGTCGCAACTGTCCTGAAACTTCGCAGTATAAGGATCCGCAATGATAATTCATAAACAATTAATAAGAAGTCGCGCTTACTTTAATGTTCAGAACTTTTATGTTGTACAAATTATTTAAAGTCGAACGCACGTAGGTTGACCACTAGGCTCAGTAATAAATAACTAAAAATATTACTCTTTGTTAACAATTTATTAATGTATTATCATTAAGGATTTCTATTATACTTTAAAATTGCGCCGACTTCAAAGTTTAGAACTTCGGTGTACAAGTTACCTGACTTTGCACAAAATTAAGTATATCATTAACCACAGTTATAAACAGGTAAAAATGTTATTTTATACTTTATAGTGCTTTTTCTTTTGTGAAGTCGGTTCATTAAAAAATAATTTTTTAATCAAAATATATAAACTTGTAAGTATTTACGCTTTTATTTTAAGACAACTAAGTAAGGTCATTAAGAAATTCAAAAATACAAAAATTTCAGTAGAGTATGAATTTTTTAATGATCTCAACAGAAAACAAACAACTTACCCACATAAACTGGTTCCCAAAATTATATCTGAAACGTCCCCACAGCACTCTCCATTTTTCTTAATAACCTGAAGCCTTTCCAGTCGGACAATTAGCTCAGGGGCAGGTCTGTTTGGTTGTTTATACATAAATGTATCGCTTGGAACATATTCAATTTCATAGAGATTCGACTCTGACTCTGCTTTAATCAGTGGGGTACTCCTACTATTGTTTTCCATAATAGCAGGCTCTGACAGATCTTTGGGCTCCATTTTTAATGCTGCTACAAGACAACATAACAATATCATAATTACATTAAATTAATTGAACGACAGCAGAAACAATAGACAGATCGAATTTTAAGCAGGAAGAATATAAATGGCAAATCAAATTCAGACGGTTGCGCCCTTATCAGCCAATTTGCCAACAACCATGTGGGCAACGTTTTCCTTTCGTCTTTTTCACTACTGTGTTATTTGGCATCTTTATCAATTTTGACGTCTAGTGAGCCCTTTTTGCTCACTCAAAATCAGCTGTTTGCAGCTGTAGTAACGCTAATTTGAATCGCCAATCTTAACCAAACTACTTCAACTGAACCTAACAAAAGAAGAATGATAATATGGCAGAACCGAACAAATTTCAAAATTTGTTACGCCAGAAACCATGCGTGTTTATGCTTCAAATAGATCAACTGCGCTGCGCCAAACCGCGCCGCGCGTTACCGTCAAAATAAAACGCGCTGCGCTGCATTGCGCGGTTTGGCGCAGCGCAGCGCAGCTGGTCTAGACAAGCCTTAGACTTCATGCAGTGCAACCAATGACATATAATACTAATACAGTATAATATGTCATTGAGTGCAACGTCGTCACGTTTACTGTGGTATTTTCAAGGAAATTGGAGGGGATAAAGAAAGGCCATTGCCTAAACACGAATTTGATTTTGTATGCTTGCTAATAAAAAGCGTTAACGTATGGATTATTCCCAGATCTGGTAAAAAAGGTTCCAAACCAAGAAAATTGGAGGGGGTAATGGAAGGTCAGTGATTTAAAATGAGTTTGCACTGCACGAATGCTAAGGGGGAATATAATCTTGCGGCACATGCAACACTTGCACAGTAGAAACAATAAAGTATATTTTGATTTGAATCAAATCCGTACTTAACAGATTTGCAATACTGTGACTATTCTTTTGAGACAATTAGGAGTGCTTTAAAGTGATAAAAGTGAAAGTGGCCACTTTGTGTTCTTTTAAACACCACATTTTAATACTCAATAATTGGTTATGTGATCATGATCGGTTCATAGTTATCGAAATGGAAGTAAGAATATAGTATGATGTAGTTATAAAGTTAATATTTGTGTGGATCAACTATACGCACACTGCTTATCGCATTGAACTAATTTCGTCACACTTTTACAAAAATACACGCCATTGTCATTCTAAAATCTTAAAAGTCCTCCATAACACGAGTATGACTGAAAACTATTTTGATTCTGAAGTATATAAAACTCGTATTTTGTTGTAAGTAACTGCAGAACAACTATTTTTCTGCTATCCTTATAAGAATCAGTAAGTAATTAAATGGCAATTCCTGGATCCTCCTATTTCTCATATTGTTGGTGTAAAACAAAGAGGTAAAAAAGGTCACTTTTACTAGTAAATTTGTTTGGGTTATTTTCTTTCGTATATGTTATTATGTTATTAACAAACATCAAAATCCATATGAATAAAATTAAAGTGTTTATTACAAATCAACACAAGTCCCTTTGGTCAAAAATTTACTTGTATGAATTCACGTAGACGTTTTTTCTTCAATTAAATTTTTAAGATTTTTGTATCTAACAAAAAGCACTTCTCTAATCCACTTTAAAAAAAAAAACCTCCAATTAAATATAATCCTAAACTACAAGCAGGAAACTAGGCAGATTTTTGATTTTCTAAAAACGTTAATTTTGGACATGCGTTGGTTTTCAAATAAACACCTCAATTGTATCAGTCAGGGGCAGCACCAGTGGTATGAAGCTTTAAATGGACTATCTCGCAACAAGGGTGGGGATTTTGCGGCGTAGCGCGCACCTAGGGACGTAAGGTGAGATAACCGTCATATTGTCTCTTCCTAATGTAGTAAATGATGCATTAGAACATCTTCGTTCAAGCAACAGATTTTTTTCATTTCGACTGGTGCAACCTGCTCTCGTATAGTGCTGGCTCAGTCTCTCCAATCAAAACAAATAGGAAGTAAACGTTGTTTCACTTTGTCTTTCTACTGTAGAGTGTAAGACTAAAGTTAAATGAATCTTCCTTTCTTTGTCAGTCATCGTTTTGTTGTTTTTTGGGATCAATAATTATTTATTATTACTTGTGTTCTTAAAAAAATTGCCCTTAGGCTTTGTTTTTTTTTTTTAGAAAAAGAGTGCTGCCTTCACATTTTAGGTAAGTATTTAATACATTTATCTAAAATTGAATAAAAAGAGCAATATTAAGTTTTTTTTATATAGAAAAGGTGAGGTCACTGGCATTCCTCCAATAGCTATTTATGCCATCAGTTACGAAATGCCTAATTTTGTGTAACGCGTGAGATTTTTGCGGAACGAACGAAGTGAGTTCCGCAAAAACTCACAAGTTACACAAAATTTCATTTCGTAACGTATTGCATACAAGATTTTTTCTAATTTTGAAGAAAGTAATAAAAAAATAAAGTTTAATATAATTGATAAAAATTTTAAAACATAAATCTAGTTTGTTGCTGTTACTTCATGTTAGTTGTCAGTTTGACATTTTGTAAAAAAGTCTAAACGGAAGGTTTTTAGCGAGATTGATATATTTTTAGTTTTATTTTTAAAAAATGAGTGATTCAGGATCTGAAGAGCTACCAAGCGATATTGAAGAGGCAGCAGGTAATGCTTTAGTATCAGTAATTCCCAAAAAGTCAAAGGCAGTTTATGATTTGGCATACGAAAAATTTGTTACGTGGTGTGATGAGAAGAAAATTAAACATGTTAATGAGAAAGTTTTACTTGCATATTTTGAGGGTAAGAAAGATCTAAAAGTTTCCACATTATGGACACTTTACTCAATGTTAAGGTCTGAACTAAATCTGAAAAGGAATATTGATATAAAAAAATATACAAATTTGGTAGCATATATTAAAAGGCGAGCGGACGGGTACAGTGCTAAAAAGTCAAAAGTTTTTAGTAAAGAAGATTTTGCCAAATTTTTAGTGGAAGCTGATGACAAAGAATACTTAATGGCTAAGGTTGCAATGATTATTGGAATGGCAGGAGCGTGCAGAAAAGCAGAATTAACATTTCTTCCAGTTGAAAATGTTATAGACGAAGGAAGCCATTTTCGTGTTGATATCCCACCTTCAAAAACAAAAGTTATACGGCAGTTTGCAATTACCACTGGAGACATTGAAAATACGAATCTTGTTGAAATATTAAGAAAATATATTAAGTTGCGTCCCCAGATTCTTAAACACAACAGATTTTTTGTAAAATATGCGAATGGAAAATGTACCAGAAATCCTGTGGGAATTAACACATTTAGCAGTCTGCCAAAAGTTATTGCACAATTTCTTGGTCTTTCAAATCCTGTTCTATATACTGGCCACTGCTTCAGAAGAAGCTCTGCCACTTTCCTAGCAGACAGTGGCGCTGATATTTTAAAATTAAAGAGGCACGGAGGTTGGAAATCTAGCTCTGTTGCGGAGGGATATGTTGAAAATTCCATGAATAATAAAAAACTTATAGCGCAAGAAATATTTGGTCAAACATCTAATGCAACGTGCGTCGTCTCCCAAATAACAGCAAGTTCGAGCAATGAAAAAAGTATGTCGTCGGGAATTAATTTAAATAATTGCAATAATTGTGTTATCAATATTTATAATAATTAATTAATTTATAATTTATGTTGTTATCGTGTATTAATAATAATTAATTAATTTATAATTTATGTTGTTATCGTGTATTATAACAGTTTAATAAATAGAATAATTCTTTTTGTCACTAATTTTGAAATACATTTTTCGTCACCAATTGCATAAAATTTTACTTTATGTAACTAGTTACAAAAAGTAAGACGTTTCATAACGTCAATCAGTTTTACAAAGTGTCACTTTAAATGTCAAAATTAGAAAAAATTATTTTTGAAATGTTGCTAAGTTTCCTGAATATGGGAAACTTTTCTTTTGACAATATCTATGCCTTGTGCCCGAATAACGAATAAAATAATTTAAAATAAAATATTGGTCTTGTAAACCTAAAATTAAGAAAAATCTTTTAAAACTTCAGCAAAAAATCTTATCTTTAATATCCAAATTTAATATTTTATAATATAAGCCAATTTTATTACGTTTTTTATAGATGTTTGAAACGTAATATATTTTGTCAGTAAAGTTGTATATGTACGTAAGAAATAAGTCTTCCTTTATGCTACATTTCATTTTAAATTAAATAAGTTAAATTAAATAATTGTTTTGCTTAATTCATTGGTTACAGTTAGGGATTACAATTTTTGATAGTTTATTTTCTTTTACTTCTTTCCAAAGTAAATTTCGTTTTTAGCTAGCACAAAAGAAGACTACATGGATCATCTGAGCGGTTGAACTACTGCATCAACTCAACTGTACAACTAAAGTCTATTTATTTCGACGATAAACCGAATATAAACAGATGCAAGCTGCCTACAAGTTATCGGTTCAAACGGTGAAATTGAACAGGGCCGCATTGAGAATGAGAAGGAAAACTTTAAACTGCAAAACTGTTTACAATTAAATAAAAACTTAAATAATTGCCAGCCTTGACAACCGAACAAACAAAACAGCGCTTAAAAATCAACGCAAAAAATTAAAACTACAAAACAAGTCAAAACTCGAAAGAAAGTCGCATAGCCTTTTTCACTAGACAGCCTAATTACAATCCTGCGAAATACCGCCGATAGCTGTCTGGCACGCCTCTTTTAATTTAATGTCCGGCCGGCCAATACGAATAGGAAGCTGGTGGAGGCTCGACGAGATCGTCAGACTATGACGTGTAGGGTTAATATTTACATCGGTCTAGCTCGGACATGGCGATACTTTACTGTATCTTATTTTAACCTGTAGAATATCACTCCCACGGTGTTTTCCTTAAATTTGAGGCAAGTTGGCCCACACGCCAACTTTCTGTGAATGCAGAGGCTTCTCTACAACTACGTTTTCATTATTATGCAAATTATCTATAACCACTCTGAAAATTGCATTCGCTGCGGCTTATCGTTTTCTAACAATTCTTGGACTGAGCTTAGACGATAAGCGTGCCAGTGCAGCTCACATTTCAGGATTGTATTGCAGGTTCTGTACTTGCTTGCTTAAACGCCGAATTGGGGTTTGTGGCTATTCATTAACAATTTGCCTCAATACTTCTACTTTTTGTGCACTGCGAACTTTGGGTCTCCCACTGCCTCCCTTTCTATTCACACTTCCTGTTTCCCTAAACAAAGCCACAGCTCTAGCCAAAACTTGACGAAACTGGTCGAATTCCATGACTAGGTATGTGTGGAAATATGTGAGAAAATCCTGAATGGCGTCCCGTCTTGAATAACCCCATTGGCCATCAACCCTTCTACCATTTCTAAAGTGACTTTCGACCATAAAAGCTTTTGTTCTGCCGCGATTTCCATATTTAATTTTCTTAGAAATAAAACTTCAGAACTTGACAGTTCTATTTTTTATTCACCCATCTCGCCCATACCTTTTACCTATATTACCGTTCAAGAGTAATAATTCAAGACATGCTTGATTAATTCCACGGCATACTTTGGGGATGTTTTCTTTTGATCTTACGTTATATTTTAAAGTGTAAAACAATAATTTCACTTGCATAAAATATATTCCTGGGGGAAATGTAGACAAGGGTGAATGTAATATATGTTTTTACCTATTTCAACAAGACGTTTTACAATATTTGGGTTGGTGGAAAATTTGTCAACAAATACTGTATTGTATCCAAATTGGAAAAAAAATAAACAAAACTGTCGTTGGGCATCATGATGTTTCCGAACAAGTCCGAGTTCATAAGCTTCTAAATGACAAAAAAATTGAAGTACTGTCAATATCTTTGTGCGCATTTGCGTAACTATCCCGAATTTCACAATTATGTTTTATTAGTGATTTTCTGATTAGATTTGTATCGTTTTAAATTTCTCTCTAAATCATTATCTGTTTGACAGTCTTTTTGAAAAACAAACTTTTCTACTTCCAAATTCAATGAATTTATGGTCGATGAGGTTTCCCGACTATTGATGGTTCTACAATGCTTTTACAACAGAATATTGAGAATCCGAAGAAAAAATGAAAATCTGTTTAGCTTTTTGTTTCTTTTGTATATTTAATTCCTACTTAAGTAGGCTTTTTGGAACCTGTTTATGATTTCCCAATTACCAGTAAAGTTTTCTTATTTTTCTGAGTGTTTACTGTACCATTTTGAAGTAAATATTCGATTTGAAAGCTACTTGACTCCTTTATTCGCGATGAAGCATATTACATTTTACCTTTAGAGTTGATGGATAAAGGTGTCATGTATACAAAAATCTAGTTCTACAAATCATAGGTATTTTTCTTTAATATCAGAGTGCATGACGGAAAATAACTTAAACTACCCTAATTTTTGTTGAATCCTTCATTTCATTTAAAAACAAAAAAAAAAGTTCCAATTGAAAATGTGTTTATCTAATTTACACGAAACTTTCAAAATGTGATATGACACCTTTATCCACTTATGTCTTCAATTCATAATATAAAACTTAGTTGCCTTAGACACTTGTCAGTTTAAAATTTTTGGTTGTCAAGTTAGAGCAATCTAGCGTTGGAGAATCTGCCAGTAAGAATTTAAGTGAAACACCTCATTTAAGTTGTATAATGTTGATAACTACTTACAAGCTTTTTGATTCATGTTCCTTGCTACTCAATTGTGCTAGTTGTTTCCAATTTTGAAAATGATGTACCTACTGTCCTTCTCTTTAAAGGAGTACTTTTTCCCTATAATACCTTACTGATTATCTGACTGTTCAATACTTTGAATGGGAAAGGCCTTTAATATGTACTATTGTGGTCGATACTATACCCTTCCTGATTGTTTTGGCGGCAATACTGAAAGAAGTTAAATATGTTAATAGAACCGATAAAATTATTAGATACACATGTCTTCCTTTAGTGGGCTAGCAGTACAGCTGTACAATTTCATTATTTCTCTTTTACTAAGACCTTCTACACATTTACTAGCATCCTCAATTATACTCAAAATATTCATATGCAGTAAATAGATATGTAATGATGCATCTGAACATTCTTAATATATATTTCTCTCCTTGTTTACATTTTTGTTTATTAGTTGATTACCTGTGTGTTTTCATAAAAAAACCTTTAATTTTTCAGTTGAACTTGGGTTTGCTTGGGTTTGCTTGGGTTGCCTTTAAAAAAGAATGTCACGGTATACTTTGTCAATTAAAAGAGAATATATAGTATCTAGCTTCCCTTTTTTGGTAATTATTCGGATTACCGGAAACAGCGAATTTTTTCATGAAATTTTGCACAGACCCTAATTTGGGGTCGTAGAACACGAATCCGAAGTCAGTTTTTGGCGGTCTCGTATGGTTTTTGCAAAAAAAAAATTTTTAACTTTTAGGTTAGGTTTTTATATAGATTCCTTTAAGTTTCGACACTTTCACTTCAACATATCTGTAAACTTATAATTTTTATTTTATTTCGTCACACAAAACACCACATTTAGGCAAAAATAGCTAAGAAAATTGCTTTTTTCGATAGAAAATTCCATTTTATTCCCTGGTTGCCGCCTTTATTTTCCTACCTGTCAACAATATATTTCTGTGTCCGGACTGTCCGGTGTTGTCACTAGCGGATGCAGACAGCTTTCGATATCCATGCAAGATCACGGGCGATGACGAATGAGACTCGAAAATACCCGAAACTAATGGCGGGAGCGGAAAGGTTTGAAGCAAAGAAAATATAATAGGTTTGCTTAGGGTTTGAAGGTTATTTTATCGTGTGGTTTGTGCCGTAACTGGTAACCTGTTTGCCAAAATTGTGTAATTACTTTATTTATTTAAAATTTGTTACAAGAAAGAGATGTTAGAGTATTTTCCTCCATGATAGGGAATTTTGTTTCTTCAATGATATGCGATCCAGATACAGCAGACTTCCCAGAATATTTTAATAATAATTATATTAACAATGCACAATCACAACATACCTATTTATGTAAACGATCCTTTGGCACCTAGTATTCTATTATTATTTGTATGTAATTTAATAGTTTTATTATATCATTTTTTATAAAGTTACGGTTTTGAATTTAGAATTACTTATTTAGTTAATACAGAATGTTACAAATTAGGTTCTCTAAACAGGAAAAGATACAAGAAAGTTTGATACGGAGCAAAGTTGCGCAATTTGGTAGTCAACAAAATGCCGTTCTGAAATTTAAAAAATTCCGAATACTTCTGGAGATATTAAAAAACCGAAATATTACAAAATTGTTTTTATTTCTTCCTGAGCTTATTTGAAGAAATATTTTACAATAAATGACACTTCGTCACTGCCACTTTTTCTTCTATATAAGATGGCATTATTAAAGTTGAAATCCGGCGTTTCTTCTTTGGGCGGCGATCATCAACCTATTTTTTTAAATACGGACCTGAAATGTCTACGTCGTTTTTAGTTATCAGTTATTTTGAAATATCTCTTCAAATAAGCCCAGGAAAAAATAAAGATTTTGAAAAATTTCGTTTTTTGTTTCCAATATCTCCGCAAGTATTTGGAATTTTTGAAATTCTAGAGCGTCATTTTATTAAATACCTACCACACTGCGCAACTTTGCCCCAAATTTTCTTGTATCTCACCGTTTACGAGATACCAATGGTGCACCTCGATTTGTGAAACCCTGTACATAAATAACTCTGATAATAAAGGACAAGCTTCACTTTTTAAGTCTGCAACTAAATAAAATATACGCGTGTATTTTTGGTAGTCTAAATAAATTTCGCATGAATATCGAAAGCTGTCTGCATCCGCTAGTGGTGTTGTCACGTTTACTTATTTTTTTATTGAAATGCATGCTGATGCATGCAACCATATCTGAACAAAAAGGTGTATACCCAACCCAAGCAAACCTGAGCAAAAAGGTGGTCAGGTTTGCTCAGTTTTCATTGATATAGATACATACATATCTAGATCAATGAAAACTGAGCAAACCTGACCACCTTTTTGCTCAGGTTGGGTGAGCAAAAAGGTGGTCAGGTTTGCTCAGTTTTCATTGATATAGATATATATGTATCTATATCAATGAAAACTGAGCAAACCTGACCACCTTTTTGCTCAGGTTTGCTTGGGTTAAAATTGTTAACATTTGCGGGAAAAACCATTTGTAAATTTGGCAACATTGGCGACATTTTGAGAATGTATAACCTCGGGCTTAGGGATGTTGATATCGGAAAAAAATATCGATATTTATTATATCGTTATTTTAAAAATATATTATATCGGGTATTCGATATATCGGTAAAAAATATCGATATTTCGATATATCGATATTTCGTTCTCACAAAAACTGTCCATTTTAGATACACTAAAACTGTATCAAATTTTTAACTAAATTATCATTAAGTTTTCAATGAGGCGGTATATAACGGCAAATCCAAACAATAAAAAAAATTGTAAACAATTTTAATTGCAAAAATTTAGTCACAATGTTGTATATTTAGCATATTACAGCATGATAAAACTTTACCAAAAATGGTTTATTTCTAATAAACCCACATATAGACTTAATAATTATGAAAAATTTATATTATTGAAAAAAAATTGAAAGCTACGTTCCAAAACCCAAACTGAAATATTTTTAGATGCTACTTATTTTCGTTTGGTATCCAAAAAGTCCGAAATAGTCCGAATTTCTTCAAGGTCCGAAAAAAGTCCATAGCTTCAAAAAAAGTCCGAAAATCGGACTAAAGTCCGCCGATTGGCAACACTGGCTTGCGGCGTTGGAGCGTTGCAAAATGGCGTCCAACAAACAGTCGAAACGAACCGAAATTCGTAAATCTTTTCTTCTAAAATACAATGGCGTCTCGTCGGCTAGCAACGTCCAGCCAGAAATTCGTATTGTAAATTGTCCGAATTGCCAGTAAATTTATTCTTCTTATCTTGTGATGGCCTCTTGCTTTTCACCATCTAGCTACTAAAGCTGGCGAAAAATATCGGATCCGATAGTAGGATTTTAATATCGATATTCCGATATATCGGTATAAAAAATATCGTCTAAAAATATCGATATATCGAACAAAAAATATCATTTATTTGATATATCGATATTTTTTCAGCATCCCTACTCGGGCTGCCTGTTTATTTTCTTTCAGTTTTTTGATATTTTCTCTGTTTTTTTAATGTGTTTTTACCTAAATTTGCCTAAATATGGTTCAGAAAAATAGTGTGTAATGACTTGTATAGATGTGTTTAAGTAAAAGTGCCGAAATTTAAAGAAATTCATTGAAAAAGCTAACCTAAAAGTAAAAATTTTTTTTTTGGAAAAACCATACGAGACCGCCAAAAACTGACTTCGGATTCGTGTTCTACGACCCAAAATTAGGGTCTGTGCAAAATTTCATGAAAAAATTCGCTGTTTCCGGTAATCCGAATAATTACCCCTTTTTTTAATTTTATTTGGGAAAAGTATAATGAAATTTTCATATGTACCTATTGGTGGGTTAGTTAGTAAGTACCGTGCACAAAAAAAACAAAGGGTTTGGTGCCGTGAAGACAATGCGAAAGTAAATTTGTGAGGTTCAAAGCAAAGAAACTAAACGGGTTTTTATAGTTATTTATATTCAAAGCAACGAATACTAATACAGGATTCAAAGATTCAAAGTTCAAAAAATACAAATAAGACCGGTTCGCGTGGAAATAAAATACTAATTTTCACATGGCTTTGGTCATGGTTGCGGTTGACATTTAAACAATGGGTTACACTTCATTTGTCAACCGATTGGTTGACAAATGATGTTTAACCAATTGTTTAAATGTCAACCGCAACCATGACCAAAGCCATCTGAAAACATCTAAGGTATTTTTTGGCGAGATAAACGGTTATATGTAAATGACCGCTGCGGTCTTTTAATAATGACGTCATAATCAAGCGGTTTTTTAAAATCGCCAAAATGACACGTTTTTTTCATTTGTTTATAAAACCATCCGTCAAGTTTTATTTCTCGTTTGTTGGTTTTGTTTGTTTTTTTTTTATTGTACTAGACTGACTAGTGTTTACTGACTGCAGTGTATTACTTAATATAATTACTAGCAGCACAAGGCACAATTTATTAACTCAAAAAAAAACATGCAAAACAAATTGAAGTTAAATAATAATGATAAAATAACAAAACGTGGCATTTTTATTTATTAATAATTAATTTGACTGTTTACTTACCGTTTAGCAACTCCATGACAGTAGCCAAACCTGGTACCAGCTTTATGCGCCCGCAGACTTTTTTCTCAGGCGGGGTCAAATAAAAAATATATATATTTTTAAAGATTTTATTACTAATATAATTAAAAAGGATGACAATCTCAGGGGGGCCCTGGCCCCTCCCTGCGGGCGCCCATCCCTGCCTCTAAAGTTGACCGAGTATTCATACTGTTCATTTTCTCTATCTCTCTAATGGATTGTTAGCGTCTCTTTCTGGAGAAATTTGCCAGTACTGTTCATTTTTCATTTTTGTGGATGCATTTTTGGCACAGGCACAGACACAGGACTAGATCACTGCACAGGGCTCCATAAGTCGTTTTTTTTTTGGGCTATGTACGTTGAAAAATGGCGAATTTGGCTCTTAATGTCAAATTTAACCGGTGATGGCTTTTTATCAACAACTTGCACCTTGTTGAATAAATTAAAAGACCGTTTTTAAAACGATGACGTCAGCAATGGCGTTACAGTGCAAGCGATTTCGCGCGAAGAAACCTTCGCCCGAAATCTCTCGAATTCGCGCGAAGTAATAAACCCATACAATCAAATTCAGGCGGTTACAGTACAGGCGAGTTAGTCGCGCGAATCGCGGCGAATCGCTGATTATCGCTAGAAGTTCAAACAGGTTTGTTTTTTTCGCGCAAACGACGTTCCCTCTGTGGATTTTGTATAGATAGATGCAAGTAATTCGAAAGAATGGACAGTGAAAAACTTATTTTTTTGGTGTTTGACCGAAGAATATTATGGGACCAACGAAGCAAAGGCTACCATAATCGTGATAAATCACGAAAATTATGGGAGGAAGTGGCAGCGGAATTAAATGTCAGCAGTAAGTTATTTTCTTTTATTTAGTAATTCAGTACATGTATTGTTACTTCAAATATAAATATATTGCGAACATCTACGTGTTAATGTACTAATGCGGTATTGCCCCTATTTCACTATTAAAGTACACTTTAAAAGTTTCTCGTATATCATAAGCCATATTGGTAGATCTATTATTTCCACGCGTTTTACTATTAGGTTTACTCTGTGAATTAGATAGCTCAGAATGTAACATATCGGACTGGTAAATACCTTCCTTGTCTATAATAGTGTTATGTAATATGCATATACATTTTACTATTAAATCAACTTTATCAGGATGACATTCTATTGGTTTGTTAAGCAATCTCCACTTTGCACCCATTATTCCAAATGAGCACTCTACTGTTCTGCGACACCGTGAAAGTCTGTAATTAAAGATTTCTTCTTCACGTGAAAGCTTTCTTTTAGAATAGGGTTTCATTAAATATGTTTTCAACGGGTATGCATCGTCACCTAATAAAACGTGTGGAAGCACTATGTCGGAATTAGGTAGTTTTTTCCCTTCTGGTAGTAAAGATCCGTTTTCCAATTGCTCGTATAAAGTTGAAGATGCAAAAGTTCCTCCATCGCTTTGCTTTCCATATCCACCCACGTCAATGCATAGCAATTTATAATTTGCATTAGCTACAGCCTGAAGTACTATCGAAAAGTATTGCTTATAATTATAGAACATTGTACCGCTTTTTTTGGACATTTAATGCGAATATGTTTTCCATCAATGCAACCGACACAGTTAGGAAAATTCCACTTCTCATAAAATGTTTTTGAACTTCTCGCTAACAATTCCATTGTGGGCTGAGGCAGGTGCTGTGGCTGTAACTTTTTCCATATGGCTGTACAAGTTTCATAGATTACTTTTCTGATGGTAGCGTGTGACATTCTAAATGAGTAGGATAGGGAACGAAATCCAAGTCCAGTTGAGAGAAATCTGTAACAAAGAAAATCACCTTAAATATATACGTATTAAAACGTTTGAACTTGACACACTGTATATTAAAACTATTAACTATATTTACACATTTAGGTGATGTGGCAAAAACCAAATGGAAAGGACTACGTGATACATTTCGCCGAGAGTATCAGAAATCTACTAAGCTCAAACAGTCCGGTGCAGCAGGAGGGGAAAAAAGTGGTTCTTCTTGGCCTTACTATGACAGCCTGATTTTTTTGGCAGATCAAATGTCTCCAAGGGAAACTTCAGGAAATATTCCGCTGTCTCCGCAAAAGTCATTATTACCAAACAACGGTGAAAACGACGAGCCAGATTCTCCTGAAACTGAAAACGCTGAAGATGACCATCCTGATGGAGTACTGGTTTTACCATCTACTAGTTCAGCACCATCTACTAGTACAACCAACCACTGCAAACAATATGTTGAAGAGCAAAACCCTTCATCACAAAACCAACAGCACAACTCAGCAAATAAAAAGCAGCAATCTCGACCCGCTAAAAGGGCGCGGAACGACGTCGAGCACAAAATGCTAGCTTTAGAAGAGGAAAAGTTAAACATTTTTAAACAGAGAAAAGTCGAAGCAGATATAGCCAAAGATTATGACTATCACTTTTTGTTAAGTTTATTACCCCATTTTAAAAATATAAAACCAGAAAGAAAGCTTTCTGTACAGGTACAGGTGCAACAAGTTCTCCTTGACGAGATTACGTCCTACTCACAATCAGATCACTCATCACAAAGGATTGGATCAGACAGACCTTCCGAAGCCCACGTTTTGTATAATACTACCCCTCAGTGTGAACCTTCTCCTGTTTCAACTCATTACACTTTAAATGACCATTCTTCAGCTTCACCTTTTTCTCCAACTTCCATATCACAGCATTCCTATCCGTCGACAAGTAACAATGCTGGTCCCGACGATGCAAATTCGAATATGGAAGACCAGGATAGTAGTTATAACATTGCAACATTTGTTTCAAATTTTCAGATTTAAACATAGAATTTAGTTTACTGTACTTACCTTAAGGTTATTGTCAGTTTTTCGGACGGAGAAATACATTCTCTAAAGTTACACTGCTTTGATATTTCTTCCTTTATAGTACTTAAAATATAACAGTACGTGTCGTAAGTCATTCGATAATATTCATAGAATTTTATTGGTTGCCTTTTTAGTTCCTCAAAAATCTGATAAAATTCACTTAAATGCCGATTTTTGTATATTTCATTAACCCAGAACCGTCTTTTCCTTTTTTTTTACTGCAAATAGTTTTACTAATGAATTTTCAGCTAAATAAAATTCATCAATATCCATTATTTTAAATTTGCTTACAATGGCGTCTGATGATTTACACAAATTATCAAATCGCTTTGAATCGCGCAAACTTTAAAAGAGCAGAAACCACTTTTTTTTCGCGCGAGTTAACCGCTCATCGCAAGATTTCGCGCGAGTGATTTTTCGCGCGAAATCGCTTGCACTGTAACCGTAGCCTCAGGTGGGGCAAAATAAAAAATATATATATATTTTTAAAGATTTTATTCCTAATAATTAAAAAGGATGATAATCTCACAATCTCAGGGGGGGCCTGGCCCCTCCCTGCGGGCGCCCATCCCTGCCTCTAAAGTTGACCGAGTATTCATACTGTTCATTTTCTCTGTCTCTCTAATGGATTGTTAGCTTCTCTTTCTGGAGCAATTTGCCAGTACTGTTCATCTTCCATTTTTGTGGATGCATTTTTGGCACAGGCACATACACAGGACTAGATCACTGCACGGGACTCCACAAGTCGTTTTTTTTTAGGCTATGTACGTTGAAAAATGGCGAATTTGGCTCTTAATGTCAAATTTAACCGGTGATGGCTTTTTATCAACAACTTGCACCTTGTTGAATAAATTAAAAGACCGTTTTTAAAACGATGACGTCAGCAGTGGCGTCATTTGAAAGACCGCTTTGTCGCGAAAGCGCAACGGTATCAGATACCGCTCCAAAATTTAAAACCGTTTATCTCGCCAAAAAATCCCTCTAATGAGACAAACACAAGCAGACATTAATGACATTTCAATTCAGCTGATTTTGATACTGGCGCCGCCAACCAAACGTGCATGGTGAACTAAAATTCGTGGCGGGAAACTAGAATTCATTTCGGCTTTTAGCTTTTTCGTATTCATAGTATTTTATCGAAAAATGAATAGTAATCATAGGCCTAATCTAATCCTGTTGATAAAAATTAATTAACATATTTTTACGACGAAAAAGAGCAATTAAATTTTAAAAATGGTATCTGAAGTAAAAATAAATCTAGTGCATATTAAAAAACACCATGTTATGAAGAATAACATAAATTGAACAATCACACAGTATTTTAAGATTACATTATCAAATTACTATGAATTACATGTATTAAATCACATGAAATAAATATATGTTCAGTATTAATATCTTTATAGATTCGTGAAAAATCCAAACCCAGGATAACAACTCGTAGCTCGTTGCTTACCACACATAAACACCACTCTGAAAAATAGGAACAACTGTATTTAAACAAAAATTTTAAGAAGTTAGAGCAAATCAAATTCACAGCTTTGCTCTGACTTCTTGCTCCATGTCCCGTACTACCTAACGTATTTTTACTGAAAATCCAAACTGTGAAAAAAGCATTTAAAATTAAAAATTCTTAAAACAACCCAAAATTATCCAAACACATTGAAAATAAAATAGATTTTCTTATGTAGAAAATAAACCAAATATTAGCATTCCTACTCAGAAAAACAAAAAAAAAATTTAAAGGCAGTACAGGTAAATAAAATAAAAAATATTTTTTTACGTAAAACAAAATAAATAAAAATAATATTTAAAACATAAATTAAAGTTGTCCAAAGAAAACAAAGGCATTCTTAACATAAAATAAAATAAAAATTGTTTTAACAAAACAGCTACGTACAAAAATAACATGCAATAATAACAAAAAACTCTACAGCAGAATAACATCAGGTAAAGTTCACTTTTTAATGTTTGTGCTGTTAACAGCTGCTACATGGCGCTAATGGGATATTTTTATTTTATTTTAAATTAAGTATTTTTAAAGATATTGATAAATTATTTTGTTTTTGAAGGACAATTGCCGTCCTTGGACACCTCGTAAAAGGTCAAAAGACAATATCCTTAAATAAAGAACTGTCCTTTGAAACAAAGGACGGCTAACAACCCTAATTAAAATACACAAATTTTAAGAACATTAATCTAATGGGATGAGTGAATATTATCTATGTCAGAATTTTGCAGTTTCTTTTAGAACACTGAAAAGCACATATTTTACATAGTAAATTTCCAAAAAAAAAAAATCTGCGGAAAACCGTGTATTTTTCACGAAAAATTATACCAGTTTGAAATTTTGTAGGTTATTGTCCAAATTTCTGCCATTTTACCTGCAATGTTACCAAACATGACTAGCTTTCTTTGAAGTCACAAATATTATCAGCTTTTTATTACAATTTTATAAAAATGAATCTGCCATTGACGTAGTGATGAGGGCTTCGCTTCGCTCGGCACGCATAGCTTATCAAAAAACATCAACTACATAAGGAACTCGGAAGTATCGAATTCCAAGCTTGAGTTCACCAGCTTTAATGAAAAACAAGACATACATTTGGCAACATCGGCCTACTAAGAAGCTATAGACGTTATCATTCCGCTTTGATTACGATTGCGGTCGACGGATAAACAATGAATAAAATGTTAGCTGTCGCCAATTTGGTGGATATGTGAAGTTTAATTCATTGTTTAACTGTCGACCGCAACTGTAACCAAAGCGAAACGAAAATGTCTTTGTTTACCTATAAATATGAAACTGCGAAATAAATGAACGTCGCTTTACTTGACAATTACCTGAAGAAAACTACAAAAATTAACACACCACTCCAATTTCCCTTACCTTATTTTATGTAATTTGTTGTAAAAACTAACTTTCTTTAAGAAATTAGCGAAAACATTAAGAAATTGGTACATAGGTAATGTTCACCAAATTTATAATAATAACTCTTAAATCGCCTCTAAAATATGAAAGTCAGGGGCCCTCAGGCTTAATCGCCACCCAACTGAAAAAGTTGCCAGTCCGCCACTGCTTCGTACGATGTATTAGTGTTGGGAATAATCGAATGAATTAAATAATCGAAATATTAGCTCTCGAATGATTTTAATAATCGAATGATAATGCGAAATAATCATTCGAATCAAAAAATATAGCAAATAAAACTACACAGAAATCATCTCTTGAATTTTTTTGCATGGATAGGCCGTTTTCGCTAAAAACAAAAAATGTGAAGTTATATATAAATTTATTAGTATAATTTGTTAAAGATAACAAAAAAGTATGAGATCCACGAAAACAAAAACACTTCTTTTAACAAATTTGGCAACTAGCAAAACTCCCCTTTATGCATTAAAAATTGTGACCAAATTTCAACTTGATACTAATTTGCGTCCTCTAGTTATTTAGGAAAAACCTTTTACAAAAATTCAACACCTTGTGTATTAAGAACAAAGTCGTGTAGGACCTATGTTTTGTCTTAAAATTAAGTAAGGAACAATACCCTAAAGTTTGGTTACGTACTTTACTAACACCCTGTATATATCATAAAAACATGCTAATAAACTAATATCACTATGCGTTGTCGAGAGATGAAATAATGCTCGATCGATATCGAAGAATCATTCGAAATAAACAATCATTCGAATGAAAAAAACATCCGAGACCAAGGCTGTGTACCGTTGTCAAACCTGGTTAACCGCTCGGTTTCTTCGGTGACATTAATGACAGATATTGCGTTTCCAATCTGCCAACTTTTCAGATTACCGATACTTACGGGACACAAAACCGTAACCGAAGTTGACAACGGTACACGCCCCGAGACAATATTAAAAACATGCCATGCGTTGTCGAGAGATGAAATAATGCTCGATCGATATCGAAGGATCATTCGAAATAAACAATCATTCGAATGAAAAAATCATCCGAGACCGAGACAATATGCATCGCAACGCAACGTCGAGTGCCGGAGTCGGCGACGGCGTCATTTCGTCTCGTCATCGAAGCGGCGAAAGGCGATTATAATCTTTCGGCTAAATCATTCGAATGATCGCGCTGACTTCTCGAGATATCTCGAATGATTTGAATAATCGATTATTTTTCATTCGAGATATCCCATCGCTAAATTGTATCTTTTATTTAGCATAATAAAATTATTTCAAATCCGATCCCGACTTTTCCCCTCAGTGCAAGAGAGATAGCGCGCGTCGAGCGCAGTCTTCCAGATCAAGGTGCCGCCGCGGAGTACCCGAGCTGTGTGTTATTGTACGCTGTGGCCATGATATAAGCAATTTATGTATTCTCGTTCTCAGCGGAGTGCGTTTCAACTTCGGAATTTCTTGTCCTAACAATCTCCCTTATCCGCGTGACCTGCAGAACCTTCTGGCCGCCGCTGATCCGGAACGCTGGCGGTTACTCCTTTCTGGTGATCCAGCTTCATCCGCGGAGGTTTGCGGAAGCTGCAACTAATATGAAAGCCTCTTGGAACTAGCAATAACCCTTAATTATTTCCTCCGCGATCTCCAAAATTTACCCTCCATGAATCCGCTAACTCCTTATTTCACTTTCTATTCGCTGCTTCCACGAAACCCACTAAATCCTCGGACATATGCGGCTTTCTAATTCCTCTATTATCTTGCACTTCCTCCCTTTACTCCTTCCGCGGAGCTCTTCAGTCCGTAGGTGAAGTTTTTCACGATTCCGCCTCAAACAGAAACTAAAAGCAAGGTTATTCTCCAAAACTAAACATTTTTTCGCAGTTTTTCACTTTTACATGAAAGGAGGAAACAGTTCGCTGCGTCTGATTTTTTTTTAATTTCAAGCAGGGGATCATATGGGCAAAACATTAATAAAAATACATAAAAATACACTGAAGGTCTTCTGAAAATCCAATTTTTCTGAGCTTTCGCCCTTGTACATAAAAGAAGAGCACCTTCGGCCGCGACAGGAATAATTTTTATTTCTTAAAAAGTAATAATAATGCCTAATAGTCCTGCAATTCGTCTTCTGTGGCTGTTGCTCCAGCGGCACCTTTTTGACGGATCTAAAACACAACTTTAAGGGCGTGTACCGTTGTCAACTTCGGTTACGGTTTTGTGTCCCGTAAGTATCGGTAATCTGAAAAGTTGTCAGATTGGAAACGCAATATCTGTCATTAATGTCACCGAAGAAACCGAGCGGTTAACCAGGTTTGACAACGGTACACAGCCTGAGTTAGCCAAGTCCTGTAAGATGACTCTTTGTTAACTTTATGTCGCCGCGTGAACGATCACGCGAAACGTTTTTATAACTTTGAACATAGAGAATTGACATAAGATAACTTTTCCTAATACTTTTGGATGACTTTGTGGTTGTCTTGAAATTGTCGATAACTTTTAGGTTTCCTTAAAGATAAAGGCTTTAAGGATATTTTAAAGATATCTTTAAAATGTGGTAGTACTGTTTGAGAGTACAGGAGAGCGCCAAAGCACCAAAACCAATTGAAAAGGGTAATTCGCAATGTAAACTTTGCTTCTTCTACTTAGTCTTTCTTAAATCTTAAAGATGTCTTCAAGGTAAGCTTAAAGAGTTGTCGACAATTTCAAGACAACTCAAAAGTTTTATGATAAGTTATCTTATGTGACAATTCTTGATAGCGTTAATAATTATACAAAGTATTCGCCCAGAGCGACATTAAGTGAACAAAGAGTTAACTTACAGGACTTAGTTAATTTAAGTTATATTTTACGTCCGTCAAAATGGTGCTGCTAGAGCAACAGCTACGAGAAGACGAATTGCAGGGCTACTAGGCATTATTATTAGTTCTTTAAGAAATGAAAAATATACCTGCTTCCGCAATAGGTGCCCTTCTTTCATGCCCACTGGACAAAGCTGCGAAAATTTTTTTGGTTTGGAGACTTGATTATAGTGAATTTTTGTCCATATTTCTCTGTGTGTTGTGGCCCTCTCTAAATAGTTTTTTAACAAATAAAAAATATGCATAGCGCCGCAAAAGTTGCCCTTCATTCATGCACACGGATCTCCGAAAACATTTTTAGTTTTAAAGAAGACCTGCTGTGGCACTCTGTATGAAAAATAGCGATAGCGATCGGGTTCTCTTCGAAACATATAGAACGGTGATACAAAGTAAGAATTTGCAAAGAGAGCCCGATCGCTATCGCTATTTTTCATACAGAGTGCCACTGCTGATTACAGGATATTTTTGTCAATTATTTCCCTTGAGGCCCACTCTAAATACTTTTTTGGAAACCCAACCCAACCCAACCGATCTGATTACAGTGTCTCGTTGTCGATTTTCGCCTTTGTGGCCCATTTTAAATAGCTTATTAAGGGCGTGTACCGTTGTCAACTTCGGTTACGGTTTTGTGTCCCGTAAGTATCGGTAATCTGAAAAGTTGACAGATTGGAAACGCAATATCTGTCATTAATGTCACCGAAGAAACCGAGCGGTTAACCAGGTTTGACAACGGTACACAGCCTAAGAAATAAAAAATATACCGGGTGCCGCGGAAGATGCCCTTCTTTGATGCACATGAGAAAAAACTGCGAAAATTTTGTCTATTTTAAGACCTGATTACAGTGTATTTTTGTCGATATTTGCCTTACTGGCCCCCTCTAAATAATTTTTAAGAAATAAAAAATACAACTGGCGCTGCAGTAGGTGCCCTTCATTCATGCACACGGAACAGGTCTGCGAAAAAAAATTTGGTTTTGAAGAAGACTAGGATAAATGCATATACATACTATATATATACTGCGGGTTGTCTGGAATTCTTGATGCCAACAATATGAAATGGAGATATACAATCTCGCATAAGTCTATCCTTTAGTCTGATATTTCTGTATATGCGCATGCGTTAATACAAATTTTTTCATTGGTCAGACATTGTACTGAATTAGATGGTGAATTGTACTAATCATCGGCTGTTGTGCGTATATTTCGGCTTCTTTCTGTTTTTCTTGTTTACAGTTGGATCGCCATTCGCCATTTTTTCTTTGTGTCGTGTTGTATTTTGTATTCGGTGTTCTTGTGGTTTATTTTGAAGTGTCCTAACTTATGCCCTGATGTACAAAAAGTAATAAACTAGTTCAATTATACCAAAATACCCGCCCTGTCAAGAAACGTATGAAGCGTGGCGCCGTTAGATGGCCAATAGCAACACAAGATTTAGCGCAATCGCAGTTTACGAAATATCAGACTAAAGAATAGACTTATGCGAGATTATATATCTCCATTTCACATTGTTGGCATCAAAAAACGCACATTGCGTAAATGGGGAACCCGCAGTATATGTATATGGATTAGAGGTGGGCGATTCGATTCATTTTAAAGATCCGTACCGATTCGATTTTCATAAAAAATGATTCGTACCAAAAGATTCGTATCAAATGATTCGTATCACTGTACTAAATACTAAGGTAAAATCTAGTGTCACCGGGTTGCCAACTCTGATCTCCTGATTCGACCCGATTAGGTATACGGATACGGTCACCGGTGGGTTGTCGTGTTTTTTAATTTAGTTCGAATCCAGCAGTTGCAGGGTTCGTTATGCTTTGTTTATTACATCAAATTTATGTTTCGCTGGCCGAGTGGCCGTGGCCCGCCTCGAATGAAACTTAGAGTTAGGAGTACTAGATCATATGAACATTATTTATAAAATAAATTTTACAAATTTAATTAAAAATAGCTTTATCATGAAGACCAGAAGTGTTGTATAGGATCATTTCAATAAAGTGGCAGACACAACAGCAAAATGTGGATACTGTTCTTCCGTTTTTTCTGTCAAACCACTGCAAACTTATTACGGCATATTCGCACAAAACATCCAACTGTTATTTTAGCAAAGTCTAATTTATTTTTAGATAGTTTACAGTTTTTAATAAAATATTTACGCAGACTTTTGCGAAGTGTTTTCTTTATTTTGTTACGAACACCGTAATGTTTACAATTTACCTTATAAAAAAGCTAAAAATCAAAGAAAATAGCATTTATTTAATATATTTTACTCATGTTAATTTATTCTTAATTAGCCCAAAACCTCTCAATCTACGACATCATTGCATGTAAACAGGCATACAGCACCGATCCGTACAATTATAACGAAATACGAAATCAACCGCATTCCGATCCAGTATCCAGCGATCTCGGAGTCGGAGTCGGCGCGGCGATTCGAGTGCGCGTTTGACCCGCATGTTGAGTTGTATGGGTTCGTGTCTCGTACGTTTGACAGGACTCGTTTGACTATCGCATCGCGCATTGTGATACGAATCTTTTCAGAAGTGGCGATCCGTACCATTTGAATCATCGCATTGATTCGTATAATTTATACGGATCATCCTGATTCGACGCATCTCTAATATGGATAAATGTATATTATTGTCAATTTTGGCCTTTGTGGCTCCCTCTAAATAGTTTTTAACGAATGAAAAATATACCTGTACCGTGTGCATACTCATGCACACGGGAGAAAACTGTAAACAAAAGACCCCTCACAAAACAAATGGAAAAGACCTTTCTGTCGAATTGGTTCAAAATTTTGGATTAAGTAGTTAGGTGATGTAGATTAAAGGTCTCGATGGGCACAAAGACAGGATATTGTTTGGTTCCGAGATATGTGGGCTTAAAGTGGACAATATGTAATGGTTAGGCGCATGGGTTTGATGTTATATTTTTTATGCTTATTATATGCAACTAAATGCACTGAAGAATGTACACATGTATATTGTAATAACAGAAAACAAATTTTCTGAGGTTATTGTATTCTCACTCCACCGCGCTCCAGTTGCATTATTTGATATGCTCGCGGTATGACGTCACGTTCTCCAAACTCGATCTACTCGCCCTCTCGAGCATCAATTCAAACTCCCCCTACAATCAGAATATACATACACCGAGTTATTGCTTGGGATTACATATTATTAGTTTCAAAACATAATCTTAAAATACTGTTCTGTTTAATTTATTTTAAAATGTATTAAATTGTATTATCTTTACTCATCATGTGAGTTTTGTTTTTACTTAAATATCATTTAAAAAAAATGGTAAAAATGTGTGTTAATTAGGTTTTGGTTAACCCTGTCAACTAGGCTTTATTAACATTTATTTTCGATAAAAGCCAACATTAAATTAAAAAGCTAAAAACCAAATGAATTTTAGTTCATATGCAGTGAATATGCACCTTTGGTTGGTGGTGCTAGTATCGAAATAATCTGAATTGAAATGTCGTTAATGTCTGTTTGTGTTGTGTCTCATTTTACACGGGATGAGCTCTTCTCTCTATTTGTATTATTTTTACGAAACCTGTGCCAAACAATAAACAGCTGATAGCATAGGCGCAACTAGGGGGGGTCTAGGGGGGGCTTAGCCCCCCCAAACTCGATATTAGCCCCCCCCTAGACCGATTGTTGATCCATAAAAACAAAAAATTCAAATTAACTTTCTCTTAAGTATTAGGGCTTAAGCCCCCCCAAAAGACACTGTCTAGTTGCGCCACTGGCTGATAGCTTATCGCGTACGCACTTGAATATTGGTTGAATTCGTGGTAATAGGAGTTTGCCTTGGGCTTCCGTTGCGTTAACATCTCTCGGTCGACTACATAGTTTGATTTCGGGTTAGACCGCCTAGAAGCGGTGAATAGAGTGTTTTGTGACGGAATACGAAGGGAAGCTCCACGGCCTGTTGAGTGGAGTCTTTACCAATTACCAAATCCAAGGGGTGTGAGCTATGAGGCCTAAAATCCCTGTTCGTGCAGCGTTTTTTCATCCACACAAGGTAGACATGTGACGGCCATGCCTTGTTGTGGGAGGAGCGTAATGCGAAAGTGTGGCTGAAAGAAAAGGTCATGCGCAATAGACCACCAGCGGCGGGAAACTCTATAACCTCAACTGTGCCATACCGAAAACATTGACGTTTTGTCATTTTTTTATTATTGTTACTGTTTGTATTCGGAATCTCCGAGGGTACATAACCGACAATTCGGAGATTCTAAGGGAAATACCACCCAAACTGGGTAACGTGTAAGCCATTTCTAAGGGTGGCAAGGGCTCCGATTAACCGCCGAAGGGTGGAGAGCTGGTCAACCTGTCTCATGGACGAGGGCCAATAACATGGAAGACTGGAAGAAAGAAGAAGAATACGTCATATTTAAAAAACGTTGTTTTGTAATATTTTGTATCATGATACAAATTTTGTATAATCGGCGAGGATATTGTTGAAAAATGCCTAATAATAAACATTTTTACTTTATTTAAAGTATTAAAAACTGATTAATATACTATGTTTGTGTTTGATTCCTGGAAGTTTTGCTAAGATGGCGTTCGAGTGATTTAGATTTTAAACTGTTTTAAAGTGCTTAATGTTAAATAATATTAATTTATGCCTGCACAGATTTTAATTGATTTTTAGGGCTACAGATTGTTATTTTCTCTTGGTCTAAAGTGGTTTACCGACATTTATTTTTAACATACCGCGAAATGCTGCGTGCCTGGCTCATTGACTTTGCCTGGCTGTAAAACAAATTGTGACAGGTGTTGACACACCAAAAAGTGTTTTAAGAAGGGACCCTAAAGAAAGAAAAAAGCTGCAGTAGAAAGAGGTAAAAATAATATCATAAACAGCACACGTTAGCGCCCACAAATTGAAGCAATTTTCTATGAAAAAATTGATGTGAGAGCAAATTGTAGACATAATTCACATAATAAAAGCAAAAAATTTTCTTTTCTTTTAAGTTCTTTCATTTTTTGGTGACTAAATAGATTATTCAGAGTCTACAAAAAAATTGAACCATGGAACACAGCTTCGATAAAGAAAACACGACTGGAATGTCCAAAGAAATGGTCAATGCGATGCTGAACAATTTGATAAAAGAATCAACAACCATTGAGCACCCTACAATACTGCCCTGCTAAGACAACTTGTCCTAACTGCTAAAACGTAGTTTTGAGAAATTAGGAATTTTCTTGTTTTTATTCGCACTTTTTTTCTAAATTTACCTATACAAATTATGTTTCTACTAAATAATTTAGATAATAAATACTTTCATTTTGCTATATTATGAATGCTCTTTATTAATATTTTCTATCTAACATTTGTAGATAGGACAATACGAACTGTTATTAACAATAAATTGCTAAGCTAAAATAACCTAACTGAAAAACTTAATATTCTTAGAACCATAACTTATATTAATTATAATATGAATGTATTTTCCATTGTTAAAAAGACTTTTCAGTCTTCAGCTGTCTCGGAAATGGGAAGGTTTTCCCAAAATACTAATCTATTTGGAGGTATATGTAATTTTAATTTATTTATTAGGGTATTTTTTCTAAGTAAAGTAATTCCTTTGGGGAAATCTCTTTGTTTTGGCTTAGTTAATTCATATTTTACAAACTTAGCAAGAAAAATGTCATTTAATGGTGTGGGCGTATCGGAAAATTTTTTTTGTAAAATAAATATTTGTATCCCCTTTCGAAAGCAATTTGACAGATATCTTTTAAATAAATACGATCACCAAGCTTTTGCAACTTTTGTTTCGATACATAATCTGTAAAGTCAAAGAAATTATTTAGCTCCATTTCCAAAACACTGACTTTTCGTGAGTTTGCATTTTGAACCGCGTCCTTAAAATCCGCAAAGTCATACACCTTCTTTTTTTTCTTAAGAGACAGTTCCACCTGATGGTGGAACGAGTCGGCAGACATGAATGTATGTCCTGGTTCAAAGTATTTAAGTTGCAGTTTTTCCAAAGCTACTTCTTTGGAATTTACGATATACATAAAAAAGGATATGAGTGTCCAATTCTTATTTTGACTTGAGCAGTTGTCTAGCCATATCACCAGGGTTTTTATATCCCTGTTCGCCAACAGGAACGCATAAAATGTAGAAATTATGTCATGCATAGATCTTCCAGCTGTGCCTTCGTGCCATATAACAGCCCAAGGGTTAAAGCTACTTTTTCTACCTAGAGGAACGAAACTTTCATTGAAGGCAATGATTCTTGGCGTGGAGATAATTTCCTTAAACGTATCCAGCCGGGGGAGCATTATAACCTAAAAATGGGTATAGTTATTTTCAATCATAAAACCTTACAACGAAACAGAAATGTTACGCGTTTCGCAACAGAAAATGGAACATTATCTTTAGGAAATCCTAAAAGTGAAAACAGTTTAAAGTAATCGCTTACTTTTCGCCATTCGCTTCTAGCAAGGGCAATATATTTTCTTAAATAATTATATGTGCCTCGTATTACCTTCTGCAGGTCTGTGGATACAATTAGCTCTTCGCAGCCCAGAAGCTTTTTTGAGTCCTTGTTGTATTCCTCCCTGGCTTCCGTGGCTTTTGCTTTATGTTGGCCATAAGTCCTACAAATATCACACTCAGGATCGTTTTGTGGATGAGAGTTTAATTCTTTATGTATACGGTATTCCTCGCAGGTCCAACATTCCTCGTTACCCAAATTGGCGAAAGAGATATTCATTTCAGCCACAACTTTTCTATATAACTCGTAAGAAAAGTTTCCGCCATATTTATTTCTGAAATCTTCGTACATTTTTGTAATAGTAATATCACTTGGTAAGTATTTTCTATTTGGCGCATGTTCCCTTCGGTAGTGGGAAATTGTTGGCCCAAAAGAATTGATGTGTTGAATTATTTTTGTCTTGTCAATTTTGTTATTAGCGGGATGACGCCTACCATCAGCTTTTGGCTTTAATTCGGAAGGATGTGCGCTTCTTACTCTTTTTAAAATCCTGTCATTTTCTTTTCTAAATCCGAGTGTTGCTAACAAATACACTTTGCACACATTTATGTTTTCACCCTCTTCGTTTTTTAAAGAATAAGTATATGTAAAGGTCCTTTTGAAATCATTTCTCTTGGATGTATGTCTCTTTTTAAATGATTTCTTGATACAGCTGTTTAAAAACATGTTTTGTTCATTTCTGTTCATTTGCCAAAACTGCTTATTAATATTTTTTTGTCTAGCAAGTTTTATCCTGGTTATACATTTCATTGGGCACTTACAAGGTTTTTGAACAAAATGTTCTTTTATGTATGTCTCTCGCTTCATACATTTTCTCTTTTCAGAACTTTCATAGTACTTTTTTCTTTTTCTTACAGATCCATCTTTTGTGTAAAGTCTACTCTCAGCCAAATCAGTTGCTTTAGTTACCAGGTCACTGAGAATTTCAGAAATATACTCCTTAACGGCCGATGCGTCATTCTCAATTAATGAAGATGGCTGTGTGCAGCTGTTATCTTCATCTGCGGAACGTAAGACGACGTTTTGAAGAATGTGAATTTTTTTTGCGCTTTCTTCGCCAATTTTTAGTTTTTTTGGAGACGCAGGAATATCGGTATCGCTACTATGTTTGGATGACTCAGAAGAGGATAAGTCATCTGGAAAATAGTCTGGATCTCTTTCTTTTTTCGATTCAGCATAACAACTATGTACTCTATTGGAAGATATTTCAGCTTGAAGTTGCTTATTTAGGGCTAAAGTTAGCATACGTTTTGATCTGGTACTACCGGAGTACATCTATACAAAAAAAAAAGCATAACGGGTAATTGTTTGAAAGGATTCCTATTTCACTGATTAAAATCGTTAGTAACACTAAGCATAACAATATAAAAAATAACCACAGTATCGTATAATTGCTAGCCGAAAGCCACAAAGCAGAAAAAACTACTAAAAAGCCTATATTATCTGTCCATAATAATCCGTACAAAAAAAATTATACCTGTCTGTGTTCTATTTTTGGAACGATTATTCTGTATACTTGTATTAAAATAAATAAACAAGAAGAACAATTGGCAAAATTTTCATTTATTCCCTTATATATTTGAGTACCATTTAGGTACCTAAATGAGGTAGATAAAATACTAACCTGAACTACCTAAACTAAAAACTTCTATAATATACCATACAGTAAATTTTATTTTTTACGGGCTACATAGTTATTGTTAGTTATAAATAGTTAAGGGATTATTCTTACCTTAAAAATATATTTTTCAAGTTGATATTATAAAAACAAACGTTAAATTCTCGAAAATTCAACACACAGTTCGTTTGAAAACACTAGAACTTTTATAGGTTATGTTTAAATCAGCTTGTATTGACGCATGTCCAGATTAAAATAAATGTCATGCTAAACTTGTTTGTCCTATCTGATGAAGTTAGGACAATTGACCTTACGATTTCAGCTGCTTTACTAAACCAATTTATCCTATGTGCGGAGATAGGACTATTTTACTTAGTAATAGCTAGATAGGACGATTTTACTTAGGATATTGTAAATATTTAGCAGTTAGGACAAAGAGAATATGAATATTTTTAGTACTTGCAACTATGTTAGGACTTTCTCTTTTAGCAAATTTGTAGAAAATTGTTATATGGGTACAATGGTATTCTAACCTGAAAAACAACATTTTTGCAGTTAGGACATCTTGTCTTAGCAGGGCAGAATACAGGACTTATTCTCATTTTCTGATTCTGAAGAAGATACAAAACGGCATAATGACCTGGTCTTACACACAGTTTTAGATATAAAGGAAGATGAAGAAAATGCAAACTGTGAAAATAGCAGCAATTTAATTATAAAAGCAGAACTAGTAGAAGATTTTGAGATTGAAAATGTTCCACTCGATAGTCTCAGAAATATTTATAAAAATGGTGATATTGAGCCAGAAGCTGATGTAAAATTAACAATAAAATGGAGGAACATGCTTAAAAATAACACCTTTGATCATTCATACTGTACAGTTTTTGATATAGATCAGTACAAGTAAGTATAAGTATGTGTGAATCACTAAATGATATCAGTATTGGTCATATTTTTTTGCCAACTGGATATTATTTAGTAGAATGAGTACCTAGAGATTATTCACATTTTCTTGTGTTGTTTTTTAGACACAAAGTAAAATTTTCAAACAAAACCCCACAAATAAGAATTGAAAGTAGTGCAGTGTGTGGCACAGTCGAGGGCGCAGTCTTTGAGGAATGGACAGATAAAAATGCAGAAATTGATTTAATGGAGAATAGACTTTAATGAAGCCAGGTAAGTAGGTACTAGTATTAATTTTTGAACAGTACTAGGCATAGTACTAAATCTGATCAGGTTTTCATAAATTTTAGTATCAACTGTTAATTAATACTGCCAATAAAACAAAATACTAAAATACAACAAAAAAAAACTAGTAAGTGTAAAAACAATGTGATAAATTTAGGATTAAGACAAACCGTACCGATCGATATAATGGTTTTTATTGACGGCTGCAAAAGAACTGTTTACTGTCAGAACTATAATAACAATAACATTGACAATATTATATAGACATGTGTCAAATCTTAGATATATACCTACTATGTAGACAATAGTACAAATACAACGACCTACAATGTTAACACAATGTATTTTTTATCTAATGCAGCTAGAAGTTCCTCTAACATTTGTTTTTAAATTTTTCAGTTATTTAACAATACATCACTACTTATCATTTTGTAATGTAGGTAGGTACCTACTACTATTAATAAAAATATAATTTCTTGATATTTATGAAGAACTATAAAATTTTGTGGGGTTAATGGTACATTGGCCCATGTCAATGGTACATTGGCCCATGTCAATCAAGCTAACAGAGCTACAACTCCATTTTATATATTGTCCTATCCTATAATTGTTGGCTATTTTATTGCTAATTTATTACCCCATTTATAGTTTTTTAGCTCTTCTGGTAACTTAAATTCAAGCTAGTAGTAGAGCTATGCTAAATAGCCACTAAACCAAATTATTTTCCTAAATATTTTATACTGGAACTTTTGGCTAATTAATTGCCTCTAAAATATATAGAAAAAATAAACTGTTAGAAAAAGAAAACAGGACTTTCCACTTTTGTCATATTAAGGAATCAAATACTGTTTTAACTAAAACCACAAAATAATATGATCTGGGAGTATCTACTAGGGTTGCCACCTGGCCGATTTTCCACCGGCCCGGCAGGTTTTCCATTAACAAGGCCGGGCGCCGGTCATTTATTTATTTATTTATTTATTGACGGCAATGCCATTTTTTATACAAAAACTTAGTAAATATAACACAATAGCACATGTCGTAAATCCTAACAATACTATAATGATTAGAATACGATTTTACAATATGTAATTACAATTATTACAGTTAAACTATTGCAACCTTCACACACAAGTATAAATTAACAAAGGGGAAGGGATATCAGTCAAACAGTGTCGACCCCCTTCAGTTGTGCTAGGAAGTTTTTAAGAGGGCAGAAAAAGTCAAGTGTCGGGTGTTGGTTTGCTATGGTCACAGACCTAGAAATGAAAGAATATCGGCCATAGTTGGTATGATGGAATGGTTGATAAAAAGTTAGTAATATTGGTTTCTTGACCGTTTTTAATTAAATAGTTTTATTGTACTTCTTGGGCTTTCGGTCAGTTTAAATTAAAGTCTTGAAATGGTTTTGACGTTTCGGTTTATTTCATCTCTAAACCATCATCAGAATCCTAATAACAAAGGTGTAATAGTAATATATTTTTCTATGTAAGATTTATATAAACAAGAGATAGTAGAATAGGACATAGGTACCTTTTAAATTGATTTCACTTAAACACTACATTTTAACAAAATGACTTATTGCAACAGGGTTTTAAACTAGACTGATTTGTGGATGTTTACAGTAAAGAGCTTTGGTTTTATTATTCCAGATGTTTAAGGGTAGGGACACACAAATTTTGCTTTTATTTTCGTTTTACTTTTTTATGATAAGGTTGTTGTAAATGGTACTTAAATTATCCGTATCTGTTCTATAGTTTAGGGTGTTATGGGTTTTTTTAATATGTATCATTTCCTTTATGTTTCGTTTTTTGTAGTTTGATTCATAATCTAAGATTTCTACATTATTAAAATTAAAGTTGTGTAAATATTCTAGTGAATGATTTGATAGAGCTGTTGAACTGTGACTAACATTTCTAATACTGTTTTGATGTTCCTTAATTCGGTTTTTAAGATATTGCTTTGTTTGCCCAATATAGGTTTTTGGGCAATCAAGGCAATTTATTTTGTAAATGAGTTGAGACTGGTTTGTTTTTGGAATATTTGGTTTTAGATTTGTGAATAGTTTTCTTGAATTATTAATTGGTTTTTCTGCTATTTTGATTTTATGTGGGTGAAGTACTTTTTTAATTTTCTGGTTTATTTCTTTTATGTATGGAGTAGATACGTAATGGTTTTCATTCATATTTTTGGGGTTATTTTTCTGTGGGTTGTATATTTTGTTTATTTTTGCTTTTATGATTGGTTCATAGAACTTTTTAGGGTAGTTATTGTTTTGTAAGATATTTCATACTTTTTTTAAGTTTTTTGGTCTGTGTTTATTATCAGATAGTTTAATAGCTCTGTCAACTAGTGAATTTACAACACTTTTCTTGTATTTTTCTGGAATGTTGGAGTTATAATTGATATATCGTCCTGACCACATTGGTTTGGTATACCAGCTTGTTTCTATGTCACCTTCTTCGTTATAGTTTATCGTTATGTCTAAAAAGTTTATTGATTTGTTATTTTCTGTTTCGTGTGTAAATTGAATTTTTGGATGGAATGAATTAAACTTGTTTAATGTATAGTTAAGTTTATTTTTTGGAATACATAGAATGCAGTCGTCAACAAATCTTTTGAAGAAATGAGGTTTATAATCAAGCGATTCTATGACGTTTACCTCTAGATGCTCCATTACTAAGTTTGCTATAGTAGCTGAGATGGGTGAACCCATTGCGACGCCATAAATTTGCGAGAAGAATTGGTCTTGGTACTGAAAAAATGTAGAGGTTAGACATATTTTTGTGGCTTCTATAAATTCTGGTTTTGGTATTGTTGTAAAATTTTTTATGTTATTCCATTTTTCTGCGATAGCTTTTAGAGCTAATTCAACTGGAATATTAGTGTAGAGTGATGTGACATCGAACGAAACTAGAAAATAATCTTTTGGAATTTTTTTATCTTTAATGAATTGGTGAAAATTCCAGGAATCTTTAATATGATATTCATTATTTCCAAGAATATTGGTCAATATATTGGATAGAAAATGTGACAGGTTGTAGGAAGCAGATCCGGTAGTACTGACTATTGGTCGTAAGGGTGTATTAGTTTTGTGTAATTTGGGTAGTCCGTAAATATATGGTGGTTGACCATTGTGACAAATAAGTTTATTTTTTGTTTTTTTATCAATGTTTCTTTTTTATAGGTTGTTGCGTCATTTAAGAGGTCTAACATCTTTTTGTTGTATTCATGTTTTTCCATTATAACAGTTTTGTTGCTTTTATCAGCTGATAAAATATATAGTGAGGGGTGTTGAGATAGGAATAATTTGGTTTCTTTTACGAAATAGTTAATTTGATTTTTAAGTTTTTTGTGTGATTGGGAAATTTTGTTTTTAAAATTCGTTAAAATATTTGTTATTTTGTTTCTGATGATTTCTTTGTCATTTCGATTAAGTGATTCAATACCAGCCTCAATATTTGTTATAATGTTTTCGATACAATTAGGTTTCAATTTGTAATCTGTTGTAAATTTGGGACCAAGAGACAGAATGTATTTGACGTGTTCTGGAATGGTTGTTTTTGTTAAATTAGTTATCTAATTTTCGTTAACCATATATTCTTGTTGTAGTGTATTTTGTTTTCTTATTAAGATATTAATTTTATTTATATGTCAATTATAACTCCAACATTCCAGAAAAATACAAGAAAAGTGTTGTAAATTCACTAGTTGACAGAGCTATTAAACTATCTGATAATAAACACAGACCAAAAAACTTAAAAAAAGTACGAAATATCTTACAAAACAATAACTACCCTAAAAAGTTCTAATCATAAAAGCAAAAATAAACAAAATATACAACCCACAGAAAAATAACCCCAAAAATAAGAATGAAAACCATTACGTATCTACTCCATACATAAAAGAAATAAACCAGAAAATTAAAAAAGTACTTCACCCACATAAAATCAAAATAGCAGAAAAACCAATTAATAATTCAAGAAAACTATTCACAAATCTAAAACCAAATATTCCAAAAACAAACCAGTCTCAACTCATTTACAAAATAAATTGCCTTGATTGCCCAAAAACCTATATTGGGCAAACAAGGCAATATCTTAAAAACAGAATTAAGGAACATCAAAACAGTATTAAGATAAAGATAAAGATAAAGATAGTTTATTGGTGCCATTATACATGTTCGTATTTGCACAGGTCACATATAATCAATTTTTTCTCCTCAGTCACAAAGTCTAACAAAATTTACTAATTTAAAATTAAAATAAAAATAAAATCTAAACATACAAGACATTAAAATAGTTAAAAATTTTTAAGATGACAAAAACAAAATATTACAGAGGTGTGCTGTAGGTACACTAATTAATTAAAATAAATTATCACATTCAAAAAATTAGAAATGTTAGTCACAGTTCAACAGCTCTATCAAATCATTCACTAGAATATTTACACAACTTTAATTTTAATAACGTAGAAATCTTAGATTATGAATCAAACTACAAAAAACGAAACATAAAGGAAATGATACAAATTAAAAAACCCATAACACCCTAAACTATAGAACAGATACGGATAATTTAAGTACCATTTACAACAACCTTATCATAAAAAAGTAAAACGAAAATAAAAGCAAAATTTTTGTGTCCCTACCCTTAAACATCTGGAATAATAAAACCAAAGCTCTTTACTGTAAACATCCACAAATCAGTCTAGTTTAAAACCCTGTTGCAATAAGTCATTTTGTTAAAATGTAGTGTTTAAGTGAAATCAATTTAAAAGGTACCTATGTCCTATTCTACTATCTCTTGTTTATATAAATCTTACATAGAAAAATATATTACTATTACACCTTTGTTATTAGGATTCTGATGATTTTTTTTTTTTTTTCCCTTGGGCTCCGTCCGAGACCGGAAGCACTGCGGCCACTAGAGGCCTATTGTGCCTACCCAATAACTTTTGTTACACCCACTCTGTTATCCCAGTTTCCTGCACAAGCCTGTACAGGTCCACAAGGGAGCGGGTGATCAATTCCTCCGGTTCTAACTTTGGTTGCCCGAACAGTTGGTGGCGCTTGCGATCTAGTGACTCGCAATTATATATAATGTGCTGAACTGTTTCCCTGTCCCTACCGCATAGTCTGTAGCTAAGGTCTCCCTGGTACAGTTTCATTTTGTTGAGAAGGTCCTTTACAGCCATGTGTCCTGTTAGTACCCCTACGATTGTCCTCAACTGGATCCTGCTCAGATTTAGCAGTTGCCTGGTGAGTCTAGGATTGGGATTTCCTATAGCGGCCTTGCTGTGGTTCAGTCCCTGTACTCCGTTCCAGTGGACTTTGTGTTGTTGTTTGATCCATCTGTTTACCGCCTCTCGTGCCGTGCACTTTGGCACCCCCAGAGATGGTTCTGGGCCAATGTATGGTGTAGCCGATCCCTGTCTAGCAAGTTCGTCGGCTTTTTCGTTACCAGTGATGCCCTTGTGTCCCGGTACCCACATGAGCTTCACTGAGTTTCTGGCAGCTAGCGCGCCAAGATCGTTTATGCACTCCCATACCAGTCCCGAAGTGACTCTGTGGCATGAGAGTGCCCTCAAAGCGGCCTGACTGTCTGAACAGATATAGATCCGCTTATTTGAATAAGCCCTCCTATTGTTTTCCAGCGCACATTGTAAGATGGCGTAGGTTTCTGCTTGGAATACCGTGGGGTACTTCCCCAAGGAAAAGGACATGTCCCTCCTTGGTCCGACCCCATGTACTCCTGCTCCGGTTCCCGCTTCGGTTTTTGATCCGTCGGTGTACCATATGATTGCCCCCGGAGGAAACTCTGGGTTTGTCGAAGTCCATTCCCTGCGATCCGCTATTACTACCTCGTAGGGGATGTTGTATTGGAATTTTGGAGTCATGTAGTCCGATCTCATTTCTAAATCGGGCCCTCCAATCTTCTCTCTTATGAGTTCATGTCCCGCCCTTTTCCGTAATGAAGAGGGCAGAGTGTTTTGCAGTCGATAGAGACCCATCCTCGCCTCTCCCTGGATGACCAGGTGCAAGGGAGGAAGGTCTAGGAGATTCTCCATCGCTGAGGTAGGGGTCGATCTCATTGCCCCTGTAATGCCCAGACAGGCTAGTCTTTGCAGACTGCTGAGCCTGAGCATTATTGTTTTCTGCGTTGCCTTGGTCCCCCAGACCAAGGCTGCATAAGTTATTGCGGGTTTCACCACTCTGGTGTACAGCCAGTGCACCATCTTTGGTGAGAGACCCCATGTTTTCCCATACGTTCGTCTGACCACCGCAAGAGTGATTTCCGCTTTTCGTATGGTTTTATCCACATGCTTGTTCCAGGTAAGTTTTGAGTCCAGTGTTACCCCCAAATACTTTACCTCTTCCTGCAGTGGAATTGTGACTCCTCGCAGGGTTAGAGGACCGAGCCCCTCCTTTTTCCTGCGGTTAGTGAACGGGACGATGACAGTCTTGTTTGGGCTTACATTAAGCCCTTCCTGTCCTACCCATTTTTCCACTACGGCGAGGGCGCTCCTCATGCAGTCCCTCACGGTTGTGTTGAATTTTCCTTGAGTCGTTATGACCAGGTCGTCTGCGTAGCCCAGGATCGAATAACCCCTTTGGCTTAGTTCTTTTAGAAGCCCGTCCATTACCAGGTTCCAGAGGAGGGGAGAAAGAACCCCCCCCTGAGGACATCCCCCTGCCACCCGGGCTGCCAAAGTTTCACCGAGTAGATCTGTATAAATTACCCGGCTTTTAAGCATGCTTTCTACCCATCTGCAGCAGGTCTCATCTAGCCCGATGCCCCTGATTGCTCTGGATATGGTTTAGAGATGAAATAAACCGAAACGTCAAAACCATTTCAAGACTTTAATTTAAACTGACCGAAAGCCCAAGAAGTACAAAAAAAGTTGATAAAAAGTTTGAATTCTTCTGGTGTTGACCGGTGGTACGTGGAGACCGATGCATGATGTTAATAGTGGACAGTCAACTAGCGAGGTTAATAGTTTAAACAGAACTAAGAGGTCATGGTTTCGTCGTCTGTCCTGGAGTGATAGAAGATTTAGTTTTTTGCACATATCCAAGTAGTTGTAGTCTGTGTCCCTAAAAAATTTAAAGTGAATGTAATGCAAAAACTTTTTTTGTACATTTTCGATTCTGTTGATGTGGTTGGCATACTGAGGACCCCACGCAGAAGGTGCGTATTCCAGGTGGCTTCTAACAAGACTACAAAAGAGAATTTTAAGAGAGCGAACCGTGTGGAAGTCTTGTGTGGTTCTTCTTATGAAGCCCAACATTCTGAGTGATTTACTGATAATCGAGTCAATTTGGGGGACATATGATAGTTTTTCGTGGAGGACTATTCCGAGATCTTTGATATTGTCCACAGTGATTGACGGCGGGAGAATTTCATGACGTAACATTTTGATGTATTGATCAGCATTCCGTTGTTGCGACTCCACGCCACAAATCTATCCAGATCCTCCTGAAGCGCGACAGAGTCATTGGGATTTGATATAACTTTAAACATTTTTAAGTCATCTGCAAAGAGAAGAAACTCGCTAGACCTGAAGCATGGTGCAACCTTATTAATGGATATGTTGAAGAGAAGCGGTGCCAGGTGGGACCCCTGCGGGACTCCGGAAGGCAGATAGAAAGTTATTGACTTTCACCATCTGAACCCTTCCTGTGATAAGACTTTCAATCCAGGATAATAATGATCCATTTACCCCCGAGGATTCCAGTCTTCTTATGATTAGATTATGCGGGACCCTGTCGAAGGCCTTGGAGAAGTCTGTGTAAACAGCGTTGACCTCCGCCCCATTCTCCAAGGCCTCCAGCAGGTAATGGGTATAGCTTAAAAGATTAAGTTCGGTATTTTTGCCAGCACAGAACCCATACTGCTGAGGAACAATTTCTGGAGATAGCAGAGAGCTAAGATGTTGTGTAACCAGCTTTTCAAAGAGTTTTGCAATGGTATTAATGATGCAGATTGGTCGGTAATTTTGGACGTCAGATTTATCTTCCAAATTAGATTCATCTTCCAAAAAACGCCGGTTTTCTTACCATTCTCAAACAGATACGTTATCGAATTTGGAAAAGCTGCTCGGAGCAATAATGAAATCGCCCAAGACACCACAAAATGGTCTGCAATCTATTGATGGGTAGCCGTATTTATTTATTCATTTCTATAGTACACTGCAGGATGGCAGTTTGGTCGCAAAATTTCGGCCAATTTTCCGGGGATTCACCGAGTTTTATCCTTTGTGAACTTATTAAATCAGCAAAATCAAACACCAAATATCATTTTCTTTGATTATCTTGATAATCTAAGATCATTTTAAATTTTAAACAAGTATGTTTATCTGATTGATGAAGCTGCAGTGATTACCTATTTGAAATTTTTTAGAAAAAAAGTTTTAGGTACTTTTATGAGACTCTAGGGCTGTATTATATTACTTATTATTATTTTTATAAAATTTTAATTATTTTTTTTTACAAAATTATTTATGGCCTAATCCATGGATTTATTAGGACTGGATACGGGATGATTTCACATTCTTTGAAGCCAAAGCAAACCATTCTAAACGACACTGTAAACACAATTTGTAAACATTGGCCACATCTTATTTTACCTTGTATTTTTGTACAAAAAATACGTTAGAAGCATCACAAGATTTACTAAAACTAATAAAAGCCCTAAAATATTTTATTTTTCTGCTAAATAATAATAAATTTAAGTTAAAGAGGTTTTATTATTTATAGGTTGTCTTATGATATTTCTAAAGGTGTTTATTTAAAGTCGCTCCTATATAAATCTATACGTCGCAATTTTTCTTTTCTAGTTCATTAGACAAAGACGTGCGTGTAACCGAGTGTTCAGACCGAGGTTCAGTCGTTTTCCTAAACAACCATAACAGACAGCAACACTTCTGAGCTCCAACACTCCAATGCTATTTTATCTCTTTCTACTACCATTCTTGATTCAATTACGTAGTAATTCGTAGTCTTGTCTATGTTCGTAGTTCGTAAACTGCTCCCCCAAGAGAATAACAAAAACGAACAACAAAATATAAGGCTTCACGTTCGATACGCTCACAGTATACAGACATCGAATCCTTATTATAATAAATCCATGGCCGAATCAGAATTTAATTAAAGAAATCTGCTTAATAAATTAACCAAATGATTAATTGTATTAAAAGAAAAATTAAGTACTCACAAATATAATTACATCTTTTTTTTTAATCTTTTTATTTTATTAATGTGGATCGGGCTGGGATTGTCTGTCGAGATGACTTACCTGAAATTAAGGAAAAAGTACAATGAGCAATCAGTTCACCCAAAATTTATTTTAAATAAAGTAAACTGATAATAATTATAATTATCACTAGTATTTGAATTTCAAATCACACAAGTTACTAATAAATTCCACATAGGACTTTTGGTGCCACATAGGCTAAGTGCCACACAGGCCAAACGCCACACAGGCTAAGTGCCACACCGGCTAGGTGCCACACAGGCTATATGTTCCACACAGGCCAAACGCCACACAGGCTAAGTGCCACACAGGCCAAACACCACACAGGCTAAGTGCCACACAGGCTAGGTGCCACACAGGCTATATGTTACACACAGGATAAGTGCCACACAGGCTAAGTGCCACACAGGCCAAACGCCACACAGGCTAAATAGTTCGACACAGGATTTATGGTAACATTGCGTGTACAAGAACTTCATTTGTATTTGACCAGGCGAACAATTATAATATCAAAGTATAAATTTTCAGTTTATGAGCGTACCTGGTATCCATTATATCAAATAACAAAATATAAAATTGCAGTGATTACACCCAAATGATTAATCAACAAAATTATAAAATGAATTAATTAAATAAGTATTTTTAAATAATAAACATGGGTAAACCAAGTTGCCCTGTGAGTCCACTCACCAATAATTAAAATCTTCTTTCACGCAAATAGAATGCCACATAACACAGTACTGGTTCTGAACACTAAGCTGTTCTGAAAGGTAATTTTGTTAGCGTATATTTAAAATGATTTTGTTTATATTTTTCAATTCCCGGGCTGAATCATGAAATTTTATATCTTAACCAAAACATTCAAACTACGTGACAAAAGTGGCAAACTTCAATTCCGCATTTCCTTTGCGAGTCTGCATGAAATACCAATTAATAATAAATAAACAAAACTGTTTCTTACACTTTCTTATTTTAAAATTCTCATTTAGCATTTCTTTTTAAAAAAAATCTAATTCATACATATTTTGGGTTCTCATAAAAAATAATTATCGACAATTTTTGGGAACATTTGGGCGTGGTCTCAAAAAATTTTCGTCTCCCTCGCATTACTTGCGGCGCTTTTCAGTAAATCACCCCAAAGGCCGGTTTTCTGTTATCAAAAAGGTGGCAACCCTAGTATCTACCATGTAATAGGAGTAATTTATCACTTATTTATTAAATAAATATATAGCTCAACAAGTCTTCTTCCTCACATGCTTCCAACCATTTCCTTCTTGGGCATCATTTTCTTTTCCTACTTCCACCTCTCATCATTATTGTTTTTGAGCATTGGTTCATTGGCATTCTTGTCATGCGCCCTAACCATCACAACCTGGTAGTTCTAACTATTTGGCTATGGGGTAAATCCACAATAAGGGCAATCTATCAAGCCCTAGAAAAAGTTTTAAATTCACTAAACAATAATAAACAAAAGGTGTTGATGTGTATGGACCTTTCTAGGGCCTTTGATTATGTCAACCATGTTTTATTCTGTAAAAAACTTGAAATGTATGCAGTGCGAGGTATAGCCTTACATTTAATTGAATCATATTTGAATGATCGTGTACAGCAGGTGGTTGAGTATGTATCTTGTGTAAATCCGAGAAAATTGTTGTCGCGAAAGAGGTTCCCCAGGGATCGGTCTTGGGACCTCTTTTGTATGTGGTTTATATGAATGAGCATCCTGATGTCTCTGGGGAGTACACTGTTTTATGTGCGGATGATACATCTCTTATATTTAATGAAGAAATACTTCTTCATATAATGCATACTGCAATGGATGCCCTTGATGGGTATTTTTTGGCCGGTGATCTGCTGCTGAATGTGTCGAAAACGCAGACTCTCGCTTTTGGTAACAGAGTAGATAAAACCTTTGAATTCTTCTACAATGGCGAAAAGCTAAAATCTTTAGAGAGTATACGTTTTTTAGGTGTGCAATTCAATGAAAGATTGGACTGGAGCGCCCACATTGAGACTGTAGCCAGCAGTATATCAAGATACTGTTTTGCCTTGCGTGTACTTAATAACTGATCATGTTAGTACTGAAGCTGCCATTGTTGCTTATCATTCATATATTCAGTCTAGATTGAGATAAGGTGTAATATTTTGGGGCGATTCGCCTGATCTACACATGATCTACATGGTCATGCAAAAGAGGTGTATTCGTAGTATTTTTAAAATGAAACAGCAAGGAAGTTGTGAACCCATTTTTCTTGAAAAAAAGTATTTTAACAATAATAGGCCTGTATATTCTGGATTCGGTGGTGTTTGTTTGTGATAATGAAGATCTTTTTACTGACTATAACACAAAACATGACTTTGACACTCGTTTTAAAACTGATTTGGTACCTGAAAAATACAACTTCACATATCTGCAAGAAAATGTAAAATATTGCATCATAAAAAATTTTAACAGCTTTCCTGACAGAGAAGAAGAATAATCTCAAATCTGTTTTGAAGGAATATTTAGTTAGTAAGGCGTTTTATAACATCAATGAATTTTTTAGTGTTCGAGATAAGGAGAGAATTTAATGTTAAAATTAAAATTTGTAATAATTATTTTAAATGTGTCTCTCTTTATGTGAGTAGAATTGTTACACTTATAAATGTATATTTCAAAAATCTTTTTATAAATGTTATATAGTATCAATTTCAATACTAATGTTGTCAATCCTTCTGACATTTTTCAACGCCTTTAGGTTTTTTTTATTTATTGTAAGTGTAAACATTATGAAAAAGAAAAATTCAAAAAAATAAATTGCTGTCCGGTATAATCTTAACTTTGCCTTCCATGAATTGTTTATGGATTTTAAGAAGTTGTGCATCGCTCCCACAGCTTTGCTCCCTTTTATCGTTCTTTTCTCAATTTATCTCACTTCTTTTCTTTTACAAGTTATTGTAATCCCTAGGTAATCAAAGTCATTAACTCTTTCGAAGCCGTATACTTTATTTTGTTCTGTTGTTATTGTAATTTGCGCTTGTTAATTGTTTAAATTATCCCCCATCTCCAGGTATTTTGTTTTCTCTTCATTCGCCAGTAGTCCATATTCTTTTGATTTTTAGTGAAACGGAACACATAATAATAATAATAATAATAATAATAATAATAATAATATAATAATAATAATATAATATAATAATAATAATAATAATAATAATAATAATAGTAATGGTCTTTATTTAATTAGAACATATTACATCGTTATAATAATTAGTATAGGACATTGCAAATGTCCGGGGCGTCTGTTCAACTAACCCGCGGACTACTTAATGTAAAGAAAAAATAGATAGTTTCTCACAAGTATACCTACAGTAAAAAAAAACGAGCTAGTACATAAAGAGCGTAAGTAAGTAATGTTAAGTTAAAACTAAAGTAATTAATTAAACAGAGGCGGCACGGAAGAATCATACAAGAAGGAGAGAATCGGAGACAGAAAAAAATTATTTAATTAGTTTATTGCTAAGACCTGATACTCCAAGGAGGATAGGCATACCCGCAGAAGAAAAAGGGGAAGAAGGGGGTTCAGGTTCCGGCACCCGAGACGCTTTCCAAGACTATGGCCCTAAATTTTCTTTTTGACAGTGTTCGGTTTGTATAGTCGATATTGTAATCATTCAAGTATTTAGCAACGTTATAGGAGAATGAGCGTTTAAATATCTCCATTGAGTGAGATGGTATGGTAAGTTTACCCTTGAACCGAACATTTATATTGTGGACATCACATCGAAATCTGATTTTATTGTATAGGTACGGGGGAGTTTTTTGGCAAATTATAGAATAAAATTGACAGGCGGAGTGTAGCTGGCGCCCTTGCTGCATACTCAACCAACCGATTTCCTTTAGTTTGTGACTAATGTGTTCAAATTTTCTTATTCCGTAAATTAATCTCAGGCATGAATTCTGTAGTTTCTGTATCCGATTGACATCCACAGAGGTGAGACATGGGCCGTAGACGGTGTCGCAGTAATTTAGATGTGAGAGAACAAGACATTCGCATAGCATAGCCCTAAGTTCCTTTTTAAGGAAATGTCGATTTTGAAATATTAGTTTTAAATTTATATATGCTTTTTTCAGTGACTGTGACACATGATAAGATAACCTCAAATCTTGGTCCATGTAGAGGCCCAAGTTTTTGACAATATTTTTAAAGGTAATGTTATTGTTGTTAATTTTTATCTGCTGGCTGTATGTGTCAGTAAAATGTTCTCTATCATTCTTCCTCCCAAATATAATTGCATTCGTTTTTTGTGGATTTAATTTAAGGGAATGATTAACAGAAAATTCAGATAAACGGTTTAAGTCAAAATTAATAGCTGATACAGCCTGTGGACATTCGTCAGGGTAGAAAGATAGATAAAGTTGAACATCGTCAGCATAGTAGTGCTGTTTACAGGAGTTGAAAATATTAGGGAACCTGGCAGTATAAATACTGAACAGAAGCGGCGAGATAATAGATCCTTGGGGTACGCCGCGCCGGTGGTAACTCCCAAAAATGTAGATTGTTTATCCCTGTAACTCACAACCTGCGACCTCTCCGTCAAAAAGCTAGACATCATACCCAGTGCTGAGTCCGATAAACCAATATGGTAGAGAATTGCCGTTAACACCTCATGTCTTAAAGTGTCAAATGCTTTAGAGTAGTCGAACAGTATTAGGACAGTTAACTTGCCGTCATCCAGAGCCTGGAAAATGTCGTTAGTGATGTTCAGTAGGGCTGTGGAGCACCCATGACCCTGTCTAAACCCCGACTGATGTTCTGGTATAATTTTATTTGTTTCGACGTATTTTCGAAGTTGGGTCTCAACTACTTTTTTCAATATTTTTGATAGTGTTGGTATTGGTAAAATGCTTATAGGTCTTATGTCATTAAATGTGTCAGGACTTAGGGTTTTAGGAAGAGGGAATACGCGCGCCTCTTTCCATTGGTGCGGTACTACTGAGTGTGTTATACAATAATTAATGAGATGGGTTATGTAAGGCAGTAAGAATGGTAGGCATAATTTTATTGTCAGAATATGAATACCGTCCAAACCCATGGCAGTACTTTTAATATTTGTAATTATTCTTAAGATGTCCAACTCTGAAACAGTACAAAACGCAAATTGTGTGGACACAAGGCGACTAGTTTTATAAAACGATATCTGTTCTTGATTAGGCAATATATTTGGTATGCAATTGATTAAATGGGTATTTATGTCGTCTACATTAGATAGATGTTCAGGCAGATCAGAGAGAGACTTTTTGTGAATTTTTATGTTAATAGAGTTTAAATTTGCCCACAATTATTTTTTGTCTCCTCTAGAGAACTTCTGATTAAAAAAGGCCTTTTTTTCCCTTCTCATTGTAGCAGTAAATAGGTTTCTCAATAATTTATAGCTATTCCAGTCCGCTTGCATCTTTGTTTTTTTATATTTGCTCAAGGCCCTATTCCTGTCTGTTTTCATTGCACGCAACGCCTGGGTAAACCATGGTGCATAGGGCATAGGGTTTCGTTATGCGGTGAGTCACCAGAGGCGCATGTATATCTAGAAGAGTTATAATATTTTGATTAAAAAAGTCCACCTTATTATCAACATTGTTTAAATCGTAGATGTTGTCCCAAGGTATAGAGCGCAGATCATATTCAAACTGAGTAATATTTATATTTTTAAAATCGCGAGTGGTCTTAAAGTTTGGGGCTGGCTTGCTTATTAGAATATTTATTTGACAAGATATAAGTTCATGGTCGCTAAAATCTACAGGCTGCACGCTAACAGACGAAACGATATCAGATGAAGTAGTCAGTATGTAGTCTATTAATGAAACAGAATTATCAGTTATTCTAGTTGGCTCGTTTACAAGCTGCCCCAGACCAAGGCCCTCAAAGCATTCCGTGACAAACACCGTCTCGGCACTGTCCACCCGTAGAATATCGATGTTAAAGTCTCCGAAACATAAAATATTGTCAACTATTGGTATAATTTGGGAGATCTCGGATTCAAAAACATTAAAAAAATCTCTATAGTTAAAACTGGGTCGTTTGTAGGCAGCACAGATGGCTACCCTAGTCCCTGGCAGCCTCAACTCAATCCAGAGCTGTGTATCACTTCGTCGGTGTCCGTCCATACGTCTGCCCGGCTGCCACAGGCGATTTTCTCTGACATTACACGACGCAAAAACTTGAAATTTGGGACAGAGATAGAGTGTGGTGGCCCAATTATAGACGTGAAGTATAAAAGCTTAAATTTTAATTCTGGGGGTTAATTTCGGGGGGTAAATGGGAAAAGGGGAAAAAAGTCAAGGGCATCGTGTAGGGTATCAAATGAATGCTTATTGAAGCACAACTTTAACGATCTATATGATGAATTTTTTTAATGCATTTTTTGACATTTTTCGGGAAAAACGCTTAAAAATTGCTGTCCCCCACCCTTATCACCAGAAGGATTGCTTAAAAAAATCTGAAAGAATCATGAGCATTGAGAATTAGGTGTAGATTGAACGAAAATTATCAGGATTGAAAAATTCTAGCGCGGTCAATTGTTATAAACAATTTAATTGTTTATTTTCTTATAACTGCTGAACCATTGGTTTTAGAAAAAAGTTTTTTAACAAGAAATATTTCTTACGATATAAGGAAGAACTTTTGTGCTTACAGATTTTTCAAAATTTTTAATTTGGCTCAGTCAGCTCCGCGCATACGCGATGCGATACGGCGTTGGAGCCGTCGGCGGAGGGTAGCGCGGCAGATGGACGGAGATCGGGCAGCCGAGGTTTGCTCTGGTTAAGTGAGAGGATTCTTTTTTAAAGAGTTTAAATGTTTTTATAATCTCTGCCATTCATTCTGGGCATAAGTACTATATCATCGGCATAGGCTAAAACTTGATTTTTACTATTGTAAATTGTCCCTTGTGTTCTTATGCCCTTCTCCTTGAGTATTTGTTCCAGAAGTACTTAAATTAACAAGTACAGTTGATAGAGGGTCCTAAAATAATAGTTTTAATTGCTTCCGTCGATTTTTAACTGTAAATTTCTCTGAAAGGCTTCCACCGCTGGAAATTAATTTGACTTAGGAGTTCAGGATAATCAACCCAACCGCGCAGCATCCTGAATAGAAAAACTAAAGAAGCATAGATTGTTCTTGTTTCCAAAGTACCAAAGTTAAATCTATTCAAGAGAATACTGTTGGAGCGCTTGTAGACGTCCGTTTTTTTCACCAGACCACGGACCGACAAAATCTTTTTATCCTTGTATAGTCGCCGGACCGGTATACGGTGCATGTACACACTTTCATTATAACCTAAACAACACCACAAGTCCGGTAAAAAAATACGGTCCGTGGTCCGGTGAAAAAAACGGACGTCTACAAGCGCTCTTATCAAACCCATTCCCCTCTCAGGATAAACTGCTTCCATCTTTTATATATGGTATACAGAGTTAGGATTCCAAATAAGTGATGTGCAGTTGCGCACAATGAAGCCAAGTGTCCTGCTCGCGTTCACGAATATTGAGAACAATACATATTAATACACTTTTTGTTTTACTCTTTGTTGTAGTGTATCGACTGGTGGTAGTAATCAAGAACAACAGACAAACAAATGCCATGTGTCGCATTGCCAGACAAATCGGAACCAAAATTTAAAGAGTCGCCAGTTGAAACATACGGACCCTGAAGAGAATGATTTATTTACATACATTGATAAAGAAATGATAAATAGTGAATCTGGTAAGTCTAAAAATTAAATGAGTTTTGAAAATTTTTATATAAGGTTACTGCTATTTTGCTTCCACCTTCCACATCACGAAGTGGGTTTGAAAAATGATCTCTTATTCCTTTTTATAAGCTAGTTAGTACTTTCCTTTTTTTCTGGCTTAGCGAATATTTACGTGTTGAATTATTATCTACTTGTTTCAAATGGTTTAATAAAAATAATTTTTGAATAAAATAAGAGCCTCTTCATTTCTGTATATGCTATATTATAAAAATAGACATTCCGTACTATTTTTTTATAGAATAGCGAATAGCATCCTTGAAAGTTTTTTAACACTGTATCTCAAGTGTAATTATTATTCTGTAAATGTGGGCTAAAATATTCCAATAAAATACTTGAACTATCTTAGATTTAATTCTTATGAAGTAAAAATAAAATATAAAAAATTTATTAAGAAAATAGCTATTTACACAGCAAAAATAATAAGAAGTTTTTGCAGGCCATTAACAAGAATTTTTAAACGACAACTCCGAAGTTGTCCATACAATATTATTAGTATTATTCGTCAATGGCAGAGCTAAACACTGTTTCTCAATGAAACAAAAATTGTATTTGTAGTTAATATTCAGATTTAAGTGTTTGAATAATTTTGCTAACTGGGGGTTAAAATCACTTATAAAAATAAAATTTTATTGAACATTCATCTGTATCTAAAAATATAATAGTTCTAGCTTAACGAACACAACTACATATATAACAAATTAGCAAAGTATTGATTAATGATATAATGATATTTTCTCTATGATTATTTAAGTTAATATTAGGTTCATTAAAAGACACCTGAGGGATGTCTCCCAATGTAATTAAATATTGTACCTAACTGTGCTTCGGCTTCATTCATTTCTCTAGCAATATTATGTAGGACGGAGGTAGCAACTGTAATAGCCATACAAGTTTCCAATTTAGACCGTAGTCCATATATCAATGATATAAACCTGGATTTCCATACCCAAATAGTTCTTTCCATACAATTTCGAGTTCTAATTTGTGACTCATATACACTGTTGAACAGTTGAAGTGAATATTACAAAAATATTTAAATTTTCTGTGTCAATATTTGAAATAAATAAAAGTCAGATATATTGAGCATTCATTGACGTTATTTGACAGCCAAAAAGAGCAAAAGAAATCAATTTTCAATGAAAAGAATGAATAATTGAGAAAAATTGAAAAATACAAGGAAAGTAATATCAAAATTGTTTTATTGCTACGTTTGCAGTAACTTTATAAACAATTTAATACCTTGTAGGACCACCCCTGGCTCGACTTAATGTTGTTACTATGTTTGAAAGAGTCATTATTAAATTATTATTGATAAAGTGTTGAGGTATTGTTTCCCAAATTGCTTGCAACTCATTAGATAATTGTTGTAAAGTTTGGAGAGGCTGTAGGAGTCAGTTTAACTGCCCGGACATTTCGGCCCAAACGTGCTCAATGCAATTCATGTCCGGTGAACACGGTGGCCACTCCATTCTTGTAATCAACGAATACCAATTAAGAGAAGTGCGGCTTTCTTATAAAAAGGGATGCAATTCAAATTTAACATCTGATGAATAACCTGATGAATTAACTAATGCATAACTGTCACTACTGGTAAAGACGGTTGAAATTTGAAAGCAGAAAGACGAACTAGTTGACTATGAAACGGTTTGATCGGATAATAAAAGTATATTGGAAGAAAAATCTATTAACAAACAATAGATAAATACAAAGTTACTGAAATATATAAAAGACGATGACTTAAATATTTCTTAAAATTAATTATTGTCTAGGTTGTGTTTGATCTTCACTAATGAAGTTGTTACCTGAAACAAAAAAAAAGTTATAAACTGTTTTAAGTTAATATCACTAATTTGTAAGCACATGTAATGCAATGAATAAACATTTTTAACTAAAGCAAAGCTAATCAAATCCAGGAGGGCAAGGCAGAGTTAACGTGTTCTCGTCAAGACGTATACGTTTATTTCCGAAGCTTGACCTAGGGGACCTACATACAAACACCAATCGACAACTTGTTTTGGAGAAATTGTAATAACCGAAAAGTTGGAAGAATTTTTGCTTGGGCTTAGTGTACAGGCAATTGTCCAAGCAGATAATGTGGATGGATCATGGATCTTTAGGAAAAATATGACATTTTTTGTTATTGTCATTTGACCTTTAGCTTTTAAAAAATATGCATTTTTTCATGATGGGTGCATGAAAAGCTCTTTTTCCCAAGGACAGATAAAGCCGCAGCCAGACTAGGCATTTTCAATTTATTTTTAGATTTAAAACTATTCGGAACAGATATTATGAAAGTAATAATTAAAGCTTTGCAAACGGGGGTTATTCCAGGGATGACTCACCTACTTGGAAATAAAATTAGGATCCGATTTGAAAATAAAATACAAATATTTATTTACTCACTCTGTGTAATTTGAAAATGCGAAATACGAAAATACTTCGATAAAAGTAATATACCATATAGGGTGTCTAAAAAGTCGTAGTATGGGTAAATATCTTTGCTATTAATAAAGATAGAGACACCAAATTGTAGTTGTGTCTTATTGGTTAATAAATCTACTTTAGGTAATTTGACTTTTTCAACCCCCTTGGGGAGGTGACGCTAGGGAGTTGAGGTCAAAAATTTTGAATGCAAACCTATACCGTGTGATCCCTTCTTTTAAAAGTCTTCAAAAAAGAAACCTTTTACCGCAAACCCCGTATTTTAATTCATTTTTAAATGGCAAGCCTATAAAAATTATAAATTGTAAATCGAATAATCGGGCGGGGCATAAGTCGACCGTTAGTCGACCTTTTGTGCCATACAGAAAAAGTCTGCGCGCACATTTATTTTTTGTTTTGTGGGGCACTTTTCTTTCTGTTTTCCAACTTTTTCAACCTCTTCATTTGTCGTTTTTTATATTTTTCGTTTTTTGACATCTGCGCAGTAGACCAAAATGCGTATCACGCGCAAACCGAGCGTGCTAGACATGCGGAATTTCAGGAGATGGACATTGGTGTCTACATTTGAACCCATTCACTTCTAAGACCATGTCTCCAATAGTAAAGGTACCACTAAGTATTTAACTTTATAACTTTTTTCCCAATGTTTTTTCTACATCTTTATTTGTCGTTTTTGCGCAGTAGACCACTTTTAAGAATATATTTCCAATAGTAAAAGGTACCACTATGTATTTAACTTTATAACTTTTTTCCCAATTTTTTTCGGCTTTATTTTTCGTTTTTTGACATCTGTGCAGTAGACCAAAATGCGTACCACGCGCAAACGGAGCGAGCTAGACATGCGCACGGAATTTCAGGAGATGTACTTTGGTGTCTACATTCAAACCCATTCACTTTTAAGAATATCTCTAATAGTAAAGGTACCACTACGTATTTAATTTTATAACTTTTTTCCCAATGTTTTTTCTACATCTTTATTTGTCGTTTTTGCGCAGTAGACCACTTTTAAGAATATATTTCCAATAGTAAAAGGTACCACTATGTATTTAACTTTATAACTTTTTTCCCAATTTTTTTCTTATATCTTTATTTGTCTTTTTTGCGCAGTAGACCAAAATGCGTACCACACGCAAACCGAGCGTGTTAGACGTGCGCACGGAATTTCAGATGTACTGTGGTGTCTACATTCGAACCCATTCACTTCTAAGATCATGGCTCCAATAGTAAAGAAAGGTACCACTAAGTATTTAACTTTATAACTTTTTTCCCAATTTTTTTTCGGCTTTATTTTTCGTTTTTTGACATCTGTGCAGTAGACCAAAATGCGTACCACGCGCAAACGGAGCGAGCTAGACATGCGCACGGAATTTCAGGAGATGTACTTTGGTGTCTACATTCAAACCCATTCACTTTTAAGAATATCTCTAATAGTAAAGGTACCACTACGTATTTAATTTTATAACTTTTTTCCCAATTTTTTGTCGACTTCTTTATTTTTCGTTTTTGCGCAGTAGACCAAAATGCGTACCACGCGCAAACCGAGCATGCTAGACATGCGTACGCAATTTTAGGAGATGTACTTGGGTGTCTACATTCGAACCCATTCGCTTTTAAGAATATATCTGCAATAGTCAAGGTACCACTATGTATTTAACTTTATAACTTTTTTCCCAAGTTTTTTTCGACTTCTTTATTTTTTTTTGGACATCTGCGCAGTAGACCAAAATACGTACCACGCGCAAACCAAGAGGGCGAGACATGCGCACGAAATTTCAGGAGATGTACTTTGGTGTCTACATTCAAACCTACTCACTTTGAAGAATATATCTCCAATAGTAAAACTACAACTACGTATTTAACATATTTCAACAATTTTATGACGTCTTGCTTTTTCGAGCATTCTTAACTCTGTGACATCGTGACACCGCACAACAAGAATATGGGATGAAACATCAGCAAATTTATTAAAAATATATAAACGTAATCTTACGGTGGTATGGGACCCTATATGCGCGAGTCGAACTCGCACTTGACCCTTTTTTTTATTTTACACAATCACAGCAACGCCCATGAATAAAATTATTTTTGTCAAATACCGTGTACGTACGTACTTATTTTCGGCATTGACGCCTCTGGGAACAGACCAACCGTGCCAGCCTTACTAATCAGTTATATAACCTATACGCACTGACTTATTTACGGCACGGCCGCCTCTTGTTATTTATTCAAGGGTTAGCTTTACCACAGTGATTGAGACTTTTGCGTCCTGTGAGAAATTCACAATATTGTATGTGGCCCGGAACCCTCTATGCGCGAGTCGAACTCGCAATCAACCGTTTTTTTTTATTTCACCCCATGAATTAAATTATTTCTGTCAAATACCGTATACGTACGTACTTATTTTCGGCATCGACGCCTCTGGTAACAAACCAGCAGTGCCTGCCTTACTTATTACGTTAAAAGTTGTTTAGAATGACCACCATGAACTTCTTGCCAGTAATAAAGTCCATTTTGGAACTCTGCCAAGAAGTAACATCTGCCGTTCTCGAACAACCGTCTAGCCGCCTCATCATTGAATTACGCACTCTCCCGAAAATACCTGGCGTATTTTTTTTCATGTCACATGTAATGATTCTATTTCGTAGATCATCTTCACTTTCAATAGGAGTTTTGTATACCAACGCTTTAAGGTGTCTCCAAAGAAAATAATCTAGGGGATTAATATCGGGCGAGCGAGGAGGCCATGGTTGTGGGCCTGCTCTCCCAATCCAACGGTTATGGTAATTTTCATCCAAAACTTGCCGCGCCACTAGACTAATGTGCGGTGGAGCCCCGTCGTGCATGTACCAACATACGGAATCTTTCCATGACTGGAACATCTTCTAAAAGTCCAGGTATTCTAAAAACCTTCGGTATTCTTCCCCATTAAGTCTATTTGGAAGAAAATGAGGCCCAATGAGGTGGTCACCGACAATTCCAACCCAAATATTAAAAGAAAACCGTTCTTGAAAATTATTTTCTACTAAGGCGTGTGGATTGTTTTCGGCCCATATGTGATTGTTGTGGAAATTAATAATTGAATTGCGAGAAAAACAAGCTTCATCTGTAAACAATATTCGACTTAGGAAACATGGATTTCTTATTATTTTACCGCGTAACCAATCACAAAAAGTTAGTCTTAAAGGCAAATCTCTGGGCAATAGAGCTTGGACACGTTGCATATGGTAGGGATATAGCTGCTGGTCTCTTAAAATCTGCCACACTGTGACATGGGTAATGTTCAGTTCTTCAGCTGTTTTCCAGGTACTGGTATGAGGATTTGCTTCAATTTCATTTAAAGCAGCTTCTTCCATTTGAACTGTTCGTACCGTTACAGTCCTCCCGATGACAACCGTCGATCTTTTAAAACTGCCTGTTTCAGAAAGTCGTGCATGGAGACGTACAAAAGTTCTTCCGTTAGGTACTACACGCCGAGGAAATCTTTCATGATAAATGCGTCTTGCAGCATTAGAGTTTCCATGAGCCATTCCGTAACATAAATGCATATCTGCCATTTCACTGTTAGTAAACTGAACCATATTGGACAAAAAATAACTCGAAAAATAATCACCAAAAATACTTTTTATAAAAATTACAAATTAATAGCTTAATAATTTGACAACAGCTGTCAAGTTGTTTACCAAATGCTGCAATCGTTTTCCAAGGCAACCCTTAATTATTTCCTATTTTCCCCCATGTTTCTCGTGTGGTCCAGGGATATGCAATTAAGTGGATTTTTTTTCAAAAACTAATCAAGATACGAAAAAACTTCAAGAGACAAAAAACTGTACTTTTAGTTGCTTAATAATAAAAAAATAAAAAATTACAAAAAAATGTGTGGCGTACATTTTTTTTTGTCAAAAATATTCGTTTAGGTGTCGCTCGGGGCACCACTGGACTTAATACATTTAATCAAGTTAGGGCTAAATTAGCCCCTTAACACTACGAATAACACTGCCAAATTACAACAAAATTGGGTAAAGGATATTTAAGATATTTACGAAAAAGCAATTTTTTTAAAAAGTTTAACACCCTGTATCTTGAAAACGAAGCATTTGCGGACTCATGTTTATATGAAGTTTTAGTCTTAAAATCACTCAAATAATTGTCTGTTAAATTTATTGTACATACTTAATTAACACCCTGTATACACTGCCGAACAGTTGAAGTGAATATTACAAAAATATTTAAATTTTCTGTCAATATTTGAAATAAATAAAAGTCAGATATATTGAGCAAAATGTTTATTCATTGACGTTATTTGACAGCCAAAAAGAGCAAAAGAAATCAATTTTCAATGAAAAGAATGAATAATTGAGAAAAATTGAAAAATACAAGGAAAGTAATAATAACAAAATTGTTTTATTGCTACGTTTGCAGTATCTTTATAAACAATTTAATACCTTGTAGGACCACCCCTGGCTCGACTTAATGTTGTTACTCTGTTTGAAAGAGTCATTATTAAATTATTATTGATAAAGTGTTGAGGTATTGTTTCCCAAATTGCTTGCAACTCATTAGACAATTGTTGTAAAGTTTGGAGAGGCTGTAGGAGTCAGTTTAACTGCCCGGACATTTCGGCCCAAATGTGCTCAATGCAATTCATGTCCGGTGAACACGGTGGCCACTCCATTCTTGTAATCAACGAATACCAATTAAGAGAAGTGCGGCTTTCTTATAAAAAGGGATGCAATTCAAATTTAACACCTGATGAATTAACTAATGCATAACTGTCACTACTGGTAAAGACGGTTGAAATTTGAAAGCAGAAAGACGAACTAGTTGACTATTAAAAGGTTTGAACGGATAATAAAAGTATATTGGAAGAAAAAATCTATGAACAAACAATAGATAAATACAAAGTTACGGAAATATATAAAAGACGATGCCAAATATTTCTTAAAATTAATTATTGTCTAGGTTGTGTTTGATCTTCACTAATGAAGTTGTTACCTGACACAAAAAAAAGTTATAAACTGTTTTAAGTTAATATCACTAATTTGTAAGCACATGTAATGCAATGAATAAACATTTTTAACTAAAGCAAAGCTAATCAAATCCAGGAGGGCAAGGCAGAGTTAACGTGTACTCGTCAAGACATATACGTTTATTTCCGAAGCTTGACCTAGGGGACCTACATACAAACACCAATCGACAACTTGTTTTGGAGAAATTGTAATAACCGAAAAGTTGGAAGAAGTTTTGCTTGGGCTTAGTGTACAGGCAATTGTCCAAGCAGATAATGTGGATGGATCATGGATCTTTAGGAAAAATATGACATTTTTTGTTATTGTCATTTGAACTTTAGCTTTTAAAAAATATGCATTTTTTCATGATGGATGCATGAAAAGCTCTTTTTCCCAAGGACAGATAAAGCCGCAGCCAGACTAGGCATTTTCAATTTATTTTTAGATTTAAAACTATTCGGAACAGATATTATGAAAGTAATATTAGAGCTTTGGAAACGGGGGTTATTCCAGGGGTGGCTCTAACCTAGTTGGAAATAAAATTAGGATCCGATTTGAAAATAAAATACAAGTATTTATTTACTCACATTGTACACCTTGAAAATGCGAAGTACGAAAATACTTCGGTAAAAGTAATATAACATATAGAGGGTCTAAAAAGTCTTAGTCTTTGCTATTAATAAAGATAGAGACACCAAATTGTAGTTGTGTCTTATTGGTTAATAAATCTACGTTTTTAGGTAATTTGATTTTTTCAACCCCCTTGGGGGGTGACGCTAGGGAGTTGAGGTCAAAAATTTTGAATGCAAACCTATACCGTGTGATCCCTTCTTTTAAAAGTATTCAAAAAAGAATCCTTTTACCGCAAACCCCGTATTTTAATTCATTTTTAAATGGCAAGTCTATAAAAATTATAAATCGTATAATCGGGCGGGGCATAAGTCGACCGTTAGTCGACCTTTTGTTCCATACAGAACCAGTCTGCGCGCACATTTATTTTTTGTTTTGTGGGGCACTTTTCTTTCTAACTTTTTTCCAACTTTTTCAACCTCTGTTCTGAGTCTCCTTCGTAAAGATTATCTCAATACGTTTTCCAAACGTCTGCTATGTCATTCGCGTTGTTTATAGTCTGTCTCTCTTCATTTTTGATTGTTTGTGTGCGAAGTTTAAATTCTTTAGAGAGATATCTCACTTTGTCAAACAATTCCCGAGATTCATGTCTGTTGAAATGTTCTTCAAGATCCCTGCAGACATCCGCAATGTGTTCGGTTTTATCTCGTCTAGTTGCAGCCTTGATCTCTTTGTTTAGGTGTTTGATATTTTCCTGGTTTTCTTCGTTGGGGCACATTTTTAATTTCTTCCGATGGTCGACCAGCTGTAAGATGTTTTCGCTTATCCAGTGCTTTTTCTTTGTTTGGGATTGTTTTGTGGATGATTCTACGGTTTTAGTTATCCACTGTTTGGTGTTTTGCTACGTTTATTTCTACGTTATCGGTTACGATAGGGTTTTCATTTTGTTCTAGGACGCATTTAAAAAGATTTAGATCGATATTTGGTCTGCAGTACGGATTCGGTCTAAGTTGTTTCTTCAGCTTAATTCTGAATTTGGCCTAGAGGAGTTTATGGTCCGACCCGCAGTCAACACTGGGTTTGTTTTGACATTTGTTACTGAACTTCGCCATCGGTTTCTTATAAGGAAATAATCGATTTGCTTTTTTGTTGACCCATCTGGGCTGCTCCAGGTCGAGAGGCGTCTGGGGCGATGTTGAAACAGGGAGTCTGCAATTGTTAGGTTATTTTCGACAGAGAAGTTTATAAGTATTTCTCCTCTATCATTCCGCTGCCCCAACCCGTATCGTCCCACATTAGGTATATTTTCTGAGCGAGTGCTGCCTATTTTTGCGTTGAAGTCGCCTATGATAATCAGTTATTCTTTGTTTGGTACCTCTGAAATTTCGCGTTCTAAGATATACATTTCTTATACCGATTGATCTGGCGATTCGGCTGTAGGCATATATACCTGAATTATATGGAGTTTAGTAGGAACTGCATTAAGTGTAATTTTAATCATCCGTTCGTTGACAGAATTGTATTCTAATATGGACTTGGAAATTTCCTTGTCCACCGCAAATGACACTCCATTTCGGCCGGTTTGTTCTGCCCCTCCTACGTAAAACGTGCGATTTTCTGTTGAGAAGTGCCCTTTATCTTTCCAATGGGTTTCGGATATTCCGCATATTTGTATGTTATTGTTTTTGAGTACCCTTTCTAAAATAAACAGTTTTCCACTCTGCAGTAATCCTTGTACATTCCATGTGGCCAGGTCGACGGATTTTCTAAGTTGAATTTTTGGAATCATCCCAGTATCTGATTTCGCATGCATTGCCTTGGGGTCCACAACGGCATGCCCGGTAGCATATTTCACACTTGATGGCCCGGACCCATCCAAGCGCCGGTTACCAGTCGGATCGCATGGTGATCGTAAATAGATTTCTGTGTTCAAGCTCATGGTGTGCTCATGGGAAAGTAATCAGGTGGTTTCTCCTTGCCTGCCTGATCCTATGCCGTTCTCCAATGTTTAGTTCATCCGCCTTGAGGACAAAAGGGTGTCCCTGCTTTATCTCACCTTAAAGCAAGGTTGCCACATGCACCAGATCCGCCATTTCGAAGTCCATTTTCTCTTTGAAAAAAATACATCATAAATATTGTTGAGTTCGTGCTTCAATAAGCTTTCATTTGATACCCTACACGCTGCCCTTTGAAATTTTTTTTCCATGTCGCACTTTACCCCCAGAAATTAAGGCCCAGAATCAAAATTCAACTTTTTATACTTTACGTCTATAATTGGGCCACCATACTGTATCTCTGTGCTGAATTTCATATTTTTACGTCGAATAGTTTCAAAGAAAATCGCCTGTGACAGACGGATGGACAGACGGACGGACACCGAAGTGATTTCATAAGTGTTCCGTTTTACGGAACACTAAAAAGCTAATTTTGAGTGGGCAAAAGGGCTTACTAGACAACAGAATTATTAAATATGCCAAATAACACAATAATAAAGAAAAAGACGAAACGAAAACATTGCCCACATGGTAGTTCGCAAATTAGCTGGTAAGGGCGTTTCACGTATAGGCCTTAAGCACGCCGCTTCTCCACCAAATGTCACGTAGGGGTCGTAGGGGTTGATAAATTATGCTGCGGTTTACCAAAAACACGTATATTGTTATCAGGTACAAACAATTCACTTACGTTGCTAGGTTGGGTAGCGTAGGGGGCAGCTTCTGACGCGGTACTTAGTCAGCCTAAAGGGCTGGCGCTATCGGAACTGCTAGTGCGACACCACAGTGACGCCTTCCCCGTCGCGTCGGGACACGACGCCCTCCTTTGCATCTCGCTGGTACGCTTTTTATACGAATCCCTCAAGAACGGTTTATACAAACAGTACAAACTGGTCAGGGTTCATAAAATAAAGGCGAGGCCAGCGTTATGCAATTGCAGCACGTAGAGTGGTTTCCGAAATGTTAAATAAATAATATAATAAAATGCATAGAAATTTGGAAAAATGATGAATATATGGGAAAATATGACATTTTCCCCGCGCCTCTAAAAGCTAGCTTTAAAAATTTATACATTACATATATACAAAATATCACACATTTACAAAATACAAATATGCAAAAGGAAGATAAACAAAATATACAGCTCGCAGGCTCAGTACAATCCGTATTTATTAAGATGAAATGAAGAATGGTAAAACTAGCTTAAATGAATGATAAAAAATGGTTACTGTCCTGGTAGTATGGCTCACGTTAATTTACACCTTTTTTTAAAAAGTTCTATTATTAGGGAGTTCCAATACGTTACTGATCGAATAGCCTAAACACCGACAACACCCGACATCCTAGGCGCCACACGTTGAGGTTGTTCGTCATCTGCTTCTCGTTCAGACGCAGCGGCCACGGTTCCTGTGTCCTGGTGATGGGATCTGCTAGTTTCGTTGCCGATTCCCAGTGCAGCAGGGGTCTCCCTCCTCCAAAGAGTTCCGCCATCCGGACTTTGGGTGGACTAAGCCGTGAGTGACGGGAACTTTGCTGGGCTGATCCTAAGGCTAGTTGTGATCAACCTGCGCTGCAAAAATTCCTCAGGAATGTACATTGTACCTGTGTCATCACGGCTCGTTGTGGAGAAGTTCAGTGTTAGTGGGGGAAGACCAGGCTGGCGAGACATGGCGGACCGTGAGTGGCTGATGCTTGACGATGGCTGTGTGTGGACGCACGCGGCGACTGGCCTTTGGGTTTTTGGTGTGTTTGTGGCTCTTGATCCAGGTCGTGTGGTCTCCCAATAGTACATGAAACAAAAAGACTACTGGCAGTTAAATGGAAAAAACAGTTTAATCACTAATGAGAATAATCAAAACCTACGTAATATTATGACGTTTAAGTAGAAGTAGACAGACTACGAACATTCACCCGGTTTTGACATAAAACTTCTATTGGTGTCTAATTATTACCTTTTTTGGAGACAATGAAACATGGGTCTCTAGTTCAGCAAGGAAATAAAATAATTTACTTTGCTACACATTTTCATAATAACTTATAAACCAAATATAGCGTAGTTACAATAGGTAATATTTACCATGTGGAAGAATCATTTACCATACCTTCCTATTTATTCATCAATAGTGAGTCACATAGACTTCAAATAGCATACAACACTTAATATATCGCATAGGCAGACATTCAACCCTATATGAAGGTCATCTTCCATGTCTCCCTACTTACAAAATATATGAACCGTTCAGAGGAAAAGTGGTATAACGCACAAGCAAACCGCCTTGCAGTTAGACCACTTTTCCTCTGAGCGGCTCATATGACTCTTAGTCATTTTAAATATACATAACACCATCAAATAGGCGGACATTCAACTCATCTAGCTTAGAGTCATCTTCCATGTCCCCCTATTTGGAAAACTTGTGACTTTTAGTCATATAAATAAACACATAATTACCAAATGCATCTCGTAAGCATTACTGTACGCTATATTTAATTAATAATAATCGACTTTGTTAAAAGTAAAAAGAAGTTGGATATATAAAAAATAATTCTGACCCTGATTTATTTTTCAATGTCTCATAACAATACCTTGTTTTTGTTTAAATTATTTTTATTAGACACAGTATAATTACAATTTAACTTTAACAAAACTACCTGGGTGAATGATGTTATTAGTTAATAAATAATATGAACTGTTTACCTTTCTGCTGCATTGCTGATATAAGAAAATTAAATAAAATAGTGGACTGTCTACCTCTACCTTCATGTTTTATTTATAATAATGAACTTGATAATATTTATACGTGCTAATTTGTTTGTTTATTATAAACGCAAAACATAAAATAAAATAAATAGTATTCTAAATGATTGCACTGACTTAATCTAAAATTTACTACCGTAATAATGGTAAATGATACCTAAAATTTTCCAACCATAAAACATTCAAACCAACACATTTTGGGTGTACCCTCTTTCATACTAACACACACTGACACAACACAAAACACATTTAAATACCAAACACCTAGTTATAAAAACAAATTTTTAAAACTTTACAGAAAAAATACTTTTCCAGAGAAAACAAGAAGAAGTCTTACCATCTTTTATGTACATAATGGTTGGATTCCCAAAATATTTTATCCAGTTGAGGTCCTTTATATATTTTAAAAAATTAAATAGATTATATTCTTGCTTATAATTCGTAAGTCCCTTTTTAAAACAAAAACTGCATTTATTCCAGATTACATGAAAAAGGTCCATGTATAAAAGAATACCCCTTTCTTTGATTTCCCAAAAGAGTACTAGCCCCATTTTTTCCACAGACGGCTTTTAGGACCTTTTGAAGAAAAAACATTATTTTATTTTTTGGAAGGTCGGTCCTGTAAAAATAAAAAATAGATTAGTCAGTTAGAAAAAAGTAAAAATGAGCATGTTCCTAAAAACAGGTATAAAGTTTTGTATTTGCTGCTAGGGGACCTTGTTACCGGGCGTGGCGGCTGGTCACAAAACATCAGAGGCAAAATATAAGTTCTTATATTATATTAAGTATTAAACCTAAAGATGATAGTAAAATATAAATATTTCTGTGGCACCTTATCAAAATGGCGATAAAAAGGGCGGTACAAATATACATATAAGGTAATAAAAATAATTAAAAAGAAAACTATTTAGGAAGATCTTGATATTTGAATGGCTCTTAAATATATACAGGGTGTTTCAAAAAACATGTGCCATCGCTGAAAGGTAGATTCCTTGTAAGAAACTAAGGCAAAAAGTTCATAAAAGCATGGGTCCGCAGATGCTTCGTTTCAAAGATACAGGGTGTTAAAGTTTTTAATTTTTTTCAGTTTTTCCAAAATATTTTCAAAATGGCTTCATCAATTTTGATGAAATTTACGTTGTGTAAAGTACTTAAATTAAGCATAATTCTGACCATGAAAAGACTGACATGTCTTCCAGGGGCGTACATATGAGAAGGCGGTACAATATTTTTCCAGTAAAAACATGTACGCCACTGATTTCTTCACATTTTCGTATATCGGTCAAATAGTATGTTAAATTCTTAACAAAACTTGTCTCTTCATATTTTTTCAATTTTCATTTCGTTTAGGAGATAAATGTAATTTTATTAACCGTCTTACTGGTTTAGTTTTCCCAACCATCGGTTTTAACATGTAAAGACCATTTAAAAATTGAACGTCCTGTATCTTTGAAACAAAGCATCTGCGGACCCATGTTCATAAGAACTTTTTGCCTTAATTTCCTTCAAAGAATCTCCCTTTAAGCGATGGCACATGTTTTTTGAAACACCCTGTATAAATATGTTTATAAAAATAACGATACTATTTGTATAACACCTTGTTAATAATATTATTATAATAGCATGTTCATATTTCTGTGAACTTTAATTGATAACATAACAAGCACGTGAACCTTGTGTATTGAATTTCAAAATAAACTTGGTCGTGAGTATTACAAGTTCACTAGCGACGACCTCAGTGTCATCAAAATAAAATATTACATTTCATTGTCACCAAACAAATCTAAAAATTTCCTTTTTAATCTAAGTGTCCTTAATTGTTGCTCGTCAGCAATAAAAATTTTTACGGTCGTTGGTGTAATTGGTAAACCCAACGAATTATGCGATTTTACGTTTATGCTATTATTGACAACCCCCAGCTTCTCCTGCCTTTTTCGTTCTCTTTGAACTTGGTTTAGCTTCCTACGGGCCATAAAAGGAATAGCAGGAATAAAAGGGTTAAGGGCAGTTTAGTGAATACCCCCAATATAAAATAATCCTAGCCTCGTCAGCGTTAACGGGCACGAGGTGGGACAATTTTTATATTTAGCAGTCTATGTAGTCTAATCTCGCCAGCGTTAACGGGCACAAGACAGGACTACAGTAGACGCTTTGAGGTGGGATTTATAGTAAACCTAGCCTCGCCAGCGTTAACGGGCACGAGGTGGGTGTTCCTATAGGTTCTGTTTGGATAATTTTAATCTCGCCAGCGTTAACGGACACAAGACAAAATTATGTCAATTCGTTCTTTTTTAGGGATAAGAATGGGGAAGGATAAGTATAAGTATATAGACGTAAAAAGCACTGTAAAAATTCCCCTTAAAAACACTGTAAAATACCCTTTAAAAACCAATGTAAAGATACCCTGAAAGGAAACACTGTAAAAACGCCCTTTAAAAGCACTGTAAAAAATAATTTTTACAAAAAAATGCACTGTAGTGCCCTGAAAAAAACACTTTAAAAATGCACCTGAAAGAGACAGTAATAAATTATAAAAACAAAAGGCCCTTGGCAAGTTAGGAAGAACTTACCAACGAGAACGAACTAGGCACCTCCACCAAATGTCACGTAGGGTCCAAAGACACGGCGAGTCCACCAAATGTCACGTATAGGCCTTAAGCACGCCGGTTCTCCACCAAATGTCACGTAGGGGTGATAAATTATGCTGCGGTTTACCAAAAACACATATTGTTATCAGGTACAACCAATTCACCTACGTTGCTAGGTTGATTCGTAGGGGGCAGCTTTCTGACGCGGTACTTAGCCTAAAGGGCTGGCGCTATCGGTACTGCTAGTGCGACACCACAGTGACGCCTTCCCCGTCGGGACACGACGCCCTCCTTTGCATCTCGCTGGTACGCTTTTTATACGAATCTCTCAAGAACGGTTTATACAAACAGTACAAACTGGTCAGGGTTCATAAAATAAAGGCGAGGCCAGCGATATGCAATTGCAGCACGCAGAGTGGTTTCCGAAATGTTAAATAAATAATATAATAAAATGCATAGAAATTTGGAAAAATGATGAATATATGGGAAAATATGACAGGCGCAACCTTCTTAATTTGAATTACCAATTATGTTCTTTCTGGGTAAAATTCGATCTATCTTTGTTATTTCTGCTGTTATTCAATTATGTTCAAGGTAATTTTGTTATTATGTTATCTTGTAGCAGCAGTAAAAATGGAGCTCAAAGATCTGTCAGAGGCTACTAATATGGAAAACAATAGTACGAGTACCCCACTAATTAAACCAGAGTCAGAGTCAAATCTCGATGAAATTGAACATCTTCCAAGCGATACATTTATGTATAAACAGACAAACAGACCTGCCCCTGAGCTAATTGTCCGACTGGAAAGGCTTCAGGTTATTCAGAAAAATGGAGAATGCCGTGTGGACGTTTCAGATATAATTTTGGGAACCAGTTTATGTGGGTGAGTTGTTTATTTTCTGTTGAGGTTATTAAAAAGATACGTACTCCACTGAAATTTTAGTATTTTTACATTTATTTGTTTTGAATTACAAGGGTGATAAAGGTTTTAAATTTATATACAGGATGTTATGAAATTCACTGCATATATTGGAATGGGTGACTCCTGGGTAGTCTACAGACGTACCCAATACTTTTTTCTTAAATCGAACTTTTTAAAAAATTTCAAAAACGCCCTAAAACCTGTCCATGTTTGCCGCACCTGGCTGACCATGTGTTCGCTTGACGGAAAATTGCGCGCGAAAAAACCAAAAATAATTGAATTTGTTGTACGTTGCCAGACATAAATCTTTAAGGATAATTTATTTTCTGTTTTTAAACGTAAAGGTAAAACCTTTTCCTAAGAAGAAACAAAAAAATTAATAAAGAGGCCACTACGAAATCACTCCTTTTTGTCAGCAATCTTAGTCTTAACCAGAGTTGGGCAAAACTTTATTTTTATTAAAAAATCAAAAATCATTGATTAAATAAAAAAATTATGTTTTTTTTTTAGTTCACGGTAGGTTTAAATGTCAACGTTCATGTCCAGTTTTTTAAACTATTTTAATTGTATGTATTTCGTTAATTTGAGTATTATGAAATTAAAATCAAATAGAATTCACAAAAAAGTCATTCTCAGCAGGACGTTGCGTGTCGATCGACATGTCTATGCAAGAAAATTCCTGTAGCTTTCTGTTTTCTACCGCGCGTATAAAAGCATCGTCTTTGTATTTTAAAGTCATTCAACCGATGCGGTGGTTAGTGTGGCGTCATGCGTAGTAGATGGCGAGCTCCATAAGGTGTGTCCGTTCATAAAATCGCTGCAAACGTCAGCGCGGTGGACGTGGAAGGACAGATGCATTCCTAATTGGTCATAGTTAAGGAACGGAATTTGTAATTTTTCCATTAGAAATAAACAACTAGACCCATAGTAGAAAAAAGTATTCTGCGGTTATTTACATAGGGCAGTTCTATACCCTACATGCCCTGGGGGCATATCAACTATGTTTTGTGTGGAGATTTTTGTACTGAAACAAAAAAATGTCTTAACTTTTACTTTCTTTTTTGTTTTACAAAATAACGACACAACTTAATTTTTATCTTCTGAGAACATGATACAACCATCTTAATAGGTGAACAGGGTATCCCATTTTCGGCACTTTTGCGGGGCATCTCCCTCATTTTTAAAGATAGAGCGTTGCGGTTTTCGCGACAGTGTGCTACTTTTTTGTGAAATTAAAGATAGCGCCAGCAGAATTTTCATAGCCCTTTTGATTTTTGAGATACAGGGTAGAATCGAAAAGTGTAACGTTTGAGGCACCCCCCGTATCTGAGTTACTTTTAAACTTATCGAAGAAGTTAAAACGCATTCTTATAGAATTTTTTCCGTAGAATCCAGTGGCGTAGTCGTTTTTTTCTAACACTTTCCATTTTTAGGTATGAAGCAAACATATGTTCTTTTAAATGGAACACCCTGTATATTCTTTTTCATATTTATTAGGCATAATGTGGGCTTTCCAAAAATATATAATTGTATATAATTATTTTTAAAAACAAGCTCAGAATTTAAGATTTTCTAAAATTTTCTTTTGTGTCCAATCGTAGGTAGTAGGCTATGGCTAATTTGTTTGGAACAAAAGACAAAATGTCAAAATCTTTGTGGTTTTGTCAGTTTTTGATTATTAGTAAAATATTTTTGTTGTTTTGGTGTTATTTTTTTTTTTAAATAGTGGCTGTTTACGAAAATAATGAAAAGTTTGATATTATGTTGGTTTGTTTTATACAATCTAATGAAAATCTGGAATCTGGAATTGGTCCATAGAAAATCACCATTTGATTTTTGAGAGGGCACAACCAGGACGCTTCGGGGTTGGGGTCTCGGGTTTCATTTTTGGAAGACGCATAGTCTACAGGATTTTTGAAGGAGGTCTCACAGCGCGCCGAGAAATCCTTGAGGAAGTTATTCCAGAATTGATGGAAAATGTTCCATTGGCCCTTTATAATGCCGTTTATCTTCAAGAAGACGGTGCCCCAAGCCACAGCTCTGCGATTTTAAGGGCATTTTTAGACGATAACTTTCCTCAAAGATGGATTGGTACCTACGGACCTGTAAAATGGCCCCCTCGATCTCCGGATCTTTCAGTTTTGGATTTTTTCTTATGGGGTTTCATGCAAAATAAAATCTATAAATCACAATATCAGGCTGTAGCGGATGTTCGTGCGGCAATTGATTTAACTTTCCGAAATTTGGAAAGAAAGCCTATGATTCTTTTGAACGCTATTAGAAGAATAACGAAAATGTGCCAATTTTGCGTTCGGGAAAATGACCATCGTTTTGAAAACCACTTTTAAAAACTCTTTGTTTTTCAAAAATCTGTTTCTCTGTTGTTTTTCCTAACTTAAGTTTTAAGTAAGATAGCTAATTATTGGTTTGTTTTGAGTAAAATTCAATAATTGTATCATAATTAAGTTAAAATGCTGTAATAAATAATTAAGACTTGAGAATTAAAAAAGATATTTTGAATTAAGTTTGAAAGTATAATAATTACTTGCATCGATTTTGTTTTTAGAAAATTTTAGCCATAGCCTACTACCTACCTACTAATTGGACAAAAGAAAATTTTGGAAAACCTTAAATTCTGAGCTTGTTTTTAAAAATAATTGTATACAATTATATATTTTTGGAAAGCCCACATTATGCCTAATAAATATGAAAAATAATATACAGGGTGTTCCATTTAAAAGATCATATGTTTGCTTCATACCTAAAAAACGGAAAGTGTTAGAAAAAAACCGACTACGCTACTGGATTCTACGGAAAAAATTCTGTATGAATACGTTTTAACTTCTTCGTTAAGTTTAAAAGTAACTCAGATACGGGGGGTGCCTCAAACGTTACACTTTTCGATTCTACCCTGTATATCAAAAATCAAAAGGGCTATGCAAATTCTGCTGGCGCTATCTTTAATTCCACAAAAAAGTTGCACACTGTCGCGAAAACCGCAACCCTCTATCTTTAAAAATAAGGGAGATACCCCGCAAAAGTGCCGAAAATGGGATACCCTGTACTACAGCGAAGTTCTGAACTTTGAAGTCGGCGCAATTTCAAGTATAAGGGTCCGTAATGATGATGATTACTTTAAAGTTCAGAACTTTTGTGTACAAATGACTAAAAGGCGAACGCAATTAGTCGGACCATTGGGCTCAGTAATAAATAAATAAAAATATTACTCTGTATTAACAATTTATTTTTTTATTTATTATTAAGGATTCCTACCATACTTTAAAATTGCGCTGACTACAAAGTTCAGAACTTCGGTTTAAAAGTTACTTAACTTTGAACAAAATTAAGTTTACCATTAACAGTTATAAATACGTAAAAATATTGTTTCATACTTTTTAGTGCATTTTCTTTTGTCGAGTCGGTTCATTTTTTTGAAAAAAAAAAATATTGTGTGTTTCAATTGACTCATTGTGCACTAATATTAATATTAACATATTTATTGAAAGCAAAAACGACTGAACAAACCCATTAGACGTACCATTAGGCACAGTGATAAATAACATTTCTCTGTATTAATAATTAATTTATAATGGATTATATTACCAGGGAAGGTTCCAATTATGCTTTAAAACTGCGCCGATTTCAAAGTTTAGAACTTTGGTGTACAAGTTACAAAAGTTTGAACAAAATTAATAATAAATACATAAAAATATTATTTCAAACTTTTCAGTGGTTTTCATTTTGTAAAGTCGGTTTATCTTTTTAAAAAAAGTTATTCAACCAGTTTGCTTAGAAAATTGTTAAATGGTTGGATTTGCAAGACATATTGAAATTTTTGTAGATCTCAAGTGCCAGTAAAAATTGAACCAGAAGAAACTGGAAATGATGTTGTCTATCAAGAATGGAAATTAAAAAACGAAGAAGTGGACATCAAGGAGGAAGAATTAACTCAAAACGCAACTGAGTAAGTACTTACCTAATTACATTTTTAAATTTATTTGAAATAATATAGTTTAAGTTTCTGTTATTGTAGGCAATTTTATAAAATTATTTGTACAGTTCAGTTTATACTCACATATAATCCCAAGATATCTGCAACCAGCAAAATAATTTAGAAAATGCAATGGAAGGCTTAAACAACGTTACCTATTGTTCGTAAACCAGTTTTGAAAAACTGTTTAATTTTTCGTTAATAAGATTTAAGCTTTTCTTATGGGTTACAAACAAATTTGCAACGTTGTTTAAGCCTTGTCTTGCATTCTTTAAATTCTTTTACCGGTTAGATATCTTGGACAGACAATATATAAAATGTATAAACTACATAATATCCGAACAATTAATTAAATAATAAAAAAGCAGCTTTCAAAAGCTGGTGTATACACCATTTTAAAAATACCAATTTAGTACGGAACACTTACGGCTGGGGTATTGGACGTGTAAACACGGTTAAAGTTTAAGACATTCTTTCAGCACAAATAAGTAGATGTTTTTAAAAAAAGTAGATCTTGTTCATGTATTCTTGAATTACAGGCCGTATAACCGTTTGCAGAAAGTGTTTTGGAAAATATGCGGTAAATATAAAATCGCTTTTTGTATTTAAAGAGAGCAACCAAGCAAAACCCATTAAATCTAAAATAAGTAAAATGAGAAAACTAATTAATGTAAAAGTTATTAAAATTACTATTTTTATTCGTTAGCAAATGACCCTAAAACGTTTTTTCTTTCCAAGAAATACTTTCATCTTTAATCTAAATTTGCAATATTTACAACAATACATACCTACATTTCTTTAATGAATTTATGACATTTTATGAAATACTAAAAAAAAGTCATGATGAATGACAATTAATCAGGGTCGTTTTGTTGGTAACGTACACCCCGGCCGGTAATATTTAAACGAGTGCGATTCTCCACACCGTGGAGTAAGACCCACACGAGTTCCGTTATTCATGTGCCCTGAGTAGCCTTAACGATCCCAGAATAACAGCCCTCTGCATCCGTGCGTCCAAGCTCTCGGCGGCATCGCGACATGCTGGTATGGACTTAAGTCCCGAAAGCATGGTGTCCTTTATACCTCCGAGGCAACCTATTACCAAAACCACCAGCCTCACGCAATGGCCAAGGTAAAGCCTCCGATGTTTATAACATAAATCCCGATATTTTGTCCGTTTTTCCTCTTCCTTTAAATTAATGTTAACTTCAGATGATGCCGAGAACTCGATGACATACATTGACCTATTATTATAATCGAGGAGTACAATATCGGGCTTATTTGCTTGCAAAACCCTAAGAGTGGGGAACGAATAATTCCAGTATATTTGGCACCCTTCGTTCTCCACGACGGACTCGATATCACTTGGAACGTAGGGAAGCACTGGTGTTTTGTCTATTGCCTACGCGTGTCTTAGGTGGTAATAGAGCACGCGCAAATCCGCATTGTGTCGGTATATGTATGCTGAGACTGCATATTTAGGACATGCTGATAATAAATGCATTAGCGTCTCTGGCGATTGGCGGCAGGCCCTGCAACTGATGTCAGGAATCTCCACACCCATTATGCAGCTTCGATAAGCAAGTGTTTTAAAGACACCATCCTGGCATGCCAAAATGGAACCTTCGGTCTCCGATTTCAGCCCGTTCGACCTTAAAAAAGCAAAAGTTAGTCGTTTAGATAAACCTTGTTCGTCTATATTTTGGAAAAACCGTCCGTGCGTTGGCTTATCGACATGTTGTCTTAACAACAGCGACTGTTCTGCCTGCGGTATTTATGTTAATTTTGGCTCTGGCAGGTTCCCGTTCGGTGACAGATTCTGGAATTTCTCGCTCGATGTCGAAAATAAGACCAAGCTCTTCAGCTGATCTCTTGGCAGCTCTGTACAGGAAGGCTTCCCTTCCTGTTTTTCATGATCATGGACCATGTTAAGCGGATCTGAGCTTCTTGCAACTCTACAGGCCCTATGCAAAACTATCCTGTCATGCAAACGCCCCAAATTTAAAAGCCCTCTGGCTCCCTGATCACATGAGAGATATAACCTCGGAACAGGTGACCTTGGATGCAAACTTTGGTGAAGATTCATCGTCTTGCGGGTCTTGACATCCAGTTGGTGCAATTCATCCTACGTTTATTTAATCACCTCAAACAAGTAAAGGATAATTGGGACAGCAAGCATATTTGTGGTAGCAATTTTATTTTTTCCGGTCAGCTCTGATGACTATATCTGCCTGTTGTTGATAGCCGGCCCGAAGAGTCTCCTTTACAGCCGTTACTTCTTGTAGTTGGCGCTGTGGCACCCCCTGATATGTGTAAGATTCTCCGGCGTTTAGATGCCGTAACAAATCCACAAGCTGTACGTCCTCACCGACATCACCACATCGCCCTCTTACGAGTCGGATTTGTGCACATTTATCAAACCCAAACTCCATTCCGATAGCGTCCGTGTAATGTTGTTGAACCACCCTTAAGGCTTGCTGAAACTCCTTTTCTCCAGAGGTATACAATTTTAAATCGTCAACATAAAAAAGATGAGTAATTTTATGCCTTCGGTTACCCGGTGCGCCACAGTAGTATCCCCGAGTGTTTCTAGAGCAACAGAGAGCGACAGCAATGACATGCAGAAGAGAAAAGGGGTCAAAGAGTCACCCTGGAATACGCCTCTCAGTATCAGTCCTGTTTCAACCTTCGCGTCTCCTGAGGTTATGGAGAAGCGAGTTTTCCACAGCGGCATGAGCTCTTCTATGCAGCTCACTATAGGATCGGGTACCGCAAGCACCCTAAGTAGGTGCAAAATTAACTCATGCGATGTTGTGTCAAATGCCTTGCGGTAATCAATCCAGGCCATCGATAGGTTTCGTTTGTATTGCACAGCATCCTGAGTAACTGTGCGATCTATTAACAGTTTTTTTTAACATCCTGCAACACCTTTCTTAGATCCTCGCTGTTCATACAACTCTGTATACACCGGGTTGATAACTTCGAGTACTCGCGCGTATAGTATGCGGGTAAATAGCTTATAGCAGGTGTTCAGACACGTTATCGGTCGGTAGTTCTTAGGCTGTGACAAATCTGTGTTCTTGGGGAGTAGCACTGTCCACCGTTGGACAAACCATCCAGGAATTTTCTGCTGCCCATTCAACCACAAGTTAAAATTCCCGGCCAAGTGCTGGTGGACATTCGGCAGTTTTTTCCACCAGAACATCTGAATTCCATCAGGGTCGGGTGCGGCATAATTTTTTGCACCTTCTATTATTATTATTTTAAATCGCAAATTTTCCAAACAGAATCTTTGTTTTGTTCATTATTTATGTTTAGGTTATCAGTTTTTAGTATTCCATGAAACGGAACACTTCTGGAATCACTTCGGTGTCCGTCCATCCGTCTGTCACAGGCGTTTTGGACGTGAAGTATAAAAGGTTAAATTTTTTCTGTGGGGGTAAATTGAGAAATGAAAAAATAAACTTTCAAGGGGATCGTGTAGGGCACTGTAGGGTATCAAATGAAAGCTTATTGAAGCACGAATTCAACGATATATGTGATGAAACACTAATTGTGCAAGTAAAGCTTGACCGACTTTGTTATCACTGATTTTTAGTCCACCACTACTGTCACCCATAATTTACCTTTTCTTCAAACGTCAATAAACCTGATATTTTTCTACTAATTTTTTGACGCTAAAGTTTTGCTTTTTTGTCAGTAGGCGGTTGCTATTGGCAGCGGAAGTAAAAGTACTTTTTCTGCCGCTGAGAGCGGAGGTAAAAGTATGACTGTGTGCTTATCAATAACTATATGTTGAATAATACAAGAAAGTTATAAAAAATAAATAAAAATAAGGTATAATAGATTCTGAGGTTAACATTTTAATTTGAAGTAAGTGTGGTTTTAAAAAATGGTATTTTTAAAAGAGTAACAAGTGGTGTTGTAAAATTTCCGGAAATATATTTTTTGGAAATATTTCCGGAAATATTGGAAATATATGGAAACATTCTAAATATTTATTAAAGACAAAGTATCTTTTTAAAAATAGCATCGAAATCAAAATATATAGCAAAAACAAACAAATAAACATAAACTGATGCAAAAATGCCGAAAATCTCTTAAGAAATTGGTACTAATTAAAATCAGTTATTTGCGAATCGCAAATCGAGAGACGTCCTTATCACACTGTCATCATTTGTTAAATTTGTCTCTTGAATAATTGGTAATGATTCTTTATCAACGGAACTGTTTTTATTACTTAGCTCTTTGCTATTAGTAATATTGTCACTGTTCTCGTGGCTATCAGATTTCTCATTTATTTCATCTATATCTTCATCTTCATCAGTTGTTCAAAATGACCACCATGAACTTCTTGGCAGTAATAAAGTCAATTTTGAAACTCTGCCAAGAAGTAGGTACCATCTGCCATTCTCAAAAATGTTTTAGCTTACTGTGTTTTCTCTCTGACGCACAATACATAAGACCCAACGACTGATTTTAAAACTATTTACTTTCACTTTACGTTCAAAAAATACCATGACGACTTTTAACGTTCCTTCATCTGACTCTCTTCTTCTTGTTTTCTTTTTAAACTACTAAACTACAAATGGTTCATTGGCACTGCCATGTCAGTGGAGCATCATATTCGGAATATTGAATATTCCTAACAAATATGAGAAGTTCCAAAATTGACTTTATTACTGCCAAGAAGTTCATGGTGGTCATTTTGAACATCTTTTAAAGTAATAAGAGAAATAAAGATACTCAAATTTTTAATTTTTTTTTTCACGAATTTTAATTTTTATTATTAAAAACGAATTTAGAAACGGACCACAGGTTTACGGTAAAATGTTCTTTTTTGAAGACCTTTAAAATTAGGTGCCATATGGCATAGGGTTGCATTTAAAATTTTTGACCTCAGCTCCCTGGCGTCACCCCTCAAGGGGATTGAAAAAGTATTACATTAAAAAGTAGATTTATTAACTAAGAAACATCTAAAATTTGGTGTCTATCTTTAGTAATAGCAAAGATATTTGCCCATACTAAAACTTTTCGGACGCTCTGTATACTGGTTGTTACATATTTTAGGCTGTTACCCACTATGTGATGTTTGTTTTAATTGAAAGTACCCTAAGTGAACATATTTATGATCTGTATACTACCCATTTTGCAATATTTCCAATGTTTCCAATATTTCCGTTATCCCTTCAGAAATTTCCAATATTTCCATTTCCATGGAAATATTTCCAGTGGAAATATTTCCATTTACAACACTATACGGTATCCATTTGGTTTTGAGAATGATGACAGAAAAAACAATTGAACAAGAATTAACCCTATTGGTCAGTTCCATGGACCGTTTACACCAGAACATATTTTAGTGATCACAATATTCATCTTTTCTTTCCTGATAATCACGGAGGAATCAGAGTTCTTTCTATCCGTGTTGGCGAAAGTGCATTAGACAAAGACAAATAAAAAAAGGATTTGTTCAAATTTTTATCGTACATTCTTTGCTTGCGGAAGTATTGCTGGTTATATACTTCGAAAGATAGTCATCGCAAAATTCTTTTTTTTTCCTGATAAAATCCCAGCGGAATCCGGTTTCTTTCTATCCTTGTTAGCAAAAGGGGCATTAGTAAAAGACAAATAAAAACGATGTTGTTGCCAATAAAAAAGAATAATCAAACATTTCATCACATGCGGCTTTGTTTGTGCGCAAGTATTTCTGGTTGCCTATAGTGAAACAGTGAAAGTTTAATCGGCGTTGTCATAAAAATAAATTTCTAACCTGACAAAATCAAAATACTTCCGTAAGTTTTATGATTTTATAGCAAAAAACCTTTGTTTTTACTGAACACAAACAGCATTTGCAAAAATCTCGTTTTTATTAAAAAAAAACAGTGTCAGCATAGCCACATTAACCTTATTATTTTATAGCATTTAAAATTGTTTCCTGCCCAAATAACAATACTATCTCTAACCAACAATTTGCACTAAAAGGATCGGAGGAAAAGTATTTAAATAAATAAAGGAAAAATTTCAAAAATGAGTAAATATTTTTATTAGGATAACCAATGTATAAGGTTAAAAAATATTCCCTATTCTCCGATATATAATGAATATGGATCTATAATATAGCCTACCTGCGAACAGTGATGTTTGTGTAAGTTAAAGACGCGATAAAAGTTGTTTAATCGATTATGCCAAGTAGTTTCACAATTTTTAACTGTAAATGTTGAGTCTTAGTTCCAGAAGGATAGATACACTTTTAATGACACTGTGACTTCAGCTTTAAACTGAAACCAAACGTTTCTAAAGCGCAATTTTCACTACTTTCTCAGTAACTAAAGAAATCTTCTGTAATGCCCACCATTCTCAACTTTATATCGGGTCGGCGTTCCTGTTACTTATTCCCATAACGCCCAGTCCAAGTAGTGTAAAGGAGAACAAATATGTACCTTGCTTAATATTTCAATAGTTGATAGTCCCAGATTCATATAGCACAGGAATTTAAGCTGCTAATACTTTATATAAACTTTTTAAGTATATTTTTATACTGAAAAAACAACTTATATCATGGGACAGGCTTCAAATAATATGACATATTAATCTTTCACATAACCTAACTTTCTACCAGCTGTAAAAATTTTACGAGTGTGAGAGAGAAAGAAGACGACAGAGAAAAAAATGAGAGAGAAAGAACATGAGAGAGAGACATAATTGATCTCTTCGTTGTAAAATGGGTTTCTGTCATCATTCTCAAAACCAAATGGATACCGTATAGTATCAAGTGACACTTGTCAAATGAAACGACGCGTCGGTATTAAACAATTCCATAATAAATCCATAGCAACGCTAGGCCCACTCGAAACCCAACATTTTTAAATGAAAAAATTAAAGCATTTTATATCTTTTATTTTTCTATATTTAAACGACGTTTGAAGAAAAAATAGTATGTTTTATTCGTATTAAAAGCAACTGCTTATGACTCGTCTGTAATTGCCGGACTCACTTCGTTCGTCCGGCAAACCTACAGACTCGTCATAAAAGTATCGCTTTACTCCTAATAAAACAATAAACTATTTTTAAATATTTTTATTTAGGTTTAATAACCCGTTTATCACTAAAATTCGAGAGCTGAACGAAAGACGTCCGTTCGCATGCTTCTATTAACGAAAAAAAAATTATTCCGGACGGCCGAAATTAAGAACACACTTTTCTTACCTTTATTTACTGACAATGTCACAATAACCGCTTTACTGACGAGTGGACGCGTTTCCACGATACACTTACAACGGTATGCTACGCTATGACGTATCATCGAGGGAAAAATCTTAAATTGACTAGGTGCTTGCACCTGAGTAAATGAAATATGAAAATACTATTTTAATAAACGTCAACTCAACACACTACCCGACAATAAACTGACCTGTGCTTATATACAAGGAGTGCAAGGACTCAGTCAATTTAAGATTTTCTCTTGAATTGACGTCATACGTAGCATACCGTTGTAAGTGTATCGTGCGCGTTTGTAAGACTGAATAGAAAATCAACAACTTTGCTAATCTACTTTTATGCTAATACACTTTTTTTGTTCTACTCTTTGTTACAGTGTGCTGTCTGGTGGTAGTAATGAAGACAAACAAAGGAATAACTGCTTTGTGTGGGATTGCCAGACAAATAAGATGCGGCATTTAAAGAGGCGCCTGTTGAAGCACACAAGCTCTGAAGAAAATGATTTCTTTACATGCAATAAATGTGAATATCGAACAATTGAAAAAAGAAATTTAAAGAACCACATCTTAATGCACCATAACCCACAAAAAATCGGTTTGTTTAAATGTGACAAATGTGAATATCGAACAATTAGGAAAGTTGACTTAAAGCGCCACATCTTAAAACATGGAAACTCAAACGAAGTCGGTTTGTTTGGATGTGACGAATGTGAATATCGAACACATTATAAGCATGATTTAAAGACACACAACTTGCAACATAAAACCCCCGACGAAGTTCAACCATTTAGATGTGACAGATGTGACTATCGAGCAATTAGGAAAGGCAGTTTAAGGAGTCACATCTTACTGCACCACAATCCACAGAAAGTAGGTTTGCTTGAATGTGACAAATGTGAATATCGAACACTGTATAAGTCTCATTTAAATACTCACTGCTTGAAACATAAAACCCCTGGCGAAGTTGAATTGTTTAGATGCGACAGATGTAAATATCAAACAATTAGGAAAGGTATGTTGAAGAGCCACATGTTAATACATGAAGATCCACAAGAAGTCAGTTTGTTCAGATGTGACAAATGTAAATATCGAGCAATTAGAAAATGTAGTTTAAAGACCCACATCTTAAAACATCAGAACCCGAAAGAAATCACCTTATTTCGATGTGACAAATGTGAATATCGAACACTGTATAAGTCTCATTTAAAGTCTCATTGCTTGAAACATAAGACCCCTAGCGAAGTTGAATTGTTTAGATGCGACAGATGTAAATATCAAACAATTAGGAAAAGTATGTTAAAACGCCACATCTTAATACATGAAGTCAATTTCTTCAAATGTGATAAATGTAAATTTCGAACACGTTATAAGAATAATTTAAAGACGCACTGCCTGAAACATAAAATCCCTGAAGAAGTTAAATTATTTAGATGCGACAAATGTGAATATCAAACACATTATAAGGGTAATTTAACGAAACACTATTTGAAACATAAAACCCCCGAAGAAGTTAAATTATTTAGATGCGACAAATGCAAATATCAAACATATCATAAGGGTAATTTAAAGAGACACTATTTGGATCATAAAACCCCCGAAGAAATTAAATTATTTAGATGCGACAAATGCAAATATCAAACACATTATAAGGGTTATATAAAGAGACACTATTTGAAACATAAAACCCCCGAAGAAGTTAAATTATATAGCTGCGACAAATGCAAATATGAAACACGTTATAGAGCTTCTTTTGAAAGCCACTACTTGAAACATAAAACCCTGAAGTTGTAGAATTATTTGGATTAGGCAGATGTGAATATCAAACAATTAAGGAAGTCCATTTAAAGCGCCACATCTTACAGCACCACAATCCACAAAAAGTCGGTTTGTTTGAACGTGACAAATGTGAACATCGAATACATTATCTCTTATGTAAAAAGTCACTACTTCAAACATAAAACCCTCGAAGAAGCTAAATGATTAAGAAGCGGTAAATGCAATTTTCACTCACCTTATCAGGATTGTTTCAAAAATCACTGCTTGAAACATAACCCCGAAAAAGTCGAATTATTTAGTTGCGATAGAAGTGAATATCAAACAATTAGGAAAGCTTATTTAAAGCGCCACATGTTAAAACACGAACTCCAAAAGAAATCGGGTTGTTTGGGTGTGATAGATGTGAATATCGAACACGTTATAAGTGTGATATAAAGAGTCATTACTTGAAACGAACATAAAACCCCTGCAGAAGTTAAATTATTTAAATGCGACAAATAATGCGGTTATCAAACATGTTTTGCACGTTATTTCAGAAAACAGTACTTGAAACAGTATAAATGTAATTTAAAAACACACAAACCTCGAAAAAGTTGAATTATTTAGATGCGACAAATGTGTCTCATGATCGCATAGTTCGGAAAAGTAATTTGAAGAGCCACATCATAAAACATGTAAACCCAAGCTTGTTTGGATGCGACGGATACGTTATAAGAGCAATTTATGTCCTCACTATGCAAATTCACACGTAAGCAAACTTATACAGAAGTCAAAGAAACACAACGCAATGAACTAGTTGGCGCTTGTCGATGTCCGATTTGCGATCCAACTCGCAAAGAATTAAATATGTGAGTTCTTCATACCTATTGCTGAAGAATGTATGACGAACATACATAAATATGTAAGTTCATTATACATTTTTTAAAGTTATGCTTTATACATACTATGTATGTAGGTACCATTGTGTGATGTTAGCATTACGAGTATCTTAGTCAAATGGAAACGTCCTAATTATAATATAATTTTGTTATCTCAATGGACTTAAATAGTATTATTGTTTTGTAAACCTTCGTATAAATTATTGAGTGTCGTAAAATAGTCAGATATTTAAGTCGTGAAATTTATTATAGTCTAATGGGAGGGAGTAATAAAACCTAATTTAGGTAATATGCCGAATCGTTACCGGATGCCACATTAATAATAATAATAAAGTTTATTTAAATTAATTACAATTTAAACATGATTTCACATATGTATATTATAAATAAACTTATTAAAACCCCCGAAGACGTGCTTGTTGGGGGTAAATCTTATATTCAGTATTATATTATTTTATTATATAAATCATTCAATTAAAAAAAAAATATATATATATATATATATATATATATATATATATATATATATATATATATATATATATATATATATATATATATATATATATATACATTCATACTCAAATACATACATAAAATTTCTTTTAAGGTCCTTAGTGAAAAACAAATAAATATTTTTTTATTATACAAAATAGTATCAGAGTAATTCCAAAAATTTCTTTAAATCATTTGTTGTTAATATCCAAGTTTTTATTTCAATTTTAAATTTTTTCAATGATATAATTCGTTTAATATTTATTGGTAAATAATCGTTTAAATAAAAAAATAAATATTTATAACTTTTTTGTGCTATAAACTTATGTATTTTTGGTTTAATGGAAATTTCATTTTTATGACGCGTGTCATGGTTATGTTTTTTAAATTGTATTAGATTTTTATTTTTAAAAATGTATACTAAAATATTATAAATATATATTTGCCTAATGTCCATTTTTTTTGTTTCTGAATATAATTCCTTTGAAGGATAAAAATAGTCTATATTAAATATAATTTTTAGAAATCTTTTTTGTAATACTTCTATTTTTTTTACTAAAATTCTATTTATTCCTCCCCAACCTAAAATTCCGTAATTTAAATGAGTTTTAACTAAGGCATAATATAGTGTTTCTAATTGTTTTGTATCCAGAAAGGTTTTACAATTTCTGAATATTGGTAGCAAACTTCTTAATTTTTAGAACTTTAAAAAAATATTATATACATGCAAAACTTTCTTTGGTTTACCTGCCCACCTCGCCCTGCAAATATCCCGAATACTGTCGGGATCCTTTCACAAAACCGAATTTAATTACCGACTTGGATGCGATTTCAGGTCAGCTTTTGGTATGGTATTTATTTAAAGTTGAATAATATTAACGTAATTTTTTTCTGAAATCAAGAAAATCTGAAAGAATGTTTTTTTTATATTGAATGTACTTATATCCGAAAATAAGAATTTCTATTTTTCGGTTCTTAAAAAACCAAACGCCGATAAAAATAAAATCATTTTAGACAATAATAATTGCATATTTATTTATCTCTATACAGGGTGTCCGGGAAAATGTGGGAAATCTCCCGGATATGAAAAAAACACGTGAAAAGAGTACTACAAGTTCATATAAACTTTTTTCGTATCGGCCTCCTCTTCGGAGATATGGGCTCCCAAAGAGCTCCAATGAAATCAAGTTTTTTACTCATAATTATTGAACCACCAGGTATATTCCAATTTTTTTTTAATATGATGTATACCAGGTTAGACCCTTCAAATTACTATCCAAGAAAGTATTGTGAAGTACTCACAGCTGCAGGGACGGACTAGCTCTGACACTCATGACCCCATTTTTTTTACGCCCTGTATGATAAGAACTTTGGACCACGTTTTTTACATACCTTTAACTATTGACTAAAAATTAAGTACTATTCATTCATGTCGTTAATCCAAACCGTTTTCGAAAAAAACGTCATTTTATTTACACTGTTAGTCCCCTAACTTCTGTCGGGTTGAATATGAAAAAGAGGAATTTTTCCCTGTCGCCAACATAGTATCAATAAAACGTTAAAATTTAACTGCTTAGTTAAAAACTTCGTAAGAGGGTTCAACATGGGCCCCGTGAAGTCTTATACACTCGCGGGCACGACGAACTGAGGACTGCTGTACCCGGCACAATAACCCAGCATTGTTCCTTATTTGATCACAATGAAACGTGATTCTCCGTAGAAGTTCCTCCCTACTATCGACGGGAGTAGAATACACCAAGGTTTTGAGGTGTCCCCACAGGTAAAAATCCAACGGCGTTAGGTCGGGAGATCGAGGAGGCCTGGCAATAGGTCCTCCCCTACCTATCCAACGGTTTGGATAGACGTTATTCAGGTGCTCCTGCACAGCAACGCTGAAATGAGGTGGTGTTCCTTCGTGCATGTAGTACACGTTTCGGCGGATTTCAAGTAGTAAGTGCTCTACTAAATCATGAAAAGCGTTCTAGAGGAATTCCAAATAAAGTTGTCCTTTCAGTCGTACCGGCAATACGAATGGTCCAATCAAAAAATTGCCAATGATTCCTGCCCAGACATTAATTGATTGGAACCGATGTTGACGATGCGAAACAATAGTTGCATGAGGATTTTCATCAGCCCATACATGTGAGTTGTGTAAATTCATGCTTCGTCCGTGAAGAGAATCTTCTGGCTTCCAAAGCATTGCAAGATGCAAGACCATACATCAGATGCATATCTGCATACTCAATAAACGTGTTATTTCGAATTATTTCACAATTAATTTCACCACGAAATCAGCGATGTGAAAGTTGACAAGTTCTAAAATGCAGGATATTTATTTCTTTCGTACCTAGTAACGTTTGCAACAACAATACTTTGTTTTTGGGGCCGATAAAATAAAACGCACATTTTTTGCGAACCTAGGTCGAATTGCAATTCACAGAATTAGACGTATCTGTTATCGAAATACGCCAAATACATGATGTAAATAATATGACGTTTTTTCGAAAACGGTTAGGATTAACGACATGAATGAAGAGTACTTAATTTTTAGTCAATAGTTAAAGGTATGTAAAAAACGTGGTCCAAAGTTCTTATCATACAGGGCGTAAAAAAATGGGGTCATGAGTGTCAGAGCTAGTCCGTCCCTGCAGCTGTGAGTACTTCACAATACTTTCTTTGATAGTAATTTGAAGGGTCTAACCTGGTATACATCATATTAAAAAAAAATTGGAATATACCTGGTGGTTCAATAATTATGTGTAAAAAACTTGATTTCATTGGAGCTCTTTGGGAGCCCATATCTCCGAAGAGGAGGCCTATACGAAAAAAGTTTATATGAACTTGTAGTACTCTTTTCACGTGTTTTTTTCATATCCGGGAGATTTCCCACATTTTCCCGGACACCCTGTATAAACCCGTAAAATTCAAAGTCTTTACTGACTGACATATCAATGCCCAGGCTAAACCACTGGCCCTAGCAACACCAAATTTGGGATATATATTCATCATGGTGCGGATAATAATATTAATTGTAATAATAAGTCTTTTATTCATTGAATTAGGATTACAAGACAGGATAATTTTTAACGGGTGTAATTTAAACGGGTAGTGAAATATTACGATTTTGATACATCGTAATATACGATTGGTCGACGAAATAATGGATTGGGCGGTGAAGCTTGATCAGGTAATAAAACAAAAAATGGTCTGCGTTTTCGATTTGAACAAGCAGCTTCAAAACCTTTTAAGCAGTAAAAAAAGTAAGTTGCAAATGTGTGCGAAATAGATTACGTTTTATTTATTTTGCCTTCTCCAAAAACAAATTGACTGCTGAAAAAATGTTCTAACATTATAAATTGATGGATAATCTAATACTGTTCTGACTGCTCTAAAATGAACTTAGCATGTCATAATGGGTAATTAATTACGTAAAAAATAAACCATTTAATTAGCAAATTCCAAATATTTATTAATGTAAAAGAACAAACATTTCATGGACTCGGCCGCAGCAGCAGTTCAGTTTCGCTTTGAAGGTGTGTGGTTGGTTATTCAATTTTTTTATCGCGTCGCAGTGAATTTGGTATTTCGTAATATGCCGAATGTGTGCAGAAACAAGCGACTGTTTGCGCACAGTAGGTTTATGTGGGAATTTCCTTATTTGAAATATAAAGGGTCGCAAAATAATATGTGTGGTTTGTTAGCCAACAGATCAAAAGTGGCCAATCTTAGTGATGATCAAACAGACAGAATTTAACAGACGAACTAAAGAAACCGATCGCTGCTAATTGGTCGCACGAATCGCCTGACTATGTAGACCCCGCTACCTACTAACGAATCTCGCCGCTATTTTCAAACAATTGCCATCTAAAAATATTAAATACAGGTTTTTTGGCTTTTAAAGTAAATATTTTGCAGAAAACGAAACGCTGTTTAAAAACTGCTGAACGATATTTAAATACCGAGCACATTTATTCACAGCCTAATTTATTTTGTCACCAGCCGATTAATAATTTCACCGGCGAACTAATAATTTGACTGCTCGAATACACGGTGTCCCATATAAGAATGCACACTACAGGGATCTCGTAAACCAGAAGAGATACAAAGATGATTAAATTAGAGAAAAGTTGCGCTTTGCTGAACCCTCAACGTCACGATTCGAAATCTAAAAAAATCCGATTACTTCCGAAGATATTCGGAAAAAACGGAATTTTCCCGATTTCGTTTTTATTTTTTTCTGACTCTATTTAAAAAGATATGACAAAATAAATTTCACATTCTCATTGCCACTTTTTCTGCTCTACAAGCCGGCGTTCTTAGATTTTCAATACGACGTTTCCTTTCTTCGCAACCATCATCAGCTTCATTTTTTTAAATAGTCGAAAAATTTTATTTTATTCCTAAAAAATTATAATTTTAATTCTAAATCCCACGACATATCGCTTCTTACATTTATCCGACGTTTCGGACGAAAAAATCATCATCAATATTATTTGATGATTATTACGAAGGAACGAAACATCGGATCAAGAATCTAATTACGTTGTCATGTAGAGGAGAAAAAACTACATGGTAATGTAGATTTTATTTTGACCTGTCTTCTTTTGTGAAATCAGAAAAAAATTAATTGCCAAAATTTATGTTTAAAATTTCAAGAATTCGTAGATTTTTTTCTGATTCTACTGTAAGAGATAGATTAAAATAAATTTTACATTTTTATTGTCGTTTTACTCCTCTACAACATGACGTCATTCAATTTTTGATTCTACGTTTTGGCTTTCCTCGACCATTATCAACTTTTTTTTAAATAATCCGAAAATTTTATTTTAGCACATTTAAATTGCCCTTGATATTCTGAATTCAAAGACGTATCACACGTGCAAGTAAGCAAGATGTTATCAAAAAACAAAATACTTTATTTTTACGCTACAAAAAGTTCATTGAAACAATCTTATTTAATCATATTATGTTCAGAATAACAAGGGCAATTTAACTGAGCTAAAATAAAATTTTCGGATTATTTAAAAAAAAGTTGATAATGGTCGAGAAAAGCCTAAACGTAGAATCAAAAATTGAATGACGTCATGTTGTAGAGGAGAAAAACGACAATAAAAATGTAAAATTTATTTTAATCTATCTCTTACAGTAGAATCAGAAAAAAAATCTACGAATTCTTGAAATTTTAAACATAAATTTTGGCAATTAATTTTTTTCTGATTTCACAAAGAAGACAGGTCAAAATAAAATCCACATTCACATGTAATTTTTTCTCCTCTGCATGATAACGTAATTAGATTTTTGATCCGACGTTTCGTTCCTTCGTAATAATCATCAAATAATATTGATGATGATTTTTTCGTCCGAAACGTCGGATAAATGTAAGAAGCGATATGTCGTGAGATTTAGAATTAAAATTAGAATTTTTTAGGAATAAAACCAAATTTTTCGACTATTTAAAAAAATGAAGTTGATGATGGTTGCGAAGAAACGAAACGTCGTATTGAAAATCTAAGAACGCCGGCTTGTAGAGCAGAAAAAGTGGCAATGAGAATGTGAAATTTATTTTGTCATATCTTTTTAAATAGAGTCAGAAAAAAATAAAAACGAAATCGGGAAAATTCGGTTTTTCCTAAATATCTTCGGAAGTAATCGGATTTTCTTAGATTTCGAATCGTGACTTTGAAGGGTTCAGCAAAGCGCAACTTTTCTCTAATTTAATCATCTTTGTATCTCTTCTGGTTTACGAGATCCCTGTAGTGTGCATTCTTATATGGGACACCGTGTGGATTTCGGACGGCCCAACGGGATATTTATTTGTTACTTAAAGTTTTATTATGCCGAACTCATCAACTATATTTTGCTCATCATTGTTCACAGGCGGTTTATTTAAAGTCTTGACAGAAAATTTTTATACAACCCGAGCAATTTTTTTGCCATTAAGGCTTACCTATCGACTTATTTAAATCGCAGCAGAAATAATTACTAGCATAGACTAAATAATAATAAAGACTGCTCGTCGGAATTATGAGCATTTTTAGTTTCACGAAAAAACAGTAGACGTCGCTACCCATACTTCATCGTGTGATCAGCGGCCACTAGGAAATAATTTTCTATAATTTTTACCGACTATTGCAAGGCGTTGACAGCGTGTTATTGGCCTACAACGCAACGGGTGGATTTAGGCGAGCGCGACGACACACAGTGGTTCTCTGAGCCAATCTGAGAGATCGAAATTATGTAGATTTAAAATATGTAAATTTAGCACAGAAAACCCACCTTTTAGGGTCTATAAGACAAGTAAAATTTAGCAATCACAAAATTGAGGGTTATGAAATCTATAAAAAAAAAATTCAAAAGGACACTGAAAGTCTTCTTCTTAGTCTTTAAAATCGCTGTTTTCGGTGATAAACTTTAAAAATATCTTCAATTTTTCTAACGGAACTGGTTTGGCCCTTCCACACTCTATATAGGTCCTGGCGTAGGATGCCATCATACAAAACAAACATTTTTTTTTATCATTAGTAGCGCAAAGTAGCACAAAATATGGTTGACACGAGGAAAATGAAGTTGACACGAGGAAAATATAATGTATTATTAATTTCACCACTAAAAGTAATTCTTTATAAAAAATTATGCTTGTCAAAAAACTAAGTATACCATATAAAAATTTGATATCAGATGTACAGGGTGTTAATAAATTAAGAAAACTTAAAATGCTTTACGAAAGAAGTACCATTATTTAGTATTTTCAACAAAAGGTTCATAAAACAAAGTTGTTCGAACTTTTAAATTTAGAATAATAATGTTTTTGCGATAATTTGCAGCATTTCAGAAAAATCAAGATTGTCGATTTAGTTAACGTCAATGTTACATCAGCATCGTCATTACGTCTGTCAGTATTTTGATTTCGTGCCGGTATTTTCCAAAATGTTTACCAAAGAGCGTATTTATTTAATACGGTAGGGTGGGAGGTAGCTATGTAGAATAAATGAAAATTAGAATTTTGATTTCAAAATTTGCATTTAGGCTTTGTTGAGATCATTACCTGCACTAATTATTTTTAAAATGGTTAAGCTCTAAAAACATTAGACATTTACATTATTACTGAGCTCTACGTGGTGTACGTAACCAACGCAGACGACGGCGCGACGGAAAGAGGCAAGGCAAGACGGCCAGAAAGCAGAAGAAGACGGTTGAGTAAAGACACAATAACGTACGAGTGTTCTGTGGCGATGTTGCGCCAAAATAAGTTAAATTTTGTTTGTAATAAGTAGTAAATAGAATCGTTAATAAATCAACAAAAATCAATAAGTCTGTATCAGTTTATTACCGAATCGCAACAGTTTACATGGTCCTTCGGCCGCATGGTTTAAAGCCTGTGAAAAATACAGTGTCATCGAGCAACAAGAGTATTGTAAGTCAGTTCCATTTACCGCTTCCTAGCTATAGCATTTTTACCATACCGTAGGTAGTAGCATTTGCTTGTGCAGTAGTGTGGACTCTGATATTTTCTGTTTATTTGTCTCTTTTACCGTATCGTAATCAATCGTATATCTTAGATTTTAAGCATATGACCGTCTTATTCTGAGTTTATTATAAGGTAGGTTCGCCAAATAAGGCCCGGGTTCCTAATAAGGCCCATGCTGGTAAAAACCAATACTGGATAAAAATTTGTTAACTCTGTCGCAGCTTCCTAATAATAAAGGTCCATCTAGCGTCAGACAAGTATAATTCGCGGCGACTGCGTGCGCCGGGCCGTTTTATATTTTCAGTTTCATAGAATTCGAACAAATGGAAACATCTGATATAATTTAAAGCAGGTGCATTATTTCATATTTTTACGTATCATATTACCGAATTGCAAATTATTGTGTGCTATTTTTTTAGCTTAACCTCTGTAGATTTAAAGTACGTACATAGTTTTTGCTTATAAAATGTCCAAACTAAAAAAAAAATGAAAATGGGGAATGATGTAGGACGTAGGATGATCCTAATAAAGCCCGGGTGGGCTTGTTTGAAACACGGATTAGAACAGGGCTTTTCTATTTGATTTAACATTTTTTTGCTTCACACCACGTACCCCATCTATGTATATAGGTACCTTTTTTAGATAAGAAAAGCTCAAGATGCCGAAAAGAGAAGTTTATGGACTTCGTCTCAAATGGCACAGGCATGGCAAGCATAGGGAATGGAATATCTACACTACAAGAACCGTAATATTTAATTGTTCTTCATTTTTTAATGTTCAAACCTTTGACAAATGCTTCAAAATAAAGATTATTCGCAGAATTTAAGCCTTATTATTTTTAGGCACATTCTAACTAACGTACTTTAGCACGGGCCTTATTAGGAACAGGGTGTTCCTAAGAAGGCCCCCATACAGTCTTTTTTCTAAAGGCCTTAAAACCAGGGTAAACCTATTTTTTTATTTTAAATTGCAGTTGATACTGTTAGCCAGGTGTATAAAGTAGCTTAACCCATAATAACGAACGCATTTTTGCAGTGCAACCCAAAAAAAAAGCAAACTTCTCTTAAGTGGGCCTTATTTGGCGCACTTACCTTATTAACAAAATGAGCAATAACGAGAAAGATAATGCGTCCGACTCTGTCGGTGGTGTAAATTCCAGGATTAGACAATTAAAAGTAAATAGAGGGCAAATAAAAAGTTCCCTTACGCGTTTCTCAACGTTTTTGGATAATTTTGCGGATGATAAAATCGCTAACTTAGAAGTTCGTTTAAAAAATATCGAAACCAGTCTTTTAACCGAGTTTAGCACAGTGCAGGGGGAGCTAGAGTGTTTAGACGAGTCTGAGCAGGATAGTGGGGAGCGAGAGGGGTTTGAGGACCGGTACTATGAAGCAACGGGCCGTGCTATCGAGATTATTAGACATTTTTATCAGAAAAATAGATCTAATGCAACGCAAACGCAGGGCGTGTCCTCGAACACTGCCTCGTCTTCACAACATAATGCTGCTTCTGTTAGTAAAAGTTTTCCCACAATCGAGTTAATGAAATTTTATGGGGATTACGATAAGTGGGATCAGTTTCACGATTTGTACGTAACGTTAGTACATAACGAAAGTTCCATTGATAAAATCCGTAAGTTTTATTATCTGTTGGGATCTTTAAGGGGCAATGCAGCAAAAGTGCTGGAATCAATCAAGGTCACAGCGGACAACTACGACCTGGCATGGACTCTGTTAAAAGAAAGGTTCGAAAACAAGGCATTAACAATTAAAAATAACGTCAGGGCGTTGTTTAACATCCCTACCGTTTCACGGGAGTACAGTCTTAGAAATCTCTTGGATGATTTTCAAAAACGATATCGCGCATTAAAAATTTTAGGGGAACCTGTTGAAAATTGGTCTACGTTGTTAGTGTATTTGGTAACAAGCAAACTAGATTTGAAAACATTGAATCAGTGGGAAGAGTCGGTCATTTCTAAAAATTTAAGCAGCGCAAATATAACAGATTTGGAAAAATTTTTATCGGACAGATGTAAGTTGTTAGAAACGTCGGATATGCAGTCTAAATCGGCAGAATTTAAAACACAAAAAAATTCTGGGCATAAGCAGATCCAAAATTATGAAAAACATAAAGAAAAATATCAATCGTATCATAGCTACTCTGCTCAAGAAGGCAGTGGGTTTGAATGTCTTTTTTGTAAAGAAAAGCATAACATTTATAATTGTAAAAAATTATTAAATATGTCAGTAGCGTCGAGAGCGAGGGAAATCGAAAAATTAAAATTATGTTTGAACTGTTTGAGACAAAATCATGTAACGAAAGATTGTTTTGCCCGAGGCTGCAAGGTTTGCTCAAAAAGGCATAATACCTTGTTACATACAGATTCAATCGAGGATAAAGAAGGTGCGGAGCAAAACAATCAGCCGAACGATAACGTTAATCAGCATAAAAATCGGGAATTGACCTTAGCTGGGGCAAACCCACAGGTAAAAGAAACATCGGGTATTTCTGTAAATTATGGTCAGGAAGGTGACCCGGAAGTTCTATTATCAACCGCGATAGTGCTTGTGCAAGCTAGTGATGGCATTTGGCACCAGTGCCGTGCGTTATTGGATTGCGGGTCTCAGGCGAACTTTTTGACGAATAATTTCGTGGAAAGGCTTAAACTATCTACATCGGATATCGACATTCCGATTGTAGGCATTGGTAATTCTGAAAGCAAAATATCGTGCCGAGTTTCTACGCAAATAAAATCGACCGATAATAAATATCGATGCGAACTTAACTTCTTAGTTTTAGACGCAATAACCGAAAAATTGCCTAACGTATACTTCAAAAAATCGTTAATTAAAATATCAGAAAACATCGTTTTAGCCGATCGTGACTTTAATGTACCCGCACCAATAGATATGTTAATAGGAGCAAGTGTTTTCTATGATATATTAATACCTGAACAAAAACGATTGGGTGATATATCGCCTATGCTACAAAATACGGTATTTGGCTGGATAATTTCCGGACCTTTGCCAATAAAACAAAATGTTAATAAAATAAAATGTAATTTTGTTCTAAATCAGGCGAATTTAGAAAAGCAGTTAGAAAACTTTTGGCACATCGAGGAGTATCCGCCTAAAAAATTCTACACACCGGAAGAAACCGAATGTGAGCGAATTTTTAATGAAACAACTAACCGTGATACAGAAGGGCGATTTATCACGACGCTACCAATTAAAGAAAACGCAGAACGTATTGGTGAATCATTAAATAACGCAATAACCCGTTTAAAATCAATGGAGCGAAAATTTATAAGAGAACCGGAGTTTAAAAAACAATATGTGGAATTCATGAACGAATATGAACGCTTGGGCCACATGCAAAAAATCGAGCCTGAAAATATTGACGTAGAAAATAACGGAAAAAATATTTTTTACCTTCCGCATCACGGCGTTCGCAACGAAAACAGCTCAACGACATCTTTACGCGTGGTATTTGACGCATCTTGCCCTTCGTCTAGCGGAACATCGTTAAACGACATCTTTCTGATCGGTCCAGCTATACAGGATGAACTGTTCTCAATTTTAATTCGATTCCGACAGCATAATGTGGTGTTAACCGCTGATGTGGCTAAAATGTACAGGCAAGTTAAAATACCAAAAAATCAAAGAGATTTGCAGCGAATCGTGTGGCGCGCTGATCCAACCGACGACGTATCGCACTATCAACTACTAACGGTAACATATGGTACCAGTCCCGCCTCATTTCTCGCTACGCGTGCTCTACAGCAAGGAGCAATCGAAAATCGTGATAGGTTTCCAATCACAAGCAAGGTAATTCTTAAAGATTTTTACGTCGACGACCTAATAACAGGCGCAAATACCTTGGAAGAAGCGGAAAAACTTAAATTCGAAATTAATAAAATTTTGGCGGAATATGGATTCTTTCTTCGGAAATGGTCATCAAACAAAACGGATATTTTAAAGAGTGAGGATTCAGCGGATCAGTACTATATTAATGACGGTGATATTAAACGCACGTTAGGAATTGTTTGGCATGCTAAAGCGGATCTGTTAACATACTCAGTTAAGAATATTAATATAGGCAACATTACTAACACGAAACGTGGTATTCTATCAAAAATCTCAACCCTATTTGACCCGTTGGGATTAATCGCGCCATTGATCATTCGTGCTAAAATTTTGATTCAAAAAATGTGGCAGTGCAAACAGGGCTGGGATGAAACGGTAACACCTGACATAACATGCGAGTGGAACGAATTATTAAACGAATTACCATTGCTTGATAATATAAAAATCAAACGTCAAACGATTGTTTCAAACGCGAAACGTTTAGAACTGCATCTGTTCTGTGATGCGTCCCAGGTCGCATATGGAAGTTGCGCCTACTTAAGATCTATCAGCGAAGACAATACCGTTCAAACGTGCTTAGTATGCGCAAAGTCAAAGGTAGCGCCTCTAAAAGTTCTAACCATACCACGATTGGAACTTTGTAGCGCAGTTCTAGCCGTTAAATTGTTCCAGAAAATACAGGAATCTATTAATATGACTATCGATGAAGTTTATTTTTGGAGTAATAGCACCATTGTTTTATGTTGGCTTAAAATAGATCCAAGTAAACTCAAAATTTTTGTCGCAAATCGAATAGCCGAAATACAAGAAAAAACAGACGCAAGGCAGTGGCATCATGTGCCTACTGCAAGCAACCCTGCGGACTTGGTATCGCGCGGAGTTAATGTCAATGACTTAAAAACATCAGACCTTTGGTGGGCGGGCCCAAAGTGGCTTGCAAACTTAAATTTCAATACATGGCCCACATTAACATTAACTAATGCCGATTTACCGGAACTAAAAAATAAAATAATCTTATCGGCAACGGTAAAAAACGGTTTAAATATTTTTGAACGGTTTTCCACTTGGTTTCGCTTAAATCGAATCATCGCACTTTGCTTCAGATTTGCTTTTAATTGCAAAAATAAAGAGAAACGTAAGTCGGGAAATTTGTCGGTGGAAGAATTAAACAATGCAAGACTTGCACTTTTAAAAATCGCACAAGTAGAAATGTACCCTAGTGAAATTCATTGTGCTAAAGGTTCAAAAAATGTATCTAAAAAATCTAATTTGCTGTCGTTAAATCCAGTTTTAGGACCAGACGGACTCTTAAGGGTTGGGGGACGTCTGAGTAAATCAAGCTTGAGCTATGATAGTAAACATCAAATTATTCTCGCCCCAAGGCATCCTTTAACCAGGCTTATCATTTTGGATGAACATCATAAACGCCTGCATTCGGGTACTTTGTCGATTCTGTCTGCGTTACGGGAGCAGTACTGGGTAATTCACGGTCGCCGGGAGGTGAGAAAGGTTTTAAATCGGTGCATAACTTGTTTTAGACATAAACCAAAGCCTATTATTCGTCAAATGGGAAACTTGCCATTGGAACGTGTTACTCAGAATAGACCATTTTATATCACTGGGGTAGACTTTGCAGGGCCATTCCTTATCAAGGATGGAAAACTTAAAAATCGCGCAGTGGTAAAGGCCTATTTGTGCCTGTTCATTTGTTTTGTGACTAAGGCTGTACATCTCGAGGCGGTTGTGGATTTAAGCACGGATGCCTTCCTTAATGCCTTAAAACGATTTGTATCCCGCAGGGGTCTTTGCAAAACAATTTTTAGCGACCACGGAACTAATTTTACGGGTGCTAGTAACGACCTAAAGAGGTTTTATAATGATATCCGTAACTTTGTAAAAAACGATGAGATTTCCAATTTTCTTTTAAAAAATTGTATATCCTGGTCTTTTATACCTCCTCGAGCTCCGCACCACGGAGGATTGTGGGAAGCTTCGGTGAAACGAGCAAAATTTCATATAACACGAGTTATTGGTAAAACCCAATTAACATTTGAGCAGTTGTCCACATTATTCGCCCAGGTAGAGGCTGCTATCAACTCATCTCCTATCACACCTCTTTCTGAAGATCCTTCCGATCTCACATGTTTGACTCCTGGTCACTTCTTAATTGGACAATCCCTTTTATCCCTACCTCAAACTGATTTAACCAACTTGCCATCAAATCGGCTAAACCATTATGAAGAACTTCAACAAATGTTCCAATCCTTCTGGAAGCGATGGTCCAAGGACTACTTGCTTGGCCTACAGCAGCGTTCTAAATGGAAAGAAGCTACCGATGATGTCCTGAAGATTGGTGCTTTAGTTTTGCTGATTGACGACAATTTGCCTCCACTTTACTGGAAAATGGCACGCATTTTAAAACTTCACCCTGGAGACGATGGTGTTTATCGAGTGGTAACGATAAAAACAATCAATGGAATAACAAAACGCGCGGTTCAACAATTGTGTCCGTTACCTATTGACTCTTAGTTTGTTTAATAGTTTGAAAGACTGAGGCTTTCAAAGGTCGCCGGTATGTTGAGATCATTACCTGCACTAATTATTTTTAAAATGGTTAAGCTCTAAAAACATTAGACATTTACATTATTACTGAGCTCTACGTGGTGTACGTGACCAACGCAGACGACGGCGCGACGGAAAGAGGCAAGGCAAGACGGCCAGAAAGCAGAAGAAGACGGTTGAGTAAAGACACAATAACGTACGAGTGTTCTGTGGCGATGTTGCGCCAAAATAAGTTAAATTTTGTTTGTAATAAGTAGTAAATAGAACCGTTAATAAATCAACAAAAATCAATAAGTCTGTATCAGTTTATTACCGAATCGCAACAGTTTACAGGCTTTGTTTTGGATTACAAACAACTTTGTTTTCCGAACATTTTATTTAAAATAATAATGGTACTTCTCTCCTAAAACATTTTCATTTTTCTTAATTAATTAACACACCGTACGTCTGATCTCAAATTTTTATAAGGTCAACTTATTTTTTCGACAAGCAGAATTTTTTATAAAGAATAACTTTGGTCGTAAAATTAATAATAAAGATTTTTTCCTCTTGTCAACTCCATCCGTGGACACTATGTTTCAATAAAAAGCGCCGTTTACTCTGTTGGTAAAGCAGATTCTCAAAAATGTTTTCCAAAAAATAACTATTTCTTTGTTTTTTAAGTTTGATTCCATCGATCATTAAAGCAAGCTTGGGCGTACAGATCAAGGATGGCGCTCTGCAACAGTTTAGAAAGAGATGTGGTATTCAGTCTAGTCTATATACTTTGTTAGTTTATGGTTCACGTTTGCTGTTTAGTGTGGAGGTTTGAACGAAGATAAAGCATCATTGTCTTTCTCTCAGTTTTTATTAATATTACTTCGATCCATGTGCTAACAAAGTATATAGACTAGAAACTGAATAACACACCTCTTTCTAAACTGTTGTTGAGCGCCATAATGGACTTTTCTCGTAAAGCATTTTAATTTTTCCTAATTTATTAACAACCTGCACATCTGATCTCAGATTTTTATATGGTAAACTTATTTTTTCGACAAGCAGAATTTTTTATGAAGAATGACTTTTGGTCGTAAAATTAATAATAAAGATTTTTTTCCTCTTATCAACTCCATCCGTGGAGACACTGTAGGTATGTATTAATATGTAAACTTACTGTTGACTGTTCGTTGTACGGGCTACACGTGAATTTAATCTCTCCTAAAAAATCGTTTTTAAAGTTGTAGTAGTTAATAAGTAGTTCTAGTACAACTTTACCAAAAAAAAAGTGATATTAATTAGAAAAACAGTGTAAAGACTAAAAAGTTTAAAAAGTTATCTGTCAGTTATAGTTTAATCTGGAGCTGTAAGAAACTAAACTAACATCTTATCAGGAGATTTCTCTTGGAGTCACCTTTTTTGTTGTGCGGTGCATATGTTTGCAGAACTGATAATTTTGAACACTGAACTTTAAAATAAAAGTATTCCTACACTACAGCAGCCGAACTCTATAACAAAAAAAGTGACGATGATCGCTTTCCACCAAAGAAAATAAAATGGTATGAGAAAAGACGGAACAGTGTATTTCCGTTGCAACACTGTTTATTGACAAAACAGCTAACCTCTTTACCGATTGAGAAAACTTGGCGCGGGAAACGCATTCAAAAATTTTTAAAAATTTATGAATTGGTTTCCCGCGCCAAGTCTTCTCAGTCGGTAAAGAGGTTAGCTGTTTTGTCAATAAACAGTGTTGCAACGGAAATACACTGTTCCGTCTTTTCTCATACCGTTTTATTTTCTTTGGTGGAAAGCGATCATCGTCGCTTTTTTTGTTATAGAGTTCGGCTGATATTTGTTTAAGTTGAATATTTATAAGGATTCCCAATGGAACAGAAGTGTGGTGATTCTGAAGAATGTTAATATAAGGTTTATTTTGCTTTGGAACTTTGGTCCCGCTAAACAAAAAAAGGTTGTATGAATATTTCAGCAATATTAAAAACTAACAATGTTACATTCTGAGAAATATTTATGCAACATTAACGTAATATGTAATTCACCTCTTATGTCCCGCTTTTTGATGTTACAATGCAACATCTTGCATCCGTGCAACATTAATAAAACATTTAAATCTACCTATGTCTTTTTTACATTGTGTACAAGTAATCTTTCCAATATTATTTTGTTATAACTTTTATCTTGATGAGAGTAATAATTTCATAAGGTACTTTGACAATATATTACTTAAGCTCATGTACGAAATGTTTTTTTTATGTAGATAGTATGTAGCTTTTTTTTTGAGCCCAATATTTTTTTAATATTGTAGCTGATACCATAGAGAAAATATATAGAGAAATAATGTCAATTACGAATGCGGCAAATTTACCGAGCTGAATCCGTAAACAAAGACGGTCCTCTGCGGGCTTGCGCATTGTCGAACGTTTGCCTTGTAATAGACAGGACCGTACTTCAAAATTTATTTCACATGACGTGAATCTTTTATCGAGTAATAAATGCTAAATATATTACTTGTAATTATTCTTTTTATTAATGATAAAAATGTAACCATTAGTGAGATTTTAACAAAAAGTGTATAGTTTGTTGGCTTAAATCTGAGTTTTCTTGCTATACAAAACTGTCGATAATTCCTCGAAAATAGCTCAGTTTATATATATATATAAAAAGGTGAAGAAAATATTGGGGAAACTGTCTGTATGGTAGTGCTCGACACGTGTTTCGTGCTTATTAGCACTCATCAGTCGCACATAACCAAGTTATTAGATGGGAAACTTGGAAGTTGAAAAAACACAAAGAGTTCACAGACCAGGGACCTGCTAGCACATTTGCGGTTGTTTTTTTGTCAGGAGACCCAGGGATTTATATATATATATATATTGTTATATATATATATATATATATATATATATATATATATATATATATATATATATATATATATATATATATATATATAATATATAATATATATATATATAATATATATATATATATATATATATATATATATATATATATATATATATATATATATATATATATATATATATATATATATATATATATATATATACTTTGTTACTTTTCTTGAACCATTTATAATATATCTTTTTTATTGTTTCTTTCTTGGGATTAGGTTCATTATAAAAACATTTTTTTTTTTTTTTTTTTTTTATTATTTTCTATTAAAAGTCCATTGACGTTTCGACCCCTTTTCGGGTCATTTTCAAAATGTTTTTTTTATTTGGTTTGTTAAAAGACCTAAAAATACATTATTGGTTAAAATTTTTTTTACAAAAACACAACAATACGACAGTAAAGGATTAAAATTTGGACATATTATTTTAAAATTCTACGTTCTTAACAGTAAACATTTTTCTACAATTGGAAGATATTTTTATTATACGCACCTTGAAAACTATAAGGTCTTAGAAGGACTAATCTGTTATTTGTTATCAGACACATTAAAACATACCAGAGTATTTTACGTGGAAAGAGAAAAAGCCGTCGTTTTTTTTTTTTATAAAAAATGTAATCTATTGATTTGATATTAAGAGGATATGACTGATGTTGGTTAAGAGGAGATACTTTTTTTTAATTTGCTGTAATTAAATTAGCATATATGCGGCTAAGTCCTCCTATATCTGTTCTGTCATTCAGAGCATTTTTATCTTTTTTTATTTCTATCATTTCTTTGATGGATAATTTATAATAGTTCTGATCTTTATTTAGAATTCTTGTTTGGTTGTAACTAAAGTCATGTTTTGTCTCTCTTACATGTTTACTCAGAGCTGTTGATGTGTTTTTTGTATATTTGTGTCCGTTAAGTCTGTTCTTTAGTAACTGAGATGTCATCCCAATATATTTTTTTGGACAATTTGTGCAAGGTACAGAGTATATCACATTAGATTGGTTCATAGTTGGTGTCGGACTCTTTAAGTTCGTGAAAAGAGAACCAAGTTTGTTTGTTGTTTTATGACAAGCCACTATGTTATGTTTTTTAAGAATACTATTTAGTTTTTCAGATAGTTCGTTTATATAGGGTAGTGATACATATTTGTTTGCTATTTCATCAGAGTTTTTTTTGGTACTAAAAGCGCTATTGTAGAATTTGTGTGTACGTTTACTAATCACTCTATTAATTTCGTTTTCTTTGAAACCATTTTGCAACAAAACAGTCTTAACTTTCTTTAAAATTTTGGGTCTTAGCTCGGGTGAGGTAAGCATAATAGCTCTGTCTGTCAAGCCAATAATGACACTTTGTTTTTGAGATTTTGAATGGTTGGAATTAACGTTCAAATATCTCCCTGACCAAGTTGGTTTAGTGTACCATTCTGTTATTATTTTATTATTTTTTCTAATTAGTGTCACGTCCAAGAAGCTTATTCTATTGTCTGTTTCTATTTCACTTGTGAATTGTAATTTCTTATGGAATCTGTTAAACTGGTAGAGTATTTCATTGGTTTTGTCACTTGGTAGAGCGATTAAACAATCGTCTACAAATCTCTTGAAAAAAAGTATATTGAAGTTCAAACTTTGAATGACTTTTTCTTCCAAATACTCCATGACAATCTGTGCAATGACAGAAGAGATTGGGGAACCCATGGCGCAACCATCTAATTGTTTGTAAAATTTGTCTTTGTATTGAAAGTAATTTGTATTTAGGGTTAAATTAATTGCTTCTATAAAGTTATTTTTTGTTAAAGTGGTATGTTGTTGTAATGAATTCCATTTTTCGTTTATAACTGTTTGGACAAGTTCCTTTGGTATGTTTGTGTATAAAGATATCACGTCTAGGGAAAGAAGCTTGTAATTTTCTGGCATTTCTACTGAGTCAATAAACTTCTTAAACGCGAACGAGTCTTTAATAAAATGATTATTTTTTCCTGCTATGTTTGATAAGCAGTTTGCTAAATATTTGGACAAACCATATAGTGGTGATTGAATGCACGAAACTATTGGTCTAAGGGGTATGTTAGGTTTGTGGGTTTTGGGTAATCCATATATTTTTGGTGGTACCGCATTATGTATGGTTAATTTTTTAGCGTCTGTGTCATTTATTTCTTTGGCATTGAGAATTTTTTTTATAAATGTGTTATTAGTTTTTTGATATACATTTGTGGGATCGCTATTTATTTTTTTGTAAGTGTTTTCATCATTTAATAACGTTTCTATTTTTGATTCGTATTCTGTGGTATTCATTATGACTGTTTTGTTGCTTTTGTCGGATTTAAGTATTGTGATTTGAGGGTTATCTTTAATAAATTTTTTTGTTGAGTTTAAATTTTTTTTAATATTACTCTGTAGTTTATTAGTTTTTAATGTTTTATGTCTAATTTTAATTTTGTGGTTTGTGATTACGTTTGTTATTTCGGCTCTTATTGTGTCTTTTTCGTCATTAGGTTTATCTTGTATTATAGATTCCACTGCAGTTATATACTCTGTAACAGGCAACTCATTTTCATTTGTTACGTCTAGTGCAAAACCGGGTCCCAATGACAAAACTTCTGCGATTTCATTTGGTAAAGGGGTGTCAGAAATATTTTCAATCCATTTTGTGGTATTGTTTTGTGGAGAATTATTGGGAAAATTCTTCTTTATTAGGTTATTTATTTTGTTTTGATGTCTTACTTTTATTTTATTATGTAAATTTTGATATTTATTATTTTCCAATTCAAGAAACCTTCCAGCAATGTTATCCGGTAAATGTTCCACTATGTCTCGTTCTTTTTGTTTAATCAGTTTGTCAAGATCGTTTATTTTAAGTGTTGTTTCTTTAATTGACAAATTTAAAATGTCTTTTTTTGTTTTTGAAATGATGTTATTAAATTTGTTTTCAAGGTACGTACCTGTAAAGCTTATATGATTCACGTTCAGATTCAAAAAACCTGGAAAAGCCTCCAAATGCTTACAACGGATAAGGAAAATTCTTCGATTTTTCTGTGTCGCTAATTTTGCAATTAGTCTTGAGTATTCCTTTAGAATTTCCAGTGTGAATTGCCCATATGTCCATCCTATTTCCTCGAAGAAGGTCATTATGCTTAAATCTTTTTTAGCGTTTTCCACCCTTGCCACTATATAGATACTTTGTTACTTTTCTTGAACCATTTATAATATATCTTTTTTATTGTTTCTTTCTTGGGATTAGGTTCATTATAAAAACATTTTTTTTTTTTTTTTTTTTTTATTATTTTCTATTAAAAGTCCATTGACGTTTCGACCCCTTTTCGGGTCATTTTCAAAATGTTTTTTTTATTTGGTTTGTTAAAAGACCTAAAAATACATTATTGGTTAAAATTTTTTTTACAAAAACACAACAATACGACAGTAAAGGATTAAAATTTGGACATATTATTTTAAAATTCTACGTTCTTAACAGTAAACATTTTTCTACAATTGGAAGATATTTTTATTATACGCACCTTGAAAACTATAAGGTCTTAGAAGGACTAATCTGTTATTTGTTATCAGACACATTAAAACATACCAGAGTATTTTACGTGGAAAGAGAAAAAGCCGTCGTTTTTTTTTTTTATAAAAAATGTAATCTATTGATTTGATATTAAGAGGATATGACTGATGTTGGTTAAGAGGAGATACTTTTTTTTTAATTTGCTGTAATTAAATTAGCATATATGCGGCTAAGTCCTCCTATATCTGTTCTGTCATTCAGAGCATTTTTATCTTTTTTTATTTCTATCATTTCTTTGATGGATAATTTATAATAGTTCTGATCTTTATTTAGAATTCTTGTTTGGTTGTAACTAAAGTCATGTTTTGTCTCTCTTACATGTTTACTCAGAGCTGTTGATGTGTTTTTTGTATATTTGTGTCCGTTAAGTCTGTTCTTTAGTAACTGAGATGTCATCCCAATATATTTTTTTGGACAATTTGTGCAAGGTACAGAGTATATCACATTAGATTGGTTCATAGTTGGTGTCGGACTCTTTAAGTTCGTGAAAAGAGAACCAAGTTTGTTTGTTGTTTTATGACAAGCCACTATGTTATGTTTTTTAAGAATACTATTTAGTTTTTCAGATAGTTCGTTTATATAGGGTAGTGATACATATTTGTTTGCTATTTCATCAGAGTTTTTTTTGGTACTAAAAGCGCTATTGTAGAATTTGTGTGTACGTTTACTAATCACTCTATTAATTTCGTTTTCTTTGAAACCATTTTGCAACAAAACAGGCTTAACTTTCTTTAAAATTTTGGGTCTTAGCTCGGGTGAGGTAAGCATAATAGCTCTGTCTGTCAAGCCAATAATGACACTTTGTTTTTGAGATTTTGAATGGTTGGAATTAACGTTCAAATATCTCCCTGACCAAGTTGGTTTAGTGTACCATTCTGTTATTATTTTATTATTTTTTCTAATTAGTGTCACGTCCAAGAAGCTTATTCTATTGTCTGTTTCTATTTCACTTGTGAATTGTAATTTCTTATGGAATCTGTTAAACTGGTAGAGTATTTCATTGGTTTTGTCACTTGGTAGAGCGATTAAACAATCGTCTACAAATCTCTTGAAAAAAAGTATATTGAAGTTCAAACTTTGAATGACTTTTTCTTCCAAATACTCCATGACAATCTGTGCAATGACAGAAGAGATTGGGGAACCCATGGCGCAACCATCTAATTGTTTGTAAAATTTGTCTTTGTATTGAAAGTAATTTGTATTTAGGGTTAAATTCAAGACTAATTGCAAAATTAGCGACACAGAAAAATCGAAGAATTTTCCTTATCCGTTGTAAGCATTTGGAGGCTTTTCCAGGTTTTTTGAATCTGAACGTGAATCATATAAGCTTTACAGGTACGTACCTTGAAAACAAATTTAATAACATCATTTCAAAAACAAAAAAAGACATTTTAAATTTGTCAATTAAAGAAACAACACTTAAAATAAACGATCTTGACAAACTGATTAAACAAAAAGAACGAGACATAGTGGAACATTTACCGGATAACATTGCTGGAAGGTTTCTTGAATTGGAAAATAATAAATATCAAAATTTACATAATAAAATAAAAGTAAGACATCAAAACAAAATAAATAACCTAATAAAGAAGAATTTTCCCAATAATTCTCCACAAAACAATACCACAAAATGGATTGAAAATATTTCTGACACCCCTTTACCAAATGAAATCGCAGAAGTTTTGTCATTGGGACCCGGTTTTGCACTAGACGTAACAAATGAAAATGAGTTGCCTGTTACAGAGTATATAACTGCAGTGGAATCTATAATACAAGATAAACCTAATGACGAAAAAGACACAATAAGAGCCGAAATAACAAACGTAATCACAAACCACAAAATTAAAATTAGACATAAAACATTAAAAACTAATAAACTACAGAGTAATATTAAAAAAAATTTAAACTCAACAAAAAAATTTATTAAAGATAACCCTCAAATCACAATACTTAAATCCGACAAAAGCAACAAAACAGTCATAATGAATACCACAGAATACGAATCAAAAATAGAAACGTTATTAAATGATGAAAACACTTACAAAAAAATAAATAGCGATCCCACAAATGTATATCAAAAAACTAATAACACATTTATAAAAAAAATTCTCAATGCCAAAGAAATAAATGACACAGACGCTAAAAAATTAACCATACATAATGCGGTACCACCAAAAATATATGGATTACCCAAAACCCACAAACCTAACATACCCCTTAGACCAATAGTTTCGTGCATTCAATCACCACTATATGGTTTGTCCAAATATTTAGCAAACTGCTTATCAAACATAGCAGAAAAAATAATCATTTTATTAAAGACTCGTTCGCGTTTAAGAAGTTTATTGACTCAGTAGAAATGCCAGAAAATTACAAGCTTCTTTCCCTAGACGTGATATCTTTATACACAAACATACCAAAGGAACTTGTCCAAACAGTTATAAACGAAAAATGGAATTCATTACAACAACATACCACTTTAACAAAAAATAACTTTATAGAAGCAATTAATTTAACCCTAAATACAAATTACTTTCAATACAAAGACAAATTTTACAAACAATTAGATGGTTGCGCCATGGGTTCCCCAATCTCTTCTGTCATTGCACAGATTGTCATGGAGTATTTGGAAGAAAAAGTCATTCAAAGTTTGAACTTCAATATACTTTTTTTCAAGAGATTTGTAGACGATTGTTTAATCGCTCTACCAAGTGACAAAACCAATGAAATACTCTACCAGTTTAACAGATTCCATAAGAAATTACAATTCACAAGTGAAATAGAAACAGACAATAGAATAAGCTTCTTGGACGTGACACTAATTAGAAAAAATAATAAAATAATAACAGAATGGTACACTAAACCAACTTGGTCAGGGAGATATTTGAACGTTAATTCCAACCATTCAAAATCTCAAAAACAAAGTGTCATTATTGGCTTGACAGACAGAGCTATTATGCTTACCTCACCCGAGCTAAGACCCAAAATTTTAAAGAAAGTTAAGACTGTTTTGTTGCAAAATGGTTTCAAAGAAAACGAAATTAATAGAGTGATTAGTAAACGTACACACAAATTCTACAATAGCGCTTTTAGTACCAAAAAAAACTCTGATGAAATAGCAAACAAATATGTATCACTACCCTATATAAACGAACTATCTGAAAAACTAAATAGTATTCTTAAAAAACATAACATAGTGGCTTGTCATAAAACAACAAACAAACTTGGTTCTCTTTTCACGAACTTAAAGAGTCCGACACCAACTATGAACCAATCTAATGTGATATACTCTGTACCTTGCACAAATTGTCCAAAAAAATATATTGGGATGACATCTCAGTTACTAAAGAACAGACTTAACGGACACAAATATACAAAAAACACATCAACAGCTCTGAGTAAACATGTAAGAGAGACAAAACATGACTTTAGTTACAACCAAACAAGAATTCTAAATAAAGATCAGAACTATTATAAATTATCCATCAAAGAAATGATAGAAATAAAAAAAGATAAAAATGCTCTGAATGACAGAACAGATATAGGAGGACTTAGCCGCATATATGCTAATTTAATTACAGCAAATTAAAAAAAAGTATCTCCTCTTAACCAACATCAGTCATATCCTCTTAATATCAAATCAATAGATTACATTTTTTATAAAAAAAAAAAAACGACGGCTTTTTCTCTTTCCACGTAAAATACTCTGGTATGTTTTAATGTGTCTGATAACAAATAACAGATTAGTCCTTCTAAGACCTTATAGTTTTCAAGGTGCGTATAATAAAAATATCTTCCAATTGTAGAAAAATGTTTACTGTTAAGAACGTAGAATTTTAAAATAATATGTCCAAATTTTAATCCTTTACTGTCGTATTGTTGTGTTTTTGTAAAAAAAATTTTAACCAATAATGTATTTTTAGGTCTTTTAACAAACCAAATAAAAAAAACATTTTGAAAATGACCCGAAAAGGGGTCGAAACGTCAATGGACTTTTAATAGAAAATAATAAAAAAAAAAAAAAAAAAAAAATGTTTTTATAATGAACCTAATCCCAAGAAAGAAACAATAAAAAAGATATATATATATATATATATAATATACAGTGCGTCTCTTTAATGTCCCCCCCCCCCCTCTTAATTTTTTAAACGTTACATTTACAAAATTGAAAGTTGAAATAAAATATTAACATAGTATTCTAAACAATAGAAATAAAATATGCAACTGTTTTAAGAAGTAAAATAGTAAATCAAAAAAATTACATGTGTATATTTTATTGGATTGGCATCCCATCCTGTATAATTATTGAACAAACCAAGTTCTAGGGTAAGATGTAAATATTTTTACACCTATTTACAGTGTGTGCACTTGATACTTTGCTGAAAGCGCTACTACTTACGGCCCCATGTCAATCTAATCCACCGATATCTTAGCGATCCTTTGGCGAAAGCGCTTTTTTCTTTCGCCATCCCTTTTAAAATACTCCCCTCTACCCTAATCCACTAGTATTTTTAGTGTCCCTTTGATGAAAGCGCAAATATGCCTTTTGGACACACCCTTCTAATCCACTGATATCTTAGCGATCCTTTGGCGAAATCGCTTTTTCTTTCGCCATCCGTTTTAAAATACTCCCCTCTACCCTAATCCACTAGTATTTTTAGTGCCCCTTTGACGAAAGCGCAAATATGCCTTTTGGACACTCACCCTTCTAATCCACTGATATCTTAGCGATCCTTTGGCGAAAGCGCTTTTTTCTTTCGCCATCCCTTTTAAAAGACTCCCCTCTACCCTAATCCACTAGTATTGTTAGTGCCCCTTTGACGAAAGCGCAAATATGCCTTTTGGACACTCACCCTTCTAGTCCACTGATATCTTAGCGATCCTTTGGCGAAAGCGCTTTTTTCTTTCGCCATCCCTTTTAAAATACTCCCCTCTACCCCAATCCACTAGTATTTTTAGTGCCCCTTTCGCGAAAGCGCAAATATGCCTTTTGGACACGCCCTTCTAATCCACTGATATCTTAGCGATCCTTTGGCGAAAGCACTTTTTTTTTTCGCCATCCCTTTTAAAATACTCCCCTCTACCCCAAGCCACTAGTATTTTTAGTGCCCCTTTGGCGAAAGCGCAAATATGCCTTTTGGTCACACTCACCCTTATGCAATATAGGGGAAGGAGGCATTGGCACTATATATGACCTTCTTACACCATCTTACCCCTTATACAATGCCCCTAATACACACACACCCCCCATCAGTGCCTTTCTGACACCTTGACCACACTCAATATACGTCACTGACAAATATTTCTACTTCTCCGTGTGTGTATTCACTTCAACACCGGAGTGCATTTAAGATAAATTATATTTTTTACCTCATATTCTTTCACATATTGATATAATTTAAATTTGGAATTAAACAATTTGTATTTATGCACTACTTGTAAGAAATAGACTACGAAATAATTCCTTATATTTAAAAGTTGGATACATAATTGGCGAAACATATGAAATGTCTGTAACACTTGGTAAAGACTATTTTTGTATCGAAATAACAAGCTTCAGAGGTTCGCCACCCCAACCAAAAATACCATAACATACAAATGACTGAGATTTTTTCGGCCCGGTTCTGATCGCCGCGTTGCGTCATTGCGTTCAACAACCACTTTTACGAGACGTCCCGAGTGCGCATGCTTCGAGTGGACCGTCGTTTAAAAATCTGACTGGCGCCCAATGCGTACAAACGCACTTTTTCGCCCATACATTGGACGGATTCAGCTGGTGTCGCGAATACGTTGTGATGGTCTAAATATGTCTTGTCTATGGCTGATACATTTTCGCGCATTCGCCATCCCATTTTTAAGATGATACGTGTCCCGAAATATTGTGCATATTTGAAAATAATAATTGGGATTCTTTAACATTTTTAACAAGATTTATTATTATTGTCTAAATGTCTTCCCTCTCAACGCTGGCTCTTCCAAATTTATCATAGACTGCTCTGTAACATCACAAGGTTATATTTAAAAGGGGCGAAATCAACTGCATGGCCTTTAAAAGGTCCAGATTTAACCTTTCTTTTTGTGGGGTTACCGCCAAGAAAATGTGTGTATTATTCCGCTAGCTAAGATACACCATCAGTCAAGAGAACGAATCACCGAAAAATTAAGGACATACCGGCGGATGTGATTCAGCGTGTATTTCAGGTTAAAGTTGGAGGTGCCAGCAACTAAAGAAAACATATTTAGACAGCGTTATTTTTCATAAATTTTCCAAACGTTTTGACATCAATAAATCTTGTTAATAGTAATTTACGTAACAAGTTCCGAAACACATTTGCTGGTTGTCCATGCAAGTCATTTTCCAATTTTTTCCATATTTCTACTGCCACAGCTATAGTTGCTCCATCTCTCTGCATTCTATCAAGAGCCACTGCTATTGGTTTCATACGTCGCAAAAAATCCTTTGCATTAATTGTAATATTAATATCATTGACAATTCTGAAAATATCTTTGTCAATTAATTCCTTCTTGTCCTGACACAATTGAACTAGTATACCACGATTTTCTAGGTAAGACTCTATGTCAAGCAGTATTCCACCGAACTTGTTGTGGGGTGATTAATCTTTTTCCTTTAGCTTCCTTATACCATGCAGCTGGTAAATGTGTATTTCGAAAATATTTAATGACTTTCACAATTTGCTCTAGTAAACCTGGTATTTGTATATCAGAAGCTAGTAGGTGTAATATATGCGCAGAGCATCTATTTGGGAAACCTATGAAGATTTCACAAACACAAACTTGGGGTGGTTACTTATTTGAATAAGCAACCGAGAGTAGACTGTATAGCGGGTGGTTCAAAAATACAAGTATGTTTTCTAACAAAACAACAATATAAAGTATTTTTATTATACTTTAAAAAACAAAGAAAATATTTACCTTTAAATATATAAATAAATTAAAATGATTACTGTGGGTTAGTATCTAACTACTACATTAAACATGTTGCACAAATATTACCTAATAAAAGAAAATACAAGTACCTAAGTACCTTGCCCGACAATAATAAAAAGCGGACGCACTGTAATAAATTAGTCAAAATTCAGAAATAATGGGTTTAATTTACTGGAATAAATATTCAAACTATTGACAACTTTTGTTGACTTTTAGCGCACTGCACTGGTTGAAAGTTCAGTGTTTATTTATTTCATTTAACGTCAAATTGAATCAAAAGAGTTATGTTGATATTTCAACTTTTAGTCACTAGTATGTGTTGGGTTCGAAGGACCATTTTTTTATATTAAGCAAGCAGCTGATCTGCTAGCTTTGAAACCAGGAGAGAGTGTTTCTTTTCACATGAGAAAATAAGTAAGTTGCTTGCATAATCTTTCTTCAAATATTATAACTGGGTTTATCCTACCTTAATTTCAGCAAACTGGTGGGTTTTTCTAGGAATTTCCGAGCAATAACAATTTCTTGTTCAACAACCAACACTTGAGGACCGCCAGAGCATCAGCGGCTGAGACTTCGAAGAATAATAACTTTTGTAGTTCACTGTTGCACGTTTGCATTTACTTTAAATTATACTGTTTGAGCGTAAACAGATAATTCTTTTACGCTAGAGTGTAAGCGTATTTCAACACGAATATAAATGACGAAATTCAAACTAATGGGTACAAACAAAGATAAATTTCAATTAGAGAAAGCCCGTAAAGCAACTTGCTTCATTTACGGCCTTTGTAGCGAGTTTTTCGCTTTCAGAGAACTTGCAGCAACTTTTGCTGCTTGTTGAACGTAGAGCAATTTAGGGGCCGCGAGATAATACGCGGATTACGGAGCGAGGTGCAGCGACTTTGCTGCCTGTTGAACACAAAGTGATTTACTAGAGTCCGCGAGGGAATACGCGGGTTACAGAGAGAGAGCGGCGAGGCCAACTTGCCTCCACCGTTGACTGATCGAGAGTGATACTAATCTTCCGTCGGGGGTCTCGACTTGGAGCGTCTTCTAGTTTACGTCACGGGGTAAGCGCCCATCATGCATTTCACTGGTCTAAATAGGCCAATCACATAACGGTACTGCAACTAGACCAATTAATGAAAGCAGCGTGGGTTCCATTAGAGCGCTAGGAGGGTCTTTGCAGCACAACCCTTTTTCACGTCATCAAAAATCATGGCCGATGAAACTGCGGTATAAGCTGCGGCCGACAAAGGGTTTCGTAGAATTTAAGCTGTCTAGGATCTCGGGCAAAAAGCAATAAAACATCTATTTTTAGCATTTTAACGACGCGGTATTCTTTGTTATGCGAGTTTCAACGGGAAATTTATTTGGCAAATAATACCTTTTTTATTCTTTTAGAGAGAGAATCTTATGAAAGAGAATCCCATTCTATTTTTATACCGAGTGGTCCAAATATTTAAAAAAAAAACGTAAATCTAGTTGGAGAGTTCTCCAACATATTCCCCCCCTTGAAGTTACCTAACTTCAAAAAATAAACAAAGAGAAGAAAAGTCATTGTAATGACCTTGACAAGAGAAATTACTACGTGTGAGTTTTTGCTACTACAATTTACAAGGAGGGAAGGCGAAGCTTAACAAGAATTAACATTTTTCGGTAAGGGGCAAATTTTAGCAATGGATCTTTTATAAATCCCGTCAAGAGTTTTAACGGTTACCATTCTTACTTTTCCGTCTCGTCCGGGGGTTGTTTCTACGATTCTTGCTAGCGGCCATTTTAGAGGAGGGCTGTCGTCATCTTTCACCAGAACAATGTCATTTTCCTTTACATCCTCCGTGGGGTGAAGCCACTTCGGACGATTCTGCAATCGATTCAAGTATTCAACTGACCAGCGTTTCCAGAAAACTTGCTGGATTTGACTACACCTATTCCAAAAGGTTAATCTGTTTTCAGGGGTTTGAGAAAGATCTTTTTCAGGGTAAGCTGTTAGGCTAGTACCTATCAGAAAATGGCCGGGAGTTAAACTGTGCAAATCAGAGGGGTCGCTTGACAGCGCACACAGGGGTCTTGAATTTAGGATTGCTTCGATTTGAGTTAGCACCGTGCTAAGTTCTTCGAATGTGAGTTGAGCGTTGCCTATAAGTCTGCGCATGTGATATTTTGCGCTTTTGATAGCGGATTCCCAAATTCCACCCCAATGTGGAGATCTGGGAGGGATAAATTTCCATTCAGTTTTGTTTGTTGCGAGAAAATTTTCAATGGTGTCGGAATTTGCCTTTCGCTGAAAAAACTCATAAAGGTCATAGAGCATATTCTTAGCTCCGGAGAAATTTGAGGCATTGTCACTATAGATGATTGAGGGATTGCCTCGTCTGGCAATGAAACGTTTAAGACAGGCAATAAAAGCCTCTGTAGATAAACTTGAAACGAGCTCTATATGAACTGCCTTGGTGGTCATGCTTACAAAAATAGAAATGTAACACTTTGCTACAGGGGCCTTACGTAGTCGAGATGACTTAATGAGAAAAGGACCACCAAAGTCGACACCTACTTTTTGAAAGGGTTTACAAATCTGGACTCTATCTTTGGGTAAATCAGCCATAATTTGTTGCGCAGGTTGGGCACTAAACCGATAGCATGTTACGCAATTTCTAATTACTCGTTTTACTTCTTTCAACCCATTTAAAGGCCAAAAACGAAGTCTAAAATTGGAGAGAACAGTCTGAGCTCCTGCGTGTCCCAAACGGTTATGTTCTAAGGTAAGCATGAGAGTAACAACATTGTTGTGGGCGGGTAACAAAATGGGATGCTTCTGATCAAAGGGGATGTCTGCATATTCTAACCTACCTCCCACGCGCAAGAAACCGTCAGCTTCACAAAAGAAGGGTTTAAAAGGCAGTAGGTTTTTATTTGATAAGGGCCTACCGTTTTTGAGTTCAAATATTTCTTTCGAAAAATATTTATTTTGCAAAACCTTGATAATTATATTTAGAGAGCTTTCTAGTTCTGCAACTGATAAGTTATCGGACAATTTTTTAGTTGGGTTTCGAGTATTAGTGGCAAATCGAAGACAATATGCGATTACGCGTTGAAGTTTCAAAAAACTAGAAAATTTCGAAAGAAGTCGATCCCAGAAATTATTCTGGTCTGTGAAATTATCGAGAGCGAGAAGAGATACTTTTCTTTCTTCAGTGAGAATTGCATTTTGAATTTCCGAGTTTGACTCTATATCTGTATGGTTTTGCACATTGGGTGAATCAAAATTTTCTTTACTTGAGAGGATATTAGGGCCATGGAACCAAAGTGAACAATTAACTAAATCTTGTGGCATGCAGCCACGCGAGGGTAAATCTGCAGGGTTACTTTTAGTGTCTATATGTCGCCACGTGAAACTGGAAGTCAATTCTTGAATTTGTGCCACCCTGTTTGACACAAAAACTGACCATCTTGATGCGTGGGATTGAATCCAGCATAAGGCAATGGTTGAGTCAGTCCATAAATGCACGGTATCTATGGAGATTCTTGGTTCATAAATTGAGAGTAAATTTTGAATAAGTTTTGACAACAAAACCGTGGCACATAACTCCAATCGGGGAAGGGATATCGTTTTAAGCGGTGCGACACGAGACTTGGATGAAATTAAATTGACTGAGACCGTTCCATCAGAATAAAGAGTGCGAAAGTATGCGCATGCGGCATATGCGGACATACTGGCGTCAGCAAATCCATGTAATTGAATTTTAACTTTACTTTTATTAAAAAATAAATTTCTAGAAAATTTGATTTGAGACAAATTACTAATATTGTTTATAAAATTTTTCCAAAGTGTGATAATCTGAGGGTCTGTGATTTCTGTGTCCCAATCTATTTTTAGGAGCCATAATTTTTGCATGATTAACTTTCCTACCACTACCACGCATGAAACTAAGCCAAGGGGGTCATACATTTTCGCGATAAGAGACAAAATCTTTCGTTTTGTTAGAGAGGTTTCACTTAAGCTATCAGGGGCAGAAAAAACAAAGTTATCTGAAATAGGGTTCCACTTTAAACCTAAAACAGCGCTTGGGGATTCGTCAAAATTTAAATCATATTCAATTATTTTTTCTTGTGAAATTTTTTCCAAAAAATTCTGAGAGTTGGAACACCACTTGTGTAAATGAAAACCGGCAGAGTTTACAAGCTTATTGAGTTCGAGATATAACTTGTTTAAATCCTCAAGATTGTCACAACCACAAATTACGTCATCGACATAAGTTTGCGTTAATAGAGCATCGGATGCCAAGGGAAAGTTTTCACGATTTTTCATTGCCAAGTCATTTAACACGCGCGTGGCTAAATAAGGGACACAGTTGGTACCATAAGTAACGGTAGAGAGCTCGATACATTTAAGTTCTTCATCAGGGTTACTTCTCCAGAGAATATTTAGTAAAAACCGATGTTCAGGATTAATTTTTATCTGGCGGTACATTTTTTCTATGTCCGTTGTTAATACAGAATTAAAAGATCGAAATCTGCACAAAATGTCATAAAGGTCAGGCTGCACCTGAAAACCTTTGAGGGTTACGTCATTAAGAGAGTTGCCAGAACTTGTTTTGCAGCTGGCATCAAACACTACTCGAATTTTTGTACTTATACTATTTTCGCGGAGGACTGCGTGATGAGGTAAAAAATATTTATTAACTTGTTTGTTTTCTGTAGTGTCCTTATGTAGAGAGAGAGGTACATATTTGCCGTGGTTTAGATCTGTGTAGTCGTCGATAAATTTCGTATAATCTTTTTTCAAAATGGGGTTATTTTTGAGTTTATTTTCGAGATTTAAGAATCGTTTCTTGGCTATGTAAAATGAATCACCTAGTTTTTCATTTTCTGCGGGAGATTTTAATGGCATATCTACTTGATATGTACCATCGGGCAAAACTTTTGTAGTGCTTACAAAGAGATGTTCAATCTGTTCATCTTCAGGGCTAAGAGGTGTCTTTTGCGGCAGTTCCTCGACTGTCCAAAATTTTTCAACTAAATTATTCAAACCAGAGTCAGAGTTTTCCGTTTGCAAAAAGAGAGAGACATTTTCTTGCACATTGTGAAGTGCGGGGTAAGAGAGAGGTGACGTAGTACACAGCTGTGTGCTACGGCGAGCAAAGGTCATACGAGTGGGTATGCAACCAGCAATTACCCAACCTAAGTGGGTTTCTTGAAGAACGGGGAGATTTTTTCCTAAGCGGAACATACCTTGTAGCAAAAGGTCATAGTACAAGTCAGCACCTATTAAGATGTCAATGTCCAAAGGTTGAGAAAAATTAGGGTCTGCTAACTGCAGATGTCGGGGAATGTTAAGTCTGGCAGCATTTATGCCAACTTGGGGAAGCTTACATGTTATCTTGGGAAGTACTGCGCAAGATAATCGGAATTTTTTCTGAGGATGGACATAAGAGTGAAGAGTAAAATCAATCATTTTATTTGTAGTGGATCCTGTCTGGGAGATTCCCGAAATGTTGAGATTTCTATCATAAGTGTGAGCTTGGAGCTTGTCCACAAGATTTTGAGTTATAAAAGAGTTTTGTGATCCACTGTCAAGCAAAACGCGAGCAGAGACGCGGAGACCTTGAGCACTATAAATATAAACTTGAGCAGTAGCTAAGAGAACATGGGAATTGACAGACACAGCAGAAAGAGAATGAGTAACGTGTGCACCCGTTTGTGCATTTCTTTGTTGACTATTGTTTTGCAAAGTATGCTGACCTGAATTTGCGGATGAGTTTTGGGGCTGAGTGCGGCCCTGTCCATTATTATTATGAAATGTTCTAGAATTTGGGTTTGACGCGTTTCCAGAATTTTGAGCGCTATTCTGTGCATGGAAGGTATTGCCTCTTTGGGGCGGCGAGGTTTCATTTGAGCGAGAAAAATTATTTTGATTATTTTGCCTATTTTGGTTAGGCGAGAAAGTCTGTTGTGGAGAATTATTATTATTATTATTGGGAGCATGTAAGAGCGTATGATGTCTTTGGGCACAGACAGAGCATGTTTTAGTTGAAGAACACTGAGCTACACTATGTTGCGAACCTAAGCAATTATAACATAATCTTTTTGACTTAACAAAATTTTGCTTTTCAAAGAATTTTAAATTTTTAAATTTATCACAACTATAAATTTTGTGAGATTCGTTACAAAATGTGCAATGATCGCTACCAAAGTTATTATTATTATTATTGAGATGACATTGTGTTCGTTGTGTTGCCTTCGGCGCGGCGCCTTCTAAACTAGACAAATTTTCTAACACTAAACATCGTCTATCCAAAAATTTTAAGAAGTTTTCTACCGTCGGAATAGTGTTTAAATCACGCTCTGATTCAAATGCTTTTCGAGCTACAAAATCCAATTTTTTCTCTAGTAAATAAATGATCAAAATATTCCAGAGGTCTTCAAAAGTTAAATTTAAATTTTTTAGCGATTCTAAATTTCTTTTACAATTTGTTACAAAGTCACGTAAATTTTGAACATTACCTTTTGTAAGTGGAGGCGCATCTACTAAACCGATTAAGAGATTATTTATTATAGAAACTTTGTTTTCGTATCTTTCTTTTAAAATATTTATGGCCGTGGAGAAATTTTCATTCGTTACAGAGAGAGTGTCAATTATTAATTTTAAGGGCTCGTCTTTTAAGAACGACTTTAAATACATGAACTTTTGAATATCGCTTAGAGAAGAGTTGTCTATTACAAGAGCTGAGAATAACTGATAAAATGATACCCATTCTGTGATATCACCCTTAAAATGTTTTATATTCAATTCAGGTAGCCTTACGTTAGGCGGAGAGAGAGACCGTACACTAGATGTAGGGCTAACTGGGCGTGCGTTTCGTACTTCTAAAAGAGACATAATTTTGATTTCTAAATTTGCATATAAAGTGCAATATTTATCCTCGATTGTTTGTCGATCATCGTCCGTCGGATCAAACTTTTCGATTTCACCCTGTACCCTTTCATAATCTGAAAAAGCCTTTGATAACATTTCCAATCTAACTTTAAATTGACAATGGTTTTCTTCAGTGTTTTGGTTAGAATCTAACCAGTTGCTGATTCTAGTTATAATACCTTTATAACCACCGCGTTGGTGAACAAGTTCCTCCTTTTCAGTCATTTTAAATTAAATAAAAATATCAAAATTAAAAAAATTTGTGAGGGTTTTTTCTTTAAAGAAACACAAGTGTTTATGCAAGCAGCCTTTACAACAGAGAAGAGATCTATAAATTATTAGACAATTTATTCAGAGAGCAAAATATCTTTACACACCCACACACTAAATAGAGAGAAATTTTTACATCAAAATTTTACAAAAAATGGCAATTATTGGCCGCCATTTTGAATCCGGCTCGAAGGACCATTTTTATATTTGGGAAACCTATGAAGATTTCACAAACACAAACTTGGGGTGGTTACTTATTTGAATAAGCAACCGAGAGTAGACTGTATAGCGGGTGGTTCAAAAATACAAGTATGTTTTCTAACAAAACAACAATATAAAGTATTTTTATTATACTTTAAAGAACAAAGAAAATATTTACCTTTAAATATATAAATAAATTAAAATGATTACTGTGGGTTAGTATCTAACTACTACATTAAACATGTTGCACAAATATTACCTAATAAAAGAAAATACAAGTACCTAAGTACCTTGCCCGACAATAATAAAAAGCGGACGCACTGTAATAAATTAGTCAAAATTCAGAAATAATGGGTTTAATTTACTGGAATAAATATTCAAACTATTGACAACTTTTGTTGACTTTTAGCGCACTGCACTGGTTGAAAGTTCAGTGTTTATTTATTTCATTTAACGTCAAATTGAATCAAAAGAGTTATGTTGATATTTCAACTTTTAGTCACTAGTATGTGTTGGGTTCGAAGGACCATTTTTTTATATTAAGCAAGCAGCTGATCTGCTAGCTTTGAAACCAGGAGAGAGTGTTTCTTTTCACATGAGAAAATAAGTAAGTTGCTTGCATAATCTTTCTTCAAATATTATAACTGGGTTTATCCTACCTTAATTTCAGCAAACTGGTGGGTTTTTCTAGGAATTTCCGAGCAATAACAATTTCTTGTTCAACAACCAACACTTGAGGACCGCCAGAGCATCAGCGGCTGAGACTTCGAAGAATAATAACTTTTGTAGTTCACTGTTGCACGTTTGCATTTACTTTAAATTATACTGTTTGAGCGTAAACAGATAATTCTTTTACGCTAGAGTGTAAGCGTATTTCAACACGAATATAAATGACGAAATTCAAACTAATGGGTACAAACAAAGATAAATTTCAATTAGAGAAAGCCCGTAAAGCAACTTGCTTCATTTACGGCCTTTGTAGCGAGTTTTTCGCTTTCAGAGAACTTGCAGCAACTTTTGCTGCTTGTTGAACGTAGAGCAATTTAGGGGCCGCGAGATAATACGCGGATTACGGAGCGAGAGCGAGGTGCAGCGACTTTGCTGCCTGTTGAACACAAAGTGATTTACTAGAGTCCGCGAGGGAATACGCGGGTTGCAGAGAGAGAGCGGCGAGGCCAACTTGCCTCCACCGTTGACTGATCGAGAGTGATACTAATCTTCCGTCGGGGGTCTCGACTTGGAGCGTCTTCTAGTTTACGTCACGGGGTAAGCGCCCATCATGCATTTCACTGGTCTAAATAGGCCAATCACATAACAGTACTGCAACTAGACCAATTAATGAAAGCAGCGTGGGTTCCATTAGAGCGCTAGGAGGGTCTTTGCAGCACAACCCTTTTTCACGTCATCAAAAATCATGGCCGATGAAACTGCGGTATAAGCTGCGGCCGACAAAGGGTTTCGTAGAATTTAAGCTGTCTAGGATCTCGGGCAAAAAGCAATAAAACATCTATTTTTAGCATTTTAACGACGCGGTATTCTTTGTTATGCGAGTTTCAACGGGAAATTTATTTGGCAAATAATACCTTTTTTATTCTTTTAGAGAGAGAATCTTATGAAAGAGAATCCCATTCTATTTTTATACCGAGTGGTCCAAATACTTAAAAAAAAAACGTAAATCTAGTTGGAGAGTTCTCCAACAGCATCCATACTGAATAATATTATTGGTCGGAGTTTCTTCTTCTAATAAACGTCTCATTTTCATCACGTTTCCAGTATTATCAGTAACAAAACTTGTCACTTTAGCTGCAAAGAACTCTTCGGTTTCTTTTATAGCCTCCATTGCTATTCTTTTCAGGTATTCGGCAGTATCTGCATTTCCAGATGTATCGATTGTTTTAACTAAAAAAGATTCCCCATATTCGCTGGTGACGGAACAACATACGATGGGTTCATTGTGTACATTGGACCAACCGTCCAAAGACATAGACAAATTTGCATTTTCTAACCTGTCTTTGGCGTCTTTCATAACATTCTTGTAAACGTCTTCTAACAACTCATCTGCCAATTTTCTACTTGAGGGTGGTTTAAAACCTGACCTTAACATGTTGCACATGCTTTTAAATTCGGGGTTATCAGCACGTGCAAAGGGGGTATTAGTAGCATAAAAATATTATGCTATTTGCAGGTTAATTTCGTGGAGGGGAATTACCGTTTTAAAAAATCCCAGTATAGCGCGGTTGCATATTTGTACTTAAACGAAAGCCGCTATTGCCAGATTTAAGAAAAAATATTCTTTTTTAACAAGTTGATATATATCCAAATATTGATATTTATTTAGAGATAAATATCGCGATATATATCGCGATATATATCACTTGATATATATCTGCGAACCCTGGTATCTATACCAATCAAAACTGAGCAAACCTGACCACCTTTTTCAGCCAACAAATTTAAAGAAATTCATTGAAAAACTAACCTAAAAGTTTAAAAAAATTTTTTACGAGACCGGCAAAAACTGACTTCGGATTCGTGTTCTACGACCCAAAATTAGGGTCTGTGCAAAATTTCATGAAAAAATTCGCTGTTTACGTTAATCTAAATAATTACCATTTTTTTTACATAAATCTCATTTTTTTAAAAGCTTTAAAAATGTTTATACGAATAACTTTTTGTCGAAAAATTAAAAATTAGCTTCATTTGTGGTAGTTAACTTCTTCCAGAGAATTTATTTTATGTAAAATAATTTTTAATGTAGCGTGAGTTTCAACTGCCATCTCCACCAGTAATTCAATTTTATCTTCCTTCAAGTTAACAATTTTATATTCTTGTAAATCTGAAAAAAAACACCGAGTTTTAAATATAAAATGGACCTAAAAACAGGAAAAGTTCTAAGCAACTTTTTCTAGTGTCATTTTTCTTTAAAATGAAAAATAAAGGTAGTTTACTCGTACATAGGTCAAGTTTATATTTTTGAAGTTTTTGACCTCTCTGTATATAGAAACTAATTTTTTTGGCAATTATTTAGATTAACGTAAACAGCGAATTTTTCATGAAATTTTGCACAGACCCTAATTTTGGGTCGTAGAACACAAATCCGAAGTCAGTTTTTGGCGGTCTCGTAAAAAAGAATTTTTTTTTGCTCCCCCAACCTGGGCAAAAAGGTGGTCAGGTTTGCTCAGTTTTGATTGATATAGATATATATGTATCTATACCAATCAAAACTGAGCAAACCTGACCACCTTTTTCAGCCAACAAATTTAAAGAAATTCATTGAAAAACTAACCTAAAAGTTTAAAAAAAATTTTTACGAGACCGCCAAAAACTGACTTCGGATTCGTGTTCTACGGCCCAAAATTAGGGTCTGTGCAAAATTTCATGAAAAAATTCGCTGTTTACGTTAATCTAAATAATTACCACTTTTTTTACATAAATCGCATTTTTTTAAAAGCTTTAAAAATGTTTATACGAATAACTTTTTGTCGAAAAATTAAAAATTAGCTTCATTTGTGGTAGTTAACCCCATCCAGGAAGTCCCTGCGATGGGGACATCCTGTATAACTTTTAAACTTAGTCAGGATTCTTTACAACAATCGTACAAAAATAAATAAAGAGTAGGTACTTAATTCAAAATTTTATTATTAAGCCCTGAGGGCATAAAAATTTAGTAACGCGGAAAATGTGGATTTAACTTCTGTAGTTTCTAAAATAAAATTTAAATTTGTTTCTTAAAAATTGTATTTTTGGTACATTTAAATACCTAATTTGACCATAATTCTTTAGAAAAACAATCGCATTTATTTTAGAAAATACAGAATCTAAATCCTTACACTTTCGTGGCTATTCAATTCTTTTTTTTTGTAAAATGTTCTAAAAAATGGAATTTATGCTCTGAGGGCATCCAAGTGATAATCCCAATGCAAAAATTTAGGACTTTCAGCACAATTAAATTCTAATATCTACCTAAAATTACTTATTAACTTCGGTTCAGAGATGAAATTTTCAACGTTGAATAGAGTCGACATTTTTAAGACCGGAGTGGTCGATCCTAAATCTCCGAAACAAACAACACAATAAAATAGATGCCAAAAAAAGATGAAGACTTACCTTTTTTTGAGAGACTCACATTCCATTTTATTATCAATATGATAAAAAACAAAATAAATTTTGCTCACTGCACTCATGTATTTTCCGCCAGAGAAAAATAATGGGCTGCATTGGTACCAGAGAAAAGAGAGGGTAGTATCCCCTCCTATTTCTATGATTGGTACACGCATACACGTATTATACGTGTATGGGTACCAGGGCTGCCAACTTACCTTTACTGATTTACTCTCAAAACTTTCCTGGATTACTCACAATTACTCACAACTTCAACATATCAATATCAAGACACCCTTTTTTGTATAAACCGTAAAACACCGTAGGTAGGTATATTTGGTAATACTTATAAGTGGCAACTGATGGCGCTTTTGTTTTTATTTTACTACTGTGCAATGTTGCTAAACATCAAAAGCTGGTGTTGCGTGTTGCTAGGGTTGCCAACTCGGAAGAAAGCTAAAGTAGGAGCGCTTTCACCATTTTGAAAGGAATATGTTTGTGTAAATCACACAAGATACAGGAAGGGAATACCCGAGACGCTGCGACACCTAGTGTTGCAAGTTGCAGTACCAAACAGACGAATCACTAGCTACCTTACTTATCCTCTTATATTTTTATATTGGCTGAGCAAGAGAGGTCGCTAAAAGCAGTGCAAATCTAAGAACTGCAAAATTGTAATTACTGCTAGAGCGCCTAAAATTATGCCTAAATTTAGATTCTTAAAATTAAATTTTTAATAAATTATCAAATTAGAAATCTGCATAACTACCAAGAATATACTACGTGAATATACGTTGATCTCTCGATTACTCACAATTTACTCGGAATTGCCACTTACTCACAAAATTACTCACAGACCAGCAAATTACTCACAAATGTGAGGAATTACTCACAAATTGGCAGCCCTGATGGGTACACGCATAAAACCAAAATGGACGTTAGGTTTCTGTCAAAGAAAATAAAAGGGTTTGATTGGTTTCTGTTCCATGTTCCATCGAAGAATTAGTTAAAGACATTAAATAAAACACCAATCAGAGTTCGAGGTCGGGGAAGCGGAAAGTCTTATTAAAGGCGGTAAATATGAAATTGATAAAATAGAAGTACTTTTTGTAATATTATATGCAATTAAAATAATAAAGTTTTAAAAATATTTATAAAATATGCGAAATGAAATGTTGGGTCAAACTAACAATAAAATGTTGCATTTACTTACAAATAGAAATATTATTAAAAAAACTTGCCACAAATATGAAAATAACGTTGTAATTTTATTAGGTAGGTATATAATTTTTCTGTAAGAAAATAATGTTATTTCTGTATTTTAAGAAAGTTTCACAAATAATGTTGTCTCGTAATTGCACAAAAGGCTGTTACAATATTTGCACAATATTTATTTGCTAATCTTGTAAAAGTTATTTTGAAAAAATATTATGCAATATTTTTGTAATATAACATGTTTAGCGGGGTTGATTCTTTAAACTGACTCAAAATGGCTCTAACATTTAAATGTTGTAAAAACAAGACTCAAAACAATTGTGTGTGTATATCCAATGCTTCAATGTATTTCACAGAAGTTGTTTGCAAAGAAGTAAAGGGATGGTTGTGGTCAGAGACAATCTAGTATGGTGTTCTCGGGCATGTCATGAAGCATCATCTGATAATGATTCAAACACCACTTTGACACTGGAACAAATAATAAATGACCTGAATGTTGAACTTAAGCACAAATCGAGTCACCTGGAAAAAGTCAAATCTGAGTCACGGGCATTACTTGAGGAAGCTGAATCTGAAAATGATGATCTTTTAGAAGAAAACAAGAGCCTAAAAAACAGGATCAAGGAACTTGAAAAGGTCATCTCAAAAAGTCAAACTATGCCACCCATTGTATCCAATGTATCTGTAGCTATACAGACAAACTCTGACATAAAATTAACAAGAGATAGTTACTGTCAGCATACCAGTGCCGCGTGAATGATGCCTCTACTACAACTACTAAAGACCTGCCAGTTGACTCAAACATAATTTCTCTTGAGGAATCCATTTCCAGATCACAGACTACCTTCGTTGAACTGGAAGAGATGAGACTACAAATGATTACATCAATTCAGACTTTGACTGCTGAGAACAAATATATTATGAATGAGATAGAAGATTTAAAAGAGCTTTGTCAGAACTCAATCCCATCGACTCAATCCTCCATAAATGTCTCAAGTTGCAGTGCCCAAGGGTTTTCCAACACTTCACTCTTTGAAGAGGTTTCTTTGGCAAACAAGCGGGAATCGCCAGGGAAAATGACTTCTACAATCCCAAAGAGCACCCTGAAGCCCGCTAAAAGAACTTGCCAGTCACCTATAATCCGCAAAAATGAAATAGTAATCTATGGGGACGTCAGTGCGCGGGGTGTTTCCACTGGTGTGAGTAAACATATTGACGCCAACAAATTGACTGTACTCGGCACAGCAAAACCGGGGTATGATGCTGAGCGACTCACGGATGAAATCTTTAACTACACAAACCCACTTGGACGGGATGATACAATCATTATCTCCTTAAGTTTTAAATCGGACTGTGATGGAATAAGAAAACGTGATATTAATAAATTGTGCTCTCTAGGGAAGTATTGCAATGTAATATTTAGCATAACTTATAAGCGCAATACATCCTCTCATAGAATATCTAGTATGCTATTCGCATGAAGTTTCCGCTTTTTTAAAAAGGTATACTGCTTCAATTAGAATATTCTGTAATGACATTAAAATAAATGGTAACTTTAGATTGGGCAACGATGACCTTTGTCTACACTTGGCTCAGTATCTATCTGCTAATGGTGCTATTAATAATAAAATCTCCTTGATTTCCGTAACAAAAGTGTTAAATAAGAAAGGCCCATCTTTGGCCCATTCTCTTGCCAATGGCGAAAACAATGTAAACAACACAGATAATGACATGGGCCATCACTTTTTAGTGAAGGCTCTTATGACGAAAGCATATTATCAATGTTGTTGCTTAACATACAATCTCTTCGTTGGAAAATGAATGAATTGTCTGTTTTTCTTGACTCGTATAACTATCCAAGTATAGTTCTTCTGACGGAACACTGGTTAAATGAAAATGAACCACTAAGTGTTCCAAATTATGTTGTAATTTCTAAGTTCTGTAGATCTGCCGGTCAAAATGGTGGAACCGTAGCACTGATGAGTGGATCCTTATACGATGATATGCGGTTTGAAGCATGCACGAGGTTTAATCGTATGATTCGAGAAAAACAATTTGAGTTTTCGATTATTTATTCAAGTAAGTTCGATATGTATATGATTTGTATATACAGGTCACCCAGTACAAATGTGTACGAATTGTTGGACAGGCTTGAGTTGCTGCTTTCAGAGTTTCCTATTAAGAGCCAAATTGTTCTGGCGGGCGACTTAAATATTGATTACAGTGATGTAACATCACACGAGACAGCGGCAGTTACAAATATTCTTTCATCATTTAATTTAACAATGCACGTCCACTCTTACACCCGCATTACCGATCATTCTGCAACCACAATTGATTATATATGCTCTACCCTAAATTCTCAGGTAGAATGTGAATCTGTTGATGCAGCACTTTCAGATCATAATGCTATCTACGCCAAATTCTCAATTAAGACGGTCTCTAAACCTAAGAGCCGAAGGGTAAAAAAAAGAATTATGAGCAGCAAGAACTATGATACATTCAGACAAGAATGTCACAGGGTTGAATGGAACTCTGTACAGTCTAAGTCAGACAGTCTGAGTGATTTTCATTCTATGCTTTGCAAAATTATTGACAAATCTTTCTCCCTTCGAAATGTCAAACCTAAAAACAAATCTAAATCTTGGTTAACACATGGTATTCGTACACCTTCTTCGAATTTAAGGTCTCTAAACCAACTTAAAAAATCTTACCCTAATAGTATCTTCATAAAAACCTACTTCTCTACTTATAAAAGAATATACAGGGGAGTCATCTCTAGAGCAAAGCAATTACATTACTCTTGCAAAATTAATAAATCAACGAATAAAAGCCATACGACATGGAATATTGTCAATGGAATCACTGGGCGTAGCAGTGATCATCAAAACCGTAATAATTCCTTGGATCCTAATGATCTTAATGACTACTACTGCTCTGGGGCCGAAAAAATAACCAACACAATAACATCGAATGTCGACCCAATAGGCTACCTTGCTAACACTAACATTGTAAATACCTTTTATTTTAGACAAATCACATGTGATGAGACAGTCAAAGCAATAAACGACATAAAAAATAAAGATGCAACTGGTAGTGATGGGATCTCGATTAAAATCCTTAAGGAACTCCCTAAGAAAGCCCTTCTAGCACTGACAGATGCCATCAACGGCACTCTTTCGTCTGGTCACTTTCCCTTATGTTTGAAGTCTGCCACTGTTGTCCCGATCCACAAAGGTGGTGAAAAAATTCCTTCTAACTTTCGTCCAATTTCCTTATTATCAACACTATCCAAACTCACGGAGTCTGTAGTCAAAAAACAAGTAGTGAATTTCCTTTCTGAAAACAACATCTTAAATAAAAATCAATTTGGCTTTCAAATGGGTAAAAGTACAACCGATGCTGTATTTAACTTTATGGAATACCTTCTTAAAGCCATTAACAACCGTAAATCTACAGCTGCAGTGTTCTGCGATATGTCAAAGGCATTTGAGTGTGTCAGCCACTCTGTGTTGATAAAAAAAAAATGAATATTTACGGTTTCCGGGGTACTGAATTGAAATTCTTTCAATCCTACCTGGATGATCGTTATCAAGAGGTATCCCTTGGTGGAAATGTCTCTCAGAGAAAACTCATTTCAGGGTTCTGTCTTAGGGCCACTTTTATTCCTCATCTATATCAATGACCTTATGACCCTTGATATATCTGGTTCATTCACGGTTTTCGCAGATGATGACACGGTCACTTGGAGCCACCATGATCCTGCAGTTCTTCGCAACCAAATCTCTTCCGATCTGGTCAGTATCAAGAACTGGTGCGATGCCAACTCACTCTCACTTAATCTTTCTAAAACTCATCTCATAACATTTAAAAATCTTAATCTTCCGAATATCTCTCTCTCGCATCACATCCTTGATTCAGTGCCCTCATCTAAATTTCTTGGTCTCCATGTTGATCTTAAACTAAAATTTGAAAATCACGTCCTATCATTGAACAAAAAATTAGCATCTGGATGCTACAGCTTAAGGGTTGTTGCCTCCGAACTAGGCAAAGCAGTGGCAAGAACGACTTATTTTGCATTGGTGGAATATACTGTTTACCATTCTGGGGTTCGTGTAGCCAATACTTGTTTCAATTAGTGCTCGTAATGCAGAAGAGCTCTATTCGGTTTCTTTGTGGGGTCCACCCTGGATATCATTGCAGACCTCTGTATATTTCAAACAAATTACTCACCTTTCCCTGTCTTTTTATCTTAGAAACAGTGTGTCTCATCCATAAACATCTCGCGTTTTCCGACAGGGAATGGCTCTTACCAAACCCGACAAGTTAATAACCTGGGATTGCCAATTCCACACTTTACGCTTGTCAGAGACTTTTTTATTTATAATGGAATTAAAATGTACAATCACATGCCTGTTGAAATTCGGTCAATTACTGACCTTCAAAAGTTCAGAAGTAGGTGTAAATTTGTTTTTCTTGAGCAGGCTTTCTACTCGGTGCAATCATCATCAGATTTTAATGATCTACTATGCTTGTCCTCTTACATATTATAATTCTATGTTTCTTGTTGATTGTACAATAAATGTGTTGTGTGAGTGTTACTTTTGTGGTGACAAGTAAATGTGTGATGGTTTGGTTGCTCAAAATGGGATACATGAGCATGTGTTTTTAATAACTTAAGGAAGTATATGTTTTTCTTTTGTAACGGTGCATATACAATGTGTGATCTAAAGTTTTCTTAGTTTGTTACGTTGTCAATAAGAATTTTGTTCTTGGACAATAAAGCTTGTTTAAATAAAAAAATAAAAATACATGCATAGAAATTGACCCACATCATACTTTTCAAATCGAATGCATTTTTTTAGCAACTATATTTACCAGAGTTTAATTAAAAAAGTATATTGTACGAAAGACTGTTTAATACCCAGTACAGTGGGTGTGTATATCAATCGAGATTTCCTTTTTTTATTTAGAGTGATGACTAGTTTCTAAGAAAATGCATTCGATTTCAAAATTGTGTGGTTTGGAAATTTTAAGTGATTTTTGGTATTTTTTAAAAGGACGCCTATATCCATAAACTTTAAAAAATGGTGCGTCAGTGCCAAGTATATGGAAAAATGAATTATTTTCATTTTGGTTTGCTTGCTGGAATACAAACGGATCGGAAAACAATAGCGATTATTGGTTAAAAGGAAAAAATTTTAAAATCCATAAAATATTTAATGACAAGATATTTTAATGAATTACATATACATTAAATTGAATGGTAATTATTCGGATTAATGGAAACACCGAATTTTTTCATCAAATTTTGCACAGACCCTAATTTTGGGTCGTAGAACACGAATCCGAAGTCAGTTTTTGGCGGTCTCGTATGGTTTTTCCAAAAAAATTGTTTTTAACTTTTAGGTTAGCTTTCTCAATGAATTTCTTTAAATTTCGGCACTTTTACTTAAACACATCTATACAAGTCATTACACACTATTTTTCTGAACCATATTTAGGCAAATTTATGTAAAAACACATTAAAAAAACAGAGAAAATATCAAAAAACTAAAAGAAAATAAACACGCAACCTGTGGTACACATACTGACTACTGGAAATTTCTGATGGAAAGACGCGCCAGTTTTACAAATCGTTTTTCCCACAAATACTGCTAGCTTTACATAAAGTTAGCGGGAAAATGCGAAAATGAACCAAATTTAACCAAAAGGGCAAAAAGATGACCACAACCAACATCCTGGCGCACCGATCCCTCTTCGCCTGCGAGGAAAGAGACTTGTCAGGGCCCCTAACCAGTTGCTAACCCTGTTCCGACCTTAGGGTGCCCTCCGATCCACCGTTATACCACCGTTATATCGAAAATATTAGATCTGTCACCTAATTCACCGACTTAGAAAAGTTTTTTATGCCAACGGTGGATCGGAGGGCACCCAAGGTCGGAACAGGGTTAGCACCTGGTTAGGGGCCCTGACAAGTCTCTTTCCTCGCAGGCGAAGAGGGATATCGGCGCGCCAGGGTGTTGGTTGGGGTCATCTTCGGCTGTGTTGTAGAAGCGGTACAAAGTTCGCCAAGATTAATTTCATTTGGGATAAAAATAGGTAAACGTGGCAACACCGGACACCGGATCCGGAATATTGTTGACAGGTGGGAAAATAATGGCAGCTAATAGGGAGTTAAAATGGAATTTTCTATAGAAAAAAACAATTTTCTTAGCTATTTTTGCTTAAATGTGGTGTTTTGTGTGACGAAAAAAAAATAAAAATTATAAGTTTACAGATATGTTTAAGTAAAAGTGTCGAAACTTAAAGGAATCTATAGAAAAAGCTAACCTAAAAGTTAAAAATTTTTTTTTGGAAAAACCATACGAGACCGCCGAAAACTGACTTCGGATTCGTGTTCTACGACCCAAAATTAGGGTCTGTGCAAAATTTCATGAAAAAATTCGGTGTTTCCATTATTCCGAATTATTACCAATTGAATAACCTACAAGACTACAAGACCAATGCAGAAAGCTAGGACCAAAGGAGCAGTAAAATAAATTTAATTACACGAGTATGGAAAATACATACCCCACTTAAATTGCTCTTTTGCTTATAAACTTTTAAAAAATTCATAGTACAAAACTTAGTTTCTTATTTCTACACATCAATTTAAATCCTTGATTGTCAAAAGTTTAATAATATTTATGCTATTTTAGATATCCTTCCTAAAAGCCTGTTTACATTAGTTTCAATTTATCAAAGAAAATAAAAGGGTATGCAATTTATAGCATGAAAGTTATAGCAGAGAAAAATAAGACAGATAGAATAATATCTCTCCTTGCCGCCAGCTCGACAACGCGATGGCCTTCATACGGCAACCAGGGCCATGTCAGTTAAATGGGGAAAATGGCAACACGAAAACCCAGAAAAATCGCACAAGCTGTCAACGTCGCCCACTTGAGATTATGCCAGTTCGGCAAACTCATCAGCGAGCGTTTGGATGACACTATCCAGATATGGTCACGTGGATTACTACCAATCATTTGATAAGTAATCACGTGACCGGCTGTCATTAGTGTCATCTAGACGCTCACTGATGAATATCCAAACCCGCCTATTTGATACTAGATTTTTGGGGTTTTTCTTTTCGGACTAAGTTTAAAAGTTTAATTGGATTTATTCAATTTTTAAAAACACTTGTACAAATTTTAACGTCAGGATACTAATTTTATTAATTAAGAAACTGTTTGAAATATCAAAATTATGTCGATATTTTCAAAGAAGTTTTAATCTTGGTGGCACTGCTCCCACTTGAGACCATCTCAAAAGGAGCGGCTAGAACTGCAAACAATCCGACGTTGCCATTTTCGGTTTTCCTTGTCTTGCACCGGTAAACTTTTATTTCCTTTGCTGGTAGATCAGCCACGTAGTGCAGTGGTATAGAGTCAGCTTATTGACCCAGACGTCTTGGTTCGAATCCGTGCTCGGCCGCTTCTTTTTTTTAATTTTTGTCACTTAAAATATTATAAAAAATTAAGAAATCGGCTCCAAAAGGTGTATTGGAAACGGGTTAGCACTCCTTCCTCGATAAAAATTTTGTTTTGTCTTTTTTTAAAGGTCCCGAGCAAAAAATTAATCGTGTCTAGGTACCTTAACCTAAAAATTATGTTTTGTTTGTTGTCCAGAAAATCTAGCGAACGGTGGATCGGAGGGCACCCTAAGGTCGGAATAGGGTTAGCACCTGGTTAGGGGCCCTGACCAGTCTCTTTCCTCGCAATCGAAGAGGGATCGGTGCGAAAAAATCCACTACTGTTCCTTTCTCTGCCCATCCCCTAGGCCCTAGACTCTAGTCTTGTCACTCACTGTATGAATGACAGAAGAAAAAATACCGTTATTTTAAAATCTTCGAGCTATCGCACATGTGGCAACGTCGGATTGTTTGCAGTAAGCCTAAAGCAGAGAAAAGAGCAGAGAAAAGAGAGGGTAGTTAGAACGCGCTTGGACGAGTGCGCATCCAATTTTATTGGAACGCAACGGAGGCTGCCATTTTGACACAGAACTGTCACTTCCCCTACAAATTTGACGTTTCAAGCTTCCGAATAAATAAAGTTAAATATGAAAATATGAAAATATGTAAACAACTAATTCTAGACTTCTTGTAATTTATATTGAAAATGTTAACAAATCACTAATTCTGATAATTACTGTGATTCTGGTTGTGTGTGAAATCTTTATTGAACCAAGAAGTTACAAAGAACTTATACAGGTTCATCCTGTTATAAAATATTAGGTATCATACTATTATACATTAAAAAAACATTTAACATAGTCATACATAACAACACAGAATTTACAAGTAATCAAGATGATTCACAAGGGATATATCACGGCTTAAATATAACAAATAAATTTATGTAACAAAATAAGTAATTATATCATGGCATTAGCCTTTGGACATAGGTCTGTCAGAGAACAGGAGAGTGACAAAAACAGCCAATTTAATATTTTAAATGAAATCTTCGTATTACTGAATAATGAAAACTGTTATATTATCTAAACACTGTCTTAATTTTCCTTTTAAAATGTTTATAGTTATACTTTCTTATATCTATTGGAATAGAATTATAAATCTGAACACCTTTATGAAAAATCGACCTCTTACCATGATTAGACGAGACCCTCTCTATATTAACATCATTACATTGCCTCGTAGGGTATCTATGAATGTCATTTCGCAGAGTCAGGGAGATACTGGTTAATCGAGAGTGCGATAAAGCCTGATGTATATAACAAGATATTTGACATTCGTATATACTTTGTAGGTTCATAATATTATAAGTTTTATAAAGATTTACTGTGCTGTACCTCATAGGTAATCCATATATATTTTTTATTGCTTTATTTTGTAAGATTTGGATTGGTCTTATATAGGTTCCACACGCAGGATACCAGATTATCGCCAAGTACTGCAAATGACCATGTATTAGAGAGTAATAAATGCCCCTAACCAAGCACTTAGGTAGACAATAACTTATCCTTCTCAGAACAGCAACAGGTGCTGCAATCTTTCTTCTTAAATTACTCAAATGATGCTCCCATGAAAGCCTCATCTATAAGAAGGCCAAGATATTTTATTATACAACTATATTTTAGATCCTCATTATTTAATGTAAGAGGTGTACCACCACCGACCCTCGTCTTACTGATAAACATGTACGATGATTTTTGAATATTAAGAGTTAGTTTATGCATTTGTAGCCATTTGGTAATTAAGTTTAAATCTTGTGTTATTTTTTGTTTAAGTTCAATTGTTGATTTGCCATAATAAACTATTGTGGTATCATCGGCGTATAGTTTTATTTTACCATGTAATTTGAGGTTAGAAATAGAGTTAATATATATTAAGAAAAGGGTTGGGCCCAATATTGACCCTTGTGGTACCCCATATTTGACTTGTTCTTTTGTACTGGCTGCACTGCCCAATGATACAAAAGCCATTCTATATATTTGAAAGATAGTTCGAGAACCAGTCGTGGCACTTTCCCCTCACACCCAGAAGCTCCATCTTTATCAACATTATACCATGATGCACTGTATCGAACGCCTTCCGTAAATCCAGCGACAACAGAGCTGCAATCTGATTGTCATCAATTTTCATTTGTACCTCAGAGATCATATCTACAGACGCAGATACCGTGTCACTAGATTCCCGGAAAGCATACTGCCCCGAGTACAACATATTTTGACAATGCAAAAAACCTACCAGTCTCTGGTTTACAACTTTTTCAAAAATTTTTGACAACGAAGGAAGCACCGATATTGGTCTGTAATTGTTAGCTGCATTCTTATCACCATCCTTGAACAGAGGTCGTACTTTTGCTGTTTTGATCCCATCAGGAACTTCACCACTGCTGAGTGACTGGTTTATTATATTAGAAAGAATAGGTGCAACACCATCACAACACTGCCTCAACACGCAGATACTCAGGCCATCAAAGCCTGTTGCTTTCGCAGGATCAAGCTCCCTTACAAGCTGGGCAACTTCATCAGTAGTAGTTGGAGTGAGAGACATATTTTTATCACCAGCAAACTCACTCTGTACATCCAGCGGTACATCAGGTATCACTGCTGCCAACCTCTCACCCACATCCACAAAGTATTTGTTTAGGAAGCTACAAATTTGCTGTTGGTTTTCAATTTTGTTGCCATCATCCATAGTGAGGGATTCTATTTCACTTCCTTGAGAGCTTTTAGTTTTTTGTGATAGTATTTCGTTTATAACTTTCCAGGTTTTTCTTGAGTCTCCCTTTGCACTTGCAAATTGGTTGTTATAATACTCTTTTTTCTTTTTTCTAACCAATTTTTTCACCTTTTTTTCAGCATCAGGATACCGTTCTCTCATACATACAATATGTGGAAACTTCCTACTCTTTTTATGATAATAGTCTCTTGCTTCTATGGCTTCTGTTATTTCCGCTGCATTCTCAATAAACCAGTTTGGTGTGTTTTTCCGGACCTTAATATTTTTTTCCCATGTGACTTTGTTTTGTATAAAACAATCCACTAATGCATTATAGTTTTCATTAACGCTTATAGATTCTGAGTAGTTTCTGCTTAGTTCACCCAGTGAATTGTTTATCGCTGCAATATTAAATTTGGACTTTTCAAAAGTAAGAATTTTTTTCCCCTTCATTCTGCTCATATCCACACTATTTACAGTTAATATCTGAAGATCATGGTCACTCAAAGAGTTTTTTATAATATTAATCGACATACTTCTCTGTATGCTCGTTATACAGTGATCTATTAAAGTTTTTGAGTATCGAGTGGGAATTGTTGTGTTGACAAAGTGGAAGCCGTTACTCATGCACATATCAATATACCTCTGGCTATCCACTGTATTGACAAGGATGTCTATATTTAGGTCACCCATTAAAATTACTTCACTTCTTGTCAGTTTGTTCATTTCCTCATCCAATAGTTGGACTGTATGGTCCACCATTTGTTTAGAGCCATTAGGGTTGTAGATTGTTGCAAAGTACATATTGATTTCCTTTATCTTCACAACAATGAATGTAATTCCACTTCTTTCTATTTCCGTTACGATCTCAACATTCATCTGATCCGTTACAAAGATTGCACATTCTCCCCCTCGCCCGGGTCTGCATGCAAAAGCAGGTGTAAAGTGTGGTAGGCTGTAAGATTCCTTCTCCCCCTGACCGACCCATGTTTCTGTTACTATAATGACTGAGATCTTCCTTTCAATGGTGGCCAATAAGACATTCAGTTCGTCAATTTTATTTTTTAGTGAACGTGCATTTAAATACAGTATATTTAGTTCACCAGCATTGGTAGTTGTTTCCTGATTAAATTCCTTTACGGAATGTAACTCTCTGATAGTATGCTCCATAAGAGAAGACAAAGGAGACAATTTTTATTACAATAACAATATATGCAGCATGCTGTGATCAATTGGTTGATTCATAATCACTTCCATCATCATTCTTCATGTTCTCGATCTGTTCTGTATTTTCCAACATTATTATTTTTGTTTTGTCTCCCTTTCGGCAGAAAACCTTGTTATTTTTTAGCCACACATACTGAAAACCACATTTCCTAAGCTCCCTTGCTTTTATAAGGAGTTCCCGTACAGATTTAGGTAAATCTTCATTTATGTATATGTTTCGTTTATCACCTTTGAGACCTAGCGTCTCAGAGTCTATTATTCCTTTTTGTTTTCGTTTTTCTAAAATCATATCACGTTTTTCTTTTGTAGTAAAACTCACAAGAATGGGCTTATTTGGATTTTTACTTGGAATCCGCTTGGTAGCAAATTCATTCTCTTCACATGAGATTTCCAGAGTCCAGTATCCTTTTTACTGCCGTTTTCTCCGAGTCTTCCATAGTAACACCCATTATCACTATATTCTTTTCCTTTTCCTGGTCCACGTTAGGCAAGTTCTTTAATCTTTGAACTTCCCCGGTCAAATATTTTACGTCAGCCTTTAGTTTATCCTGCTCCTTCCTAAATAGTTTATTCTCTTTTAGGACTTTGTCTAAGGATTTTTGCATTTCTTCAACTGAATCACCATTAAATTGAACTGACCTTTTAAGATCATCGAATTTTTTTGATAAAACTTCCAATAATTCTTCATTTGTCATGGCCCTAGAGGTTATGCTGTGTTGGGTTTCTTTCTTCTTATTTTTAATTTTGGTATTAATACTAAAGCTTTTCCTCTTTGTTTGATTCTCGCTTTCATATTCCGAACTTTCGGAGCCGCTGTCGTCACTACTGCCTGAAGAAACGAAATTATTTACGCTATTTCTGGACTTAAACTCTGAGCAGGCCAAACATTTCCATCCGATTTTTCCCTGTTTTATTTTCTCCAGCTGTTCACCCTTTACTTCCGTACATGCCATATGATACCATTTTTCACATCCACCACAACATTGCACCTTAAAACCACTTTTTCCAATTTTTTTTAAACATTTTGGACACACTAAATTTTTCGACACGCCCTTGGCAGCCATCTTTTTATTCAGTTAGTGGTTTAGTGGAAGAAAATCTGATAATGTTACATGCTTAGAATTAAGTATTATAGTGATAGGAGCACACACAGACTTATCGAGCCCATTGTGCCCTGCAGTAATAAGTAATATTAATTATGAATTCTCCAAAATTTGTGATAGTATGAGTGGGTGGTGCAATTCCAAGAAACTGATACTAAACAAAGAAAAGACGGTGATGGTACACTTTTACAAAAACAAACCTAGGATAGACATCAACAACAGCTCTGCTATGGTAAAGTTTCTGAGGACATACGTGAAAATTAAACAGACAATCCCTCAACATACGTTACTGAGTGCTTACTATTCGCTTGCCTATCACTACCTTGCTTATAATATAATACTCTGGGGTCAAGCAACGAACATCGACAGAGTTGTTATTACACAGAAACAAATAATATGACTGCTGTTTGGGCTCAAGCCCATATAATTATGTAGACCAATATTTAAACAGTTCAAAATACTATGCTGAAATGTGCCACGTATGTTTTCAACAACAGTAGCAGTTTCAAGACGAATCAACCACCAACCACAGCTATCCAACAAGAAATGCTTCCGCTCTGCTAATCAGACTGCCCACTATGAAGGATCTCCACAATTTGCATGCGTTAAGATCTTTAATAAATTGCCAGACAAAATCAGATCAGTAGATAACATGAAAGCCTTTAAGAAGAGGCTGAAGGAATTACTACAAGACAGGGTGTTTTATAGCTTATCGGAATTTATAAATGTTGCCTCGTAATATAATTTTCTTGATGTGAACTGCCCGTTATATCTATTTGTGCTTGTACTTGACTTTGTATAGTGTTTATCTATTTGTTAATTCTTTGTATGTGAAGTTATGTTATACCATTTTACTCAGATTTGTAGGTACTGACGAAGCTTATATCATAACAATATATTATGTATGATCTTAAAGCAAATAAATAAATGAAATAAAGCAAATTTTTATGTTGTTTTTTAATGTAAAATTACTAGTGTTTAAATTTTTTTTAATTACCTACCACAAAATAAGATTATTATGATTTAAAATCTTAACTCCACAAAAGCCTAATCCTGAACCACTATTGTTGGATATTTTAGCACTACACAACGTTCATATTCACCAAAACAACATACGGTTTCTCAAAATACACTACAATAGTGTGTGTACTAAAATAATTCCAGTTAGGTACGTACTTTTAGACATTAATTTAGTTTAAGGTACGGTGTAAGCAAAGTTTGAAAAAAAAAACAAGTTTAGTATAAAACGCAGTCCAGTAGGTATTTTTGGGTTTATAAATCGATTTTTGGTTTAATTGGGTTTTTGTATTAAATGACTAAAAATTCACAACGAGAATTTGAAAAACAAATTAAAATAATTGTTATTGGCTCGTACCAAAAAAGACGTTTATTGTAGGTTTATATTCAGCCCAGGCATACATATATACCTATTGTTTTTCTTTCTAATAATCAGTTAAACCAGATAAACAGTCGATGTACTACAAAATGATTACAAATGCTGTAGATTTGCACGGTAGAAATACCGTTTTAAATTTGCCGCTTTGCAATTGACATTTGTGTGTAAAAATGGCCGCCCAACAAATCTCTCCATCCGCGCAGAGGGGAAGCGATTTCTATATCCCCCCCTCCTATTTCTATGGAGAGGGTCCCCCCTCCTATTTCTATGGCCTAAAGTGCTTTTTCGTGAATCTTTAAAATTTCTTTGGCTTTTTTAAAGTTAAAAGGGATTCTTCCTATCCATCAGGTAAGTTAGATAATAATTGATAACACATTTGTTTGACTGGAATTTGATTTTATCCTAGAAGTTGAAAATTTAGTCCACCTCCACGCGGGCCTTCGTTTTGGTTAAGGATTTCGTGAGGGAGAACTGCAGGCAGGTAATATAAGTGTAAATTGTGAATTTATTACTTGGGTTTGATCATCAATTATTGAGAATTTTCAGAGATAGAGTTCCATCATTTCAAGTTTTTACGTTGAACGTTGTATATTATTAAATCTTGTATAGGTATATCGAGCTTTCCTAAACAAAAAGATTGGTAAAATTTTTTGGAATACCTACATCAAACAATGATTTTTTTAATGAAATCGTCTTTGAGATGCAGGTTATGAATGTGAATTTTTTTCAGTATAATTCCATTGTTTTATGAACATATTATTATTTAAAATTGTTCGGGTTAGAGACTTTTCAATCAATGAGGATTCTGATAATGGGGCTAATATTTGTTTTTTCACACTGAGTTGCTGCCATTTTTAAAGTTTTGTACCTTAAACATACAAGTGGAATATTAATAGTGGTAAATAAACTGGTAGACAAGTGGGGCACCACATTATTTGAAAAATTTCTTAACATAGAATTATTTAAAAAGTGATAAAATGTACCTAATTGATATTTTAACAGTACAAGTAAGATTTTAATATTCAAATATTTTTAGTCGAGACCCTGTACGACTTTATTTTAGAAGTAGAAAAAAATATTTATGTTTTATGTAAGTAATAAAAGAAACAACTTTTGTTTTACCCACACGAGGTGGTTTTTCTGCTCATGTGAATTATTGACATTTTAAAATTTGCATTTATTGTGTTAGCAAGCTGTAGTGTTCTAAGGGTCTAATAGAAATAACCTAAAAACCTCATATTCATAATTTGTGCCTTAAGGTAAGAAATTTTTTTAGAAAACTAATTTTTGGCATAAAATTACCAAACTTATTATTTCATATTATGTGGAGTTTGAGGTTAGCATTATTTGTTGTATTTAAATTTCTATTGGGATGAAGGAAACTAGTTTTTGAATTTGAGAATATTTCATTATTTAGCACTGTATTGTACCAATTTTTTATAATTTTGTACCACGTAACCAAAAATTTGAAGAACTCCTAAAGATGAAAAAAGGCCACTTGAAGATGCTGCTGCGCAAAATATGTACTCGTATAGATATAATATTAATATTTGGTACTTATCGAAAACAAAATGTATATGTAGTTAATTGTTACCAAAAACAAAAGCATTTATTATTATTATTCAATTGGATTTTTGTTTATGATTTCCAATTTTAGCTTTTTTTAAATAAATTTTACTTTTTTATAACTTTTGGATTTTATTTGCCCTTTCTTCATTTAAAGAGTCTTAGTTCAGTTGCACAGACAATTTGATCAAGAATTAAAGTAATTAGACTAATGTGACAGCACTCATGTTGATGTCGCTGCCTAAACGTCAATTAAATTTAGTACTGGATTAAAAATTTTGAGAAACATGTTACAGATCAAGATTTTTAATTAAGTCATATGTTTAATTAACGTTAAAATGTAATAATTAGGGTTGAAACATCGTTCAAAATGTTAAGCTGAAAGATTCTAAATTAAATGTAAGGTAACGCTTTAAGCATCGTACTGAAACTTAGTGTCGTTCTCGAAATTCTTAATGAGTTCTAAAGGCCTTTTAAATGTATTACTCATTGTATGTTACTGAATAACAGGTATAAGTAGGAAAAACATTGACAAAAATAAACATTACCTATTTTTCTCTTAACTTTGGGAAATTGTTTTATCGGGTAAGTCAAACTACTTGCTAATTATCCCTGGTATAGATTACTATGAATAAGTCAAATGTTTAAGTAGGTCTTTAGAACACAATACAACTTTTGAGAACAATACTATTTTTTTGTGCGTTGCTTAAGCGTTACCTTTAGTAAATTTTTAAAAAATTTTAAATGGGATTCCCGCGCAAAGTTATCTCAGTCGGTAAAGAGGATAGCTGTTTTGCCAACAGTTTTTGACACAAGGATCTGTCACAGATCTGTCATTTTGGTTAATAAACAGTGTTGCAATTCAGCCCACTTGAAAACAGCTGATATTCGTGTTTCGACGGAAATACACTGTTGCGTCTTTTCTCAAACTCTTTTATTTTCTTTGACGGCAACACCCCGAGATTGGCGCGTACGATTTAGCGATGGGAGTACTCGAGTACAAGAATCGAGCAGTATCCGATTCCTATAAGAATCGGTTATACTCGAGTACCGGTTTCGGAATCGATTATTGAATATTCCACGCCGAGGCTGCGATCTTTTCCGCTTACCCGTACTCGAGGTTCGAGCACGAGCAACTGCCCTGAGTGCTAACTGAACTGATACGAGATACTTGATATGGAATCGGAATCGATCCGTCGGGTCGTCGCCGTCCGAACGGACGATTCCAGCCATAGAAATAGGACATAGGTTAACCTCTAATTATACAACGCAGTTGCATCCCAATTAGATCACCCTGTAGATCAGGGATGCACACACCGTGGCCCGCGGGCCGCATGCGGCCCGCTGTCGATGTTTATGCGGCCCGCCAACGAATTTTAAAAGCGATATTTGTGCGGCCTGCCATCGACTTTTAAAAGTATTCGTCGCCGCGCTCCGGTCCAAGCATATTGTTACGAGACTAGAAATCTGTAGCATCAACTAGATTACAGATTCGCGAAACACGTCGGTAGATCCCCGAAGAAAGTGGATGGTTCTCGATGTTTGGTAACTCGTATAAATTCGGCGCATCGCCGGCTACCGGGGCAGTTAAGTTTTGACTACGGATAAGCGAACGTTATACTGTTTGAGAACTGTAATCTGTGCCGAGTAAATATTTCGTCGTTCGAACTTGGCTTTTACCGACTGTAACAATATAATATTAATTTTGATATGGATAAACCAGGCCCCAGTAAGAAACGTAGTCGTAAGGTTGAAGATGAAAATCGACAGTTTCCTGATATTTGGACCGAAAAATACTTTTTTATTTCATCGCATAACAAAATTGTCTGTTTAATATGCAAGAGTAGTGTTTCTATTCCGAAGGAATATAATGTGAAAAGGCACTATGAAACCCAGCATCCTACTTTTACCACATTAACTGGCGAAAATCGAACGCAAAGAATTTCCACTTTACAACGGGAACTAATAAGCCAGCAATCTATGTTTACAAAACCAATTCAAGATGCTGAAACAGCCACTGAAGTTAGCTTTGAAATATCTCGAATAATAGCGAAAACTTGTCGGCCTTTTAAAGATGGTGAGTTTGTTAAGCAATGTTTGGATATCGCCGCAAAAAAAATTTGTCCGGAAAATGTAAAGAAGTTTGAAAAAATTCAGTTAAATCGGATGACTGTTCAAAGAAGAATTACCGCATTAGCAGATAATATAGAAGAGCAATTAGCTACGAAATCGAGAAGTTTTGAGTATTTTTCTATAGCGCTCGACGAATCTACAGATATAAGTTCAATTGCTCAACTATTAATATTTTTACGAGGTGTAACGCAAAATTTTGAAGTGAGTGAAGAACTGATTGGTATGAGTTCTTTGACAAGTCAAACCAAGGGAAGTGACATGCTCAAAGCTCTTCTAGAAAAATGTTCTATAATGGATTTGGATTTAAAGAAAATATCTGGAATTACAACTGACGGAGCACCTTCAATGGTTGGAAGTACATCTGGGATAGTAACTATGTTAAAAACATATTTACAAACTAAAAACATAAATACCAAGGAATTAATGCAGTTTCATTGTATTATACATCAAGAGGCCCTCTGTTCAAAATTATTGGGATTTGAAAATGTTATGAAAGTTGTAGTACCTACCGTAAACTTTATAAAATCACGAGGTCTCAATCACCGACAATTCAAACAATTTCTCGAGGATATTGAAAGCGAATATGGTGATCTCCTGTTTTACACTGAAGTAAGGTGGCTAAGTCGTGGGTTGACACTACAGCGGTTTCTTAACTTAATTGAAGAAATCCAACTATTTCTGGCGGAAAAGAAAAACGACGTCCCCGAACTCGACAACCCTGATTGGCTGTGTGACTTAGCGTTTCTTGTAGACATCACAAATCACTTGAATGTCTTAAATACGCGACTCCAAGGCAAAGATCAATTGATTTCGCAGCTATACTCTCATGTTTCGTCCTTTCAATGCAAATTGAGTCTTTTCAGGACACAAATCAATTCAGCCAATTACGGCCATTTTCCGAACTACAAAAAAATTATGGAGAAGTTCAATAAAACTGACGTCAATTTCGCTCATGTTGAAAAAATTGATATTTTGATACAAGCTTTTGAAAATCGTTTTGTAGACTTCAAAAAAGTTAAACCGCTATTGGACATTTTCAGCAATCCTTTCACCATTTCACCCGAAAATGCGCCGGAATCAATGCAGCTGGAATTAATAGACATGCAAAATGATGATAATTTAAGAAACAAATTTAATGAAGGTAATTTACTCAACTTCTACCTTTGCGTTGATAAAAACGCTTATAAAGAGTTGCGAATAAATGCATTAAAATGCGCAAGCTTATTTGGATCGACGTATATTTGTGAACAAACGTTTTCAGTGATGAAACTTAACAAAACGAAAAACCGAAACCGCCTGGCAAATGAAAATTTGGAAGCAATTATACGTGTGGCTACAAGTAATGTGGAGCCAAATATAAAAAAACTTGTTAGTTCAATGCAATGTCATGCATCAAAATAATAAAACATGAAATATTACATTGTAATGATTACATAATTATTACAACAAACATTTTTGAAGGTTCTTTTATTTTTATCATTGTATTTCATACTATTTAAAAATAAAAATTTTTGTGTTAATAAATATTGTTTGTAGTGGCCCGTCCTTGGCTTATATTTTTCCCGAGTGGCCCCTGCTCCCTATAAGTCTGTGCATCCCTGCTGTAGATGTTTAAAGATAAGGTTGGAACGATCTCCGTAATAAAAGATATAAAAATAAATAAGATTCCTGGTTAGGTAATTTTAAAATGTCCTTTAATACAAAAAACAAGAAAAAGAAAACTAAGCAGTATATAATGGGAAAACTACAAACAATATTTAACATTGTAAGTTTAAAATAAAAATAAGTAAGGTAATAGTGTGTGTAACATTCTTAACTAGTATAAAGGTGTTGCATTAAACTGTCTGTATTCTCTATAGGGCGATTATAGAATTTTGCAAATACTTGAGACCTTGGTGACCAACCTGCTGTTTTTAAAATACAGTCGACGCTAAGCCCTGCGCGATAAGCCGCTGACGTTGCGGAATGGCGTGTACTATGAGGCCGGAATTTGTTTGTGTTAATTCCGGATAATTTAAGACCCTGTGTTATCCAGCGGCTTATCGTTTGAGATGACGATGCTCGATGTGGTTTTTTATGTGTTATTAGTAAGTATGGTACGTCGTGTCTTATATTTTGTGTTGATTGAATATAATATAAAATAATGCTGGCAACACAAATTTCGGGTTTATCTTTGAAAAAAGGCAGTATCAATATAGGCTGTGTTTTATTAGGCGCTGAAGTTTTTAGAAAAGCGGATACTGCTATTTCCATTTTAGTTTCGGTCATAGAAATATCTGAAAGTCTGATTTTGCTTAAGGTTTGTGCTCTTTGGGCTGTTGCCAAGGCAAGTAGTACAGTAAGTTTAATGGTCAATGTTCTTAAATTGAGGTTGGAATGCGGATACAGAGACAAAAATTACTTAATTACTGGTTCAGGATTCCAAGTTTCATTATACCTCGGAAAACTTGGTTTTAACCTAAACGTACCTTTGAGAAGTCTGTTAATAATTGTTTTATCATTTTTGTTAAGAGTAAAAAGTAAATTTAAAGCGGATCTATGGGTGTTCAATGTGGAATATGTAGCACCTAACTGAAATTCTTTGACTAAGAAATTTGAAACTAATTTAACATCCGGGTTAAATATTTTGGATTGATTATTTTTGCAGAAGGCCCACCATTTTTTAAAAGTTGTATTATATTGTTTTTCCGTGGATTTACTTATTGATGTCCGTATCAAGTCAACTGCGGAGTCTTCTAGATTTCGATTTCGGTAGGCTTCCCTGATAGTTTGCAAGCACCCAGGGTAAGGGTTTTCCACAAAGGGTGTGGTTCGCTGGAAGGAGAAAGTAAGAGATTAGAATTAGGTTTTATGGTGTAAATATGCGAAACTCAGAGATGATCCAGTTTTGGAAACCAGGGCTGGGATTTCCACAAGGTGTTATGGGCAGAAAATAGCAACAGGATGTAATAAATAGTTGGTAACAAAAGTTCAGTTTTAGACCTCATTTTTTTAACTAAATATTTTTATTGTGGAATTTTTGAGACCTTAATAAGCAATTAAATAATAATTGGTAATTATTCGGATTAATGGATGCACCGAATTTTTTCATGAAATTTAGCATAGACCCTAATTTTGGGTCGTAGAACACGAATCCGAAGTCAGTTTTTGAGGGTCTCATATGGTTTTTCCAAAAAAAAAATTTTTAACTTTTAGGTTAGGTTTTTCAATGAATTTCTTTACATTTCGGCACTTTTACTTAAACACATATATACAAGTCATTACACACTATTTTTATGAACCATATTTAGGCAAATTTATGTAGAAACACATTAAAAAAACAGAGAAAATATCAAAAAACTAAAAGAAAATAAACACGCCATCTGTGGTCACATTCTGATGGAAAGACGCGCTGTTGCCAAATTTACAAATCGTTTTTCCTACAAATTTTAAAAATTTTAACCCAAGCAAACCTGAGCAAAAAGGTGGTCAGGTTTGCTCAGTTTTGATTGATATAGATACATGTATAGCTATATCAATGAAAACTGAGCAAACCTCACCTTTTTGCTCAGGTTGGGTGAGCAAAAAGGTGGTCAGGTTTGCTCAGTTTTCATTGATATAGATATATATGTATCTATATCAATCAAAACTGAGCTAACCTGACCACCTTTTTGCTCAGGTTTGCTTGGGTTGGGTATACACCTTTTTGTTCAGATATGGTTCATTTTCACATTTTCCCGCCGACTTTTCACTGCTAGCTTTATAGAGCTGGCAACAGCGCGTCTTTTCATCAGAATGTGTAACCACAGATGGCGTGTTTATTTTCTTTCAGTTTTTTGATATTTTCTCTGTTTTTTTAATGTTTTTATATAAATTTGCCTAAATATGGTTCAGAAAAATAGTGTGTAATGACTTGTATATATGTGTTTAAGTAAAAGTGCCGAAATGTAAAGAAATTCATTGAAAAACCTAACCTAAAAGTTAAAACAATTTTTTTGGAAAAACCATACGAGACCCCCAAAAACTGACTTCGGATTCGTGTTCTACGACCCAAAATTAGGGTCTGTGCTAAATTTCATGAAAAAATTCGGTGCATCCATTAATCCGAATAATTACCGTTCGAGTGAATTTTTACTGATTTATTTTCCATGTTTTGGCTAGTATATTTTTATGACAATTTCTTGATATATTGCTAGTCGTAGAGACTTGATAATTGGATACATGGGTTTTGAACTTGGATTGGATCTTTTTGTTTCCGAAATGGGGTTTCTTTTAAAAGGGTTTATTTTTAAAACAATTTATTATGTGACAGCCAGCTGTTTGCCATATAAGTAAAATGTCTGTGTTCTTCTTTTTAGATTTCAGGCGGGATGACCTGCCTTAAAGCCGTATTCCGATGACGGACGACCGGGCGGTTGATGAGAAAAGGGTTAACCGTTTTATTGCGATTTCTCGAAGTGGCGTAGATTTCTGGGGAATTTTGGGTTTTTTGGAGGACAGTTGGTCATGGAAATCATAAGTTATAAGTTTTGATATTAGCTTAGGAGGGGACAAAGTTTCTTCTCCCCTTTCTTTTGTTGGCCGTCAAGGGAAGAGCACATGGGATAAGACCCAAATAAATTTCTTTTGGAAAATGCCACATGGTCAAATATAATTTTGGGAATCATCCCTTTTTCGGATTGTATTATTAGTGGTCTTTGGATGGTATACAATCCCTGGCTAGGATGCCGATACAATTGTGTTTTCTTCAGGGACGGGAAAAACCCTTATTAATTTAAGGTAAGCGAAATTGTACAGACCAGATTTAGGGTTGTAAAAAATTTGTAAATTTGTAAATTCAAAATTGATTTAAGTAATTCTAGTATGAAAGGATTTTACTTATATAGGGTATTTCCTTTGCAGGGTTTTTAGGATGGACTAAGTTTTTTGCAAGGGCCTAAACCTTTTGTTTAGATAAAGTTTTGGCTTGGACTAAATTGTAACTACCTAATTTTGGATCAGATGTTTTACGTTTGGGTTAAAGTATCTGAGTTTATGGTTTGGACACATTGGGGGCTAGTATTTTAGAACCTAAAATCCCATTGGAAGGTTTTGACATGACCTTGAATGACCTTGGAACTCTGTAGTTGTCAGTTTTTGGAACAATCTCCTATATCCTATCCACGTCGGGACAACAGGGTTCTGCAGGGAACTTGAGAACCTTCTCCATGGTTTCAACGCACCGAGAGGCAACTCCGATAGTTGCAGACAGCTAAGTGTAGCTTTTAGAATTTCACTTACCGGTGTAGTTACCAACATTGATTCTTGTCGAGGGGCAATTTTCCCTATCTTTTATTTACCTGGTGCAATATTGTTTGTACCTCATCGAGGTTCTTTTATTTTGGGAGGCCTTACCGAGGAATCAATGTTATGAACTTTACCGGTGGAGTCCTTCAGACACTTAATTTGCTATAATAATATAATCCTTTTGTTCTACCTTTTTAATAACCTTTTTCTCTTGTGCGTTTCGAACAAATGTAAAGTGCCAGTAACTTGTACACGCGGGCGATTTGTCGACAACACGCATGCGTACTACCAGGCCTCGTTAGTCCAAACTGGACATTTAATTTTTGGTATTTTATAAAATTTTCATGTAACTAAATTCAAATATTAGAATCGATACGTGTAGTCAAGGAACTACATTTTTACTTGGACTTAAGTTTTAAGTGTAAATACAGGGGTAGCATTTATTTTCGTCGGGTACTAGAGGGAGGTGGATCCTAGCATCGTTTTGGCCTAGTGGACCTATCGGTGCTGGGGTAGCTAAGTTGACCCAGGGCCGGTACTTGTGACTGTACCCTGTAGACGCACAGTTGGATTTTTCGTGCAGGGGGTATAGTCACCGTCAAGCGTGCTAGTGTCCACAACCATTTGGACCTTTTTGGAAATAACCTTGTATATTTTTTTTCCCAGTAACTGTAAATTTTTCATTACCGTAACATTTTCCTGTAAATATATATTACTTTCTGGCGGTCAACGTTTTGATACAAGTGGTTTTGACCACGTGGTCCCTATGCCCTAAGGCACAGCTGATTTTATTGTGTGGGGATATAGTGGCTGCCGTCAAATACACTTGAATCAATCCTACTTCAATTTTGTAAACAACTTAAGTAGCTCATATTGTTTTGTCTCAGAGGAGCTTACATTTAACAAAAAAAAAAGGAAAACAGGACTCGTCTTTATATCCTAAAACTTTTCTTTGAAGATTAAATGTATTGGCCTCAAACAATAATTTGTTTTATTACCTAGTAATTTTTAATACCTGACTTGACATAGTAGTTTTCTTTTCCTGGTTTTGTTTCAACGTTCAAGGCTACACGGACCACCATTTGGAGCCTTAATTTTAGAAAGTAAAACTATGGTGGCGCCTCTCTAAATTTGGACTAAAATACCGATTTTGACTTTAAAAGCTAAACACTCATCTGTCACTAAAAGAACCTATACCTGAGATAGAGCTAGCGTATGGAGGTGTTCTACAAGCAGCTTGATTTGGTCGATTAGGTAAGAGTTGTAGGTAGATAACCTTCTCAGGGTGTACCTGGGTCACAGGTGTTATCTGTAGGATAACGGTTTAGGGCGATTCATTTTGAACCTCATTTTACGAGACGTTACACTGGCACCCAACGGTTCTTTAAGGGGTTGCAAAAGTCGTAACATAACAAAGGGAAAAACTAATATTCCTTCTGCTGAATCATTTTCGATTTTGCTCAAAACTTTGGTTATTAATGTAAAAGGAGGAAAGGCGTAAAAGTTAAGGTTTTCCCAAGACTTTGTGAAAGCATCAATGAAATAAGCCTCTGGGTCTTTTTTCCAAGATGCAAAAATTTTACATTTCGTATTCTGTCGTGAAGCAAAGAGGTCTATTTTAGGATTTCCGAACAATTTTACTATTTTATTAAAAACCGATGTATTTAGGCTGTATTCCGTTTCAAAATTTTTTAGCCTAGAACCTTTATCTGCTAAGAAGTTGTCTTCAGATTTGATATAAGATGCGAAAAGTGTTATGTGTCTTTTTTCACACCATTGCCATATAAGCTTAGATGTTTTGTGGAGTTCAGGGTATCGTGAGCTGCCCATCTTGTTAATTAGAGCAACTGCGTTATTCGTAAAAGAATATGACAGTTTATTTTATGGTTTGCAAATATTTTTAACCCATACCAGGCTGCTAGTAATTCCAATTGATTTATATGTAGCGATTGTTGTTCGTTATCCCAAAAACCACTCGCAGTTTCTTTTCCACATGCAACTCCCCAGCCTGTAAGGGAGGCGTCAGAAAAAATTTCTAATTCATATTTCGCAGGTAGTAGCGAAATTTCAGCAAGTGGAAGTGAGGTTCTCCACCATTCGAAAATATGTCTAAAAGTGTCGGGTATGATCAATGTTTTGTTAAAATTACCTTCGGAATGGTTTAATGCTAGAGTTTTTAATCTTTCAAATTCTTTGGTATACAACCATCCATATGGAACAGCCGGACAGGCTGCGATTAGAGATCCAATAAAGCTGGCAAATTGCCTGATTTTAATTTCTTTTTTACTTTTTATGTTACAAATGTTCTTTAATAAACTAGAAATTTTGTCTTCTGGTAGGGAGATTGACATATTGTGACTGTTGAAAATAAAGCCAAGAAATTTAATGTTTTGAGAAGGCATAGGGTTGCTTTTATTTTTGTTTAGTATGAAACCCAGCTGTTGTAAGAGGTTTGAGGTAAATGAAAAATTTTTATAACATTCTTGTTGAGTTTTCCCTAAGATCAATATGTCATCTAAATATATAATAGACATAAATCCTAAAGATCTAAGATGATTTAATATTGGTTTAAAGATTTTAGTAAAGACATACGGGGCCGAGCTTAAGCCAAAAGGGAGACAAGTAAACTCATAAAAACAATTTTGAAAGTAAAACCTTAGATATTTTTTGTGGGTTGGGTGTATGGAAATTAGAAAATAAGCGTCTTTAAGATCGATGGAAGCCATGTAACAATTTTTTGTAATTACATTTTTTACAGTTCTGTAATCCTCCAATTTAAAATGTGGGGTTACTATATATTTGTTTAGATTTTTTAAATTTAAAATAAATCGAAATTCTCCATTTGGTTTTTTCCTTAGGAAAAAAGGTGATAAAAATTTATTTTTTATGGCCCGACATTTCCGTATGGCGCCAATGTCTAAAAGATGATTTATGCATGTTATGTATTTGGTTCTGTTTTCTGCTTGTACATTAATGTTTTTAAATTTGGACTGTTTGGGGGTTTTAATAAAGTTTAATTTGTACCCCTTTACCCAATTAAGTACGTTACTATCATTTGTTATTTTTTGCCAGTTTTTAACAAAAGACTTAATCCTGCCTGCATACGGGTGAGTTCTTCTGCCTCTGTTGTTTATTGACACTTGGTGCCTTGCCCTGTTCCTCCCCCCATCCTTGTTCTTTGAGGCCACATACCAACGGGGTTTGTACGTGGCCCGCTTGTAGTTTAAGTTCCGTTGAGCGGGAACCTTGGGTTTTAGTTCAATTCCCGTTATCTTTGCCGTCTTGGCTGCTTTGCACTGGTCAGCGAAATCTGATCCAAAAAGAAAAGAGTCAATTTTTGTTTTACGTGCGACTTGTTGAACATTTTCGTTGAGGGAGTTGTTTAATCTGTATCTTCTGTGGACCTATAAGGAGTAGTGAATGTCACAAAGTATTTTTGCCATGGATACCAAATCTCCTATCTCACTTGAATCACCTGCATGGAGCTGGTTAGATATAAGGGTGCCCAAGCACCCTAAAGTTTTTCCCAAATTGGCCTGAATGGCTACAAACACACCATCTTTCCGTAGTTCCGTGGAGTTTAAAATGGAAGAAATTTCGGTGTTAAGTGTAGGAGCTTGCAGATTTGTGCAGTTTTTGGGGATCTGCCACTTGTTTAGGATTTGAGCCTTCGCCTCTTTGTCAAGGCCTTCAGTTAAATAGCTCGTCCATCTAATTGCCAAATTGTTTAAAATCTCGGGCCCTAATGTAGTATCAATACTGGGGTCTGTACCCAAGATTTCTGCGAAGCGATCGTCGGCCTTTTGAGTCCCACATACGGAGGTTGATTCTTCCTGGCTTTGATGAGCATTTGAATCATTCGCTGCAGGTGTTAGGGTCTTGCGTTGTCCCAACGTTCCCGCTTCAGCGGGAATTTTTTCCCCTTCCGAGTTTGATGCGTCGTCCTCAGAGGGGGTATCGGAGTCCTCGGCTTGAGAACAGGCTTCTGCCTCTGGAAGAAAAGATGAAGTGCCATAGAGCTACAGTGCCATTACTACAGTGTAATAACTGAAGAATTTTAGGAATATAAGAGAGAATGTCGGCAACATTGCACGCACAGTCCCCATTAGTGCTTAATATAACAGCCATATAGTGTATAAATTACTTTTGATAGCGATAATGTAAACAATGTCTAAAGTTACACTACCATATGCGAAATCGGCGGGTCATCATAAAGTCGGCATATTTTCACGAATGGTGAAACATAACCCCCTCGAGCCAAAGAGACTACGTGACTGAATACAGTGAATTGGGTAATAATAGATCACAGCGAATGGCTGTGGGAATCGCAGCGAATGGCTGCTATAAGAGTTGCACAGAAGTACAAAGCTGTTATAGCACGATTTTTGGCAGCGAGTGGCTGCCGCGAGGTTGTGCAGCGAATGGCTGCTAAGTATTTTTGCAGCGAAAGGCTGCTGTAAGGTTTTTGCAGCGAATGGCTGCTGTGAGTTTGCTGCAGCGAATGGCTGCTGTGAGGTTTTTGCGTCCAAAACCCCGTAATATTTTTGAGAGATATCTACGAAAGTAGATATTTCGATATGACTGGGAGGTTTAAGAATCAGTTGGTACTTACCCGATACAGTGTCGTCTAAACTAGCTAAAAGCATTCTTTCGAGTTTTCTGACTTTTTCCTCTAGAGAAGCTATTTTTTCACTCGATGATCTTTTCTTTGGTTTCACCATTTTTGCCAAGAGCAATCAGGAACGCACGCACTATGTTGTCGAAACACTACCGACGCGAACTGTCTGAGCGCTAAAAACATATTGACTAGGTGGTTCCCGGGCAGAAGGCAGGGACGGGATTTTCGTCAATCCTTTAAACACAGCGGCGCGCGCTGGCGCTAGACATAACTACCCTCTCTTTTCTCTGATTCCAGCTTATGGCGCGATTAAATTTGGTATCGGGAATCGGTTTCGGTGTTTTTACTTTTGTACAGACCAGGGTCGAGTAACGAGAAATTTGATTTTAAAAGAGGGCTGAATGGTTTCGTCGGTAAAGAATATAAAGTACCAGTGTTGGGTTAGGTTTGTTGATTTTTCTTAGTAATTTAATTATTATTGATTGTTAATTATTAGCACAATATTACTACTAAAGGTGGGTTTATGTATTATAAACTGAATTTTACAGAATAAATATAATTTGTAGTAAACAGTAAACGATTAATACTTATAAGAGACCGATATACCTTGTGTCCCACAAAGTTATTAACAAAGGGAAACTGTTTTATCTCTGACGAAAGAAATACAGTTTATTGTTTATAAAACGTTCTGTTTTGTTAGAAAATAATATTGGAATGAACAAAAATTACACAAAACATACCGAATTGTCAAAAAATATCAAACATACATTTCATAACAATGCTCCTTCGGTTTTTGTTTTTTATTGCATTAATGTATGAAAATGTTTAAGTATCTTTGATATACCACATATTATACCTTAATAATTTTAATATTAATGGTTTTCAAGACAGGTATAAGGTTTAAATATTGTCGCCTTTTAGGAAGCCATAAAATCTAGACTGTTCAGTTTGAAATAAGATGGTTTGCCCATTGTTAAAAGCATAAAAATTGATTCTTAGTAATTTTTAGATCACATGTCATATTCTTATTTTACGAAACAAATCGACCCACGGTTCAATTCAATTGTATTCAACATACGAACATCGAAACATAACGAACAATCCAAATTAACACGTTTTGAACTGATTATGTACTCGGTACTCAGTACTCAATAAAATACTCGATTCCAAAGTGTACTCGATTCCATAGTATCCGATTCTTTTTTTTTTTACACGTAATACGTATATGCCGTTTACACATGAAGCAATTTTTGTATGCAAGTATTCTGACATGAAATGTCGCCAACTTTAAAAATATATCTAAATCAGCTGATTAAAAAATAGGTTTCTATTGTACATACTTATCTGCCACATGCCGCTTTTTGGGACATATAGGCTATATATTTTATAAAGATAAACAATAAAAAATATAATAAAGTCGCAAAATAAACCTCTCAAACGCCATTCAAAACAAAATCGATATTTTTTGAGGTTATGTTTACTTTTTATATGGTTGGTGCTTCGAGATATTACTAGAAAAGTTACTAAAAATGCATGCTAATTGCAATTAAATTAGAACAAGTCTTAATTTCATGCAATGCAAGTAAAATTGCACCACCGCGCCATGAAAAGCCACCAACGCGAATGCTTGGGGGCAATTTTTCTTGCATGGCACCAACTTGCACGTAATGTAAACAGGCTACACTATTAAACTTGATGGGAAACAACAACGACCCGTAGCGCAAATCAAACAGCGGTGAGTAGAGTGTTTTGTGACGGAATACAAAGGGAAGCTCCAAGGCCTGTTGAGGGGAGTCTTTTTCAAATCCAAGGGGGTGAGCGATGAGGCCTAAAATCCCTGTTCGTGCTACGTTTTTTCATCCACACAAGGTAGACATGTGAGGGCCATGTCTTGTTGTGGGAGGAGCGTAGTGCGAAAGTGTGGCTGAAAGAAAAGGTCATGCGCAATAGATTCTACCAGAGGCGGGAAACTCCATGCCCTCAAGTATGCTATACCGATAACATTGACGTTTGTCATTTTTTATTATTATTATTTGATTCGGAATCTCCAATGGTACATTCCCGACAATTCGGGATTCTAAGGGAATTACCAACCAAACTGGGCAACATGTAAGCCATCCCTAAGGGTGGCTTGGGCTCTGGTTAAGCGCCGGACCAGGTGGAGAGCTGGCCAACCTGTCCCATGGACGAGGGCCAACAACAGTGAAGAAAGAAATAATTCCATGTGCTGCACTTCGATCTACCATAAAAAATTAAAATAAGAGCAGTTTTAAGGTTATGAAAAATCTGTTGGTGGTTAAGCCATCCCTTAGGGTAGCCTGGGCCCTGGTTAAGCGCCGATCCGGGAGGTGAGCTGGCCATCCTGTCTCATGGATAAGGGCCAATATCAGAAAAAAAAAGAAAGGAAAAGCACTTTTAAGGTTATGAAAATTGAGACATTTCGTTCATCCGCCGGTCGAGCAACATGTGATCCGGGAGGTTGGTTTTGGTGGCCTGTCTCTCTCACGGGAAGTGCGCGAGAACGCGGGAAATCATGATTTTGTTCCCCGAGGAAGAAGGAAGAGTCCTGGTAGGGGATCGTGGGAAAACGGGGAAGATTGGGCGGGAGTGATTCCTAAAAACTTGACTAAACCCACCTGCGAGCTGAATGGTCTATGGCGGCCAAGGAGGGGGACTTCCGGTTGGGTCCGCCATGTTCCTGACAGAAAAAGCCTGTATTAGTATTCGTTGAGAAAAAGGTTATATCCTGATCTGGTTGACAGCTGTGCGGTTTCTAACCAATGATTAAACGCTCAGAAAAAATCTTAAACGATCAGTTACATTTGGAAATATTCGGGGGCACAGGCCCGACATTCCGAAGGTTTCATCCACACACCCAAACTGGACAATCGTGTAACTCACCTCGGAGGGTCGCCCGATTCGGGTGACTAAGCGCTAGACAGCCGACGAGAGGCCATTGTATAGAAGCTGCTTAGAAGAGAAGAAGTTATCAAAATTGTTAATGGTTGTTAAATTTGGTAATTATTTAGAATAGTGGAAACAGCGAATTTTTTCATGAAATTTTGCACAGACCCTAATTTTGGGTCGTAGAACACGAATCCGAAGTCAGTTTTTGGGGGTCTCGTAAAATTTTTTATTAAACTTTTAGGTTAGCTTTTTCAATGAATTTCTTTAAATTTGTTGGGTGAGCAAAAAGGTGGTCAGGTTTGCTCAGTTTTGATTGATATAGATACATATATATCTATATCAATCAAAACTGAGCAAACCTGACCACCTTTTTGCTCAGGTTGGGCGAGCAAAAAAAATTTTTTTTTACGAGACCCCCAAAAACTGACTTCGGATTCGTGTTCTACGACCCAAAATTAGGGTCTGTGCAAAATTTCATGAAAAAATTCGCTGTTTCCACTAATCTAAATAATTACCTTAAATTTTAAGTTCTTTCATTTTTTGGTGACTAAATAGATTATTCAGATCCTACAAAAAATTGATACCATGGAACACAGCTTCGATAAAGAAAACAAGACTGGAATGTCCAAGGAAATGGTCAATGTGATGCTGAACAATTTGATAAAAGAATCAACAACCATTAAGCACCCTACAATACAGGACTTATTCACATTTTCTGATTCTGAAGAAGATACAAAACGGCATAATGACCTGGTCTTACACACAGTTTTAGATATAAAGGAAAATGAAGAAAGTGCAAACTGTGAAAATAGCAACAATTTAATTATAAAAGCAGAACTAGAAGAAGATTTTGAGATTGAAAATGTTCCACTCGATAGTCTCAGAAATATTTATAAAAATGGTGATATTGAGCCAGAAGCTGATGTAAAATCAACAATAAAATGGAGGAACATGCTTAAAAATAACACCTTTGATCATTCATATTGTACAGTTTTTGATATAGATCAGTACAAGTAAGTATAAGTATGTGTGAATCACTAAATGATATCAGTATTGGTCATATTTTTTTGCCAACTGGATATTATTTAGTAGAATGAGTACCTAGAGATTATTCACATTTTCTTGTGTTGTTTTTTAGACACAAAGTAAAATTTTCAAACAAAACCCCACAAATAAGAATTGAAAGTAGTGCAATGTGTAGCACAGTCGAGGGCACAGTCTTTGAGGAATTTACAGATAAAAATGCAGAAATTGATTTAAAGGAGAACATAGACTTTAATGAAGCTAGGTAAGTAGGTACTAGTATTAATTTTTGAACAGTACCTACTAGGCATAGTACTAAATCTGATCAGGTTTTCATAAATTTGAGTATAAACTATTAATTAATACTGCCAATAAAACAAAATACTAAAATGCAACTAAAAAAACTAGTAAGTGTACAAACAATGTATTTATCTAATGCAGCTAGAAGTTCCTCTAACATTTGTTTTTAAATTTTTCAGTTATTTAACAATACATCAATACTTATCATTTTGTAATGCAGGTACTACTAAATAAGAAAAATATAATTTCTTGATACTTATGAAGAACTATAAAATTTTGTGGGGTTAATGGTACATTGGCCCATGTCAGTGGGACATTGGCCCATGTCAATCAAGCTAACAGAGCTACAACCCCTTTTTAGATATTGTCCTATCCTATAATTGTTGGCTATTTTATTGCTAATTTATTACCCCATTTATAGTTTTTTTGCTCTTCTGGTAGCTTAAATTCAAGCTAGTAGTAGAGCTATGCTAAATAACCACTAAACCAAATTATTTTCCTAAATATTTTATACTAGAATTTTTGGCTAATTAATTGCCTCTAAAATATGTAGAAAAAATAAACTGTTAGAAAAAGAAAACAGGACTTTCCACTTTTGTCATATTAAGGAATCAAATACTATTTTAACTAAAACCACAAAATAATATGATCTGGGAGTATCTACCACATAATAGGACTAATTTATCACTTATTTATTAAATAAATACTTATATAGCTCAACAAGTCTTCTTCCTCACACGCTTCCAACCATTTCCTTCTTGGGCATCATTTTCCTTTCCTACTTCCACCTCTCATCATTATTGTTTTTGCCCATTGGTTCATTGGCATTCTTGTCATGTGCCCTAACCATCACAACCTGGTAGTTCTAACTATTTGGCTATGGGGTAAATCCACAATAAGGGCAATCTATCAAGCCCTAGAAAAAGTTTTAAATTCACTAAACAATAATAAACAAAAGGTGTTGATGTGTATGGACCTTTTTAGGGCCTTTGATTATGTCAACCATGTTTTATTCTGTAAAAAACTTGAAATGTATGCAGTGCAAGGTATAGCCTTACATTTAATTGAATCATATTTGAATGATCCTGTACAGCAGTTCGTTGAGTATGAAGAGAGCAGTAGCTTGTGTAAATCCGAGAAAATTGTTGTCTCGAAAGAGGTTCCCCAGGGATCGGTCTTGGGACCGCTTTTGTATGTGGTTTATGAATGAGCATCCTGATGTCTCTGAGGAGTACACTGTTTTATGTGCGGATGATACATCTCTTGTATTTAATGAAGAAATACTTCTTCATAAAATGCATACTGCAATGGATGCCCTTGATGGGTATTTTTTGGCCAGTGATCTGCTGCTGAATGTGTCAAAAACGCAGACTCTCGCTTTTGGTAACAGAGTAGATAATACCTTTGAATTCTTCTACAATGGTGAAGAGCTAAAATCTTTAGAGAGTACCTATACGTTTTTTAGGTGTGCAATTCAATAAAAGATTGGATGGAGAGCCCACATTGAGACTGTAGCCAGCAGTATATCAAGATACTGTTTTGCCTTGCGTGTATCTACTTAATAACTGATCATGTTAGTACTGAAGCTGCCATTGTTGTTTATCATTCATATATTCAGTCTAGATTGAGATAAGGTGTAATATTTTGGGGTGATTCGCCTGATCTACACAGAATTATGGTCATGCAAAAGAGGTGTATTCGTAGTATTTTTAAAATGAAACAGCAAGGAAGTTGTGAACCCATTTTTATTGAAAAAAAGTATTTACCTTTTAACAATAATAGGACTGTATATTCTGGATTCGGTGGTGTTTGTTTGTGATACTGAAGATCTTTTTACTGACTGTAACACAAAACATGACTTTGACACTCGTTTTAAAACTGATTTGGTACCTGAAAAATACAACTTCACATATCTGCAAAAAAATGTGAAATATTGCATCATAAAAAATTTTAACAGCTTTCCTGACAGAGAAGAAGAATAATCTCAAATCTGTTTTGAAGGAATATTTAGTTGGTAAGGCGTTTTATAACGTCAATGAATTTTTTAGTGTTCAAGATAAGTAAGGAGAGAATTTAATGTTAAAATTGAAATTTGTAATAATTATTTTAAATGTGTCTCTCTTTATGTGAGTAGAATTGTTACACTTATAAATGTATATTTCAAAAATCTTTTTATAAATGTTATATAGTATCAGTTTCAATACTAATGTTGTCAATCCTTCTGACATTTTTCAACGCCTTTAGGGTTTTTTTTTTAATTTATTGTTGTGCATCGCTCCCACGGCTTTGCTCCCTTTTATCGTTCTTTTCTCAATTTATCTCACGTCTTTGCTTTTACAAGTTATTGTAATCCCTAGGTAACCAAAGTCATTAACTCTTTCGAAGCCGTATACTTTATTTTGTTCTGTTCGGTTATTGTAATTTGCGCTTGTTAATTGTTTAAATTATCCCCCATCTCCAGGTTTTTTGTTTTCTCTTCATTCACCGGTAGTCCATATTCTTTTGATTTTTTGTGTTCCGTGAAACGGAAAACTTATGTAATCACTTCGGTGTCCGTCCGTACGTCTGCCCGTCTGCCACAGGCGATTTTCTCTGACACTACATGACGCAAAAATTTGAAATTTGGCATCGTGTAGTGTAGGGTATCAAATGAATGCTTATTGAAGCACAAATTCAACGATACCTATATATGATGAATTTTTTTAATGCGTTTTTTTTGACATTTTTCGGGAAAAACGCTTAAAAATTGCTGGCCCCCACCCTTATCACCAGAAGGATTGCTTAAAAATATCTGAAAAAATCATGAGCATTGAGAATTAGGTGTAGATTGAACGAAAATTATCGGGATTGAAAAATTCTAGCGCGGTCAATTGTTATAAACAATTTAATTGTTTATTTTCTTATAACTGCTGAACCATTGGTTTTAGAAAAGAGTTTTTTAACAGAAAATATTTCTTACGATATAAGGAAGAACTTTTGTGCTTACAGATTTTTCAAAATTTTTAATTTGGTCCAGTCAACTCCGCGCATACGCGATGCGATACGGCGTTGGAGCCGTCGGCGGCGGGTAGCGCGGCAGATGGACGGGGATCGGGCAGCCGAGGTTTGCTCTGGTTAAGTGAGAGGCTGATGGCACGGAACTCTAATCGTGCAAGTAGAGCTTGCACTTGGCCGATTCTTTTTTAAAGAGTTTAAATGTTTTTATAATCTCTGCCATTCATTCTGGACATAAGTACTATATCATCGCATAGCATAGGCTAAAACTTGATTTTTACTATTGTAAATTGTCCCTTGTGTTCTTATGCCCTTCTCCTTGAGTATTTGTTCCAGAAGTACTTAAATTAACAAGTACAGTTGATAGAGGGTCCTAAAATAATAGTTTTAATTGCTGCCGTCGATTTTTAACTGTAAATTTCTCTGAAAGGCTTCCACCGCTGGAAATTAATTTGACTTAGTTCAGGATAATCAACTCAACCGCGCAGCATCCTGTATAGAAAAACTAAAGAAGCATAGATTGTTCTTGTTTCCAAAGTACCAAAGTTAAATCTATTCAAGAGAATACTGTTGGAGCGCTTGTAGACGTCCGTTTTTTCACCAGACCACGGACCGACAAAATCGTTTTATCCTTGTATAGTCGCCGGACCGGTATACGGTGCATGTACACACTTTCATTATAACCTAAACAACACCACAAGTCCGGTAAAAAATGCGGTTCGTGGTCCGGTGAAAAAAACGGACGTCTACAAGCGCTCTTATCAAACCCATTCCCCTCTCAGGATAAACTGCTTCCATCTTTTATATATGGTATGCAGAGTTAGGATTCCAAATAAGTGATGTGTACTCAAGTTTGATTGTACAAAGGAAAAAATAGTCTTAAAAGCTTGTAGGTTATTAAAGCTCCTGCAGTTGCGCACAATGAAGCCAAGTGTCCTGCTCGCGTTCAATATTATTCTATTGACATGTTCAATAAAGTTTAATTTAGTACCGAAAGTTCTTGAAATCGAACACCCCGTATATTTATAATTTTTCTGATTGGGCTTACTTTAAGCTTTTCAAAAATATGTAATAGTATATACCTGTACCCGTTTCTAGAAATAAGGCCAGATTTTGTCATTTTTTCGTATTTCACGTATAACTAATAGTAGGCCTTGGTCATACAAATCAAATCAAATAAAGCTTTATTGTTCTTGTCCAAGACACAAGTTCTTATTAACAAAGCATTTTATTTTTTCTCTTTTACAGAGAGAGTAAACAAAAAAAACAACAATCGCAATAGCGGCTATAAATATTCAAAATGACATCAATAGACCAGTCAATCTGGACGGCTGGTTTATCTGATGAACTTAAAACTAAAATAAAATATTGTTATTAATCTCGTCAAGTCTTAAAATATAATATAAAATGACAAACACGTCACATTACAATTAAGATATTTATTCAGATACAACCCATACAAAAGAAAGAAAACAATGTAAAAGTACAAATGCGGTAAAACAAACTTATCCGGTCCAACAATACAACACATCAAAAAGTAATCATTAATATCTTTCCACTGTTCGTTACCCCATTCCACAACAGGGATAAGAATTTATACAATAGGGAATATGCATATATCCCAAATAAATATATTTTTTTATATCCTCTATATAAATTAAATGTTTATGGCGGTTGTTGTTATTCATTTATTTTGGTCTTTATTAACAAAAAAAAAAGGATTTAAAACTGCAAATTTTCGCGCGAATTTCGAAACTTGTAAAACGTGATCCCATTGGCTGTGTCGTCAAAACTGAACTTATGACTCGTCATGAGTATATGGCGAATTCCAGTGTTGTAGAGTCATCGTCATCGACAACTCTAAAAATGGTATTTAATGCGTAACTCATCCAATGAAATATCCCTGCACTTAAAGTAGAAGGTTCCTAAAATCTTATTCATGTATACTTCAAGCCGAAATCGGCCCAGGAACCTTTCAATTTTGCAACAAAGATTGTCATTTCTCCGAAATTTTGACATATCATCTTAATAATTTCGAATAGATAAACTGCAATTCTTTATTTTCATGGCAATCTTCGAAAATTCAAAAATTTTCAAATTTTAGATGTCCCCGATGCAAATATTTATTTATAACTTTACCGAAAAAAAAAAGGGATTTAAATTAGTGGGAGGTATTCCTAGATAATTAACGGCTAAAATAAACCCAAAAAGAATCACTAAATAGGGTAAATAGTGTGGAATAATGTCGGTTAAAAATAGGATTTGTCGGAAAAAATCAAGAAAATCCGAATTGTACCCCTTAAATACACTCCTGGATGAACCATTCGGTATTCATTTTAAAGTGTGATTATCCCTTTATAAGATAGTGCTGAAAAATCGGGAAAAAATTAGATAGGAAAAAATACAGAGTGATTCAAATGTTCCGATGTCGATGACAAAAAAGTTAAAAAATCGGAATTTAATCAGCGATTGCTCCCTTCCTATAGAGAATGAAGAAACTAAAAAAATATGGATACCATATACTTCGACGAACTCTTTTCGATGACGTATATGGAATTTTAATTTGAACCATTTTGACCCCACAAAAAATTAAAAACCGTAAAATATTTGGGTCAAAAATCTAAATTTCCAGTTTTTTCCAAATATTTCCATTTCCCAGTGATTTTAGGTTTAGGTAAATGTATTGCAAAAAAAGTATTTGAGATTTTAAAGTTTCGCTTATGAGTCCGTTTTTCGTTCTGACGTTTTGTTTTCGAGTTATTAGGTATCAAAGAGGGGTCTGGAAATGGCATTTTTCGACCTAAAAAAATTCAAAAGAATTACGTGTCTTTTTCTGATCCTCACCAGTTTGAGTGGAGTTCTGAAGCTCCGGGTCCCCTACAATCTCCGCAAATTTACATCGATTGAATTCACATTTGCGACCTCTACTCGATATCAACGGAAATCGCGGAAATTTCGACTTTGACGTTTAATAGCTCCGAAACGAAACATCCTGTTCCTGTATAACTGAATTTTTTACCGAAGCTAGTTGAACTATTCCTCTATCAACCCAAAAAATTCGATTTCTCTCCCTCTGACTGTTTCCGAGAAAATCAAACCTGTTCGACTTTAAGTTGAGCTTTACGTTAACCTGTAGATTTTTGCTGATCTCCTGACGTCACTTTTCACTAGGGACAAATGGCTGCTTTTTAAATTGTAGTAAATTATACCGAAAAGTAAACATTTTTTGTAGCTAAATTATCCTAGTAGTTTTCTTGTAAATATTTTTTTTGGGTTTGTAATAACTTCCTTAAACGATTTATGCAATAAAAAAAATATGTGCATATTCCTTATTATATAGTAAGATTGTCAATATTATTTCTAATGTTATTTTTAAAAGTTACGCCAGAACAGTTAACCCTCCTTTGCCCGGGTGGGTCAATTATTACGTGGATGCACGGGTGAGGCCTGTAAGGACCAAATCTATTATAACACGTTTTTTTATTCCCAGTTTAGATTTTTTTAAAATGTGTGACGAGTTATTGCGTAGTGCTATTCTATGTTTTAATATTAATTGAACAGATTTGCCAAAAATAAAAAAAAGTGAAAATCTGTCATTCTGTGACGTTTCTGATTAAGTCAATAATAAAAAAAGACTGCGAGTATATAAACATTATAGAACTTTTTTACAAAAGAAAAGGATATACAGATTTAAATAAAACATTAGTAAACAATGAAAAAAAATCTGAACAAAAATGCAGCGTTTTGAATTGAATCAATAAAATGTATTAGTTTTTGTTTCGATGTCACTGGGAACAATATAGACATACGTTAATCGTTGAACCTCCTATTCATAGGGACCCATTGTATAATTTACAGTTTAGTTTTGTATACAACTCACAAATACAATACTTAAAATCAAATCTAGTAAAACTATCCAAAACAAACCGCTCGATTCACTTACATAAGCAAAACTAATTTTATTTATTTATTCATTTATTTATTTGCAAGCATACATACTTTAATAAACAATACAAAACAACATACAAAAAGAAGAAAAGTAATAGTGCACAATGGACTCAATTAGTCTGTGTGTGCACAAGAACAAAGGCATAACCAGAAAGGCAAAGGAACAATAACACTCTACCACCTATTAAACCTGTCGAAAGACATGCCATTAGGTTATAAAAACCCAACCGAATCACGAATTCTTTGATCGTTATCCTGAATCCACTTATTGATTTTATTTTATATTTGACTGTTTGGTATTGTTTTGTCTTAAATTCTGCCGGTAATAAGTTTAATATTTTTGGTGCTACATAAGAAATAAATCTCTGTGTAGCTTGAAAACGGGTATTTGGTTGTATCAGCTGGATATTAGCATTAGCTCTTGTCATAATGTCATGATCAATAAAGTTCTGAAATACATTTCTAGATAGAGAAAAACTGATTATATTCCTTATGTATAATTGGGCAACATTAAATACTCCACACTGTTTGAACAACAAATCCGTAGAAAAACGCCTTGACCTAAACATAGAAACCTTTAAAATATACTTTTGAGCTATCCTTACATTATGTAATACATTATCGTGGGCAGAACCCCAACAAATTATCCCATAACCCAGACAAGACTCAACCAATGATCTATACACCCTGATAATTACATCCCTATTCAAGACATTACGCAATTCGTAAAACTTGTAGATCAATTTCCTAAGTTTATTCTTTACATATTCAGAGTGGATATTCCATTTTAAGAATTGATCAAAGTATACACCCAAGTATTTTATGCTTTCAACAGACTTAATAGTTCCATAGCAACTACAGTTACTTGGATATTTACAGTTCAACGAGTGAATTTTCAACTCTCTCTTATTTGGAAGACCTCTCCTGTTCATTGCGAAACACATAAAGTTAGTTTTATCAACATTCATAGTTAGGGAATTTAAATCCATCCACGCCTTAATTGAAGCTGCCGCCCTCTCGGCCCTCTCAAAGACTCCCGCCCAGGTCGAACACTTACATAAAAGTACCGTATCGTCAGCGAAACAGACAGCCCTAACACCAGGCACTGCATCCGACAAATTGTTGATATAAATTGAAAGCAGTACCGGTCCAATGACTGTGCCGTGCGGAACGCCATAATCCACCTTATGATCAGAACTATATACCTGATTTAAGTTAACCCTTTGGTATCTATCACTAAGATATGACTTAAAAAGTTCTAACACTTTACCTCTTATCCCAATATTATCCAACTTGTTTAGAAGGATACGGTGATCCACAGTGTCGAATGCCTTTGAGAGGTCCAGAAAAACGGCGAGCGGCTTAAAATATTGATTAAAACAGTCAATGATAAACTCATTAGTTCTATAAAAGTGCTGAATCAGTACCCATTCCCACTCTAAAACCATATTGTGAGTCGGAAATCAATCCATTTGTTTTCAAAAAGCTACTCAACCTCTTCTTTATGCATTTTTCAATAATTTTACACAAGGGACCAGTTAGTACAATCGGCCTATAATTGTTAGAGTTAGTTTTATCTCCACCCTTGTGCAAAGGTATAATCACAGCTTTCTTAAATACACTGGGAAATACTGCGCTCTCAAAGATACGACTAAAAATGAACCAAAATTAAATTTATCGCACTATGGGGAAACCCCATAGATGTGTCGTCTATGGGAAACCCCGATACCTACTATATGAATTCGGGGAACTACCGAAGCCTTAAATCGGGAGGTTAAGCAAAAAGGGCGATGGCGCGGTGAAAAATCGCTACAAATAAAAATTACATATTCGGACGGGTGAGGTCTGTGAGAGCAAACACTGCTATAACTAAAAAACGGTTTAAGCTTTTACAACACAAAATAAGTCAGTAATGCCCTTTTGCAAGTGTGAAAAGTACCTCGGGTTTCGGGATTATAACTTAAAAAATTTAAAAGTTGTCATCACATTTCATATTGGCCTGGACTGACAGGCCTCACCCGTGCAAAGGAGGGTTAAGATTCAGATTATATGGTAACATGTTTAAGTACGACATTATTCGGTTAATGGTGCTGTTTTTTCCAATATCAGTGCGACTAGGGTTTATAGAAAATAGTTCTAGTTGCCTCGGATGGCGATATGACATTCTAAAATTGATCAAGGCCAGGAGGGTCGCGCAGTCTACCCCATTATTCAGCAGCTTGTCACACGTTTTTTTTTTCATAAATAAAATATATTATATGTATAGTAATATACAATATATAATACTTTTGAACGTTCCAGCGACGGCAACTGTTCATCGGTGAGCACTAGGCTGTGAGTTAGTAGTGTGGTTCCCTTTTCTAACAGGGCGCCACCAGTCTGCATAACTTGCTTTAAGTGAAGAAGAACCCCTAGATCGGGAGATGAACTCTTAGAAAAGAAGATGTTAAAATAAAAAGCAGTTTACCATTGATAAAATTTAATAAGTATTCCCAGTACTCATTTCCGTGGAAGAAGGAATAAATTCATTAACACCAATTAGAAAAAATTTACGTTCAACAATATCAAACCCAACTTAATTACGCATTCGAATGGTTGATTGATCAATCAGATTGACACACACAAAATAAATATAACACTTATATCAAATCAGAAAAGTTTTACATAAGAGAATAATTTATGAAATTAATATCATTTTAAATTAGGTAATAATACGCATAAAAGTATAAAAATACCTATTTAGGGCATGGCAGATCACAAGGAATATATTGGCCTTTGCTATCAGCATATTTCTTTGGCAGGAAAAGATCCATAAATGTTTGTCCGGAATTTCTCAGGAACTAACAATGAAACAGGTATTATTCAGGCAGGAAACATAAGTAGATAGAAGGAAAAATGTAGGTACTTTAACATTGTACACTAGTGTGTACCCCAACAAAAAACTCTAGAATAACAATAAAAAAGCAATAAGTAATGGCATGTTATACATTATTGAAGGCATCTTACCTCAAAGATATTTTGAGAGTTTTTGAATCAAAACAGGCATTTCTTGACGAAAATACCGGAACTTGAAGGTAGATAAAGGCATATTCTAATGAAAGAACTGAAATAAGAAACGAATTTTCAAAAGATGATCACGAAAAAGCTTGATTATAAGTAACATACCTGAATGAAGAATGAAGGCATGGAGGAATATGACTAACCCTCTTTACCATTCAGCATCATCCGTGTCCAAAAAAAATTGTTAATAAGGTAATAGAAACTCTTAAGACGCGAAAGAACCATTCAATAAAAGAACTTAAGGTACAAAAGCCCATTCTGGGTAAGTGATGGTTCTCGTGTGTAAAACACCACACTCGACACACGGGCACGCAGGAAGTGTCTCTCTTAGCAACAGGAAAAAAGCCTTTTTGAAGATCCCATTCGGAGTATTCTGAAGTGGTACCTCGATATTGATTTTTCCAAGTTAAAAAAGGATAGCATTTAAAAACTACATTGTATATGCATATTAACATAAGCAACCAAATTTCTGCCAAAGAAGAGATACGCAAACTCCATTATATTGATTTTCACGATAATTTTAGGGTCATAAATCTATTCGGAACTACGGTACTAACTTATGTACATTTCTGGCGAATGCGCCAGATATCTTGGCAGTACCCATGTAGCACCTTAAAATTAAATGTTTTAAATTAATATGCTAATTTATAATTAAATTTACATAAGGTTGTAGCGAAACGCTACAAGCTTGTGGCCAAATATCAGGGTCAGCTGCACTCTGCGGGTTTCCAGAGTATCCAGGCTTAATATATTGAGCCGCTCATGGTACGGTAATAGAGAACTGTCCACATTTAGTTTAACCAATAAGAACTTGACAAACTTCGATTGTACGCTTTCTATTCTTTTAATATGTGTGTTGTATAAAGGAGCCCATATCATGCAACAATACTCTAGGTGGCTCCGTGCCAGTGCGTAGTATATAGACTCTAGGACCTCGATGCCCCTGAAATCCCAGCACTGTTGCATGACAAAGCCCTTCATCTTAAAAGCCTTTGCTTCGAAAATGATACCAAGATCATTGACCAGTGTAACCCTCCGTAGTAGAGAGCCATCAATATTATAGACATGATCCACAACATACCTTTTTCTGTAAAAAGATATAACTTTACACTTGGTTGTGTTTAGTACCATTTTATTATTCTCGCACCACGTCAATAACTTTGTTATTTGATCGTGCAACAACACGCAGTCACTCGTGTTAGAGATTATGCGTAAATCTTTAGGTCATCGGCAAAAAATAGAGAGGAGCAATGATCAAATATGTAAGATAGATCGTTCACGAATGTTGAGAACAATACATAGTAATACACTTTTTGTTGTACTCTTTGTTGTAGTGTATCGACTGGTGATAGTAATCAAGAACAACAGACAAACAAATGCCATATGTGGGATTGCCAGACAAATCGGAACCAAAATTTAAAGAGTCACCAGTTGAAACATACAGACCCTGAAGAGAATTATTTCTTTACATGCACTGATAACGAAATGACAAATAATCAATCTGGTAAGTCTAAAAATGAAATGAGTTTTGAAAAATTTTCATATAAGGTCACTGCTGTTTTACTTCCACCTTGCACATCACGAAGTGGGTTTGAAAAATGATGCAATTCAAATTTAATACTAGCGCCACCAACACCTGATGAATTAACTAATGCAAAACTGTCACTACTGGTAAAGACGGTTGTGACAATGGTATCGATCGCTCGAGTGACGTAACGGGTAGGCGGAGGTTCAAATTTATTTTAACTCTCTTTCGAAAAAGGCATAATTACGAATTTTTGTTGATATCAACAAAAATTCGTAATTATGCGTTTTTGGAAAGAAAAAGTTCGCGATTCCGTTATCTCTTTGCACTTTGCATTAGTAACCATCCGAATGCGTATTTATTTTGATCCCGTATTCAAGTTCTCGACCGGTTACAGATAATACGGATGCTTTAATATTCGTATCCAACGGATTTTTGAATACGTATCCTTACATCACTAATGTGGATAGATCATGGATCTTCAGGAAAGACATGAAATTTTTTGTTATTGTAATTTAAACTTTAGCTTTTAAAAATATGCATATTTTCATGAAAAGCTCTTTTTCCCAAGGACAGATAAAGCCGCAGCCAAACTAGACATTTTAAAATTATTTTTAGAGTTAAAACTATTCGGCACAGATATTAAGAAAGTAATAATCACAAAATTGGATTAATTTTCTACATTAAAAAGGATACTTTACGGATGTCCAGTCATAAGTTCAGCAAAACCTGGTCCCTGCCCTCGTGCCATGTTAAGAGCTAAAATTAAATCATACACCCTTTAGTTTTATTAACGTACACTTAAAAAAATTAATTAAAATAAATAATAAATTCAGATGGCTTTGGTCATCATTTGTCAACTGACTGGTTGACAAATGAAGTTTAACCCATTGTTTAAATGTCAACCGTAACAATGACCAAAGCCATCTGAAGTTGTTTAATGGTATAACAATCAGTCGAGACCCCATATTTACTTCGACAATTTTTTTCCTACACTAACTCTAGCTGTTCCTTAAATAAAATAAGCATGTTTTCAAAGAAATCTACATTAATGTGATTTGAAAATCTGATTTTGTTCTTGCAATAGCAGGTTTAGATCAATTTCTACAAAATATACTGTGGGCTGAACTATAACAATTAACAAGAACCTTGTAAATATAAGACAGCTTAAAAACCAAAACCACAACCTGGTAAAGTTGAGATTATAGAAGAAATTGTAAATGTTTGGAAAACATGTCTACAATAATATTACGAATACACTAGCAATATTCCACCAAATTAGTTTGTTCGAATTATTGTAAAGTCAATGACCCAGATTAATAGTTTGGTTTTGATGTGATGGAAAAGGTGTAGATAAAGAATGTGTTGTGTTATTTGTGCTTTATGATAATTCATTATGTACTTCCCTGAAGTATGAAATAATATAATCTATTTAAAACCGGTATTAATAAAAATTGTGGACTGGACCTTCTCAACAACAGCCATAACTCAAGAACAGAAAATTTTCATGCTACTCTAAGCGCAACTTTTGGAGCAATTTTAAATGCAAACTAATGACCTTTTTCGTAGGTTAGAAAAAATAGCTTATTTTTACACCTGATCTGCATAGTAGGTAGTAATTAGACCATTATAACTTGAGCATAAATGACAACAATGACAATCTGTACCTCGTCTTGCTTTACCATGTAAAATCCCCTCGTCCGTTTTGTACATGCGCCAATTAAAACCGTCAGACTCCTGCTTGTAATCCCGTGATATTCGATCCAATCGTTTACAGTTCTCGCACGGTGGGGACGGGCATTATCAACAATAAAAACAAATCTGTCGCCTATTGCACCAGCAAATGGCACAATTATTGGCTCTATAACCCTGTTGCGATATCATAGGGCAGTCATTGTTTTATTAATTACAACAACTAAGTGCGGCCATTATACAATATGCCTCGCCAGACACAAATTGGTCCGCCTCCAAAGGGGTTGAGGCCATGATACAATAAAAGGAAGATATGATACCTAACCGTGTCAAATTCGTCCAGGTTTGCGCATGACGTCATGCTGTGAGTTATTTTTTAAATTTATAAGGCGCAATATAGAGTTTACGTTAGTTATAGGCTATTTTATATACCTACATTCTATTGGCAATATACTTGCCTCCTGCTCATAATACAAATTTTAAAGTATGTGACTTAAAATAATCATGTAAATAAAGGGATAAATTAATTTAAAATAATAGATATTGGTAAATTGCCTACCAATTGCGTTCTGTGTATTTATTTACGTAAAAAGAAAATGTAAATAATTTTATAAAATAAATGTATCCCTAGTAATTAAGATAATAATTTTTATTTAGAGGCATAATATTCTTATTAAAATATATACTTACCTACAGAGTCTTCCGAAAATATAAATAAGAATTTTGTTTGTTCCTATAATTTGTCAAATATTTTTTGCAGTGAATAAGATCGACATGTTTGTGACGGAAACATGTTTTTAGGGTAGATTTTTTTACACTCTAAATAGTAAATTATTAAAAATTATTGTATTTTTGTATTCTTTGATTTTATAAATTTAAAAAAATCTTAAAATACCAAAAATAATTCTAAACAAGACAAAAATATCTAAATTTATGAAATTAGGTAAAACGAGAAATTATTTTTTAAGAAAATAGCCTTTTTTTAGTCTCTTTGGCGTATTTTCTCGATTAAAGTATGTTGATTCGTAACGTAGAGATTTTTAGCGATTTTATTGTTTGTCACAGTAAACTTTTTTTATTGAAGCGGGTTTGTAATAGCATTAAACACATTTGACATGACACAATTCATGCTTTAAATTACCTCCATAAACACTCTCGTTAAAATGTCTAGAACAGAATCTAGCATTTTTCACATTAAACTTATCTTCTCGTTTACACAGACGCTTCCAAACACTTTGTGTTTCTTTGTCTTTGGGGGAGCTAAAAACTTATATAGGGCATAAAGCCCTTGCATTGATTGTCCACAACACAAACATACACAGCACACCTCAGTTTCACTTTTAAACTCTTAAAAGTGATATAAAAACACCAAAAAATAACTTTAAAACACGATCTTAACAAAGACGTGTTTCGTTTACAAAATATGGCGGAATTACTCACAGCGTGACGTTCATGGTCACGCCTACCTGGGCGGTGTCATATCTTCTTTTATTTGTATCATGGTTGAGACCATTAAATTTTCATTACATCGTTGTCCTCTTTCTCTCCATACCAATATTCGATCATCACACGTATACAAACGAAATCTTGACTCGTCGGAAAAGAGGCAATGCCTCCTGCAATCGCCCAACGGTATCTGTATTCACGCTGCTCCGCCGTCAACCGTGGATGTGTAATTACATGCACGCAACCGTCTTCTGATAGTTTGACTAGAAATCACTTTTCCAGTAGCATGCCTGAATAAACTATTAATCCTTGACGCTGTGTATGTCCTGTTTCTTCTTGCCGTGAGGACTATTAAACGGTCTTGAGCATGACTTGTGGCTCTTTCTCGCCCTCCCCATGTGTGTGCGCGGTAGATCCAGTCTCTAAATATCGATTCCATGCTGGACTTACAACACTTTGCGACACATTCAGCATTCTGCCGCAGAGCGACTTCCACTTGAGACAAGCCTTCACGTCTCCACCGCACTAATTGCTCAAGTTGTAAGTACTGTTTCTAATCATCGTAAGGGCATAATGTTATGCAAATAAACAGTTTTATTGCTAACAACAACAGTAATAAAGTCGGTACAACCACTACTATGAGAGTAAAACGTTATCATTTTCAAACCAACAAGTATTCATCAAAGAGATAACAACACAAAGAAAAGAAAAATATGCAAAAAATATTCGCTATAAATTAGTGTTCGTGACAGTTCAAATGCGATTTTTTACGAAATATTTTTCAATGCAAATTTTAGGAGAATAAAAAATATCCACTTCGATTGTTGAGCAGTGTTTTGTCGTGCCCTATTCATGGGATGTGTTTTATATTAAATGTTTAAATCGTATGTGAAAGATAATTTAGTAATATTGTATTGATCTGGACGATATTGATATCGACCTAATCATCTCTAATCGCGGAATAACCTAACATACAACTGCCACACTGGCTTCACGCTACGTGTTACCGCTATTTTATTTCACAGATTTATTTTACCGGACAACTTCGATAGTGGCTGATTCAGTTTTATTTTAATACTTGCAGGTATTAAGAGGTAAATTAAGGGAATAAGACAAAGGAGTGGAAATAAGGAAAACCGTTCCAGTTTTACACGAAATCCGAACGTTTTAACTACTACAAAGTCTTTTTACTGTACTAAACAAAAATTAATTCTTTCTTCTATGTACCCAAAAATGCGAGGTTGCCAATAACTACAAATTTATTTTCCCTACACAAATTTGCCGAAACACTACGAGACTGCCAAAACTTGAAGTTTTAATTAATTTTCAAAATAAAATAAAGAGGAGGTAAACTAGAGACTATATTCTTAATGAGCACCTTTTTTTAAACAACACATACATTATCAGATGATATACAGAAACGTAAACAAGGGGAGAAAAATGGATTAATAATGTTCAAATGGATACGTATTTTCTTTTAGTATCACTGCCAAAACAATTAGGAAAGCAACTAGCACAATAGGGAATATGCTTATACCCCAAATAAATCTGAAATATATTTTTTTATATTCTCTACGTAAATTAAATGTTTATGGCGGTTTCTCTTATAGTACATTTATTTTGGTCTTAATCAACAAAAAAAAAGAATTTTCTACTGCAAATTTTCGCGCGAAATTCGAAACTTGTAAAACGTGATCCCATTAGCTATGTCATCAAAAGTTAATTGATGACTCATAATGAGTACAAGGCAAATTCTAGTGTTGTAGAATCATCGAAAAATCAATAAAAATGGCATTTAATGCGTAACTCATCCAATAAAATATCCCTGCGCTTAAAGTAGAAGGTTCCTAAAATCTTATTCATGTATATTTCAAGCCGAAATCGGTCCAGGAACCTTTCAATTTTGCATCAAAAACTGGCATTTTTGCGAAATTTTTACACATCATATCTTAATAATTTCGAGTTAGTAAAGAGCAATTCTTTGCTTTCATGGCAATCTTCGAAAATTCAAATATTTTCAAATTTTGCATGTCCCCGATGCCAATAATCCTATTTATTTATAATTTTAACGAAAAAATAAGCGATTTGAATTAGTGGCAGGTATTTTTAGATAATTAACGGATAAAATAAACTCAAAAAGAATCACTAAATAAAGAAAATAGTGTGGAATAATGTCGGTTAAAAATAGGATTTGTCGGAAAAATCAAGAAAATTCGGTTTTTACCCCTTAAATACTCTCCTGGATGACCCATTCGGTGTTCATTTTAAAATGTGATTGTCCCTTTATAAGATAGTATTGAAAAATTGGGAAAAATTAGGTAGGAAAAAATAGAGTAGGTAATAAAATAGGTATTGCACACGATTTATTTAAAAGTTATTTATCTAACAGGGACCAAAAGGTAAAAATTGATAATACTATTAGTGGTAACAAAACTTTACTCTGTGGTGTTCCTCAGGGTACTGTTTTGGGCCCAGCATTATTTTTAGTTTATGTAAATGATTTACTTAAAACAAAATGAAATGGTAAAATTTTTTCATATGCAGATGATACGGTTTTAATTAATGAAGGAAATTCTTGGGAAGAATGCATATATAAATGTGAAATTGATATGTGTATTATTAAAAACAATTTAAGTTTTGACCTTCTGAACTTAAATTTGTCTAAAACAAATTTTATTACTTTTACGTGTTATAAAGATACACAACCAAAAAATATTAAGGAAATTAAAATACACGAACCGACTTGTCTCTTAAAAGTAGATGGTTCATATAATTTAATTTATAAAAATTGTCATTGCAGAAATATCATAAAAAAAGTTGATGTAGTAAAGTATTTGGGTATATTTATTGACCAAAATTTAAAGTGGACTTATCATATAAATACTCTTACTAAAAAATTAAGAGCTACCTTATCTAAATTTAGAATTTTAAAAAATATTGTAAGTAGAAAACTATGTTTAATGTTTTATTATTCTCTTTTTCAATCAGTTCTATCGTACGGCATAATTGGATGGGGAAGTACTTATGACACTGGTTTAAAATTAGTTTTAATGATGCAAAAATACGTATTAAAAATTATTTACAACAAAAATATTTTGTTTCCTTCGAAAGTTATATTTGATACGTACAATATACTTAATGTAAAAGAACTATTCTACAAAGCAGCCTTAACATACATCTATAAAAATAATAAAGCGTTAAATATAGAAGCGGTAAATCATTTATATGAAACTAGACAAAAAATAAATATATCTCTATATGCTGAAAAATTTAATTTAACATTAATAAAAAAACATTCTTTAAATATTGGTATAAAAATTTTTAATATACTACCCAAAAAAATTAAATGTTTAAGTTACATTTCATTTAAAAAATATATAAAGAAATGGATAAAAGAAAACAGTTCTAAGATTGATGAAACTATAAAAATAAAATAAGTAATATTTTAATATTATTATTAGAACTTTGTAAATGACATTATTAATTTTGTATAATGATTATTTAATTTATAGCTTTAATATTGTTTTTACCTGTATTTTAAAATTAATATTTTTGTATATAATTTTTATTTTAAATATAAACAATATTACCATATCACTATAAATTACGGACAGATGATTCACCTATGTGTTTATAGTGATTTAACCAAATAAATTTCTAATTAATTAACTTTGTATTATATATTATACTATAATTATATTATAAATAAAATAAATAAATAAATAAATAAATAAATGTACCGATGTCGAGGGCAAAAAAGTCGATAAATCGAAATTTACTCGGCGATTGCTCCCTTCCTATAAAGAATGAAGAAACTAAAAAATATGGATACCATGTATTTCGACGAGCTCTTTCCGATGATGTGTATGGGATTTTAATTTTAACCATTTGACCTCACAATAAAATTAAAAACCGTGAAATATTTGGGTCAAATATCGAAATTTCGAGTTTTTCCCAAGTATATCCATTTTCCAGTGATTTTAGGTTTAGGTGAATGTTTTGCAAAAAGAAAGTATTTGAGATTTTAAAGTTTCACTTATGAATCCGTTTTTCGATTCGACGTTTTGTTTTCGAGTTATTAGGTACCAAAGAGAGGGCATTTTTCGACCTAAAAAAATTCAAAAGAATTACTTGCCATTTTCCGATCCTCACCAGTTTCAATAGAGTTTTGAAGCTACGGGTCCTCTACAACCTCCGAAAATTTACATCGATTTTATTCACTTTTGCGACCTGTACCCGCTTTAAACGGAAATCGCGGAAATTTTGACTTTGAGGTTTAATAGCTCTGAAACGAAACATCCTGTATAGCTGAATTTTTTACCGAAGCTAGTTGAACTATTCCTCTATTAACCCAGAAAATTCGATTGCTCCCCCTCTGACTGTTTCCGAGAAAAACAAACCTGTTCGACTTTAGGTTAAGCTTTACATTAACAACATTGACACTTTGCTGATCTCCTGGCATCATTATTTATTAAGGACAAATGGCTGCTTTTTAAATTGTAGTAAATTATATCGAAAAGTAAACATTTTTTGTAGCTTAATTATCCTAGTAATTTTCTTCAAAATATTTTTATGGGCTTGTAATGAGTTCCTTAAACGATTTATGCGTTAAAAAATATATGCTTATTGCTTATTCAGTAGCAAACAAAATGAATCAAGGAGCACATAGTTTCCAACATTATACATACATATTATAAACTTAAATAAGGTGTTTAACTTAAATTCTTAACTTTTTTGTACTCGATAAATTTTTGTCATTACGCACAACGCTTCTTTTATAGATCTCTTTCAAGCATGATCTCAGCTGGCATTAACACATTACTTCAATAGCCACAGCAGCAGCTGAAAAGCTTGGCTTTCTCTTTCGAGTCAGAAAATACTTCTCCCCTTCCAACTTACATAAATTTTGTGTTTCACAAATAAGACCTAACCTAGAGTACTGTTCCCCCATCTGGGGAGCGGCATCCCCTTCGACACCCAACATCCTTGATTCTATCCAAAAGAGCTTCGATTCATCAATGACCCAGTTCTCACAAGAAAACTCCCTTCTCTCACTCATCGCCGCGCTGTTGGGGATTTATCCCTTTTCTACCCGGATTTTGTTCTGAAGAACTGGCCGCTATAATCCCTCCCTTGCATCCATTTACTGTCCAGCTGCAAAAACCTAGAACATCCCACTTTTCTCGCTCATTCATACCTAGGGTATCCAGAATATGGAACGAATTGTCTGCAGATGTTTTCCCTCCGCTCCCAACCTCCAATCCTTTAAGTCCCGTATCAATAGACTATATTTTCCTTCTCTTCAGATGCCCACGGTACCTTAGTACTTAGGCTTGAAGTCTACGTGGACTGTGCAAGCTATACTCGCACAGTTAGTGTTCCGTGCCATCAATTAACCTTAACCTGAGCAAACCTTGGCCGCCCGATCTGCGATACTTGCTTTAACAGTTGTTTCCATGCGTGCCGGTCTTGAGCAATCTGCTCGGTTTCGTGGAGTCCCATGTTAATTAAAGGTTTTGTTTGATCCACCCATGTAGTAGGGGATCTGCCTTTTAGACGTTTGCCCTCAACTTTTCCCTCCACGATAACATTGTGCCCGACTTCCTAGCGACACGTCCAAGGTACTGCAGGTACATGCGGTTAATTTTGGTTAACAGTCTGGTTCGTGGACCAGTTTCTTGCAATATCGATAAGTTTGCCTGAACGGCTTCAAACGGTTATGGATGACATGACGAAAGACCGTACTGGCGTGGGAGATGAGACAGACTGTTCTCCAGTTGCCGCAGTCCAGCGGCGAGCCTTTTTTGAATATAGGAATAAAAGTTGATTCTTTCCAATCCTCAGGTCACTGACCTGTTCTCCAAATTAAGTTACAAAGTTTGTGCAGTATATACACTCCTTTTTCGCCCGTAGACTTTAAAACTTCCGCTGTTATTTGATCGGAGCCTGATGATTTGTTGTTTCGCAGCGCTACTATTGCCTTTTCGACTTCTGATCTTAGCACGTCAGGTTCTTGAGGGGCATTTAGTTCTTCTGGAAGTTGTTCTGAGTCTCCTTCGTAAAGATTATCGCAATGCGTTTTCCAAACGTCTGCTATGCCATTCGCGCTGTTTATAGTCTCTTCCTCTTCATTTTTGTTTGTGTGCGAAGTTTAAATTCTTTAGAGAGATATCTCACTTTGTCAAACAATTCCCGAGATTCATGTCTGTCGGAATGTTCTTCAAGATCCCTGCAGACATCCGCAATGTGTTCGTTTTTATCTCGTCTAGTTGCAGCCTTGATCTCTTTGTTTAGTTGTTTGATATTTTCCTGGTTTTCTTCGTTGGGGCACATTTTTAATTTCTTCCGATGGTCGACCAGCTGTAAGATGTTTTCCCTTATCCAGTGCTTTTTCTTTTGTTTTGTGGATGATTCTACGGTTTTAGTTATCCACTATTTGGTGTTTTGCTACTTTTCTTCTTCTTCTACTTCTACGTTATCTGTTACGATAGGGTTTTCATTTTGTTCTAGGACACATTTAAAAAGATTTAGATCGATATTTGGTCTGCAGTACGGATTCGGTCTAAGTTGTTTCTTCAGCTTAATTCTGAATTTGGCCCAGAGGAGTTTATGGTCCGACCCGCAGTCAACACTGGGTTTGGTTTTGACATTTGTTACTGAACTTCGCCATCGGTTTCTTATAAGGAAATAATCGATTTGGTTTTTAGTTGACCCATCTGGGCTGCTCCAGGTCGAGAGGCGTCTGGGGTGATGTTGAATCAGGGAGTTTGCAATTGTTAGGTTATTTTCGACAGAAAAGTTTATAAGTATTTCTCCTCTATCATTCCGCTGCCCCAACCCGTATCGTCCCACATTAGGTATACTTTCTGAGACAGTGCTGCCTATTTTTGCGTTATTGAAGTCGCCCATGATAATCAGCTGTTCTTTGTTTGGTACTACCTCTGAAGTTTCGCGTTCTAGGATATTATACATTTCTTCTGGCGGTTCGGCTGTAGGCATATATACCTGAATTATATGGAGTTTAGTAGGGATTGCCTTAAGTGTAATTCTAATCATCCGTTCGTTGACAGGATTGTATTCTAATATGGACTTGGAAATTTCCTTGTCCACCGCAAATGCCACTCCATTTCGGCCTGTTTGTTCTGCCCCTGCTACGTAAAACGTGTGATTTTCTGTTGAGAAGTGCCCTTTATCTTTTCAATGGGTTTCGGATATTCCGCATATTTGTATGTTATTGTTTTTGAGTACCCTTTCTAAAATAAACAGTTTTCCACTCTGCAGTAATCCTTGTACATTCCATGTGGCCAGGTCGGCGAATTTTCTAAGTTGAACTTTTGGAATCATCCCAATATCTGATTTCGCATGCGTTGCCTTGGGGTCCACAACGGCATGCCCGGTAGCATATTTCACACTTGATGGCCCGGATCCATCCAAGCGCCGGTTACCGGTCGGATCGCATGGTGATCGTAAATAGATTTCTGTGTTCAAGCTCATGGTGTGCTCATGGGAAAGTAATCAGGTGGTTTCCCCTTGCCTGCCTGATCCTATGCCGTTCTCCAATGTTTAGTTCATCCGCCTTGAGGACAAAAGGGCGTCCCTGCTTTATCTCACCTTAAAGCGAGGTTATTGCCACATGCGCCAGATCCGCCATTTCGAAGTCCATTTTCTCTTTGAAAAAAATTCATCATAAATATTGTTGAATTCCTGCTTCAATAAGCTTTCATTTGATACCCTACACGATGCCCTTTGAAATTTTTTTTCCATGTCGCACTTTACCCCCTGAAATTAAGCCCCTGAATCAAAATTCAACTTTTTATACTTTACGTCTATAATTGGGCCACCATACTCTATCTCTGTGCTGAATTTTATATTTTTACGTCGAACAGTTTCAAAGAAAATCGCCTGTGGCAGACGGATAGACAGACGGACGGACACCGAAGTGATTTCATAAGTGTTCCGTTTTACGGAACACTAAAAAGCTAATTTTGAGTGGGCAAAAGGGCTTACTAGACAACAGAATTATTAAATATGCCAAATAACACAATAATAAAGAAAAAAAACGAAACGAAAACATTGCCCACATGGTAGTTCGCAAATTAGCTGGCAAGGGCGCAACCTTCTTAATTTGAATTACCAATTATGTTCTTTCTGGGTAAAATTCGATCTATCTTTGTTATTTATGCTGTTGTTCAATTATGTTCAAGGTAATTTTGTTATTATGTTATCTTGTAGCAGCAGTAAAAATGGAGCTCAAAGATCTGTCAGAGGCTGCTAATATGGAAAACAATAGTACGAGTACCCCACTAATTAAACCAGAGTCAGAGTCAAATCTCTATGAAATTGAACATCTTCCAAGCGATACATTTATGTATAAACAGACAAACAGACCTGCGCCTGAGCTAATTGTCCGACTGGAAAGGCTTCAGGTTATTCAGAAAAATGGAGAATGCTGTGTGGACGTTTCAGATATAATTTTGGGAACCAGTTTATGTGGGTGAGTTGTTTATTTTCTGTTGAGGTTATTAAAAAGATACGTACTCCACTGAAATTTTAGTATTTTTACATTTATTTGTTTTGAATTACAAGGTTGATAAAGGTTTTAAATTTATATAAATAAATAAATAAATAAATAAATAAATAAATAAATAAGTTTCTTTATTTCAAATCATGGACACCCTGGGACACAAAATGAAATGACGTCAATCGAACAACAAAGGGGTATTTAAATATTAATTAAAGAAAATCACTTAGACTATAAGGTTCTAAACTTATTAACAATTTCTTAACCTGTAATTTGAACTGTTTTTGTGAACTTATTTCTTTAATTTTGCGAGGCAATGCATTAAACATTTTTAAGCACATGTAGTGTGGACATTTTTCAGTAAGTGATAATCTGTGTATTGCATACGGAACGTCCATTGTTCTCGTCCTATATTCATGCTTTATAGTAGGACTAAAAAGTTCTCTATTTTTAAAAAAAAATCATTAGGCATTCAAATACATAGATTGCATAAACAGTCATTATTCCTAGGGTTTTAAAGACACCTTTACAACTTTCCCTATATTCCATTTTTGTTAATATCCTAATCATTCGCTTTTGAGCCACAAAAACGTTCTGCGTCGCGCTATGCCCACCCCAGAAAACAATTCCATACCGTAATACTGATTCGAAGTTTGCACAGTACAACATTCTAAGTGCTTTATCTCCCATGTACCCGCCAACGACCCTGATTCCATAACAAATAGAGTTTAGTTTTTTTACTAATATGTCTGTGTGATATGACCAGTCCAAATGTTCGCCAATGTAAATTCCTAAAAACTTAGTGTTTTCTGAGAATATGATTTCTTTATTATTTATTTCCAAGTTTAAAGGTCTTTCTGTTGTTGACTGTTTTGTTCTAAAGAGCATTATGTTAGTTTTATCTTCATTTAAGATAAGTTTATTTTTCATAAACCAGTCATTCACTAACAGAAAAAAATTATTCGCCTTTGCAAAAAGATCTTCTAGACTTTTACTACCAACTATTAAATTAGTATCGTCTGCGTATTTAACAATATGTTTGTGAGATAAATCTGTTATAAAAGCTAGATCATTGACGAACAATATAAACAGGATCGGACCCAAAATACTACCCTGTGCTATTCCTATGTTATTGAGTAATAAATCTGATCTATACGTTTTCCCACCTTTTGTTATTGTTACAGCCTGCTTTCTATCATTTATATATAACAACAGCCAACTTTTAGCATTTCCCCTAACTCCATATATTTCAAATTTTCTAGCCAATATTTCCCTATCTAGACAGTCATATGCCTTAGACAGGTCTATAAATATTCCAAGGGCCAATTCACCCTTTTCCAGATATTCTATTATGAATTGCATAAACTGAAATATAGCCGTTTGTGTACCTTTTCCTCCAATGAAGCCATGCTGGTATTGTGTGAGTAAGTTACATTCTTTCATAAAATTTAATAATCTTGTGCACATGGCTAATTCAAAAATTTTGGAAAAACCTGGTAATAAACTTATAGGCCTATAATTGTCTAGTTTTTCAGGGTCTCCCTTTTTATACAAAGGTTTAATTAATGCTATTTTTAGAGTATCCGGCAAAATGCCAAATTCAAAGGAATTATTTATTAGGTAACACAGCACCCCTTGCAGCTCAAGAGCGGATAATTTTACAATACTTGTAGGTATCTCATCTACCCCAGAGCTATGCTTATTTTTTATCTTTTGCGCTATTTCACAGATCTCTTGTGGTGTTACAGGTGTCAAAAACATGGACCTTTCATTCCTATCTAAATTACAGGTGAACGACACATTGCTTAAATTATTTAACAGATTCGGCACTATAGATAATAAATACTCGTTGTATTTTTTTACAATGCCCTCAAGATCTCCCGTCACTTTAATTTCTGAGACGTTATCTTTCCCATTTATTTCCTTGCAAATCGCCCACATGCATTTAGTTTTGTTATCAGACTTTTTTACCCTATCCTCATAGACTGGCGCGTGATTTTATTAAAATCCGATCATATATTTTTTTCTCATTATTGTAAAGTTCTTTATACATTTCATTGTATCTTGATAAAGACAACAGTATATCTAGCTTATTTTTACATGCTATGAGTTCTGGGTTTTCTGGTAATACAGTTTTGGTTTTTTTACCTGTAAGTTTTAAAGGAAAATTTTGATTAAATAATAACATAAAAGAATTCATAAACACATCCCACTGTTTATTTACGTCAGCCCTCGCAACACCATACACATCTAACCAATTCTGACCCCGCAAACAGGACAGAAAACTCTTCTTATTTTCATCCGAGAATATTCTTTTGTATTTTAATTCCTTCTTTTTGTCAAGTTGAGTCGTAAAAACAATTTTCTGTGCTGCGTGATCAGATATAGTCTGCCCAGCGGTAATTGACACTCGAAAGGAATGAAAAATAAATCACTATGATGCCGTAGGGAATTTTTAAAAATTCGGAATACTAAAAAACTATATAGTACGCGTACGCCTATAGTTTTTTAGCATGCCGAATTTTTAAAAGTTAACAACGGCGTCACAGGAATTTTTTGTCCTTTCGTTCCGAGTGTCAATTACCGCTGGGCGTATATTACATGGTGTTCGAAAGCGTACGCTTCTAAAAAATCCGAATTCGTAAAAATGTTATCTATACAACTAGCTTTTGTGTTAGTTATACGTGTATTTTTCAGATATGGTTGCACATAAATTAAACGAATTCATTATGGAAAATAGATCTAACCTTGCCTTGTTTGGTTTCATCATTTCAATATTATAATCTCCTACTAAAAAAATCAATTTATTTTCGTTAAATATATTTATAAGAAGTTCTTCAATTTTGTCCATAAAGATATTTATGTCCCCAGAACATGGTCTATAAATAGATACAACGATTATCTGTACCTTACCAAAACTGCATTCCACTGCTGCGCATTCAAACTCTCCGATAACTGAAAGTTTATTTAAATTCGGGCGGGGTTTACACTTAACATGTTTTTTAACGAACACTGCCGAACCACCATGCTTCCCTTCTTCCCGACAAAACATCGATGTTAATTTAAAATTTGGTATAGCTAGATTTTTTAGTTGGCTTTCAGTTTTCCAATGTTCAGTAACACATAAAATTTCACATTCTGTATTGTTGTTTAACATATCACTGATTCTATCAATAGCATTTCCTATAGACTGTGCATTCTGATGTATTATGCTTTTCCTGCCTTTTATGATCACGCTATGGTTCCTTTCTCTGACATTTTCTCTAAAAAAGACGAGGAGTAGTTAATATGGCTTTGGCGTTGTTTAAGTCTCCTTTGGTACACTGGACATTGTGTGTCTCGTGCACTATGGTGGTTTAATAGAGGATCATATTTCATCCTAGTACAATTTGGGCATGTTAATACATCATTTTCGCAGTCCTTGCCGAAATGTTCTCCACCACATTTATGGCAACATTTTTCTTCTTTGCAGTACTTAGCAATATGACCAAATCCAGAGCATCTGAAACATAATGCTAGGTTGAAATGTTCTTGTACATGCACTTTAATAAGATCAAAATTAACTTTTTCTTTTTTAAGGAACCATTTTGATATTTCTGGTGGTGCCTGAAGGATCCAGTTTTCTTTATACTGATTTCGGCATTGTTTTTTTGTAACTACTGTTATTTTCTCTAGAACACTATACCCCAGTTCATCCTCCATTTCACTGTTTAATCTAACTAGTTCTCTTAAAACTCCTCATTTGTTAGTCCTTTTTCGATTCCTGTTATTATAAACATTGGGTCAGTGTTTTGTGCTTCTTTAATTCGTATGTCCTCCTTGTTGTTTAGTGCTAATTTGAGTTTTTCTTGTTGTTCTTTGTTGTGACTTTCAAGGACAATAGCCCCACTTTTTAGATGTCTTATGCTTTTAAATCCACCGTCTGTCATACAGGGGGGTATTTCCTTCCTAACTTTTTTACTTGCTTCTTTAGCATCAATAACGTTTTCAACGGTAATTACTGTCTCAAGCTTTTGTGTTACTTTTGGAGTGACCCACGTTTTAGAGACATATGCCGAGGATTTTCCTTGCTGATTAGTTTTTTCAGGTGTTAAGGTGGTTACAGTTGCGTAGGTCTTGGGTATTTTCAGTTCTACTGATTCTCCTTTCTTTTGATTTATATTGATATTTTTTATGTTTTGTAGCAAGCTTTCTTTTTCTAGAACTCCAATTTTATATATTAACGAAGTTAGACATTTGTGAATTGTATTGCTTGCATTTCGTAAACATTCTTGATCTTCTTTTAAAAAAATATCTCCAGTTTGAATGTTTGCTGTTCTTTGAATCTCATCTATGGCTGCGAAAACAGTGAATATTATTTTTTCTGTCGACATAGCTTCATGCTTATCTAGTGCGGGTCCTGTTTCTGATTGGTTTTCTAGGTTAATAGTGCCATTGTGAATATATGTCTGTGCTTCACTTCTGTCGCATTGTCTCTTTTTTGTCTTTTCTGCCTCTGGTGTGTCATTTTCAGATCTATTTCTTTTATTTCTTGTTTCCAAATGATTGCTTTTTCTATTGTCTTCTAATGGTGGTGGGGTACGTATCACTGCATTCTTGGATTTAAAAGGGTTTTCATTTTCAGTCAGCTTCTTATTGAATGCTCCTGGTATATCAGTTTTACTGTTACTGTTATCATTCACACATTTTTTATTTTTATCAGCATATGTTTTTAATGGTTTGTTTACACCTTTTTTTATCATTAACACAGGTTTTATTTATATTCGATACAGGTAAATTTTCTATGGAACTGAGGGAAAAACTTCTCGTTTTAACACTTTTCACACTAGATCTTAACTGGCTTTTGTTTTTATCACCTTCCTTGCCATCACTCGTATCTCCCATAATAAATTCCTAATATTTACGATAATATTACGCGAAAGAAACGACTTTATTTGCAGAGCTCTCAAATGTATGTTTACTCTTTACTCTGTACTACTGTACTCTACTATATACAGGATGTTATGAAATTCACTGCATATATTGGAATGGGTGACTCCTGGGTAGTCTACAGACGCACCCAATACTTTTTTCTTAAATCGAACTTTTTTAAAAATTTCAAAAACACCCTAAAACCCGTCCATGTGTGCCGCACCTGGCTGACCATGTGTTCGCTTGACGGAAAATTGCGCGCGAAAAAACTAAAAACAATTGAATTTGTTGTAACGTTGCCAGACATAAATCTTTAAGGATAATTTATTTTCTGTTTTTAAACGTAGAGGTAAAACCTTTTCCTAAGAAAAAACAAAAAAAAATTAATAAAAAGGCCACTACGAAATCACTCCTTTTTGTCAGCAACCTTAGTCTTAACCAGAGTTGGGCAAAACTTTATTTTTATTAAAAAATCAAAAATCATTGATTAAATAAAAATCATGTTTTTTTTAGTTCACGGTAGGTTTAAATTTTTCATGTCAACGTTCATGTCCAGCTTTTTAAACTATTTTAATTGTATGTATTTCGTAAATTTCAGTATTATGAAATTAAAATAAAATAGAATTCACAAAAAAGTCGTTCTCAGCAGGACGTTGCGTGTCGATCGACATTTCTATGCAAGAAAATTCCTATAGCTTTCTGTTTTCTATCGCGCGTATAAAAGCAAGTCATTCAACCGGTGCCCCAGATAAAACCAGACCAGATGCGAAAGCTCCAATGCCGCCTGTACTTCATGCGACGGCGAGCCAAGGATTGACGAGACGATCCACCGGCTGTCTGGCCTCTAGTACGGAGACCGAGGTTATAAATTTAAATCACAGCATCACAGCCACTGCCGTGTCTTCTTCAAATGTAACGTGACTGCTGTATAGTACAGACGCCTGCACTATCGCAAAGCGATGGTGCAGGCAGCCCTCAAGGTCATTGAGACTGAACATGATATTTGACAGTCGGTGCGGTGGTTAGTGTGGCGTCATGCCTAGTAGATGGCGAGCTCCATAAGGTGTGCCCATTCATAAAATCGCTGCAAACGGATGCATTCCTAATTGGTCATAATTATGGAACGAAATTTGTAATGTTTCCATTAGAAATATACAACTAGACCCATAGTAGAAAAAAGTCTTGCAGTTATTTACATAGGGCAGTTCTATACCCTACATGCCCTGGGGGCATATCAACTATGTTTTCTGTGGAGATTTTTGTACTGAAATAAAAAATGTCTTAACTTTTACTTTCTTTTTTGGTTTTACAAAATAACGGCACAACTTAATTTTTATCTTCTGAGAACATGATACAACCATCTTAATAAGTGAACAGGGTATCCAATTTTCGGCACTTTTGCGGGGTATCTCCCTCATTTTTAAAGATAGAGCGTTGCGGTTTTCGCGACAGTGTGCTACTTTTTTGTGAAATTAAAGATAGCGCCAGCAGAATTTTCATAGCCCTTTTGATTTTTGAGATACAGGGTACAATATACAGGATACAATCGAAAAGTGTAACGTTTGAGGCACCCCCCGTATCTGAGTTACTTTTAAACTTATCGAAGAAGTTAGAACGCATTCTTATAGAATTTTTTCCGTAGAATCCAGTTGCGTAGTCGGTTTTTTTCTAACACTTTCCGTTTTTTAGGTATGAAGCAAACATGTTCTTTTAAATGGAACACCCTGTATATTCTTTTTCCTATTTATTAGGCATAATGTGGGCTTTCCAAAAATATATAGTTGTATACAATTATTTTTAAAAACAAGCTCAGAATTTAAGGTTTTCTAAAATTTTCTTTTGTGTCCAATCAGTAGGTAGTAGGGATGGGCGATAATGGGTTTTACCTATCGATAACCATCGGCAAGGTACCTATATATAATGGGTTTTACCTGTCGATAACTATCGATATATCGATAACTATCGATATATCGATAACTATCGATATGTCGATAACTATCGATATATCGATAACTATCGATATATCGATAAATATAAATATCGATATATCGATAACTCCGATATATCAATAACTATCGATTTATCGATAACTATAAATTATATATATTAATACTTATAGATACATTAATATACATTTAAAAGGTAGTTCGTAATCGTAAGTGTTCGCTCGAGCCGATATTTACCAAATTTCTGCTTTCTGGAGGTTTACGAGAAGTGCTTTAGCAGTATATTATAATAATTAAAAAATTAATTACTGATAATGCACTAGGTGTTCCGAAATTAACGTACAATAATTCTAAGGCAGTTAATTAAAAATATACTGTAAGTTCATTAAAAACATCCTTTGAAAAACTAATAATTAGGCATTAACTCAAAATCGGAAACACATTTAAAACTAGTAATAGGTAAGCGAACTTCTGTTTTTGAGTAAAGGAAGTTGTGGGTAAAAAAATTACCATTTTTTTTAATGTACTGGGGTAGGACAGGAAGGACTTAATGTAAGCCCAAACAAGACTGTCATCGTCCCGTTCACTAACCGCAGGAAAAAGGAGGGGCTCGGTCCTCTAACCCTGCGAGGAGTCACAATTCCACTGCAGGAAGAGGTAAAGTATTTGGGGGTAACACTGGACTCAAAACTTACCTGGAACAAGCATGTGGATAAAACCATACGAAAAGCGGAAATCACCCTTGCGGTGGTCAGACGAACGTATGGGAAAACATGGGGTCTCTCACCAAAGATGGTGCACTGGCTGTACACCAGAGTGGTGAAACCCGCAATAACTTATGCAGCCTTGGTCTGGGGGACCAAAGCAACGCAGAAAACAATAATGCTCAGGCTCAGCAGTCTGCAAAGACTAGCCTGTCTGGGCATTACAGGGGCAATGAGATCGACCCCTACCTCAGCGATGGAGAATCTCCTAGACCTTCCTCCCTTGCACCTGGTCATCCAGGGAGAGGCGAGGATGGGTCTCTATCGACTGCAAAACACTCTGCCCTCTTCATTACGGAAAAGGGCGGGACATGAACTCATAAGAGAGAAGATTGGAGGGCCCGATTTAGAAATGAGATCGGACTACATGACTCCAAAATTCCAATACAACATCCCCTACGAGGTAGTAATAGCGGATCGCAGGGAATGGACTTCGACAAACCCAGAGTTTCCTCCGGGGGCAATCATATGGTACACCGACGGATCAAAAACCGAAGCGGGAACCGGAGCAGGAGTACATGGGGTCGGACCAAGGAGGGACATGTCCTTTTCCTTGGGGAAGTACCCCACGGTATTCCAAGCAGAAACCTACGCCATCTTACAATGTGCGCTGGAAAACAATAGGAGGGCTTATTCAAATAAGCGGATCTATATCTGTTCAGACAGTCAGGCCGCTTTGAGGGCACTCTCATGCCACAGAGTCACTTCGGGACTGGTATGGGAGTGCATAAACGATCTTGGCGCGCTAGCTGCCAGAAACTCAGTGAAGCTCATGTGGGTACCGGGACACAAGGGCATCACTGGTAACGAAAAAGCCGACGAACTTGCTAGACAGGGATCGGCTACACCATACATTGGCCCAGAACCATCTCTCGGGGTGCCAAAGTGCACGGCACGAGAGGCGGTAAACAGATGGATCAAACAACAACACAAAGTCCACTGGAACGGAGTACAGGGACTGAACCACAGCAAGGCCGCTATAGGAAATCCCAATCCTAGACTCACCAGGCAACTGCTAAATCTGAGCAGGATCCAGTTGAGGACAATCGTAGGGGTACTAACAGGACACATGGCTGTAAAGGACCTTCTCAACAAAATGAAACTGTACCAGGGAGACCTTAGCTGCAGACTATGCGGTAGGGACAGGGAAACAGTTCAGCACATTATATATAATTGCGAGTCACTAGATCGCAAGCGCCACCAACTGTTCGGGCAACCAAAGTTAGAACCGGAGGAATTGATCACCCGCTCCCTTGTGGACCTGTACAGGCTTGTGCAGGAAACTGGGATAACAGAGTGGGTGTAACAAAAGTTATTGGGTAGGCACAATAGGCCTCTAGTGGCCGCAGTGCTTCCGGTCTCGGACGGAGCCCAAGGAGAAAAAAAAAAAAAAAAAAAAAAAAAAAAAAATGTACTGGTTTAGAATGCACAGTTTTGAGTAAAACTAATTCAACAGTGATGCAAAAGCTGGGCAATTCTTTCAGATAGGCAGCTCAAATTACTTCTGTATCTTGAAAACAAAGCTGAAGGCCCGGATTTATATATCTTTTTCCCACAGTTATGTAAGAAATCACATTCTAAAATTTAATACACCTAATGAACCCGCTTTGTCCTGATTTTTATCATCTGATGGTTTTTGTTGCTTTGAAGTTTTACTACCTACGTTAGAAGAATTCTTATCAAGAGAATAGTATCATACAGAGCTTTGCGAAGATTTTTTTAATAGGCACAATTACCTGTTTCGTTTTACACTATGTGGAAAGCATTTTTCTTCATTACACATGGGAAAGCGATTTGTGTAACTTAAGCAAATTATTTAATACTATAAGCACAGAAAACGTAACAACGGATGCGTGGGCACGGTGCATGTGGATCCTCCCTCAATATGACGTACGTTTAATGGACTGATGATTTGACAAACCATTTGGTCATTCGCGCCAGTTCGGCGTGGTTTCGGGGTCGCTAAAATTTGATGGAAGTCACGCTTAAAATTAGTGTTGTAAATATCCGTATTCATTAGATATCCGAATCATACGGAATCGGAATCAGTTAATATCCGTATCCATTATCCCAATACGAATCCATTTCTTGACCCGCGCGAAAGCGGTTACAGATCATGTATACGTATGCATGCAACAAACTAAAACATTTTCTATCCGGATACACGGCTAGGTAGGTCGATGCGGTATCGGTATCATACCATTCGAAGTCGAAGTTTAGGGATAAGAAGGCACCGCGTCGCGCCATTCCAATAACTACTTGAATACAAGGACACAATGCTTATCTGTGACGTCATCAGCCGTGGTCATATGAATAAATGAATACAATATTATATTATATGCTTTTTTTGGATTTATGTTTTTGTGTGACTTATAAATTTGCACTTTAGACCATCATTATTTAAATATTTAAACTTGCATTTGGGCAAATTATGCGTTAATAAGATCTAAAATATGTATAAGTGATAAAAACTATAATGATTTTAAAAAGAACTACTTTGTGTAAAATGTTTTACTGTAGTTTTTTTAGGTACATATTTTAAGGTGAGTATTAATACCAATTATAAAAAATAATATCTTCTATTAAACTAAGAGATCCTAAAGATTTTGCCTCAGATATTGTGTATCCTCAGATAGCAAAATTTTCCAAAAATTTAGGTACTCGAGGATTTACGAGTAACTAAGTACTGAGAAAAATTTACTGAAAATCATCATTGGATTACCTAGCCACTTTAAAGTTAAAGTTAATGTATGTCCAATTATTTTGTATATGTATTTAATTTCCTTTTATGACCTTTACCTAATCGGTTATTTTTCTTGGCACAGTAATTTTTGAGCAGAGTGTTGGTAATACTGCTAAGTAAAATATCAATAATTGTTTTTGCTGAGTGTGTATTGCAGCCATCAAAGTATATTAAAAATTCTTGTTTAAGGATATATTTAAATACGAGATTAGTCAGAAATGATTTTTGAGAAAAAATGTTTAAGAATGTATTCTCATGGTCACTAAGTATTTTCTGGAATAAAATATATGAAACAATAACTATTTCAATTACATGATCTCTAGGATATTGCAGGGCACCTCTGCTTAAGTTAGTTATGAGATTAAAATTATCTTCAACAATAAGTTCTTTATTGCATATCAAAGAATTTTTGCAATAATTGCATTTCAGCTTCTTTAAAGCAATATGGCTGCAATATCCCCCCAGATACGTAATCACAGGCATTTCTGGTTTAAAGTTGTCCATATCAGATTTTTGAATAATAATATTTTTAAGAATTTCGTCAATTTCTTTAGAACAGTCTTCAGCACTGTCCTGTTCGTCACAATCAGGTGATTCGTAGAATTTTTCAATTCTTAACTCTCCAAAATTATGGGATTTTAGTGTCAATATTGATTGAATTCGTAGTCGTTTTTCAGATTCATAAAGTTGTCGAATTGAGATGTGATAATGTCCACCCGCTAACTGTCTATACTTTCCAAAGCGATTTTCTAAGGGATCAGTTTGCAATTTTCCTAACCAAATATAATTTAAATTTAATTCCTCAAAACAATATTTCACAATTTCCAGCACACCATAAATTGTATGGGACAAAGCTGTGTGAGTTTGGCGTGTTAATTTTTTTAAAAAAATTTCTGATTTCCAGTTATCTAACCAAATCAACATTTGTTTCAAAAAGTCAAGTTTTGGGTCGTTTACTATTTTACCTTTTACAATAGGTTCCTGGAAAATATCACGCAAACGCTTTCCTTTTAATGGTGTTTTGACGTTTATTATATTCCACCACTTTACTATTATTTTCAAAAACTCGGCTGTGTCCTGAGCATTGGGGATATCTTTGTCAAAATTTTGTAAGCCCTCAATTACAAAAGGATTAAAAACTTTTAATGCCAGTTTTACATTTTGTCTTTCCATGCTAGACGGATACAGAGCTTTTAAATTTAAAGAGAAGCCAAATTTTAGTAACATGTTGTGTTCCAAGTCATGCAATTTTTTAAGAGATGCAAAACATGCAACTTTTTCTTCGCCAGTAAAAAAGTCGGGATATGTAAATGTCTGATCAGGTTTTGAGTTTAGCCAGGCATTGAATATACATTTTAAGAGATGGACAGAATCAAACAAGTAAAATAAAGGTCTTTTAGCATCGACAGGGTGTGGGAACACTATATTAAGTTCTTTTTTTGGTGAAAAATTTGACATAGCTTTTCCATTAATGGCATTGTTGTCACTGAGTACACAAAAAACTATATAACCGATAGCCTCTAAATGAGTTATTATTGTTTTGATAAAATGAAAAAGCAATTCATGGTTAATTTTAGATATAGGGGCAATGTGAACAACTTCTTCCAAATCTGAACAAATACTTGTAATCATGAAAGTATATGCAGATGTTGCTAACAATTCGTTATTATTTACTGATGCCCCCACCAGGTTTCCCCCTTTATAGTCTAAATAAGGGTTAATATGAATTTCATCCATTAGCAGACAAACATTTTTGTCTTGATCATTTAAATATTTAAAAATATTTTGTGCGTAAGTCAAAAAAATTTTTTTCTCATCAATATGGGGATCAGTTAAAAAATTATTACAGACGCCTTTGATAGTTTCAGGATGGGGTAAAATTATTGGCCAGTGATTTCTTAAATATCTGTACGCATGAGGACTGATTGTATATACAATTGAACAAAATACCATAGTTGTAGTGGAATATCTGTATCGTTCTTTTGGCAAAGTTCTTAATTTTATTTGTTCGGAGATAAATTGCAAAGCTTGTGCTAAAATATCATTGTCTACTTTTAAGTTTTTTAGCAAATCTGAAACAAAGTTCAAAATTTCATTAATTTTTGACATATCCATGTTATTTTTTCTGTAGTCATATTCGGGATCGCGGTCAGGATTCGAGTTATTTTCAGAGTTATTATTGTCTTGTTCGGAATCTAAAGGAAGAATATTCATCGAACAATCAATGGTATCAAGTAAATTTCGCAATTCATCCAAACTACTTGACAAAAAGGGCGTTTTTAGTTTATCAATTTGTATACTTACTGGTTGTCCGTACAAGTATGTACTTATTTCTAAATTATTATTTATTTTAATAGCCCACGTAATTGAAGGCCCCGGAATATGCTTAATCTTAAAGAGAGTCTTTGAAGTTTTTTCATTAATAATAAACCACCCTTCATTTAAACTAAATGTTTTAAACAAATTATTAAATTCTTCAAAAGTTTTATAATTTGTAAGTTCTTTATGTATTAAAATTTCACGCTTGCTTTCTTCAATACCTTTTTGAAATCGTAATTCGTCTAGTTCTTTAAGTTTTTCTTCTCTGCTTTTTCGATGCGTTAAAGTTTTTGATAAGTATTTTGGACAATTGGGAAATTTACTAGGTACGCTGTGCTCTTTTAATCTTGGTATATTTAACTTTACAGAAACGACCTCACCGGTTCTCGTGTCTTGCTGACTATACTGCCTGATAAAATCATCTTCTGTAAAATGAAGCTCACATACTCGGCTACTAGCATTTGGAATAAAATTTTCACGATGTAAGGCGTTCTGCCATTTCACTTGCCCTTCCAGACTCTTAGGAAAACGAAATACTCGTACTGTTGGTCCGTTTGGGTAATTACCCTTACAACCGACTACACAACATCTATAAGGCATTTTAATAATTATTTAAAACACTATTGAAACCGGTAATACACTTTGTTTTTTCACTAAATACACAAAACACTTGTAGATTGTTAACACGAAAAGGAAAACTGCATGTCATATGGTACAACGTTGCCAGATCGACGGTAGCGTTTTGTCTGCTGACTGCACGTTTACTAAAACTTATTATTATTGTTATTTTTTTATTTAACTTCAAAATACTCCCAATAAAATACTGCTGTAAAATTATATTAGGCCTGTGTTAATAACTAAGTTAACGTAGTTATAAACACATTACACAAAGAAAAGTTATTTCTAAGCTTATCCTAATTAAGAATTATAGATAATCTGACAATATTGTTTCAAGCACATGTCTGGACGCACAGCGTATTCGATTGACAAAATCTAATCGATCCGGATCAGGTTACAAACATTAAGTTAGAGGAATACGTAATTGAATCAGGAAGGGTAGTAGAAAGAGATGAAATGTGTCGGAAAGTGATCCGGATCGGTCCAAATTTTTGTCAATCGAATTCGGGTCGGGCGGCTGGACCTGAAAGGAGTTTTTGCGTATGGCCATAGATTAGGAGTTGTTGCATAGATATCCGTATATGTAATGACTTCGGGTGATGACGTCACATAACGTTAAGTCATAAGCATTGTGTCCTTGTATTCAAGTAGTTATTGGCCATTCTCGTTTGAATTCGGTTCGGGTGAGGCGGGACTAGTTTAACCAATGGGTCTCATCTCATATGATACCCGTTACCCCGATAACTATGCCATCTTTTTTTAGGAAATGTCATTAGAAAGAGAAAGCACAATATCAAATATGCCAAATCGCAGACCGTGTTGTTCGCTTACACTCGATTCCGATTCCGCTTTCTCTTTGCACTTTGCATTAGTAACCACCCGATGCGAATTTATTTTGATTCCGAATCCGTATTCAAGTTCTCGGCCGGTTCCGGATAATCCGGATTCTTTTAATATTCGGATCCAACGGATTTTTGGATACGTATCCTTACATCACTACTTAAAATACATTTTTGCCGAGCTTATGATGACGTAAAGCTGTAAGAGGCTTAATTCTTAAAGATAACTTTTATTTAAAAAATAATCTTTTTCCTTTGGACAAGGAGGTACCTAACTAAAATTAAGATACCATGGACTCTTCCTAAGCCAGCGAAAAATGAATAAAATTTGCTTAGGTATATTTAAAGAGTTTCACCACGTACTATCAGCAAGTATAACCTATCGATATATCGATAACTATCCATATATCGAGTAATATCGATATATCGATGGTTATCGATATATCGATAACTATCGATATATCGATAACTATCGATATATCGGCAGTTATCGATAATTATCGATATATCGATAGTTATCGATATATCGATAGTTATCGATATATCGATAGTTATCGATATATCGATAGTTATCGATATATCGATAGTTATCGATATATCGATAGTTATCGATAGTTATCGATATATCGATAGTTATCGATATATCGATATTTTTTAAAACATTTATCGATTGTCGATATATCGATAGTTATCGATAACTATCGATATATCGAAAAAAATTCCCATCCCTAGTAGGTAGTAGGCTATGGCTAATTTGTTTGGAACAAAAGACAAAATGTCAAAAACTTTGCGGTTTTGTCAGTTTTTGATTATTAGTAAAATATTTTTGTTGTTTTGGTGTTATTTTTTTTAAATAATGGCGGTTTACGAAAATTATGAAAAGTATGATATGTTGGTTTCTTTATACAATCTAATGAAAATCTGGAATCTGGAATTGGTCCATAGAAAATCACCATTTGATTTTTGGGAGGGCACAACCAGGACGCTTCGGGGTTGGGGTCTCGTGTTTCATTTTTGGAAAATACAGAATTTTTGAAGGAAGTCTCACAGTGCGTCGAGAAATCCTTGATGAAGCTATTCCACAATTGAAGGAAAATGTTCCATTGGCCCTTTATAATGCCGTTTATCTTCAACAAGACGGTGCCTCAAGCCACAACTTTGCGCTTTTAAGGGCATTTTTAGACGATAACTTTCCTCAAAGATGGATTGGTACCTACGGACCTATAAGATGGCCCCCTCGATCTCCGGATCTTTCAGTTTTGGATTTTTTCTTATGGGGTTTCATGCAAAATAAAATCTATAAAACACAATATCAGTCTGTAGCGGATCTTCGTGCGGCAATCGATTTAACTTTCCGAAATTTGGAAAGAAAGCCTATGATTCTTTTGAACGCTATTAGAAGAATAACGAAAATGTGCCAATTTTGCGTACGGGAGAATGGCCATCATTTTGAAGACCACTTTTACAAACTCTTTGCTTTTTCAAAATTCTGTTTCTCTTTTGTTTTTCCTAACTTAAGTTTTAAGTAAGATTGTTTTGTTTTGAGTAAAATTCAATAATTTTATTATAATTAAGTTAAAATGCTGTAATAAATAATTAAGACTTGAGAATTAAAAAAGAAGTTTGAAAGTATAATAATTACTTACATCGATTTTGTTTTTAGTAAATTTTAGCCATAGCCTAAAGTCCGTTGCACGAGTCTAGAGCTACAACGCCTGAGGTGGCAGGGAGGTAAAAGACGTAAAACGTGGCGTTTCAGCTGTGGAGGCATAGGCGTGTCCGCATTTTCCGCCAGCTCTAGACTCGTACCACGGACTTTACTACCTACTGATGAGACACAAAAGAAAATTTTAGAAAATCTTAAATTCTGAGCTTGTTTTTAAAAAAATAATTGTATACAATTATATATTTTTGGAAGGCCCACATTATGCCTAATAAATATGAAAAATAATATACAGGGTGTTCCATTTAAAAGAACATATGTTTTCTTCATACCTAAAAACGGAAAGTGTTAGAAAAGAACCGACTACGCCACTGGATTCTACGGAAAAAATTCTATAAGAATACGTTTTAACTTCTTCGATAAGTTTAAAAGTAACTCAGATACGGGGGGTGCCTCAAACGTTACACTTTTCGATTCTACCCTGTATCTCAAAAATCAAAAGGGCTACGAAAATTCTGCTGGCGCTATCTTTAATTTCACAAAAAAGTAGCACAAGTTATAATCCCGTGAGAACTTAAGCTTATTTAGTATTACGCAATCTAATGAAATCCTTATCTGTTTTCTTAGATTTTCTTAGCGTCGTTCCCATGCTTTGTCAGCAGATTAGAAACTTATAAATATATGTAAAGTGCATAATAAAGTCAGTCATATTGTACACGCCTCTGGCATAATAGAAAATTTTTAAAAATAAACTCTCGAGCATCGAGTTGTTAACTCACACTGTCGCGAAAACCGCAACCCTCTATCTTTAAAAATAAGGGAGATACCCCGCAAAAGTGCCGAAAATGGGATACCCTGTACTACAGCGAAGTTCTGAACTTTGAAGTCGGCGCAATTTCAAGTATATGGGTCCGTAATGATAATTCATAAACAATTAATGAGAAGTTGCGCTTACTTTAAAGTTCAGAACTTTTGTGTACAAATGACTAAAAGCCGAACGCAATTAGACGGACCATTGGGCTCAGTAATAAATAAATAAAAATATTACTCTGTATTAACAATTTATTTTTGTATTTATTATCATTAAGGATTCCTACCATACTTTAACATTGCGCTGACTACAAAGTTCAGAACTTCGGTGTACAAGTTACCTAACTTTGAACAAAATTAAGTTTACCATTAACCACAGTTATAAATACGTAAAATTATTATTTCATACTTTTTAGTGCATTTTCTTTTGTTAAGTCGGTTCATTTTTTTGAAAAAAAAAATTTGTGTGTTTCAATTGACTCATTGTGCACTAATATTAATATTAACATATTTATTGAAAGCAAAAAATGACTGAACAAACCCATTAGACTTACCATTAGGCACAGTGATAAATAACATTACTCTCTATTAATAATTTATAACGGATTATCAATATTACCAGGGAGGGTTCCAATTATGCTTTAAAACTGCGCCGATTTCAAAGTTTAGAACTTTGGTGTACAAGTTACAAAAGTTTGAACAAAATTAATAATAAATACATAAAAATATTATTTCAAACTTTTCAGTGGTTTTCATTTTGTAAAGTCGGTTTATATTTTTTAAAAAAAGTTATTCAACCAGTTTGCTTAGAAAATTGTTAAATGGTTGGATTTGCAAGACATATTGAAATTTTTGTAGATCGCCAGTAAAAACTGAACCAGAAGAAACTGGAAATGATGTTGTCTATCAAGAATGGAAATTAAAAAACGAAGAAGTGGACATCAAGGAGGAAGAATTAACTCAAAACGCAACTGAGTAAGTACTTACCTAATTACATTTTTAAATTTATTTGAAATAATATAGTTTAAGTTTCTGTTATTGTAGGCAATTTTATAAAATTATTTGTACAGTTCAGTTTATACTCACATATAATGTATAGTCTCCCCAAGATATCTGCAACCAGCAAAATAATTTAGAAAATGCAAGGGACTGGTTCGTAAACCAGTTTTGAAAAACTGTTTAATTTTTCGTTAATAAGATTTAAGCTTTTCTTATCCCGTATGGGTTACAAACAAATTTGCAACGTTGTTTAAGCCTTGTCTTGCATTCTTTAAATTCTTTTGCCGGTTAGATATCTTGGGCAGACAATATATAAAATGTATAAACTACATAATAACCGAACAATTAATTAAATAATAAAAAAGCAGCTTCCAAAAGCTGGTGTATACACCATTTTAAAAATACCAATTTAGTACGGAACACTTACGGCTGGGGTATTGGACGTGTAAACACGGTTAAAGTTTAAGACATTCTTTCAGCACAAATAAGTAGATGTTTTAAAAAAAAGTAGATCTTCATGTATTCTTGAATTACAGGCCGTATATATAACCGTTTGCAGAAAGTGTTTTGGAAAATATGCGGTAAATATAAAATTGCTTTTTGTATTTAAAGAGAGCAACCAAGCAAAACCCATTAAATCTAAAATAAGTAAAATGAGAAAACTAATTAATGTAAAAGTTATTAAAATTACTATTTTTATTCGTTAGCAAATGACCCTAAAACGAAAGAAATACTTTCATCTTCAGGGGCGTAGCAAGCGGTTGGCAGGGATGGCCCCCGCCAGGGGCGCCGGAGCAGGGGGGCGCACTACGGCGCGACGGTTTCGCTTAATCGTCAAGGCATATGTATCACCTGATTTTGATACTAATAAGAATAAGATCGAAAAAATTATATTCAAAAACATAAACTGAAATCCCTTTTGACTACGAATACATTTTGTAAGTTACTGAACACTCGCCCGCTCTTTTTAGCAAAGAGGGGGCGCTATTTTCAAGTCTTGCCAGGGGCGCCAGTCACCCTAGCTACGCCTCTGTTCATCTTTAATCTAAATTTGCAACATTTACAACAATACATACCTACATTATTTCTTTAATGAGTTTATGACATTTTATGAAATACTAAAAAAAAGTCATGATGAATGACAATTAATCAGGGTAGTTTTGTTGGTAGTAATGGGGGGGGGGGGGGGGGTTATATCACCGGAGTGGATGAAGATCTTTCCGAAAATGTTGACTAATATGCCATTCTCGGGGTTATTGAAGTCAGAAAATCTAATGTCGTGTAACAGATTATTATTAAAGTCTCCTGAAGTCCCGAAAATCGCATTTTCGAAGTAAAAAATCTGGATCTTTCGATCTAGCATATTTAAAAAAAGATAGCACGTTTAGTGCTTTTTTGTGGTTAAGAAGGCGAAATTTTGAAAAACCAATTACACCATCAGAAAGCTGAGGAAAAAATAGATTGAAGACAATGTTTCAGTGATTTTTTAATGGCGTTTTCATTTCGGGATCATAGTTTAAAATAGCATGTTTTCAGGTTCGCGCGCTGCCCTGAAACATTTGAGGCGATTCGCTCCATATGTGTATTTCTTTATACTTTTATTTTGAAGGCATGTGTACTTTATATACCACGTAATAAAAAAAGTTAAAGAATATAATATGGATTTTTGAATTCAAAAATCATATATCGGCATTTTTTGCCGATATGATATATCGGCAAAGATGCCGATATTGCCGATAACCGATATGTATATCGATATCCCTATAATATAATTCATATGTTAATATCTCAAAAATTGTCAATTTGAGTTATAGGTTATGGTATATGAAATTTGGCTAGAATTTTACGGAGAACTCAAATCAGGCAAAATATTGGGGTGTTCCATTAAAAAAATCAAATTGGACAGTTGTACAGTTTTTTTGAATCACCCTGTATAATTCAAAATAATTTTAGAATATGCGCAAAAATAAAACTAAATCGACGTGTCCGAGGGTTTTTAAGTTAATTTTTTTATTTTCGAGATATTGAATTTATTCCTTAATTTATCACAACCCTGTATAATACTTGACTAAACATTTTTTGTTTATGCATTGCTGTTGTATCAAGTATCAGGGGCGTCGCCAAGGAGGGGGAAGGGGAGGGCTGCTGACCCCCCCCCCCCCAGTGATTCGAAAAACTGAAGATAGATAGGTGAATGAAAACGGTGCCGTTTGAAAATAGCGCTAAAACATATCACACTGTAGTAGGCAACACTGCTGCCTCATCTGGAGGTCAATCCAGAGTTAACGTGTACTCGTCACGACGTATACGTTTATTTCCGAAGCTTAACGTATGGGTGCTACATACAAACGTACACTCCGGCCGGTAATATTTAAACGAGTGCGATTCTTCACACCGTGCACACACGAGTTCCGTTATTCATGTGCCCTGAGTAGCCTTAACGATTCCAGAATAACAGCCCTCTGCATCTGTGCGGCCAAGCTCTCAGGGGCATCGCGACATGCCGGTATGGACTTAAGTCCCGAAAGCAGGGTGTCCTTTATACCTCCGAGGCAACCTATTACCAAAACCACCAGCGTCACGCAAAGGCCGAGGTAAAGCCTCCGAAGCTCATAACATAAATCCCGATATTTTGTCCGTTTTTCCTATTCCTTTAAATTAATGTTAACTTCAGATGGTGCCGAGAACTCGATGACATACATTGACCTATTATTATGATCGAGGAGTACAATATCGGGCTTATTTGCTTGCAAAACCCTAAGAGTGGGGAACGAATAATTCCAGTATATTCGGCACCCTTCGTTCTCCACGACCGACTCGATATCACTTGGAACGTAGGGAAGCACTGGTGTTTTGTCTATTGCCTACGCGTGTCTTAGGTGGTATATGTATGCTGAGACTGCATATTTAGGACATGCTGATAATAAATGCATTAGCGTCTCTGGCGATTGGTGGCAAGCCCTGCACCTGATATCAGGAATCTCCACGCCCATTATGCGGGTTCGATAAGCAAGTGTATTAAAGACACCATCCTGGCATGCCAAAACGAAACCTTCGGTCTCCGATTTCAGCCCATTCGACCTTAAAAAAGCAAAAGTTAGTCGTTTAGATAAACCTTGTTCGTCTATATTTTGGAAAAACCGTCCGTGCGTTGGCTTATCGACATGTTGTCTTAACAACAGCGACTGTTCTGCCTGCGGTATTTATGTTAATTTTGGCTCTGGCAGGTTCCCGTTCGGTGACAGATTCTGGAATTTCTCGCTCCATGTCGAAAATAAGACCAAGCTCTTCAGCTGATCTCTTGGCAGCTCTGTACATTAAGGCTCCCCTTCCTGTTTTTTCATGATCATGGACCATGCTAAGAAGGGGATCTGAGCTTCTTGCTACTCTACAGGCCCTGTCCAAAACTGCAAACGCCCCAAACTTAAAAGCCCTCGTCCTCCCTGATGACGTGGGAGATATAACCTCGGAACAGATGACCTTGGATGCAAACTTCGGCGAAGATTCATCGTCTTGCGGGTCTTGACATCCAATTGGTGCAATTCATCCTGCGTACAGTTAATCACCTCAAACAAGTAAAGGATAATTGGGACAGCAAGCATATTTGTGGTAGCAATTTTACTTTTTCCGGACAGCTCTGACGACCATATCTGCCTGATACGTTGTTGATAGCCGCCCCGAAGAGTCTCCTTTACAGCAGTTACTTCTTGTAGTAGGCTCTGTGGCACCCCCAGGTGTGGGTAAGATTCTTCGGCGTTTAGATGCCGTAACACATTTCCATCCACAAGCTGTACGTCCTCGACGACATCACCACATCGCCCTCTTACGAGTCGGATTTGTGCACATTTATCAAACCCAAACTCCATTCCGATAGCGTCCGTGTAATGTTGAACCACCCTTAAGGCTTGCTGAAACTCCTTTTCTCCAGAGGTATACAATTTTAAATCGTCAACATAAAAAAGATTAGTAATTTTATGCCTTCGGTTACCCGGTGCGCCACAGTAGTATCTCCGAGTGTTTCTAAGTGCAACAGAGAGCGGCAGCGATGACATACAGAAGAGAATAGGGCTCAACAAGTCGCCCTGGAATACGCCTCTCAGTATCAGTCCTGTTTCAACCTTCGCGTCTCCTGAGGTTATGGAGAAGCGAGTTTTCCACAGCGGCATGAGCTCTTCTATGCAGCTCACTATAGGATCGGGTACCGCAAGCACCCTAAGTAGGTGCAAAATTAACTCATGCGATATTGTGCCAAATGCCTTGCGGTAATCAATCCAGGCCATCGATAGGTTTCGTTTGTATTGCACAACATCCTGAGTAACTGTGCGATCTATTAACAGGTTTTTTTTAACATCCTGCAACACCTTTCTGAGATCCTCGCTGTTCATACACCTCTGTATACACCGGGTTGATAACTTCGAGTACTCGCGCGTATAGTATGCGGGTAAATAGCTTATAGCAGGTGTTCAGACACGTTATCGGTCGGTAGTTCTTAGGCTGTGACAAATCTGTGTTCTTGGGGAGTAGCACTGTCCACCGTTGGACAAACCATCCAGGAATTTTCTGCTGCCCATTCAACCACAAGTTAAAATTCCCGGCCAAGTGCTGGTGGACATTCGGCAGTTTTTTCCACCAGAACATCTGAATTCCATCAGGGTCGGGTGCGGCATAATTTTTTGCACCTTCTATTATTATTATTTTAAATCGCAAATTTTCCAAACAGAATCTTTGTTTTGTTCATTATTTATGTTTAGGTTATCAGTTTTTAGTATTCCATGAAACGGAACACTTCTGGAATCACTTCGGTGTCCGTCCATCCGTCTGTCACAGGCGTTTTGGACGTGAAGTATAAAAGGTTAAATTTTTTCTGTGGGGGTAAATTGAGAAATGAAAAAATAAACTTTCAAGGGGATCGTGTAGGGCACTGTAGGGTATCAAATGAAAGCTTATTGAAGCACGAATTCAACGATATATATGTGATGAAACACTAATTGTGCAAGGAAAGCTTGACCGACTTTGTTATCACTGATTTTTAGTCCACCACTACTGTCACCCATAATTTACCTTTTCTTCAAACGTCAATAAACCTGACATTTTTCTACTAATTTTTTGACGCTAAAGTTTTGCTTTTTTGTCAGTAGGCGGTTGCTATTGGCAGCGGAAGTAAAAGTACTTTTTCTGCCGCTGAGAGGGGAGGTAAAAGTATGACTGTGTGCTTATCAATAACTATATGTTGAATAATACAAGAAAGTTATAAACAATAAATAAAAATAAGTATAATAGATTCTGAGGTTAACATTTTAATTTGAAGTAAGTGTGGTTTTAAAAAATGGTATTTTTAAAAGAGTAACAAGTAGGGTTGTAAAATTTCCGGAAATATATTTTTTGGAAATATTTCCGGAAATATTGGAAATATTTCCAGAAATATTGGAAATATATGGAAACATTCTAAATATTTATTAAAGACAAAGTATCTTTTAAAAATAACATCGAAATCAAAATATATAGCAAAAATAAACAAACAAACATAAATTGATGCAAAAATACCGAAAATCTCTTAAGAAATTGGTACTAATTAAAATCAGTTATTTGCGAATCGCAAATCGAGAGACGTCCTTATCACACTGTCATCATTTGTTAAATTTGTCTCTTGAATAATTGGTAATGATTCTTTATCAACGGAACTGTTTTTATGACTTAGCTCTTTGCTATTAGTAATATTGTCACTGTTCTCGTGGCTATCAGATTTCTCATTTATTTCATCTATATCTTCATCTTCATCAGTTGTTCAAAATGACCATCATGAACTTCTTGGCAGTAATAAAGTCAATGTTGAAACTCTGCCAAGAAGTAGGTACCATCTGCCATTCTCAAAAATGTTTTAGCTTACTGTCTTTTCTCTCTGACGCACAATACATAAGACCCAACGACTGATTTTAAAAGTATTTACTTTCACTTTACGTTCAAAAAATACCATGATGACTTTTAACGTTCCTTCATCTGACTCTCTTCTTCTTTTTTTCTTTTTAAACTACTAAACTACAAATGGTTCATTTGCACTGCCATGTCAGTCGAGCATCATATTCGGAATATTGAATATTCCTAACAAATATGAGAAGTTCCAAAATTGACTTTATTACTGCCAAGAAGTTCATGGTGGTCATTTTGAACATCTTTTAAAGTAATAAGAGAAATAAAGATACTCAAATTTTTAATTTTTTTTTTTCACGAATTTTAATTTTTATTATTAAAAACGAATTTAGAAACGGACCACAGGTTTACGGTAAAATGTTCTTTTTTGAAGACCTTTAAAATTAGGTGCCATATGGCATAGGGTTGCATTTAAAATTTTTGACCTCAACTCCCTGGCGTCACCCCTCAAGGGGGTTGAAAAAGTATTACATAAAAAGTAGATTTATTAACTAAGAAACATCTAAAATTTGGCGTCTATCTTTAGTAATAGCAAAGATATTTGCCCCTACTAAAACTTTTCGGACACCCTTTATACTGGTTGTTACATATTTTAGGCTGTTACCCACTATGTGATGTTTATTTTAATTGAAAGTACCCTAAGTGAACATATTTATGATCTGTGTACTACCCATTTGCAATATTTCCAATGTTTCCAATATTTCCGTTATCCCTTCAGAAATTTCCAATATTTCCATTTCCATGGAAATATTTCCAGTGGAAATATTTCCATTTACAACACTAGTATCAAGTGACACTTGTCAAATGAAACGACGCGTCGGTATTAAACAATTCCATAATAAATCCATAGCAACGCTAGGCCCACTCGAAACTCAACATTTTTAAATGAAAAAATTAAAACATTTTATATCTTTTATTTTTCTATATTTAAACGACGTTTGAAGAAAAAATAGTATATTTTATTCGTATTAAAAGCAACTGCTTATGACTCGTCTGTAATTGCCGGACTCACTTCGTTCGTCCGGCAAACCTACAGACTCGTCATAAAAGTATCGCTTTACTCCTAATAAAACAATAAACTATTTTTAAATATTTTTATTTAGGTTTAATAACCCGTTTATCACTAAAATTCGAGAGCTGAACGAAAGACGTCCGTTCGCATGCTTCTATTAACGAAAAAAAAATTATTCCGGACGGCCGAAATTAAGTTTACACTTTTCTAACCTTTATTTACTGATAATGTCACAATAACCGCTCTACTAACGAGTCGACGCGTTTTTACGATACACTTACAACGGTATGCTACGCTATGACGTCTCTTCGAGGGAAAAATCTTAAATTGACTTGTGCTTGCACCTGAGTAAATGAAATATGAAAATACTATTTTAATAAACGTCAACTCAACACACTACCCGACAATAAACTGACCTGTGCTTATATACAAGGAGTGCAAGCACTCAGTCAATTTAAGATTTTCCCTTGAATTGACGTCATACGTATACCGTTGTAAGTGTATCGTGCGCGTTTGTAAGACTGAATAGAAAATCAACAACTTTTCTTATCTACTTTTATACTAATACACTTTTTTTGTTCTACTCTTTGTTACAGTGTGCTGTCTGGTGGTAGTAATCAAGGAAAACAAAGCAGCAACTGCTTTGTGTGGCATTGCCAGACAAATCAGATGCAACATTTAAAGAGGCGCCAATTGAAGGACACGGCCCCTGAAGACAATGATTTCCTTACATGCAGTAAATGTGAATATCAAACAATTAAAAAAAGAAATTTAAAGAACCACATCTTAATGCACCATAACCCACAAAAAATCGGTATGTTTAGATGTGACAAATGTGAATATCAAACAATTAGGAAAGGTCACTTAAAGCGCCACATCTTAAAACATGGAAACTCAAAAGAAGTCGGTTTGTTTGGATGTGACGAATGTAAATATCGAACACATTATAAGCATGATTTAAAGACACACAACTTGCAACATAAAACCCCCGACGAAGTTCAATTATTTAGATGTGACAGATGTGACTATCGAGCAATTAGGAAAGGCAGTTTAAGGAGTCACATCTTACAGCACCATAATCCACAGAAAGTCGGTTTGCTTGAATGTGACAAATGTGAATATCGAACACTGTATAAGTCTAATTTAAAGTCTCATTGCTTGAATCATAAGACCCCTGGCGAAGTTGAATTGTTTAGATGCGACAGATGTAAATATCAAACAATTAGGAAAGGTATGTTAAAACGCCACATCTTAATACATGAAGATCCACAAGAAGTCAATTACTTCAGATGTGATAAATGTAAATTTCGAACACGATATAAGAATAATTTAAAGACACACTGCCTGAAACATAAAATCCCTAAAGTTAAATTATTTAGATGCGACAAATGTGAATATCAAACGCATTATAAGGGTAATTTAAAGACACACTGCCTGAAACATAAAACCCCTGAAGAAGTTAAATTATTTAGATGCGACAAATGCGATTATCAAACACATTATAAGTATAATTTAAAGACACACTGCCTGAAACATAAAACCCCCGAAGAAGTTAAATTATATAGCTGCGACAAATGCGATTATCAAACACGTGATCAGAGTAATTTAAAAAGACACTGCTTGAAACATAAAACCCCGAAGTTGTAGAATTACTTGGATTAGGCAGATGTGAATATCAAACAATTAAGGAAGCCCATTTAAAGCGCCACATCTTACAGCACCACAACCCACAAAAGTCGGTTTGTTTGAACGTGAAAAATGTGAACATCGAACACATTATCTCTTATGTAAAGAGTCACTACTTGAAACATAAAACCCTCGAAGAAGCTAAATGATTAACAAGCGGTAAATGCAATTTTCACTCACCTTATCAGGATTGTTTCAAAAATCACTGCTTGAAACATAAAAACCCCGAAAAGTCGAATTATTTAGTTGCGATAGAAGTGAATATCAAACAATTAGGAAAGCTTATTTAAAGCGCCACATGTTAAAACACGAACCCCAAAAGAAATCGGGTTGTTTGGGTGTGATAGATGTGAATATCGAACACGTTATAAGTGTGATATAAAGAGTCATTACTTGAAACGAAACATAAAACCCCTGCAGAAGTTAAATTAATAATAAATGCGACAAATAATGCGATTATCAAACACGTTTTGCGCGTTATTTCAGAAAACAGTACTTGAAACAGTATAAATGTAATTTAAAAACATACAAACCTCGAAAAAGTTGAATTATTTAGATGCGACAAATGTGTCTCATGATCGAATAGTTCGAAAAAGTAATTTGAAGAGCCACATCATAAAACATGTAAACCCAAGCTTGTTTGGATGCGACGGATACGTTATAAGAGCAATTTATGTCCTCACTATGCAAATTCACACTTAAGCAAACTTATACAGAAGTCAAAGAAACACAACGCAATGAACTAGTTGGCGCTTGTCGATGTCCGATTTGCGATCCAATTAAATATGTAAGTTTGTCATACCTGAAGTTCATTATACATTTTTCACCATTTTCAAAGTTATGCTTTATTCATATGTATGTAGGTACCATTGTGTGATGTTAGCATTAGGAGTATCTTAGTCAAATGGAAACGTCCTAATTATAATATAATTTTGTTATCTCAATGGACTTAAATAGTATTATTGTTTTGTAAACCTTCATAGAAATTATTGAGTGTCGAAAAACAGTCAGATATTTAAGTCGTGAAATCTATTAATGGGAGGGAGTAATAAAACCTAATTTAGGTAATATGCCGAATCATTACCGGAGGGCACATTAATTTTTAGAACTTTAAAAAAATAGTATATACATTCAAAACTTTCTTTGGTTTACCTGCCCACCTCGCCCTGCAAATAGCCCGAATACTGTCGGGATCCTTTCACAAAACCGAATTTAATTACCGACGTGGATGCGATTTCAGGTCTGCTTTTGGTATAGTATTTATTTAAAGTTGAACAATATTAACGTAATTTTTTCTGACAAGAAAATCTGAAAGAATGTTTTTTTATATTATTGAATGTAAATCCGAAAATAAGAATTTCTATTTTTCGTTTCTTAAAAAACCAAACGCCGATAAAAATAAAATCATTTTAGACAATAATAATTGCATTTTTATTTATCTCTATATAAACCCGTAAAATTCAAAGTCTTTACTGACTGACATATCAATGCCCAGGCTAAACCATTGGCCCTAGCAACATCAAATTTGGTATATACAATCATCGTGGTGCAGATAATAATAATAATTATAATAATAAAAGTCATTTATTCACTGAATTAGGATTACAAGACAGGATAATTTTTAACAATATAAAGCATGATTTAGAATGATCGACCTGAAGGAATATTAAGTATATAAGAAATATATAATAAAAAGAAACATTCATATTTTATATTACTTATAGAAAAAATGAAAATAAGTAAATCTTATGCAACAGTCAAAAATATTTACAGTTAACACTTTTGATTGCTTTACAATAATTAACAGATTAGAAAAAAAAATAATTCCAATCAAGAGAGGCACAAAAATAAATTCTTATTCACATTACTACTACTGTTAAGTACGTACTTAAAGAGACCTACACTCAAAACAACCTACCAGGACCTGTGACTGATTAGAAAGGAGAGATCTATACAATTGCTTTTTACAAGCTTTTATTTAACTTCACCTGTTAGTATGTTTAGGTCAAACATTGCAGTCAAAATTTCGACTAGTTCTAATTAAGCTAGAGCTGAATAGAAAAGAAAAAAATACATACCTTATCTACTCACAATTTCTGCCAAAAAAATTTAATGCCTGTATGAACTTTTCGCGCGCTACAAGATTTTAAGACGGTAAATTTAACATAATATATTATATCTGTTTCAGTGATATCTTTGATACTACATTTATTAGGATCCATCCACGCGAACTACGTCCACTTATAAATAGCATTTAGCATTGCCACAATGAAAAAACTATACTTATTTTTTTTCGTTTTCGTACCTCTAAATAATATAAGCTTGTTTTTAAAAAGTATTTTTTACAAGATTTTATTGAGTTTAATCTTACTATTTACATTTACATGTTCAACAGGTAGATTATTCATAATGTTGACTTGATAATACTTAGGCGGCGGCGCTCTAGCACCTTTACGTAAGTTGAACGTAGCTATAGCTCGGTCGGTTCTGTTTTTTTATACCTCATGTTAAATTTGCCTATTCTCGACCAACCAAGCCTTAGGGCGGCTTAACTTAAGTGAATACAAGCTGCACATGTCGATCGGATCTGACACCCTTGCTTCGTCTGGAATATTCCTGGTGCTGGATCACGATGCATTCAGTTCTACGCGATTTTGGCCTTAATGACAGAGGCCATGTGATGGATCGTTTGTTTTGTTTGAGTAGTCATGTGACTTTGACACGTAGAATAAAATTCTATGTGCCGGGATCCGGGGTCTGGATTCGGTCGCGATAGTCTGCCGGGAACTGATCGGTCTCGCCTCCCTCGCTATACCTTCACGCTATTGGCGGGCCCGTCCTGGATTGCTTTTGAGCCAATAGAAGTAAAGCTGCATGGATCAACCCAATCTAACGTTAAGGCGTAGTCGCCGCAACTTTTCGCTGACGGTCCGGACAGCGGATAAAGCTGCAAAAACGCCCAGCTTCGGGCCAATCCGAGTTGTCCATAACCCCCGCGGATGTGTATCCTTCCCGTCCATTTTATCAGTCATTGCGTGATTCGCGAAGCATGTGGTTCGGCTGGATCTTTTCAGGGACAATTTCTCAAGAATTTGAGACCAGCTGCAATTCACTACACCCTCCGCTAGTCCCGCGACAGCCCTTGATCGCGAACTTGTTCACAAAGTTTCGTCGCTTCCTACGCGGTACCTTCAGTCTTCTCAATTTGCTTCTTCGGTAGTGTAGTAGCACATCCTCCCTTCTTTACTGGCAAACTCGCAAGCCCCTTATTTCTTTTTTGCATTACGGCGACGTAAAGTTTTTGAATTGCACTCCGCGGACGATACTAAAGTGGCTGCACTTCATTGTCGTCTCGGGAAATTTCACCATAGCCAATTTAGCCACTACGTGGTTGGCAAGGCCGCCCAACTCGGAGCTAACAGCCTCGCCGTCCCGCGGCACTCTGGTCGCCTTCACCATCACCTCCTGGCTTATTTAAGTTATAGAAATAAGAAACTGCATTTGTCTTTAGTCATTTTCAACAATATTCATTGATACAATACCAAAAACAAAACAATTATAAAATATGAAAAATTATGTTAAATCGATGACTTACAAGAATATACAGGGTGTTATGAAATTCACTGCATATATTGAAACTGGTAAATTCTGATTTGAATTCAGATTGTGGAAAAATCGTCATAAATGGTGCGTCGCGATAATAAGCCCTCAAAAAAAAAATTAGTCACTGCACACCACTGAAAATAAAACGCATGGCCCTATAAAGAACAAAATATATGTGAGCTAGGTTGTTGTGTTGCCAGGTACCTTAACGATATTTCTATGTAACAAGTTTAAATAAATAATATTTTTAATACATTACCTTTAAAGAAAGAAATCCTACCAACTCTTCCAAAGTTCTCAATATCAAAATGTTACAATACTGCCTATAACACAAATTTAATAAAACTCTAGAGAAAAGCTGTTTAAACCAAAATAAATACCTCAACTTCAACTAAACACCCAGAACTCATTTAAAATCATCACGAAGCGACGATACGATATTTTGTTAGTAATATTAAACGGCTTTAACTTTTGTTAATATTTAACGGCTTTAACTTTTTCTTTCACAAATTAAGAAACAAATAGCAAAAATAATGTAAACGTCATTATTAAACTGGTGAATATGGATCCACACACAGCTGACGCTGACGCACGAGTTCGGCCAATCGGAATCACTCTAGCAGACTGAATTAGGATAGCAAAATGGGGTCAACAACCATTTATCTACGCTTCGGTTACATCAAGATCTACCACCTACTTTACTGCTTCGGCAACTGTACAAACAAGCGTGCATATTATCAATATTTTTTCCTAAAGCAGTCCCTACACGATCATTATTACTGTCAGTATTTCACACAACAGTAATACTGTCAGTATTATAAAAATATTCGAATAATCTTCAATAATTTACTTGAATTTACCTCATTCGATCAATCTGTACCGCGTACACGATCAATATTACTGACAATATTTTTTAATACTGACACTAATAATGATCGTGTAGAGTCTGCTTTAGAACTAGAAGGTAGCTGTAAATAATGTACATAGGTAGTTTCTTCTTGTTTTTCAGAAAAATAATGCTCTTCGTCGATTCGTTATTAACTAACATTTTGCTTATTTTTATTTAGTTTGTGCTTTGATTATGGTGCTGCTTAAATTGGTCTAATAGGGTTGAAAACTAAATTAAATTTACCACTAATAATATTTACATATTATGTAACATTTGGGGGTGCAAGAAAGCGATTTATGTAGATACCTACACCTCGACTCTAGAAAACAGAAAAATCGGTAAGTTAGGATAATTTTATTGGCAAAAGAGCGAATAACAACTTTCTGAACTTGCTGTGTAAAACAATAGTGTTTGTTTTGACAAAAGCTGTAATGAAATAATTTTGGTTTTAATTTTAAAATACTGTGTAGTTGTGCTCAGTTAGTATTTTTGGTTTTGATTTTTGACCTTTTTTTAGCAGAAAGTTTAAGCTAGTAGGAATCATTCTCATCTCATTAATAACGTAATATAGGTCAAGTCATAATTCGTTGTGTTGCTCGTTCTCGTTAGGTACAATTTCAACCTATTTCACGAGTAGTCCATATTTTCCCATATTAAATAAAAAAATTGCTATTAAATTAAAATACATACATAATTTTGGTAAAATGCGTCTGTGGAATTAAAAATACTTTGGATTATTTAAAACTAATAAAAAAATGAGATGTAAAGATAATATTTAAGTTTGGCAATGTCCCGGCTAGACCATTTGTTTTTCCTTTATAATATTATATAGCTTATGACGTCAGGCTCTTTGGAAGCGTCGCGGATACGGGGATGGTTTAGGATATTTTTAAATTAAAAAAAGTGTGCGATTTGAGGGGCAAAAGTATTGGGTATGTCTGTAGACTACCCCTACTCATTCAAATATATGCAGTGAATTTCATAACACCCTGTATAAATAAAAATTGAAATATGTAAAATAAAGGATAAATTCTGGCATAAAACAAAGAGTTCTGAGTACCTAATTAAAATTGTCAGAATTTTGCAGTTTCATTTAGAACACTGAGAAGCACATATTTTACATAGTAAATTTCCAAAAGAATACCTGCGGAAAACCGTGTATTTTTTTCGAAAAAATTATTGAAGGTTATTGTCAAAATGTCTGTCATTTTACCTGCAATATTGCGTAACCTGACTAGCGTTCTTTGAAGTCACAAACATTATCAGCTTTTTGTTACAATTTTATAAATCAATCTGCCATTGACGTAGTGATGTAGTGACGTAACTTATCAAATAACATCCACTACATAAGGAACTCGGAAGATTCGAATTCTAAGATTGAGTTCACCAGCTTTAATGAAAAAGATATACATTTGGCAACATCGGCCTACTAAGAAACTTTAGACGTTTTCATTCCTCTTTGGTTACGATTGCGGTCGACAGATAAACAATGAATAGAATGTCAGTTGTCACCAATTTGGTTAACAAGTGAAGTTTATTTCATTGTTTAACTGTCGACCGCAACTGTAACCTAAGAGAAACGAAAACGTCTTTTGTTTACCTATAAATATGAAACTGCGAAATCAACGAACGTCGCTTTACCTAACAATTACCTGAAGGAAACCACAAAAATTAACACCACTCCCAATTTTCCTTACCTTATTTTTTGTAATTTGTTGTAAAAGCTAACTTTCTTTAAGAAATTAGCGGAAACATGAAGACATTATTACATAGGTAATGTTCACTAAATATATAATAATAGCTCTTAAATCGTCTCTAAAATATGATCGTCAGGGGTCCTCAGGCTTAATCGCCACCCAACTGAAAAAGTTGCCAGTCCGCCACTGCTTCGTACGATGTATCTTTTATTTAGAATAATAAAATTATTTCAAATCCCACCCCGACTTTTCCCCTCAGTGCAAGAGAGATAACTCGCGTCGCGCGCAGTCTACCAGATCAAAGGTGCCGCCACGGAGTGCCCGAGATGTGTGTTATTGTACGCTGTGACCATGCTACAAGCAAATTCTGTACTCTCGCTGTCACCCCTAGCGGGTTTTTGCGCTGTTCGCGTCTTCAGCGGAGTGCGTTTCAACTTCGGAATTTCCTGTGCCAACAATCTCCCTTAACTGCGTGGCCTGCAGAACCTTCTGGCCGCCGCCCACCCTGAACTCTCACGGTTTCTCCTTCCTGGTCATCCAGCTTCATCCGCGGACGTTTGCGGAAGCTGCAGTTAATATGAGAGCCTCTTGGAACTAGCGATAACCCTTTATTTCCTCGGCGATCTCCAAAATTTACTCCTCCATGGATCCGCTAACTCCTGATTTCAATTCCTATTCGTTCCTTCCGCGAAACCCAATAAATCCTCGGACCTATGCGGCTTTCTAACTCCTCTATTTTATTACACTTCCTCCCTACTACTCCTTCCGTGGAGCTCTTCAGGCCGTGAATGTTATATAACTAGACTTCATGTAGATGAATTTTTTTACGATGCAGCCAGCCTCAAACAGAAACTAAAAGAAGGTCTTTTCTAAAGCTAAACATTTTTTCGCAGTTTTTCACTTTTACATGAAAGAAGGAAACTGAATTCTGAATTTTTTCAAATTTCAAGGGGGTCATATAGGCAAGAAATTAATAAAAATACATAAAAATACACTGAATGTCTTCTCCAAAACCAATTTTTCTGAGCTTTCGCTCTTGTACATAAAAGAAGAGCACCATAATTTGTATTTCTTAAAAAACTAATAATAATGCCTAATAGCCCTGCAATTTGTCCTCTCGTAGCTGTTGCGCTAACGGCACCTTTTTGACGGATCTAAAACATAATTTTAAGTTAACCAAGTCCTGTGAGATGACTCTTTGATAACTTTATGTCGCCGCATGAACGATCACGCGAAACGGGCCGCGAAACGTTTTTATAACTTCCAACATAGAGAATTGTCACATAAGATAACTTTTCCTAATACTTTTGGATGATTTTGTGGTTGTCTTGAAATTGTTGATAACTTTTAGGTTACCTTAAAGATAAAGGCTTTAAGGTTATTTAAAGATATCTTTAAAATGTCCTAGTGCTGGTTGAGAATACAGGAGAGCGTCGAAGTACCAAAATCAACAGAAAAAGGTAACTCGAAATGTAGAACTTTGCTTCTTCTGCATACTCTTACATCTTAAAGATGTCTTTAAGGTAAGCTTAAAGAGTTGTCGACAATTTCAAGACAACCCAAATATTTTGTGAAAGTTATCTTATGTGACAATTCTTGATAACATTAAAACGTATACAAAGTCTTCGCCCAGAGCGACATTAAGGGAACAAAGAGTTAACTTACAGGACTTAGCTAATTTAAGTTATATTTTACATCCGTCAAAAAGTTGCCGCAAGAGCAACAGCTACGAGAAGACGAATTGCAGGTTACTAGGCATTATTATTAGTTCTTTAGGAAATGAAAAATATACTTGCTTCCGCAGTAGGTGCCCTTCTTTTATGCATACAGGACAAAGCTGCGAAAAAATTTTGGGCTCTGGAGACTTGATTATAGTGAATTTTTGTCGATATTTGTCTTTGTGTGTTGTGGCCCTCTCCAAATAGTTTTTTAACAAATAAAAAATATACCTAGCGCCGCAAAAGTTGTCCTTCATTCACGCACACGGATCTGCGAAAACATTTTTTGTTTTAGAGAAGACCTGATTTCTGGGTATTTTTGTCAATTACACAAGAATATACTTTGACAATAACAGAAAATAAATTTTCTGAGGTTTGTGTATTCTCACTCCACCGCGTTCAAGTTGCTTTATTTTGATATGCTCGCGGAATGACGTCACGTTCTCCAATTTCGCCCTACTCGCCCTGTCGAGCGTCAATTCAAACTCCCCCTACAATCAGAATAATACATACACCAAAGGTGCGTTTGAGATTAGCACTCTTTTCACCCCGGACGTACCTAAGTGCACTCCGTCCGTTCGAGTATTAAATTCGGAGCAGAAAGAGTGAATCCGCTGGCGTTCGGGTATCGAAAACAGAGTGAAAAGTGTTCACTCCAAAAGTCCCGTCTCGCTGAGAGGTGCTTTAGGAGCGGGCATGCGCAACTGCGTTTGCAAATTTTATGGTTAAGTTAATTTTTTGTTTATGTCGGTTAAATGGGAATGTTTTCATTCTAAGCTGGGTTCATTCTAAAATGCATTTTAAAGTTTTGGTCCGTCATTGATGGGACCGTTATTTCCGCAAAATTCTCAACTATTTCTTCAGAAATGTCTTCGTTTTCGGAGCTTTTCACAAAATTCTTCCTTGGCAAAGTTTAAAATGGGGATGAGAGAATTGAACATATTTATTAATTTTAATTAAATCCTTGTCTAAAATTTAACCCATATGCAAGTCAAACACATGTTTATTTTTAAGGTTATGTTTTTGCACTTTTGGCGTAGAGCGTTCGTCTTTGAAAGATTTACTCCCAAAACTCCGAAGTCACGTGACAAAAATCTACTTTCACTCCACTCCAAATCCGTTGGGAATCCCGAGCGTAGCTCAAGTTATTGCTTGGGATTACATATTATTAGTTTTAAAATATAATCTTAAAATACTGTTCTGTTTAATTTATTTTAAAATGTATTAAACTGAATACGTGGTAATAGGAGTTTGCCTTTGGCTTCCATTGCGTTAACATCTCTCGGTCGATTACATAGTTTGATTTCGGGTTGGATTGCCTAGAAGCCGTGAGTAGCGTGTTTTGTGACGGAATACGAAGGGAAGCTCCACTGCCTGTTGAGGGGAGTCTTTACCAAATCCAAGGGGTGTGAGCGATGAGGCCTAAAATCCCTGTTCGTGCCGCGTTTTTTTATCCACGCAAGGTAGACATGTGACGGCCATGTTTTGTTGTGGGATAGCGATGGGATATCTCGAATGAAAAATAATCGATCATTCGATTATTCAAATCACTCGAGATATCTCGAGAAGTCAGCGCGATCATTCGAATGATTTAGCCGAGAGATTATAATATAATAATAATCGCCTTTCGCCGCTTCGAATGACGAGACGAAATACGCAATGATGCCGCCGCCGCGCCGACTCGGCACTCGACGTTGCGTTACGATGCGATTGTCTCGGATGTGTTTTTCATTCGAATGATTATTTATTTCGAATGATCCTTCGATATCGCTCGAGCATTATTTCATCTCTCGACAACGCATAGCATGTTTTTAATATTGTCTGGGTCTCGGATGATTTTTTCATTCGAATGATTGTTTATTTCGAATGATCCTTCGATATCGATCGAGCATTATTTCATCTCTCGACAACGCATAGTGTTATTGCATGTTTTTATGATATATACAGGGTGTTAGTAAAGTATGTGGCCAAACTTGAGGGTATTATTCCTTACTTAATTTTAAGACAAAACATAGGTCCATAGGTCCTAAAAGACTTTGTTTTTAATACACAGGGTGTTGAATTTTTGTAAAAGGTTTTTCCTAAATAACTAGAGGACGCAAATTAGTATAAAGTTGAAATTTGGTTACAATTTTTAATGCATAAATGGGAGTCATGCTAATTTGTTTAAAGAAGTGTTTTTGTTTTCATGGATCTCTTACTTTTTTGTTTTTTTAACAAATTATACTAATAAATAATGTTATGTATAACTTTATATTTTTTGTTTTTATCGAAAATGGCCAATCCAAAAAAAAAAAATTCAAGAGATGATTTTTGTGTAGTTTTATTTGCTATATTTTTTGATTCGAATGATTATTTCGAATGATCATTCGATTATTAAAATCATTCGAGAGCTAATATTTCGATTATTAAATTCATTCGATTATTCCCAACACTATTGTGGGAGGAGCGGAGTGGAAAGTGTGGCTGAAGGAAAAGGTCATGCGCAATAGACTCTACCAGAGGCGGAAAACTCCATAACCTCAACTGTGCCATACAGAAAACATTGACGTAGAGATGAGCGATATCGTGATTTTTTAATATCTATGATATCTGATATCGTTACTTTTTGATATCAGTGATTTAAAAGCGTGACGTGATCACGACTTTCCAGTAGGCAATTTGCTTCTACAAAATATCGTGAATTGCGATATATCATATCACTTACTACTTTTACCAATTAGCTATCTGCACCTGTGCTCAGTGCTGTGTATGTCATGTTCGGAAATAAAACGACAATATATCAAATTTATAATCAAATTAACTTATTAAATTTATAAAAACAACAAAGTGGGTATAGTAAATTCGCTGGTACACAAACAAAACAAACCAAACAAATACATCGGTTTGTTCAAACTAAAATAAACATTATTGCCCAATATCTAAGCTGGTAGCGTTTTCCTAAAAAAATAAATGGGTACCTGTACCTATTCTAATGTATTCTTTAGAAAAAAAAAGAAAATGCAAAAACATATTTTTGATCGCTTAAAATAAGTTTAAGTACTTAATTCTGATATAACAAACTTACCAAATTACGATCGTCCAATGCAAGCGAAATTGTAGGGTGCTTATAATTTAAATGTTTTTTAAGATTCGAGGTGCTCGTTTTAAAAGACAGTTTTGCTTGACATATATTTCATTTTGCAATACTATTTTTTTCATTATCAATTTCAAAAAAATTCCATAAATATCATCTCTTTCTTTTTTAAATAATACTAGACATTGTGTAACAGCAGCCAAAAAACGAAATTAAAAAAATATGTGCTCCAGTCTCCAACCCCAATTCTTTTATTCTATATCTATGACCTGTACAATCCTAGTTTTTGGCCAAAAAACGTGGGGATTAAACGTTACGACTTTAAATTACAAAAAAACTACAAAGCCCAACAGACAAACTCTATTTCACCAGCTTCCAGGGTGATAACAGTATAAAAACAGACACGCAGTCACTACAATTAAATCTAGTGAATGATATCAATATGCTTTTTCTGAATATTCGAAGCCTACGTAGAAAAATTGATGAATTGGAACTTATAGAAAATAAGAACTATGATGTCATATGTCTTTGTGAACATTGGTTATCAACACCAGCCATTGAGAACTATGGATTGCCTAACTATGGCTTAACAAGCTACTTTTGCCGCTCAGACGCAGAAGGAGGAGGTGTGCTTATTTATACCAAATACAACCTAAATGCCAAGAAAATAATGGCCATAGACAGCTTCTCGCTAGAAAAACACTGTGAAGTGACCGCAGTTGAAATAAGAAATCCAAATATCGTCATTTTGTGTGTGTACAGATCACCAAATGGTCAGCTGGACTCGTTCTTTGAATACTTTACAAAAACTCTTGATTTTCTGTCACATCAGAATAAGCCTATATTTATATATGGTGACTTTAACTTAGATATACTTTCAGGTGAGCTGGGTTCGGTTGAGTTTTCCCACTTAATCAGTTCATATGGGTTTAAATTCTTGGTACATGAGGCAACTAGAATATCTAAAATTAGCAAAAATAGCTGTCTCGATAACTGTATAACTAACAGTCTGGATGACTGTAAATATCACCTGTGGGACACTTATATGTCGGATCACATGGCAATATCAAACACTTATAATAATTACACAGGTAAAAGAACAAATAACAACACTTCTAACATTCAATATAGGCCTTATTGCAAAGAGAATGTGGCTTATTGTGTGCGTACTTTGCAGAATACTGAATGGTCTTCACTTTTATCCGAGTCATACGATGTTGACACATCATTTAATATCTTTTTGGAACGTCTTCTAACTATTATGGATGAATGTTTCCCAAGAAAAACTAAAACTATTCATAATAGAAATAAAAACAACAACTGGTTTAATAACGAATTAAAAATTTGTAGAGATAACCTAAATTTTTTAACCACTTTTAACAGGCAAAGTAGGAACATTGATATCTCTGACTTAATAAATAAACTAAAAAAAGACTATAAAAACAAAATAAGTAAAACAAAAAATAGATTTTACTCGGACAGAATATTGGGTAGTGTCAATAAACCTAAGGCAGTGTGGAATATTATTAATGACACCAAAAGCAAGACAAAAAAAAAATCAGAATCTAACATTACACCAGAGGAATTTAACACCTTTTTTGTTAATATTTCTGACAATATTACAGCCACCCTACAAAAAACAGGACAAGACCCTTCAAGCGTGACTTCTAGGTATATACACAATAACTTTACTCTTTTCTTAGATCCGGTGGATCCGGCAGAGATAGGCGACATAATTAGGGGTATGAGTAATAGCTCAGCTAAAGATATATTCGGGTTAAGCAACAAGATTTTAAAACAAATTAGTGAGGGTATAGTTTTGCCACTTTCAATTATTATTAATAAATGTTTTGGTTCAGGTGTTTTTCCCAAAAAACTAAAAGCAAGCAGGGTAACTCCTATATTTAAAAGGAAGGGTGACGAGAATGATCCTAGCAATCATCGTCCTATCTCGATAGCCCCTGTCTTATCGAAACCAATAGAAATAAGTTTAAATAATAGATTAAAACGTTTTTTAGAGAGGGGCGACTTGCTTTCCCCAAGTCAATTCGGGTTTAGAAAGAAGATGTCAACTACTGATGCGTTGAGTGGGTTGGTGGGGCACGTGGTCGGATGCTTCGAGAGGGGTGAGTCTGTATCTGCAGTATTTTGCGACCTCTCGAAGGCATTCGACTGTGTGTCTCATCGGATCCTGCTTGATAAGCTGATTTGTTATGGCATAAGGGGCAACTCTCTATGTCTTGTGCAGTCATTCCTCTCTGATCGCACACAGGTTGTTGACTGTGGGGGGAGGGTTTCCTCGGCTTCTCCCGTCACAGCAGCAGTACCACAGGGGTCAATTCTTGGCCCGCTTTTGTTCATCTTATATGTTAACGAACTGCCGGTTGTTTTTTCCGAGGTTAGGTCTATTCAGTATGCGGATGACACAACCTTACTTGATCATCACACTAATCCCACCCAGCTTCAGACTACAACAGACTTGACACTACAAAAACTTCACGGTTGGTTTGCAGACAATAATTTATGCCTTAATCTTGACAAGACAGAACTAGTTACCTTTTCCCTGAAAGAACGAGAAGAGAATAAAAACGTTAAATTTCTTGGTATCTTTTTAGATAACAGACTATCCTGGAAAAACCATATCAACCAACTGACAAATAAGCTAGCATCTGTACTCTTTTTGCTGCGTAGAATTGCTCAGGTGACTCCGATTGAGGTGTCTAGAACTGCATACATGGGTTTTTTCCAATCGAAAATATCTTATGGGCTCATTTTTTGGGGAAACTCAACGGAATGGCACCGGGTGTTTAAAATGCAAAAGACCGCGCTCAGAATAATAGGTAAAAAGAAACCTACAGATAGTTGTAGACCACTATTTAAGGAATTTAAAATACTAACCATGCCTGGTCTATATATTTACCACTGCCTAACGTTTGTTAAAACACGGGAGGCTAATTTCATAACAATCAATAGTCGACATGAATACAGCACCCGATACGGTGAAAACCTATTAATGCCTCAACATCGGCTTACCTTAATCCAGAAAGGCTATAATAATGTCGCTATTAAACTATACAACTGCCTACCAGTTAATTTAAAAACCACCTCGGTCAATACATTTAAGCATCGGGTTAAACAGCTGATTTTGGAGATCTGTCCATACACTCTTGAAGAGTTTATTGTTGGTCTAACTATATATAATGTTTGATTATTTTTATATGTTATATGTATCTCAGTGTCAATGAATTATATTTGTATAATCATTTATAAGTGTCCTTGTGGAATCCATATTTTGTCAATATTTTATATATATTTTATTTTATTTATATTTTATTTACCTAACACTAAAATTTGTTTGACGATGCTAAACATTTACTCAAATGTACTTAAGCAAATAAAGCATTATTATTATTATTATTATTATTATATCTAATCCACAAATTGATATACAATATTAACATCAAGCAGACTAAATAATCATAATCAACCAGTGATCACTGACATCACTGATATCACATTTCACGAATAACGAATATCAAATACTAAAAATAAATTCCCGTGACTCCGTGACATGCGAGTTGCGATATGCGTTTCAAAAGAAACGTGAAACGGACGTAAGGCACGATATCCCTTGCAGCCCATATATTCTTCAAAAGTGACATACGAAAATCGACCTAATAACCTAATGCCGATACATGTTAATGGATAAATATCACTTTTCAAGTCACGCTTTTACCCGGACTCTGGTAGCAACTGTTACTTGTGATTTTTAGATATCAGTGAAAAAATATCAGATCGTGAAATATCGCTCTTCTCTATGACGTATTGTCATTATTTTTTTATTATTGTTATTGTTTGTATTCGGAATCTCCGAGGGTACATACCCGACAATTCGGAGATTTTAAGAGAAATACCACCAAAACTGGGTAACGTGTAAGCCCTAAGGGTGGCTAGGACTCTGGATATCTGCCGGACCGGGTGGGAGCTGGCCAAACCTGTCCCGTGGACGAGGGCCAATAACAGGAAGGAAGAAGAATACGTAGTATTAAAAAAACGAAAAAACCATTGTTGAGTTTGCCTTTGGCTTCCGTTGCGTTAACATCTCTCGGTCGACTACATAGTTAGATCTCGGGTTAGATCGCCTAGAAGCGGTGAGTAGAGTGTTTTGTGACGGAATACGAAGGGAAGCTCCACGGCCTGTTGAGGGGAGTCTTTACCAAATCCAAGGGGGGTGAGCGATGAGGCCTAGAATCCCTGTTCGTGCTGCGTTTTTTCATCCACACAAGGTGGACATGTGACGGCCATGTCTTGTTGTGGGAGGAGCGTAGGGCGGAAGTGTGGCTTAAAGAAAAGGTCATGCGCAATAGACCCTACCAGAGGCGGGAAACTCCATAACCTCAACTGTGCCAAACCGAAAACATTGACGTTCTGTCATTTTTTATCATTGTTATTGTTTGTATTCGGAATCTCCGAGGGTACATACCCGACAAATCGGAGATTCTAAGGGAATTACCACCCAAACTGGGTAACGTGTAAGCCATCCCTAAGGGTAGCTAGGGCTCTGGTTAAGCGCCGGACCGGGTGGAGAGCTGGCCAACCTGTCCCATGGACGGGGGCCAATAACAGGTGAAGAAAGAAGAAAAAAAACCATTGTTTTGTTTGATTGGGTTTGATTACGATGTTGTTGAACAATGCCAAAATAATAAACATTTTTACTTTATTTAAAGTCATTAATGTAATGTGTAAAGGGTGTTTGTGTTTGATTCCTGGAAGTTTTGCTAAGATGGCGTACGAGTGATTTGGATTTTAAACTGTTTTATAGTGCTTAGCGTTAAATAATATTAATTTATGCTTGCATAAGACTTTTACGGCTACAGATTGTTATTTTCTGTTGGTCTAAAGTGGTGTACCTACATTGATTTTTAACATTATCGCGAAAATGCTGTGTGGGTGGCAGTGTGGCTGGCTGTAGGAACAAATTATGACAGGTGTTGACACCTAAAAATGTTTTAAGAAGGGACCCTAAAGAAAGAAAAAAAGCTGCAGTAGAAAGAGGTAAAAATAATATCAAAAATAGCACACATTAGCTCCCTCAAAATGAAGCAATTTTCTATGAAAAAATTGAGGTGAAATGTTGATTGTAGGCATAATTCATATTATAAAAGCAAAAAAGTGAAAACGAACTCAACATTTTGATTAGAATATTGCGCTTTTGAAAAAACTTACCACCCTAACTGGTGCTAAACTGTGTGAATGCACCTTATTATTGTCAGTTCATTAAATACAAATTTGGTTATGTGGGTGGGTCGATGAACATTTGCCAAAATAGTTTAAGAATAACCGTTCAGCGAGTACAGCTTACCTACTGGTGTGTGTGTATAGTGTTGGGCGTTTTGTACCAGACCAGACATTTTTACTTTTTTATAAATTTGTATTTAATGAACTGACAATAGTTACAGTTACGGTGATAAGTTTTTGATATATGTAATTCCTAATGTTATAAGTCAAAAACGTAATATTCTTTCAAAATTTTTAGTTCATCTTCACTTTTTTGCTTTTATTATGTCTCCACAATTGTTATTGCTCTCACATCAATTTTTTTTATAGAAAATTGCTTTGTTTTGAGGGCGCTTATGTGTGCAGTATCTACCCTCAAAAATTTTCTCAAAAGCAATGTACTTACCAATAAAGACGGCTGTGGCAAAACGCAAACAGATAAGGTAAGAGCACCAGTAATCGACGGTGCACCAGTAATCGACACTTTAAAATTCAAACTCTGCTAATTAGGGTATGTCGATGGTTTAAAGCGCAAATATTGTATGTCCGATTCTATACATTTTTCAGAAATACGAAAAATAGATTTTCTCTCGCCTTCAAGTAAAATTAATGATAATTTCACAAATGATCGGTCATTTTTTAAGTAAGTTCAGTTATCTGTAATACAAATATATATTCAAATTATCAATAGTTATTATCATGTTTAATAAAAATCGTTACAATTGTAAATTTGCATGGACATACAATATTGTGAATTTCCTCGAATGGACATACAATATAATAAAAAACCGATAATTTTAAAGTTTTTATTAAAAAAACATTGTACAGGAAAATCAAATTAACGGAACTTAAATTCATACTAATAAAAAAATTTAACAAATCTCTTCATTATGTTCATCCTCAGCGGTTGTGTATGGAACAAGATCTTTGGTTTTCTTTGAACTTGGTAAACTTTCAAAATAACTTTTGTATGCATTGGGAATAATTTGCTTGCCAAGCAAATAAAGTAAATCTTTTTTTTTCGCCTCTGAAATTGACAATCTTTTTCCATATTTTTGTGATAAGACCAGGGTTTCCCATGATATAATTTTCTTTATTTTTTTCGCTTGCAACACATCAAATTCTAAGAATTCATTATCAGCCAATGAATATTTATATTGAATGATAAATGGCTTAGATTTATCAAATCTTAGCCATTTAATGTGAAGCCATTTTACTTGTTCCTTTAAGGTATTGACTTTGGTGTTTTGCATTAAAAGAGATGATAGTGCCTGTAAGTCATAGAAATCTGAAAAGGAAACCTTATGGACCTGATAGGGACAAGGTTTTTTTCTCGCCATTTCTATTAACAAACCCCATTCTTCGGTTGTGAAAATTTTGCGGTGTTTACGGGCTCGTTCAATGCTGGCGTGAATAGAATCTGCCTCTAAGTAGGAATGGCCAGATTCCATAAACTTTAGATCCACAATCTGTAAGTGATCAATCTTGTTGACAGCATACAACATCGCAGCAGACAGAAATTGATTGCGGTTCTGTCCTCCGCAAGTATCAGAAAAACTAGAAACATGAGAAACAGTTTCTGGTAAGCTGTACAAATAATTTAATAGGCATGTGCCGATTTCTGAAGATCCTTTAGAGCCATGCGTCTCATCCCAAACGAAACAGTGGCCACTGTGGTCAAAAGAATCGAATATGGTAAAATTATAAACTGAGAGTTTTCGCTTATAGTAAATTTGACAATCAGCGGAAAAAGGGACGGTTAGAATAGCTTCTAGATCAAAAGAAATAGCTCGGTAGGTTGGGTCTTCTAATGATTTCTTTTTATCCGCATCTTTCATCTCCATTGCTTCTTTTTCCCTCTTTTTGTGTAGTTGCCAGCTTTCTTCCAAATCGGTTTTATTTGTAGCGCTATAATACCGATTGCATGAGGAACACTGATCCTTTTTAGGGATATGGAACGACAGTTGTGGATCATAACTTTTAAATATTTTTCGGTAAACACTAATAGAAACCGGCGTGATTTTCTCATTTGTACAATAAGTTTCAACATACAAACGATACATAACACAAATATTTAAATCTGCAGCTAAATAAAGTTTCTTTGTATCACGACGACTGTAGTGAGATTCCATACGAGAAAAGCTGTCTATGTGTGTTTTGACATGATTTCTTGTTTCGATGGGTGAAATGTTGGCAGGAGTTTTTCCTTTTCGCCCATCAGTACCTATATAAGCGCCACCTGGTCCACGGTTTTTCAAAGCTAGGTCAATGATTTGAAAACTAATGCTAAAAGTCGCACACAAAAATTTTAAGCACACTCGCACATTTCTACCCTCTTCATCAGGTAGTGAATAGACGCGTGATTTAGTCTTTGAAATTTTGCTTTCAGGGTTTCGTTTTCTGTGGCGTTGAATGCTGTTTTCTATGGTCAAGGAACACAACTGTGCTTTTTGACGATCGGCATCAGCAAGTCCCCAATACTCTTGATGCAAAATTTGCTGTCTTTCAAATGATATCTTATCGGAACATTTGAATCTGCTGATCATGTGTAAACTGTAGTACAGCGCACACCTATATTATGTCCGGACATACGATATTTAAATATGTATTAATTGATCGAAGAACACACAAATATTGTATGTCCGGACGTACTATATTTGTGCTTCGACAAATTGTGAATTGGGTTAGAATACTGACATACTATAGGTGGGCATAAACATAACTTACCAACCCGTGGTTTTACAATATAAGTAAAAATGGCGTATCTTATTACTCGTTCATTCTGGACTTACAATACTTGCGCACACTTTAGATCTTACCTACTAGGTTCAAACTATACATTGATCCCAAAAATGACAAAAAGTGGACATACAATATTTGTGCTTTAAACCATCGATGTGTTCACATTTGTACATAATTCTCTGCTAAAACGAAAGTTTGATGTCTCTGGCAACACTGTGAAAATTCTCGAAGGTCAGCGTTTTAGTTAACCGGCAAAATATGAGGCGATTTTAAATCAGTTACCTAGTCATGACTACATCACCTTATTTGGCAACGTTGCTCCATATACTCAATGTTTAACCTAAAAAATCAAAGTATTAAGATTAAATGAGACAGTGTTGCCCAATGGTCTGACTAGGTCATGACTTGATCGCTGATTTAAAAATGGCTATGGCGCACGTTGTGTCGAGCACGTGAATTTCGTTTTTTCTAACTAAATTTGTTAAGGTAAGTACATTATAAAATAGAGTCTTGCTTCTCAAATATATAAGATATGTTAATACAATTTTGTGTAAAGTATCTTTACGTTCTAAAACACATGTTTTCGGTAGAATTTCATTGCTTATTTGGATTTTAACCTAAATTTTGGGGGTGTCGATAACTGGGTACGCATACGCATATTATTCTCTAGTGTTCGACACTTTTTGTTGATTACTGGGGTATAATGGGGTCTAGTGTTCGACTTCTTAATGCTCTGTCTTTGTAGTTAACTTCTACTTATATATACTTTTTACTTTACCGGTCCGCAAGTTGTGTCGAGCACGTGAATTACATTTTTTCTAAGAACATTACAGCATTGGTGATTTTTTGCTGGTGAAGTTTTTGGGTGGAAGCCGCAAAACCACCCAATATAGATATGCTTGTGTCGTTGAAAAAAAATTTGAAAAAGGAGAAATTGAAATTATGTCCTTGAAGTGCATTAATGATGATAAGACGGTATTCCGGATGGTCGATAGTGACGTCTCTGTTATCAAAGTGGAAGATATTTTGCAGAAATTGCCACAGCCTCAGATACAAACTGTTGGGGATAGACCCAAATATGTTTTTCCTAAAAGTTTAAATGTTTTAGAATATTAAGATTTCATTTTTTCATTTGTGTTTTGGATGAAAGTTTAAGTACCTACCGTTTTGCTTGCGATTCTTTGATTTCTAATTAATAAATGTTGTTGAGATCTTATTTCTGCATTTTATTTGTATCCTGGAAATATTCCACTAAATAGCATTCGTGCAAAAAAAAAAACAAATAATTTTGTATCTAAGAGTACTTTCTTTAGAAATGCGTTCAGTTATTTTCATATTTTTTTGAAAGAGCCTCCATTAGTTTTTAGAAAACACGCTTTCATGCAAAATTATCGGTAATTTTTTGCACTTATGCTATTACCACCGATAACTGGGGCGACGATAACTGGTGAAACTGTCGATAACTCGTGCGTCGATAACTGATGAAACTGTCGATAACTGGGGCATCGATAACTGGTGAAAGAGTGTCGATTACTGGTGTATCCAAAATTACATTAAATCGCCATAAGATGTTCTAATAGCGTCGATTACTGGTGCTCTTACCTTAAGCAGAAATGGCTTCAATAAACTGCTCTGGGTTTACACTCATGGCACGGCTCTACTAGGAAGTACGATTAGAATTTCGAGATAAACTTTGATGGGAGAAGTGTCTTTATTAAACGAAGCAATTATTTAATTCAAAATATTTCTTTATTGTATTCTTTAGCTTATATCATATTCTTTTGGGTTTATTTATTTATTTATTTATTTATTTATTGACGGCAATGCCATTTTTTATACAAAAACTTAGTAAATATAACACAATAGCACATGTCTTAAATCCTAACAATACCATAATGATTAGAATACGATTTTACAATATGCAATTACAACAATTACTGTTAAACTATTGCAACCTTCACACACAAGTATAAATTATCAAAGGGGAAGGGATATCAGTCAAACAGTGTCGACCCCCTTCAGTTGTGCTAGGAAGTTTTTAAGAGGGCAGGAAAAGTCAAGTGTCGGGTGTTGGTTTGCTATGGTCACAGACCTAGAAATGAAAGAATATCGGCCATAGTTGGTATGATGGAATGGTTGATAAAAAGTTTGAATTCTTCTGGTGTTGACCGGTGGTACGTGGAGACCGATGCATGATGTTAATAATGGACAGTCAACTAGCGAGTTTAATAGTTTAAACAGAAGTAAGAGGTCATGGTTTCGTCGTCTGTCCTGGAGTGATAGAAGATTTCGTTTTTTGCACATATCCAAGTAGTTGTAGTCTGTGTCCCTAAAAAATTTAAAGTGAATGTAAAGCAAAAACTTTTTTTGTACATTTTCGATTCTGTTGATGTGGTTGGCATACTGAGGACACCACACAGAAGGTGCGTATTCCAGGTGGCTTCTAACAAGACTACAAAAGAGAATTTTAAGAGAGCGAACCGTGTGGAAGTCTTGTGTGGTTCTTCTTATGAAGCCCAACATTCTGAGTGATTTACTTGAATAGGAAGTATTTTGAATTAAATAATTACTTCACTTAATAAAAGACATTGACAAACATGTCCATAGGTGTCATTATTGTTTAATATGTAGAAACTAGTACTCTGGTTAAAGGCGTGAGAGAGAATAGTTCAATCAATCAATCAATCAAAATATGCTTTATTGTTATAAAGAACAAGTTCTTGTAACAAAGCTAACAAGTAACCTAATATTATTATACTACTCCATAACAAATTAACCAGTACCTATCCAACACTACATTCCTTCTGGAAACTCTAACAACCAGATCATCTGGACATGATGATGTAATACAGTCTCACTAATAATATGGCATGATCCTAAAAACCCTATCCAACTACCCATCGTCAGAAAGTAAAAACACGAAAAGATAAACACAATTTCCATAAAGTCAATATGAAATATATATAAAATAAATGTAAAACAAATATAAAATAAATAAAATAAATGTGGACACGAAGTAAAAAAACGTCATTGTACACTAATAAAACAAATTGGGTTAAAATTGTTAAAAATTGCACAAGCAAAATGATCACAACAGATTGACTACCTAAGGTAATATTTATGTAAATAAAAACGTGTACATCTTTACATTAAATATGAACAATGACACCCGATTAAAACGTCTCATCGAAGTACTCATCCAAGCTATAATATGCTTTATCCCACAATAAAGCTTTCACTGCGCGGGTAAACCTTTTATTGTTTTCAATATTTCTGTATGCCCTTGGCAGATGATTATAAATCTTAATGCTCTCATATATCACAGAGTTCTTAGTAAGAGCACTTTTTGGAATCGGTAGTCGCAATTCATCACCGTTTCTGGTATTGTAGTCAGCGAAATGCTGTACGTTTCCCTTTCTTTTATGTATTAAAGAAACAGTTTCCAGGATAAAAATGCAGTACAATGTCAGAATTTTTCCCCGAATGAAAAATGGTCTACAGTGCTCTCTTGGTTTCAATTTACATATATATCTCAGTGCACGCTTCTGGAGGACAAAGACAGAGTGCAACATGCGCCGAGCGCCAAAGCCCCAGAATGCCACACCATATCTCAGATTAGACTCCACGAGGGAAAAATATACAGATCTTGCAACAAAATGTCCCAAATTATTACGAACCACTCTGACAGCGTAACATGCTGAAGCCAATTTCTTATTGAGTGTTAGGATATGATCAGTGAATTTCAGGTTTGTGTCAATATGTATACCCAAAAATCTTGTAGATGTCTTACTCTCTAAAGTCCTATCCTCCAACGTTACGTCCCCAACACTGCATTTAAAAGTAAGTATATTTGTCTTGGTTGCATTAAAACGCAAGCTGTTTGCATCACACCACTGCTTAATCTTAACGATATCGTCCGATATGCGAGCAGACAGATCCTCGGTGCTTCTATCGAGCCATAAAACTGTGGTATCATCCGCAAATCTTGATCAATTTTCTGAAAACCAGCACCTTAGGGGACACAACAAAAAGCTGGTAAACCATCCATACCCGGAGAAACTCTTGGTTTTAAGGCTTTGACTGCGAGCTGAATTTCTTGTTTAGAGATACTAGTAATTGAAAACACATCTAAGTCATAACCAGAATTATCAGAGCTAGATATTGAAACATTATTTATTTTATAAACACTCTTGAAAAAATTAGCAAATGCATTGGAAATTTCCTGTTCCTCTTCGAAAAGCTCCTCTTTATATTCATATCTCCATGAAATACTACTGTTTTTTCTTTTATTATTAATATAATCCCAAAATATTTTAGGGTTTTCTAACAGGTCATTTTCCACTCTACCTAGATAATTTTGTTTACATTTTTTTGTAAGATATTTAGTTTCGTTTCTTAACTGCAGAAAGTTTTGTTTATAAATTTCTTGCCTGTTTGAATTTTTTTTAGACATTTTAAAAAAATGGTTTTTTTGCTTTATTTTATGAATTAATTCTTTAGTAAACCAGAATGGAAATTTTTTGTTTATAGTTTTATGTTTCTTTTCTATCGTTTTGTCAAACACATCAAAGATATTTTTATAAAATATTTCTAGACAGGCATTAGGATTTTGTATTATTTTAAGATGGTCCCATTGAAATTGATTTAATAGTTTAAACAACTCAACATAGTTGCCTTTACTAAAATCATACTTGATATCTGGGTATGTGTCTAAATTTGTGGTATTCAGATTTTTCCCTTTTAATTTGAGTGTTACTCCAAGAGGAGGGTGATAATTATCAATGCCCACCAGAGGTGTCTCCGTGATATCATTAACCTCCGCTGAAGTTAAATCTGTTAGTATTAAATCTAGAGTTGTGTTAGTATAGTTTAGTATCTGATTAATGGAATATAAGTTGTTCTCACTTAGAAATTGATTAATTATTTGAGTTTTTGAAGAACCTCTGAGAAAATCAAAATCGATTCCTTTAACCTCGGGCAGGTTAAAGTCGCCCACAATTAAAACGTGATCAAAATTGACAAAGTCAATTTCTTGTTTAAAGGAATCTATAAATTCTTCGTAAACACTCGCAGAGTTACATGAAATATATACACAGCAAATAATTAATTTAGTATGTTTTATGCAACATTCTACGCAGATCCATTGGTACTCTACAGAGTTACTTTTCGCTGTGAAATTTGGTCTTAGACATTTTCTGATACAGCACAGAACACCACCTCCACGGGACTCGTCGGATGCTTCATAGTTTTTGTCATTCCTGAAAACCAAGTACCTTTCATCGCAGAGTTCACCATCATAGAAAGAGCAGTTAAGCCAGGTTTCTGATACGCATATAATGTCATAATTGTCCTGCACAATACTCTCGTAGAACTCTTTTGTTTTTGTTCTTAAACCACGTACGTTTTGATATATTATTGATGCACTTCTACCATTCTTTAAACTTAAACACGGCACAAGGATCTGTTTAAAAGGTTTTGAATTATCTACTGGTGCATTTTCGTAATTTATAAAAAATTATTTGGTTGCATATCTTGCCTGCGTGGGTTCACATTACGATATTCCCGTTGATTGCCAGGCTTTTGAGATCTTCGATTATTTCTTCTATGTACTATAAAATTGAATCGTTGGAATCCGACATTAGCCGGCCAAAACTCCTTATTGTAGAGCTCATCCTTCAGTTCATAGTCAGCACCAACCATGAAGCTCTTTGTTTGTGACTGGAGGCTAGAAAGCTCCTCAATAATTATTTCAGTATCTTTTTTGGATAGTCTTGATTCAATATATGATTTCACAATTTCCGCGGTAACTTTCCTATCCACTCTATTAATAAAAAACCATACTTTCCGTTTAGCCCCGGTAAATGTACCATCCGTCATGGAAATTCCTATATTTTGTTTGGGAGCATTATGTTGTTTTTCACTCGGTTTGTTGTTATCATTAAAGTCTTGGATATCTTCATTTAAATTAATAATTTCATTCATTTTATCTTGTTGTTGTATTTCCATTTTTCTTAAAGACTCTAATTTGTTTACCTCTTTTTTGCCTACTGAAGGTAAATCTTGCTTGTTTCTGTTTTTTTCTGTCTTATTTTGAAGTACGGTGACCTTTTCTTCTAATAATAGAATGGTTTTATTCAAGGCTTCAGCGCGCAGCCCCAATTCATTTATTGTTTGATCTTTGGCATTTATAACCGTTTTTTGTAGCTCATTTTCACGAATTAGTGCCTGATACTGTTGCAGTGATATCACATTCCTGTTTTGTTCAATGTGTAATTGTTCATTCTCTATAACACAGTTTTTTGTTTGTGTTTGTGTACACTTAACCTCTCTTATTGAACATGGGCACTGCACCAATGCTTTACTTCCGCTGATCACTTTCAGACCTGTTATTCTAGCGGTACAGGAATTGTGAAGTAATCCTTTGCACGAGACACATTTTACACCCGAATTGACACCACTTTTACAATATAAACAAGCTTTTTCTTCTGGACCTGTTTGAGATGACGTCTCTTTGTCAGCCATTTTATAGCCATTTGTTTGTTGAGTTAATAAACCCTTTAAACAGTTTAATATTTAGTAATTTAATATTTAATAATTGAATGCACATGTGACTAGCAATTATATTCAGTGGACTCAATACAATGGACTCATCGGTCTCACCGCTTTCTATTGTTTGTTAATAATAATAATAATAATAATAAATAAAGTGAAATGACCACTAATATTTATATTTGTAAAATCGTTTATATATAAAAGAAATAACAGCGGCCCCAGTACAGATCCCTGTGGCACACCGTGGTGATTAGGAAGTGTATCCGAGTCAGCTCCCTGGCATCTAACGAGTTGCTTTCTGTCTGACATATACGATGCTATCCATTCCAACCCAGTTCCCCTAAATCCATAGCACTGAAGCTTCTCCAGCAGTATTCCCCGATTTACGCAGTCAAATGCTTTTGAAAAATCGCAGAAACTGCTGCAGCCACATCACCATCGTTCAGGCCCATGTACCTATAGTTTTTCCAGGAAGCCAAACACTGCATCTCCTGTATTTTTTAGGCTTTGAAATCCCCATTGATGGTAATTATTTAATAATTTGTGTTTTGTTATAAAAGTGATCATCCTATTTTTTACTAGCTTTTTCAGTATTTTGGACTACGTCGGAAGTAAAGATATAGGGCGGTAACATGAAGGATCCTCAGAGTCACCTCCCTTAAACACAGGCCTGACCAAGCTGGTCTTCAAACAGGCAGGAAATATACCTGTATCAAAAGAAACATTTATTGCCCTAACAAGTACATTCATTGCACTATCTGGTAAATTCTCATATACTCTCAGTGAAATGTCATCTAAGCCCGCCGAATTTTTGTTTTTTATTTCCCTAAGGGTGTTTTTTAATTCTACAACTTCGGTGTGGTGCAAATAAAATGTTTCCAACACCGATACATGTTGGAGGAATGACAAGGGATCGATTTGAGGGTTTAGCTCGTTGATTAGTTTTTGGGCAATAGAGCAGTAAAACTCATTTAGCGTATCTGAAGTTAGATTAGATTGTTCTGGCGATTTGCCAATCTTCCCCCTCAACTCATTCACAATCTTCCATTCTTCTTTCATTCTATTCCCAGCCTCGTTCAATCTACTTTCATAATATTTATCTTTAGCTGCCCTAATAACTTGTCTGTAAATTCTCTTGTACGTATTAAAAAGATTATCTACAAAATCTGATTGGTAAAATTTTCTTATTCTATGGAGACTCCTCAGATTTTTAGAGGATATTTTAATTCCTTTTGTAATCCACGGTTTTTTATGTTTTTTTCTTAGTTTTTTTTACAGGAAAGTTGCTGTTAAAAAGAGTACTCAGCATACTATTAAAAATTTCAAGTGGTTCCGAAGCATGCAAAACGAGCTCCCAGTTAACAGAATTTGCAGCGTATCTAAAGTTATTAAAATTTTTAGTGCTATATATTCTGCCATATCTATATACTTTCTTGTTACGAAGGCTCAAATGAAGATTTGCCAGTATAGCTTCATGGTCCGATAGACCAGATGATATCACAGATACATTATATTGTTTGTCATCACAAAAGTTTGTGCAGAAATAGTCTATGAGTGTACTGGTGAAATATGTGATACGGGTAGGTTCAGTCACCAACATCCAAATATTTAGCGACTCCAGTAGTCCCCTCAAATGGTGAGTTGATATTGATTCCTCATCCTTAAAGTTAATATTCAAATCGCCAGCCATTACAATTTTTGAATTTATGGGCAAAGCCGTCAACAAGGATTCCAACCTCACCAAGAAATCACCGACGGATCCACTAGGTGGCCTATATACACAAAGAATATAAAGATTGTTACTTTTATTAGGAACCAGGGAAAACTCGAAGACACCCTCGTGGACCATAAAATCATATTCAGAGATGTTATGGACAGGGAAACTACCATTCAAGATCTGGTCTTTCATCAAGATCATGGTCCCTCCATGGCCAGATTCTTTTCGACAGAATAACGAGGATACAGTATAATTTGGGACATGGCAAGGTTCATCAATCCTTAACCAGTGCTCCGTGATTAAAAGAATATCAGGTCTGCTTTCAGACTCCAGAAATATTGAGACTTTATTAAAAAAATAAAATGATAAAACTCGTTACTTGTAATACTTAATTTTTTTAATGAAATCTTGTACTTCAGCTTAGGGTTTAATTTAATCCATATTTTATATTTGATTTTTTTGATAGAAAATAATAAACAAGATATGTTTACTGTTACGAAAAATAACATTTCTGTATTACTTATGATGTGGCGACACAACGCGGTAGTTATAGTTCCGGCTCCTATGGTCCGACACTCTGATTTATGAACCCTATTTATTACCGACAATATGAGGAACAGGAGGATCTCTGTTTGCCCTTTCATTACTTACTGATTCTTATCAAGGACAGCAGAAAAATAGTAGTTGTGCAATTACAACAAAATACAAGTACTTCAGAACCAAAATAATTTTCAGCCATACTGTTAAGGAGCACTTGTAAAAATTTACAATGGCAGCGGCGCGGCTTGTGTTTTTGTAAAAGTGTCACAAAATTACTTCAGTGTGATAAGTAGTGTGTGTAAAATTGTTGGTCCACACAAATAATAACTTGATAACTACATACTATAAGTATTCTCACTTTCATTTCAGTAACTCGGTGGTTTTATGGCAAGAGGTGCTATGTAGTGTTGTAAATATCCGTATTCTTTAGATATCCGGATAATACGGAATCGGAATCAGCTAATATCCGTATCCATTATCCGAATACGAATCCATTTCTTGAACCGCGCGACAGATCATGTATACGTATGCATGCAATACTAAAACATTTTCTATCCGGATACACGGCTAGGTAGGTCGATGCGGTATCGGTATCATTCGAAGTCGAAGGTTAGGGATAGGAAGGCACCGTCGGCGTCGTTCGTTCTCGTTTGAATTCGGTTCGGGTGAGGCGGGCCTAGTTTAACCAATGGGTCTCATCCCATATGATACCCGTTACCCCGATAACTATGCTATCTTTTTTTAGGAAAGGTCATTAGAACGAGAAAGCATAAGATCAAATATGCCACATCGCAGACCGTGTTGTTCGCTTACACTCGATTCCGATTCCGTTTTCTCTTTGCACTTTGCATTAGTATACAACCGATGCGAATTTATTTTGATTCCGAATCCGTATTCAAGTTCTCGGCCGGTTCCGGATAATCCGGATTCTTTTAATATCCGTATCCAACGGATATTTGGATACGTATCCTTACATCACTAGTGCTATGTCGACATTTTGGCCAAATCACGTTTTTTGTTTTACATATAATATGGCAATAAGTTCTATGTTCTCTAAAAACCATAAGGCTCTATTTGCCTTAAAAATAATACTATTTTAAATTGTCGAGATGAGCTAAGTTTGTTTCTATTGCATATTTTATGGCAGAATGCTCCTTTTTCTGATAGTTCTTTCTGCCACCAAAATTAAAAAATAATACCAATTAAAACTATTTTATGGCAAAAAGTTCTAACAGGTAAGATACCTTCTGCCATAAAAAGTGTAACATTTCTTTTTTAGTTAAGTATTTGTTGTATGCCAAAAGGTTCTGATGGGACCTAGAATACCCCTTTTTGCCCAAGCCTCTTTCTTATACAACCTACTATAACATATTTAAAACTAACAAGTTTTCTTTTAAAAAGCCATATAACGACACTTTTAGAGTATGCGATGAATTACAAATATCAAACTAAAAAATAAAGATCTAAATGGAGATTATCGAAAAAAACTAGAATCACAAAAGCAAAATCATTTAGAGCTGATACACAAGGCAAACAAAACAAAAGCCAATGACAAGATATGTACTAGCAAAAGAATGCAATGGAAAAATCATTGTCAAACCATTTGATCTACAAAAAGTGTTAGAAACTCCATTTCTTAAAATAGGTACATCTTTCTATAAGAGGCACCTCAACACATAGGTATAACCACAGGCAATAGAACTATATATTGCCTGTGGTATAACCTGACAACTCATGATTTAGTTACTAATAAAGCATCGAGCTATTTGTGGTATGGATTGCAGGATATTGGCGATTCAGTTAAACATTTAATCTACTGTTCAGACGACTGTACCTGACAAAATCACAATTTTATTTTACCACTAATGTACATTGTACAACACAGAGTTGGGTCGAATACTGAAATCCGGTATTCGAATTCGAATCCTGAATTCTGTATTCTAAATTGTATTCGAATACTCAAGATTCGAATACAATGAGAATAAAGTATTCGAATAGGTACTGCTGTATTTGAATACCTGGATTCTTTTAAATATGAATAATGTTTGAATATTCCAACATACGCACACTTTAAACTAGATTTTTATTTATGTACTTAAGTTATAAAAATATATATAAAAAAATAAAAATACTCGACTGTATTAAATAAAACTTAAAATAACATTTTTCGATATACAGTGTCAACAGTGAGGTTAGACAAAATAATTGTTTAGCAAAAAAACTATCCTTAAAAAAAATCTTAAATAATAAAACTTAACACAAAATTCTTATTTTAAATAAAAAATAGGAACCAATATACCTCATAACGACGCACTGGTACTTAGATATAAACAAAGAAAGAACCTCAATCAAAAAAAATCATTAAGATTAAGAATTTTCTATCCCGTTCGCCTTCAACAAAACCAACAGGTATTAAAATTTATTATAAAATAAAATGGCAATACTGCACAAGTGCATACGTAATCTAATCACGTTCCTTAAGCGACCTGTCTCGTCTCGCGCTTCCGCAAAGACTAAATTTATTTAACCCGATCGTCGGTATAGCGAATTCAGAAGCACCACCGTCCACAACCACCGCGCACGTGTTTTAACACGCTTAAGTTGCGTAAAGCGTAACGCAATATTCATAAAAATAATCAAACAGGATTCGAGTACCGGGATCCGAATACAGGATTCGAATACAAAGTGGGTATTCGAATACTGGGATTCAAGAACGGTATTCAGAATACAGAATACCGAGTACTGACCAAAAAAGTATTCAGTCGAATACCAAACACACAAATGTATTCGAATAGTATTTGAATACCAGCAAAATGTATTCTGAATAGGATTTAGAATACCGAGTATTCGAATACTACCCAACTCTGGTAGAACATAGCAATAAAATCAAAATCAAAGCCGACCATTCAACATAAGTTTTGAGTAGTAGGTTACACTCATATGGACTCGCGCATAGAAAGAGCAAAACCAAAAGATATGGATATATTAACCACGGGACTGGTATTCAATGATTAGGATGTTAGAAAACAGACGGAGAGAGCCTAATTTAATGTAAATGAAATGAACTCAACGACATTTACGAATTTAAATTGTTGTATGGTTCCAAAGCATCTAACAGTAATTATACAAAAAGGCAACGATTTACCAACAATGATCCAGCTGAGTGGTCCCAAAGTCGTTGGGTTAAAGTAGATAAAGACAAATCAGGAATATTCAGTTTATTTCAGAAAATACATATTCCAGAATTTAGAGACTTATCCATAATCAGGAATCCCAACAAAAATATGAAAGTAATGAATTTAAAAATTAAAAACAAAACCAAAATATTAATTTCTACAAGACAATACAAGGATCTAATGCAAATATTACAACTTATACCAGAAGAATATCATCCATTTTATAAAAGTCTCCCACATACTTAGCAATAAAGAGCAGTGGCGTGCCGTGCCTTTAGGAGCGGAGGGGGCCAACGATTTGGGGGCGCCAAATTATTTTCCTTTTATTGGAAAGTAGGTATGTGGTCACACTAGGCAGTGAATCTCCAGGGGGCGCCGTAAATTACCTTCCTTTTATTGGAGAGTATGTCAATTCAAGTTTATTCATGTTAATAAAACTTGAATAAACCTGAATTGACATTTTATTGGAGAGTATGTGGTCATAGTAGGCAGTGAATCTCCGTGGGGACACGAGGGCGCCGTTACGACGGGGGCGGCGGAGGATTGCGCCCTCCGGCGGCACGCTACTGATAAAGAGTTAGAGTGTCATGCCGATATTAATGATTTCGATGACTAGCAATAAAGCAAAACAAGGCATGTTTTAATATTAATATAAATCCATTTGTGGCAAAACGTTCCATTTGCCCATTTTCTAAAAAAATTGCCTGTTTTCCTGAAAAAAATATGCTTTATTTAAAGTCATCATTTAATATTAATTCAAATTCAAATTCGTTTATTTGTCCACAAAGATCACATTTACATGACATAAGACAAGTCAAAGTATATAATATAAAATAAAAAACCTTAAAATTAAAATAATCATCTATAGAAATAAAATATACAAGTCACATCAATTTATCGAAGTATCCACACAAATACAAGGAAAAACAATCTAGTCTATAAATTCGGAGAAACTGTAAAATGCCCTGTCAGTTAAGTTAGTTAGTTTTGTTTAGAATGTTCTAATCTATTTTGTATCACTTTATTACTGTTTTGTATTTTTCAAAATATACTTATAATATCAATCTTTAAACCTTTTTTTTCTGCTCTCCTGTAAAATTTTAGGGTAATTATTTAGATTAACGTTAACAGCGAATTTTTTCATGAAATTTTGCACAGACCCTAATTTTGGGTCGTAGAACACGAATCCGAAGTCAGTTTTTGACGGTCTCGTAAAAAAAAAATTTTTTTTGTGCTCACCCAACCTGAGCAAAAATGTGGTCAGGTTTTGCTCAGTTTTGATTGATATAGATATATATGTATCTATATCAATCAAAACTGAGCAAACCTGACCACCTTTTTGCTCACCCAACAAATTTAAAGAAATTCATCGAAAAAGCTAACCTAAAAGTTTAAAAAAATTTTTTACGAGACCGCCAAAAACTGACTTCGGATTCGTGTTCTACGACCGAAAATTAGGGTCTGTGCAAAATTTCATGAAAAAATTCGCTGTTTACGTTAATCTAAATAATTACCAATTTTACTTTTCTCACATCACCTTTTGCCATAAAACCACCGAACTATAAATTGATCTTGATCAATGACTTTTACCATTTTATTTATATACACTTTAAAGTTTTTCTTTTTGTCTTTTTTATTGTCATTGCATATTATTTAATTAAGGTTGTATTGTTTATTGTTATATTAATCAATTTTGTATAATAGTTGTTTTTTTTTTAGTGAGTACTTAAGTGCTTTGTCGATGAGAATAATTTCTTTGGACAATAAAGCTATTTTTGACTTTGACTTTGATCACATAACCAATTGTGTGTTTAATGTGTTCACTTTTATCACTTTAGAACACTGAATTGTCTCAAAAGAATGTGTGTGTTGAAAATCTGTTTTTAAGTACGGATTTGATTCAAATCAAAATAAGTATACTTTATTGTTTCTGTTCCACTCATGTTGCATGTGCTGCAAAATGATATCCCCCCTTAGCACACATGCAGTGTAAAATTCTAACTCACTAAACCAGTGAGCTTCCATTACCCTCTTCGGTTTCCTTGGTTTGGAACCTTTTTACAAGATCTGGGGATAATCCATACATTTACACTTTTGTATTGTTTATTTAAACATAAACCTCTTTTACATATAAACTATACAGTAAAACTGTTTTGTACTGTTTATACTTGTAGGAAATTAAATTTGTATGTAAGACTATGTCAAGGTAAGTAAAGCTACACAAACTTCCAAAGTCCAGGCTTGACTGCATTCTACTGCGCACGATAATTCGCTGTCACAAATGATACTTTCCTTAGCAGCCACACGGAATCAAATTCGTTTTTAGGCAATAATGACCTTCCTTTACCCCCTTCAATTTCCTTGAAAATACCACAGTAAACGTGACAACGTTGCACTGCATGACGTTGAAGCGCATGTATGGTTTCTGGCATAACAACAAGTTTCGGAATTTGTTTGGTTCTGCCAAATTATTATTCTGCTCTTGTTAGGGCCTGTTGAAGTTTCGTTATGATTAGTCAATCGATCAATAGTTTATTCATATTAATATTAATACATACATATAATGTTTACACACGTCATCATATTTCATAGAAAATGACAAATTTCAATTATCTATGAGCTAAAATAAGTCAGGATATAATATTTACGATATAAATGTATTCAAAAAATGTATAAAAATACGACATTTACAACATATTAAAATTATATTTAAAATCGTGATATAGCTAAGAGGACTTGTCACAAAACATGCTAAAATCAAAGATAAAATATTCGTTAAAAGAATAAAAAGCTTTTGTTATTAAGAAGTGATTCATCTGCTGTTTAAAATTCTGAAATGAAAGATTCTTGACAGTGTCAGGAAGAACTTTAAAATATTGATAGCCCAATACCCCGGGCCATCCTGACACCTTCGCAAACGCCAGTATTCAGGAACCAAATGCTGCCGCATGCGAGTACTGTAATTATGCGTTTCCCCATGAGTCCGGTACAGACCTACATTTCCTCTAACAGTCAGCAAACTGAAATCCACATACATACCCCTACAGTCATCCCTATATCTTAAACCAGACATAATCCTCACAGCTTTTCTTTGTAAGCCAAGAACCCTGCGTACCTCAGCCGAGTGTCCCCACGTAAGAATTGCATAAGATAAATGTGAGTGAAAAATAGCAAAATATATGGTACAGGTTTCGGGGCACATATAGGCCTCTATTAAGTTTTGTTGCAAGGTTTTTAATGTTGTTTCCCCACTGCAGCTTGGGATCGAGGACCACTCCTAACAGAAGTAAAGTTACTTCTGTGGGATTCTCCACGTCAGAAAAGCCCCTCGTGGCAAATACTACCTGATTCATCCTGTCTGCACTCAGCAAGAGCCTATTCGAACAGAACCAGCTCTCAGCCCGCGGCAGACCCAACTATCGAGCCCTCGAGACTATCAGCAGCATGAGCCGCTGGTGTGTCATCAGCAAATAGCGTGTATTTTGTATCAGTTTCGACGGTAGGAAGATCGTTTATATTTATATTAAAAACAGTGTGGGACCCAGGACGGAGCCCTGGGGCACCCCAGTATTGAGTTCACTCTTTGCTGATGTCACACCAGCTAGTCTCACAACTTGGTGCCTAGAACACAGGTAGGACTTTATAAGATTTATGCTGCCTGGACTGAAACCATAGTGACCCAATTTTTGAACCAGGATTTCATGGTCGATGCAGGCGAAGGCCTTGCTGAGATCACAGAACAAGACCGAGCTTTACTGCAACTTACGGAATGCCTCTATCAGTGGCGGTTGGTGAAATTTCAAAGTTGTGTATCTCTGTTCATACTTACAGGACCCGTACCAAATTTAGGGGTTTTAATAGTGAGCCCACTGGGAATGTTTTGGTAAAGAAAAAAAACATTTTGTAATTTGCGAAAAAAAGTTAAATTTTTGGTGCGGCCCACCCAAGAAAAAAATGAACACGTCTAGGTATTTGCTTTCTTTTTTTTCTAAACAAATTTTACCTCATTTTGTCGACAGGTTTTAAATGTTGAGAGAAAAAAATGTGTTAGGAGAAAGTTATAGGCATTTGAATGTTTTGTAAAATTAAATTTTAGGCTTCAAAAAATTCAAATGACTATAACTTTCTACTAACACATTTTTCTCTCTCAAAATTTAAAACCTGGCGACAAAATGATGTAAAATTTGTTTAGAAAAAAAAAGAAATCACATACCTAGACGTGTTCATTTTTTTCTTGGGTGGGCCGCACCAAAAATTTAACTTTTTTTCGCAAATTACAAAATGTTTTTTTCTTTACCAAAACATTCCCAGTGGGCTCACTATTAAAACCCCTAAGTTTGGTACGGGTCCTGTAAGTATGAACAGAGATAAACAACTTTGAAATTTCACCAACCGCCACTGGCCTCTATTATATCCGAGACCAGATTAATAATGCCTTGAACCGTGCTTTTATGTTTTCTAAAACCACACTGACACTGAGAAAAAAGTTTCTCACATTCAAAAAAATTTACTGTTCTAGCGGCCATGCACTTCTCCACAATTTTGGATATATGTAATCGGCAAAAAGGATATTGGCCTATAATTTTCTGAAAGTAAAGCATCCCCTTTTTTAAATATAGGGGTAACTATGGCCATTTTTAATAAATAAATCTGGAAATATATTTTGCTTAAATCAAAGGTTGACTAATTTTGTTAAAGATATAATGATGATACAATCTTTTATTGCTTTAATTATTTTTGCATTTAGGCATGATAATGTTCTTCCTGGGTAAAATTCGATCTGTCTTGTTATTTTTGCTATTGTTCCGTTATGCTCAAGGTAATACTGTTATTGTTATGTTACCTTGTAGCAGAAGTAAAAATGGAGCCCATAGATCTGCCAGAGACTGCTATTATGGAAAACAATAGTATGAGTACCCCAATGATCAAAACAGAGTCAGAATCGAATCTCTACAAAATACATGTTCTAAGCGATACTTCTATGTGTAAACAGACAAACATATCTGCGCCTGAGTTAATTGATCCACTGGAAAGGCTTCAAGATATTAAGAAAAATGGAGAATGCTTTGTGGATTTTCCAGATTTAATTTTAGGAACCAGCTTATGTGGGTAAGTTGTTTGCTTTCTATTGAGATAATTAAAAAATACATTACTAAAATTTTAATATTTTTACATTTTTTAATGACCATATAATTTATTTGTTTCAAATTGCAAGAATTATAAAAGTTTCAAGTTTATATACTTTGATTTTTAGAAAACTACTTATTTCATTTAAGTAGTGGTAATTTAATAATAATTTATATAAGTCAAAAATACTTTTTAAAAACAAGCATGTATTAAAAAGCACTAAAAAGAGAAAATAAACTAAAAACGAAACTCTCAATTTTTTTTCGGATATCCGATATTATTCGGAATGTTTTTAATTTCTCAGTGACATGATTCGGCATTAAATTACGTAACTTTACCTCAATTTAACCAACTTGATATCACTTACGGTTACCGAGATACCAATGCTAACGTATCGAATTTGTAACAGCCTGCATAGCTATTTGTTTATACGTTTTATCATATTGTCATTTATTTATTTAAAATATTGATGTAAAATTTAATGGTATAATTATTAATAATATAAATCAAAAAGAAAACTAAAACTAGAAAAAAGAAAAAGATATCGACATAATTTTTACCTAAATATCCCATATTTCGTCAAGACCAGAATCCTCCTTAAGGGTACCCATCACTGACGCCGCGTTTCCTCGCTGGATAGCCAGGCTTATTCTTTGGGTGAGAAAACCTCGAGATTGTTCAGGAAAAATTCTTAAATTTATTTCAGAAACAAGTCTCTTAGCTTCCTCACCCCAAGGGCCCAGTGTCTTAACAGTAAATGGAACGAAATAAAATCTGTCTTTCAGATCTTTATATTTGACGTGTTTTTTGTTTTCCGAAATAAGAGCAGCAGAACCAAAAGATTTTGATGTTTTATTCAAATATGATTTTGCTAGAGTATGGCTGCAGGTGGCGTCCCATAAAAGTTGTTTACCTCTTTTCCATGGAATTAATGTCATTCCGTCTACTCGTTTACCATCATTCCTATATATTCCAGCAGGTTCAAGTTTAGTAGGACATTCTGCAGAAACTAGAGCACGTTTAAGAATGTCATTAATTTGTTTGTGTCTCGATGCACGTCCTGCACTTCTTTTGCAGCTTAGCCCATGGGAGCCATAAATATCAGCAGATTCGCTACAAATGCAGGTGTGTTCACCAGACACAGGCAGACCAAGTCTTAAAGAAACTGAAATTCTGAAAGAATTATTGTCAAGTAGATTTCCTATAGAAGAGGACGGAAGGGCATTAAGCCATGCGTTACTTTCTTGAGCTTGAAGAGCTAAGAGTCGAGCTTTGGTTTCATCGGATTGACAATTTAATAAAAGAAAGTTTTGGCGTATTTGACAAATTTTTTTATCAAATTCTTTTTGAGACTTTGGTAAAGGTACTGGTAAAGTTTCAAACTCACAAAGAGAACACCACTTTTCCAAACAACTATCAAAATCAAAATCGTTTGTGTCAGAAATATAAGAAGGCAGTATTGTTTTTAATAAATTTGAAACATCGGAAACTGAACCCAAAAAGGAAGATATCGAAAGAGTAGATGTGTCTCTAATTCCAAGACCGCCCATTCTCACTGGTAATGTACTTTGAAATCATGAATCATCCTTTATGGGACAGTTTGTTATGTCTTGAATACAATTTTGTAATTCTAAATCAAATTTCATTAAAGATTCTTTAAGTTTCCAGCAAGGTGCACATCTTAGTAAATAAGACATTCGTGGAATAGCAAAAGAATGTTTAAGCAAAAAATATGCAATATGAGAATCTAAGAGTTTTAAATTCTGATATGAATCAAAAAAAGAAATAATTTTTTTATTTATTTCCGAATCAATCTTGGACAAAGAATATGCACAACCTAATAAATTTAAATTGGATATGGGAACTTATATTATATTATTATTATTATATTCGTAGTTGTACCTATTCATGAGAATGATGTGTTACACAGCAGGCCTTATCGCACGTTGTCATATTACATTTTAAAATCCTCACCCGTATTGCTTTTTATATTAGCCCTGTTCGCACAAGAGTCACAAACCAGTCAGAGCCAATAAAATTACTGGAAACCAGTCGGCAAACTGTCACGTTACCAAATACCTAAAATTTGATTGGCGCTGATCGGTTTGTGATTCCTCTACGAACAGAGCTATTATATCTCCCAACTTTCTGACCGCTCATCTTATCAGTATCACTGCGAATTCGCCGACGATATTACTTTACTTTCGTTTGGTGCAAATGAACTGTCTCGGTGGTAAACAATATCGAGAATAATTTAAATACTCTTTAGACATATTTTTATAATAATGAACTTACACTCAACGAAAAGAAGACATTCTCAATGCAGTTTTATGCATATGGTGCCCATTATACAAAAGTCATTTAATAAAATTAAAGTTACTTCTTTTAAACACTGGGTATCTATATTGACATGTCGCTAAATTTTAAAAAGCATGTTGATTATTTGTGTAACATGTGTGCTCGTAGCTGTTGTGACATCGTTTAAAACAAATCTTGAGTAAAGAAGTTGTAAAAATTTATTACTTTTCCAATTTTGAATCTCTGATTCGCTATGGGCTCGTCCTGTGGGGATGTTCGCCCTCCGCAAATAATAGGATATTTTTGATGCAAAAGCGAGCTATGAGATGTATGTTTGGTCAGTTGGTCTCAAATTTAGACAATCGTGCAAGCAAACATTTGTAAATCAGTCAATACTTACATTGCCTAGTCTGTATATACTTGAAATCTTAAAGTTTGTTAAGCGCAATTATAACATGTTTACCCCTCCCCTCAAAACGCATTTCATAATTACAATACAAGATTCGGCAATGGTTTTCAGTACAAACGACACAGATTCGAGTAATACAAGCAAAATGATTACGATAGGTTAACTAAAACAGATCTGTTATATAGAAGTTTCGGAGTTGGTAAATTGAAGGATATATTGGTTTTTGAGCAATGTAAATGTATTTATAAAATAGTAAATAAGAAACAAAAATGTAATACAGTGCGACCTCGATAATCCGGAGCTTTAGTAGACCGGATTATTCGGTAATCTGGCCAAGCATTTCAATTGCATTGTGTACTTTATAATCCGGATTTGATAGTACTCGTTAATCCGGACCTGCGTCTGTAATTAAATTCTAGACTTCTTCATACAAATTAATGAAGGATATCTAAAATCGATTGTGTGGGGTTCCCCCATAGACAAGATATATTTAGACCATCACAACGTATTCGCGACACCAGCTGAATCCGTCCAATGTATGGGCGAAAAAGTGCGTTTGTACGCATTGGGCGCCAGGCAGATTTTTAAACGACGGTCCTCTCGAGGCATGCGCACTCGGGACGTCTCGTAAAAGTGGTTGTTGAACTCAATGACGCAACGCGGCGATCAGAACCGGGCCGAAAAAATCTCAGTCATTTGTATGTTATGGTATTTTTGGTTGGGGTGGCGAATATAGCGAACCTCTGAAGCTTGTTATTTCGATACAAAAATAGTCTTTACAAAGTGTTACAGACATTTCATATGTTTCGCCAATTATGTATCCAACTTTTAAATATAAGGACTTATTTCGTAGTCTATTTCTTACAAGTAGTGCATAAATACAAATAGTTTAAATCCAAATTTAAATTATATCAATATGTGAAAGAATAGGAGGTAAAAAATATAATTTATCTTAAATGCACTCCGGTGTTGAAGTGAATACACACACGGAGAAGTAGAAATATTTGTCAGTGACGTATATTGAGTGTGGTCAAGGTGTCAGAAAGGCACTGATGGGGTGTGTGTGTATTAGGGGCATTGTATAAGGGGTAAGATGGTGTAAGAAGGTCATATATAGTGTCAATGCCTCCTTCCCCTATATTGCATAAGGGTGAGTGTGACCAAAAGGCATATTTGCGCTTTCGCCAAAGGGGCACTAAAAATACTAGTGGATTAGGGTAGAGGGGAGTATTTTAAAAGGGATGGCGAAAGAAAAAAGTGCTTTCGCCAAAGGATCGCTAAGATATCAGTGGATTAGAAGGGTGTGTCCAAAAGGCATATTTGCGCTTTCGTCAAAGGGGCACTAAAAATACTAGTGGATTAGGGTAGAGGGGAGTATTTTAAAAGGGATGGCGAAAGAAAAAAGCGCTTTCGCCAAAGGATCGCTAAGATATCAGTGGATTAGAAGGGTGAGTGTCCAAAAGGCATATTTGCGCTTTCGTCAAAGGGTACACCAAAAATACTAGTGGATTAGGGTAGAGGGGAGTATTCTAAAACGGATGGCGAAAGAAAAAGCGCTTTCGCCAAAGGATCGCTAAGATATCAGTGGATTAGACGGGTGTGTCCAAGAGGCATATTTGCGCTTTCGTCAAAGGGGCACTAAAAATACTAGTGGATTAGGGTAGAGGGGAGTATTTTAAAAGGGATGGCGAAAGAAAAAAGCGCTTTCGCCAAAGGATCGCTAAGATATCGGTGGATTAGATTGACATGGGGCCGTAAGTAGTAGCGCTTTCAGCAAAGTATCAAGTGCACACACTGTAAATAGGTTTAAAAATATTTACATCTTACCCTAGAACTTGGTTTGTTCAATAATTATACAGGATGGGATGCCAATCCAATAAAATATACACATGTAATTTTTTTGATTTACTGTTTTACTTCTTAACACAGTTGCATATTTTATTTCTATTGTTTAGAATACTATGTTTATATTTTATTTCAACTTTCAATTTTGTAAATGTAACGTTTAAAAAATTAAGAGGGGGGGGACATTAAAGAGACGCACTGTATATATATAAACTGAGCTATTTTCGAGGAATTATCGACAGTTTTGTATAGCAGGAAAACTCGGATTTAAGCCAACAAACTATACACTTTTTGTTAAAATCTCACTAATGGTTACATTTTTATCATTAATAAAAAGAATAATTACAAGTAATATATTTAGCATTTATTACTCGATAAAAGATTCACGTCATGTGAAATAAATTTTGAAGTACGGTCCTGTCTATCACAAGGCAAACGTTCGACAATGCGCAAGCCCGCAGAGGACCGTCTGTGTTTACGGATTCAGCTCGGTAAATTTGCCGCATTCGTAATTGACATTATTTCTCTACTATATATTTTCTCTATGGGTTCCCCTAAGTTCCGAAATTCGGCCGGATCAGATGTCTGGGCGTTCACATAAGCAGTGCGTGCCTTTGTGTTGACTAGGCGCGGCCCGTTTAATTTTAAAGTTGTATATCTCTGTTGCTACTTATGGGACCCACGCCAAGTTCAGGTTTTTTAATAGTGGGCCTACTAGGAATGTTTTGGCGAAAAAAAAATATTTTGTAATTTGCGAAAAAAAGTTGAATTTTTGAATTGACCCACCTGGGTAAAAAATTAACACGCTTAGATATTTTATTTATTATTTTTTCCAAACACATTTTACATAATCTTGTCGACAATTCTTAATTTTTAAGAGAAAAAAATGTGTTAGTAGAAAGTTATCGTCATTTGAATTTTTTTAAACCTAAAATATAATTAAAAAAAAATCAAACGACTGTAACTTTTTTGTTAATATGTATATGTACTATTTGCTAATTATTTTGTATTACATATTTCACTTTCCAATAAAAAACTGTCCCGCTTCAGTAATCCGAATTATTTACTAATCCGGATCACCGCAGTTTTAATTAGTCCGGATTATCGAGGTCGCACTGTACTACAATAACGTTTTCAAATGAAGTTCATGGCTATATGACTAGATTTCATAATAATATATATCAGTTGCCTACAAGGACAAATATAGGTCTGAATAGTCCAATTGTTAAGGCATCCAAGGTTTATAATGGCTTGCCTGCCGGTCTTAAGAGTGTCCATAACATTCACCAATTTGTCAAGAAACTTAAAATGCATTTAAATATTCCTGAGGTTTGAGCATGAATTGAAATAATTGTCATTTGTGTAGGTTGTAGCCTTGCATTGTTTACTTAATTGTTTATTCTCGAGGCCAGTGCTTCAAGCACTGATTAGAGAACTGTAATTCAAAATTGATGTAATTTGTATAAACTTATTTAATAAACTTATTAAAAAAAAAATACCTTTTACATGGGCGCTGTTTGTTTTAACAAAATTACAGAGAATTTAAGAAATGCAAGCACAAACAATTGTATAAATAGATTAAAAACTATTTTAGTTACCAATGCAAGAATTTTTGAACCACCAAATTGACTAAAGTCTATTTGTTTGGACGATAGACCGAATATAAACAGATGCACGCTGCCTACAAGTGATCGGTTCAAACGGTGAAATTGAACAGGGCCGCATTGAGAATGAGAAGGAAAACTTTAAACTGCAAAACTGTTTATAATTAAATAAAAACTTAAATAATTGCCAGCCTTGACAACCGAACAAACAAAAAGCGATTAAAAATCAACGCAAAAAATTAAAACTACAAAACAAGTCAAAACTCGAAAGAAAGTCGAATAGCCTTTTTCACTAGACAGCCTAATTACAATCCTGCGAAATACCGCCGATAGCTTTCTGACACGCCTCTTTCAATTTAATGTCCGGTCGGCCAATACGAATAGGAAGCTGGTGGAGGCTCGACGAGATCGTCAGACTATGACGTGTAGGGTTAATATTATTTACATCGGTCTATCGTCCAAACAAATAGACTTTATATAAGTTTGTTGTGCTTGTGTTTCCTTCGGCTATATCCTTTATTCCTTTCTTTGTTTTATTATTGTATTAAGAGGTCTCTGTTGCATTATAGGGACCTATTGACTTGTCCTGTATACTGTATGTGACCTGCTGGATTAATAAATTCCATTTCATTTAATTATATATTTTCTTGTGAAATGGAAAAATATCACAGAAAACTGTGCATGCTACCTGCATACCCTTCTGCCACTAGAAAAAGACAAAATAAAAGCGTGGTTTTTTTGTTTAATCATGTATTTTTTTAAACACCCTTGACAAACAAACATACGACCTGCAATTCAAAGGTCAGTCGCAAAGAGAACTTTGCTACTGAAAAATATCTGCTCTTTAAAGTAGCAACAAAGTTGTACACGACTTTTTTATTTAAAAATGTTAAAACGGATATTTATGCATAAGCACCACAGATACCAAAATTTTTAAAATAAAACTAAATTCGAAGATTAAAAAATGCTTCAAAAGTTACACGAGATAATTCGTGTTAATACTAAAACGGTAGATGGGGCACAAGGCGGTGTTGCCGTATCCTTAATTTGTTGTTTTTCGTAGGGTGGCGTCAGGTTGGTAATTATACTTTTTGAATTTGGTCGAAGTTTAAATCTTCATATTTTTTTCATTGTCTGTCCATTTGACGTAATTTTGGGGAGGTTATCAATTCGACCCGTATGTCATTTTTTTATGTATGTTAACGCATAATTCTTGAACGGATAACCGGTTTCGATTATTTTTTTCCCGTTTTGTAGACGAGTTCTCCCGAATGGTCCCATTTTAAGGGTTTTTTGCTGAAGTAAGTGGAAACCTAAAAAACTGCGAAAAACAAAAAACTAACTCTTGAAATCGACAATTTTTGCGTGTGTACTGCGGAATGGCAGCACATATTTCATTTTTTTTCTGTGTTGTTTTTAGCATGACGGTCCCGTGCTCCTGTTGGCATTTGACTTAAAAAAATAATAAAGGGGAGGGGAGTGAGAAGGGTAAAACCGGAGCGGCTTAGAATTTTTCCAAGAATGTTGATTGTATCTCTTTTTCAGGAGTATTGAGGTCAGAAAATGCAATTTTGTCTAGCAGATGTTAAAAAATTACCCGGGGGAGGGGGGGGGGGGGATTAAAAGGAGACACTGGAAAAAACTATTGTGTCATTTTCAGAGTTATTGAGGTCAGAATATCCAATTTTGTTTAACAGATGTTAAAAAAATTAACGGGATGATAAAAAGGAGTGACTAGGAATTTCTTCAAAAATGTTAACCAACATGTCAATTTCGGCCCTAGCGAGGTCAGAATATGAAATATCTTCAAACACGTTTTAAAAGAAAATTTACGGGGGGAGGGGGCATAGAGAGAATAAAACGGCTGAGAAATTTTGTCAAAAATGCTAACTAATATATCATTTTCGGGGTAATTGAGGTCAAAAAATCTAATTTTGTCTAACCAATGTTAAAAAAATTGCGGGGGGAGAGGGGATAGAAAGGAGCGATTTGCAAGGGTGGAAGGGGTGTAATAAAGAGGTGCGACTGCCAATTTCTCAAAAAATGTTAACTAATGGGTCATTGTCGGGGTTACTGAAGGTCTGAAAATCGAATATTACATGAACATTGCAAATTTAAAGAGGAGGCGATAAGATCAAGGGGGAGGAAGAACTAAAAGGAAAGAAACAGTTTTTTTTTCAAAAATTGAACCAACTTCACAAAAGAGATAGCACTAAAGCTGGAATAAACAATATTTTTACGTATTTATAACTGTGGTTAATGGTAAACTTAATTTTGTTTAGAGTTAGGTAACTCGTACACCGAAGTTCTGAACTTTGAAGTCGGCGCAATTTCAAGTATAAGGGTCCGTAATTCAACCAGTTTGTTTAGAAAATTGTTAAATGGTTGGATTTGCAAGACATTGAATTTTTTTGTAGATCTCAAGTGCCAGTAAAAACTGAACCAGAGGAAACTGAAAATGATGTTGTCTATCAGGAATTGGTATTAAAAAGCGAAGACGTGGATATCAAGGAGGAAGAATTAGCTCAAAACGCAATTGAGTAAGTACTTACCTAAATACATTTTTAAATTTATTTTAAATAATATATTTAAGTTTCTATTATTGTAGGCAATTTTATAAAATTATTTGTACAGTTCAGTTTACACTCACATATATGGATAGTGTGCCCAAGATATCTGCAACCGGCAGCATATTTACAGATGCTAGCATGTGTTGACACCAGGGTGTTGAAATCAGCGAGGGTACAGTACATTTACAAATGCTAGCAGATTTGGACACTAGAGGCGATCAGAGTGTTGAAACCAGTGAGCGTTTGCAGTGGGCATACATTTACCGATGCTAACTGATGTTGACACCATAATAATATGTAATTCCGCAATCAGAGATTCAACTTTTAAAACTATTGGGAGGATTTTGCCATTATTAAAAGCAATTCCAAATTAAGATTACTTCATTTCCCGCAGTTTTAATGTTTTTGATGCGAGTGTTTTGATGGAGACACCGTGTTGCCAAATTTACAACTAGTTTTTCCCACAGATTTTTATATCAGCTTTAAAAGGTGTATTGGCAACGGGTTAGGACTCTGTTACTATTTAATTATTTTTTGTGAAATTTTGGCATTAAAGCTGTTCTTAGAAATAATATAATTTCTTCTTGGGGCCATAGAGTTGTAAAATACGTTCTCGGACAGGTTTGTTCAGTTTTAGGTTTCATCAGTATATTTTTTTAATTTTTTATCTTTGCCGGGTTTTTTTACTGCGACTGCGCGATTCGTATTGGTATAAAATTTTGGCAGCACCGCATACACCTGACATTTTATTAAAAAAGATACTGATGAAACCTAAAACTGAGCAAACCTGTCCGAGAGCGTATTTCACGACTATTATGCAATTTTAATTTCTGCACCTTGTAGGGCCGATCTGGGTTAGCTTTTATTTCTTATTCATCTTCACATCTCACAAAACCACCCTAATGCTGAAGGGCATGGATCTGCTCATTAACCTAATATTTTATTTGTATTTTGTTCGTTTGCTTTAATAAATATATTTTTTTCAATATTCCAACAACGTTTTATTGATATTTTCCGTACAGGCACAATCATGGAAAAAGGTTATCTACTGCTCAGGTTATCTAAAACTGGTTTCAACACTATGATCGCCTCTGGTGTCCAAATCTGCTAGCATTTGTAAATGTACTGTTTTTCCAAACCCTCGCTGATTTCAACACCCTGGTGTCAACACATGCTAGCATCTGTAAATATGCCAACCGGCAAAGTAATGTAGAAAATGCAAGGGAAGGCTTAAACAACGTTAACTATTGTTTGTAAACCAGTTTTGAAAAACCGTTTAACTTTGCGTTACTAAGATTTAAACTTTTCTTACCACATATGGGTTACAAACAAATTTGCAACGTTGTTTAAGTCTTGTTTTGCATTCTTTAAATTCTTTTGTCGGTTGCTTGGGTTTGACAAAAAATATTTCTCGCGATGTAAAGAACAACTTTTGTCGTTACACATTTTTCAAAATTTTTAATTTGGTTCACTCAGCTCCGCTCTGTTACGCGATGCGATACGGCATGTTACGAGATGAGGCGGCCGAGGTTTGCTCCAGTTAATTGGGGGGGGGGGGGGGTGGGGTGCACGGAACACTAATCGTGCAAGTATAGCTTGCACTTGACGGATTTTTAGAATTTTTAGTCCACCACTAGGGTCACCCATAATTTCCTTTTTTAAATATTTTTATTTGGGTTATTTATATTTTATTTTATATACCTATATATTTTAATGGGTCTCCGGTGGCCGAGTTGGTACGGCGCCAGCTTTGCAACAGAGAGGCGCGGGTTCGAATCCCGCTTCGACCATGGATATTTTATGATTGTCATTGGAAGGTGGTAGAGGATTCCTCGACCGAGGTGGTACCACCCCTCACATCCTCTTAAAGGGCTGGTGAAGTCCCTACGGATGTTTCCAGCCCTGGATCTGTGAGTCGGATTTCCCCAGTACACCCACGGTACATAGTACTTAGACTTGGGTCTTCGTGGGCTGTCAGAACATAAAAAAAATTAGGTTTAATAACCCGTTTATCACTAAAATTCGAGAGCTGAACGAAAGACGTGCGTTCGCATGAATCTTTTAACGAAAAAAAAAATGATTCCGTACGGCCGGAATCAAGAACACACTTTTCTAACCTTTATTTACTGACAATGTTACAATAACCTCTCCACTGACGAGTCGACGCGTTTCTAAGACTGAATAGAAAATCAACAACTTTTCGTATCTACTTTTATGCTAATACACTTTTTTTGTTCTACTCTTTGTTACAGTGCGCTGTCTGGTGGTAATAGTCAAGAAAAACAAAGGAACAACTGCTTTGTGTGGGATTGCCAGACAAATCAGATGCAACATTTAAATAGGCGCCAGTTGAAGCACACGGACTCTGAAGGGGAGGAGTTCTTTACCTGCAATGAATGTGAATATCGAACAGTTAAAAAAAGAAATTTAAAGAACCACATCCTAATGAACCATAACCCACAAAAAATCGGTTTGCTTAAATGTGACAAATGTGAATATCAAACAATTAGGACAGACAGCTTAAAACGCCACATCTTAAAACATGGAAACTCAGAAGGAGTCCGTTTGTTTGGATGCGACGAATGTGAATATCGATCACCTTATAAGTCGGATTTAAGGAGACACAATTTAAAACATAAAAACCCCGACGAAATTCAATCATTTAGATGCGACAGATGTGAATATCGAGCAATTAGGAAAGGCAGTTTAAGGAATCACATCTTACTGCACCACAACCCACAGAAAGTCGGTTTGTTAGCATGTGACTACTGTGAATTTCGAACACCATATAAGTCTCATTTAAATACTCACTGTATGAAACATGAAACCCCTGGCGAAGTTGAATTATTTAGATGCGACAGATGTAAATATCAAACAATTTGGAAAGCTGTCTTTCAGCGCCACATCTTAATACATGAAGAACCACAAAAACTCAATTTGTTCGCGTGTGACAAATGTGAATATCGAACAATCAGGAAAAGTAATTTAAAGGACCACCTCTTAACACATAAAAACCCGAAAGAAATCACCTTATTTCGATGTGACAAATGTAAATTTCGAACACGGTATAAGTATAATTTAAAGAGTCACTGCTTGAAACATAAAACCCCTGGCGAAGTTGAAATATTTATATGCGACAGATGTAAATATCAGACAATTAGGAAAGATGACTTAAAGCGCCACATCTTAATACATGAACCACAAGAAGTCGATTGGTTCGGATGTGACGAATGTGACTATCGAACATTTAGAAAAAGTAATTTAAAGAACCACGTTTTAAAACATAAAAACCCGAAAGAAATCATCTCATTTCGATGTGACAAATGTAAATTTCGAACACTTTATAAGAATAATTTAAAGACGCACTACTTGAAGCATAAAACCCCCGAAGAAGTTGAATTATTTGGATGCGACAAATGTGATTTTCAAACACGTTATAAGGCTTATTTCAAAATTCACTGCTTGAAACATAAAACTCCCGAAGAAGGTAAATGATATAGCTACAACAAATGCGTTAATGAAACACGTTATAAAGCTTTTTTCGAAAGCCACTACTTGAAACATAGAACCCTGAAGTTGTCGAATTATTAAGATTAGGCGGGTGTGAATATCAAACAATTCGGGCTCATTTAAAGCGTCACATCTTACAGCACCACAACCCACAAATAGTTGGTTTGTCTGAATGTGACAAATGTGAACATCAAACACATGTCTTATTTAAAGAGTCACTGCTTGAACCAAAAACCCCTCGAAAAAGTTAAATGAATAAGATGCGGTGAATGCCATTTTCCCACACATTATCAGGGTTGTTTTAAAAATCACTGCTTGAAACATAAAAACCCCGAAAAAGTCGAATTATTTAGTTGCGATAGAAGTGAATTAGGAAACTTATTTAAAGCGTCACATCTTAAAACACGAACCCCAAAAGAAATCGGTTTGTTTGGATGTGACAAATGTGAATATCGAACACGTTATAAGTGTGATATAAAGAGTCATTACTTGAAACGAAACAGAACTCCTGCAGAAGTTAAATTATGTAGATGCGACAAATGTATCTCATGATCGAATAGCTCGGAAATAAGAGATACATCATAAAACATGTAAACCCATGACAAGTAAGCTTGTTTGAATGTGACAGATACCTATAAGAGCAATTTAAAAAGTTAAGGCCTGCAATAGGACAGATATACAGAACTACAGAGGTATTTCGATACTGTCCACTATCCCCAAAATTTTCGAATCTATCGTCACAGATGAGCTATTTTATACATTCAGAAATTACATTATTCCAGAGCAGCACGATTTCTTTCGGGGACGCTCCACAACTACAAATCTAGCAGTCTACCAGGATCATCTTGTGTCATCAGTCGAGGCTGGTGGGCAGGTTGTCATCACACCTGACTCTGATACATTGCAGACTAACTCTCTGAAACCCAGTGTCAGTAAATGCAAATCCATGAGCTTCCACCGATGTTCAAACCGCATTAGGACCACCTACACAATCAGCAGTACCGAACTGGATGCGTATCATCCTATAGTGATCTTGGAGTCATCTTCGAAGAGAATCTCTCGTTCAACCTACATGTGTCTAAACCTGTTTATTCCTTACTTTCAGGAAGCACTGATGATGATCTATAAGGTCGAAAGCGCTCTGCTAATAAATAAAAAATTTTGCACTTAATACAAAGCTTTGTTTCATTCATATTATTTATTTAACTTCCCAGGGGAATGTGGAATAAGGCTGTCCACTTTTTGTCTGTCAGCAGGGGCGTCGATGCCGGAAATAAGTACGTGCGTATACGGTATTTGAACAAAATAATTTAATTCATGGGTCTTTAGAGGCGCATGGAGGGTTCCGGACGACAGACAATTAGCTGATTCTCTTTGATTGGTGTCTGTATGTCTCGACCTTTTTGTCTTGTTTATATGTTTGTTGTTTATTTTATATTATAATCAAAATCAAATCAAATCAAATGCTTTATTGTTCGAAAACGACAACCGTTCATAAACAAAGCTAACTTAAATTACCTATACAAATACACAGCTAGTTGGCGCAAAATAAAATTGTCACCGTCATTTACAAAAAACAGTGATGACGAACCAACACCATCAAAACTCAATATAATACATGGCGTCAACCATTTCAAAATAAGATAAAAAATATCCTAAATCTTGTTTAATCGATCATTGAAAGACACATTATACCATAAAAAACATGTTCTAAAATATAACATAATAATAAAAAAGTTTTGTCTGACTCACAGCGACATTTCCATAAGGAAGTCGCTTAATAGGAGTTTAGACTGTAAGTTAAATGAAACTTTTTTTTGGCCGCGCCTTCTACCTAAAATAAAGCCATTTTAACAAAATTTTCTTTCAGGATGGAGCCTGCTATACATAGATAAGTAATTTTCTGAAGAATTACATTTTATTTTAACATATTTTAGTGCTTCGCTAAACAAAGGGCTTCTTTTTGAATAATTTGACGCGGCTATTTCAAAACTGTTTTTTAAAATATATCCTACTGTTGCTCTGAGGCGACGATATTAAGTACCTAATTAGTTTTTTTTTGTCCAACCCATATGTTTTCAAAGAGTATATTTCACGGGACGATTCGAGTGTATTTTCAGAGTGGGAGTGGCGCGATATTATTGGTGGGCCGTCGACAAATTTTGTCTCTTTAACTTCCTAAGGCGCATATCTCTGTTTCTTTCTTAGTTTCAACCAATCAAACAACCAAACCCAACCCAACCTATGAGGCCAATTTAAAATACGACCCAGTCCGGAGCAAACTTGGATATCTTTCGACGATGGCTTGGCTTGATTCCTTCTTGGGGAGTTTTTGCATGCAACTTCCACTTTTTTATGGACGGGCCGCGCCTGGTGTGTGGTGTGTACGCTCACTTGTTGATTATCTTTTTCTATCGCGTCGCTGTGAATTTGGTAGTTCGTAATACGCCGAAAGTGTGCAGTAACACGCGACTGTGTGCGCAAAGTGTTAGAATGAGAATTTTCTGTTTTAAAATGTAATGAGTCGCAAATATAACATCTGTAGATGTCGAACGATCGTTTTTTTATACAGTGTTTCTACTTAAGTGCGCAGCATAACTTTTTTATTATTTATTTTATTATTAATTTTACGAAAAAAGTTATTCTTCATAAAAAGTTCTGCATGATCCAAAACCTAAAATGCAACCATCAGATATCGAAATTTCCCAGTCATATACGAGGTCTGTCAGAAAATGTGAATTTTACCCTACAGTAAAATACTTTTATTTTTGACAATATCGAAAACTTTTACGAAGAAAATTTATTTAGAATTGTAAATTAATTTCTAATAAATAGTTATCTCTATATTCATTAAAAATTTGGTAACCTTTACGTTTGTTAACCACTGTCTTGCAGTATTTTGATGATGTACTAAAATAATTGATACATAACCAAATAATTTATTTTACAATTATCAGCTTGAATACAGTACTAATATTGTAATAATTACGTATTGAGTTAATAATATTTGACATTTAATGGCAGATATGTAAATACCATGGCAACCTAATTAGAAATGCATTCATATCAATGTGTTCACTGCTGTAGGGTAGAGAATGGGAAAATGTACCCAAGCAAACAATTTTTATTTTTATCAAATTTTTAATGAATAAAGAGATAACTGTTTATTAGAAATTAGTTTACAATTCTAAATAAATTTTCTTCATAAAAGTTTTCGATATTGTCAACAATAGTATTTTACTGTATGGTAAAATTCATATTTTCTGACAGACCTCGTATATGACTGGGAAATTTCGATATGTGATGGTTCCATTTTAGGTTCTGGACCATCCAGAACTTTTTATGAAGAATAGCTTTTTTCGTAAAATTTGAGAAATTCACAATATTGTATGTGGTACGGAACCCTCTATGCGCTAACCCTCATACGATGACGCCCATGAATTAAATTATTTTTGTCAAATGCTGTGTACATACTTAATTTTCGGCGTCGACGCCCCTGATACCAGACCAAACTGGCCAACCTTAATTATTATCTCCTTTTTAATTTAACTTATTTATAGAATAATATGGGAAACCCATCTTGGATAAAAGAAAGTTGGCATAGGAATTGCTTCAAAGTGTTGCGTGTTACGTTTTTGCTATACAGTTTCGATAAATTGCTAAGGCTGCCCACCGTGAATGCCGCTCACCGTGAATGCCGCTCCAGCAGCATTACATGGCGGGAACTCGGCAGCAGCAGCAATTCAGTTTAGCTTTGCCACTTGGGTCCATTTTTCTATCGCGTTCACTGTGAGTTTGGCAGTTCGTAATATGCCAAAAGTGTGCAGTATCACGCGACTGTTTGAGCACAATGATAAAAGGTTTATATGGCAATTTCCTGATTTAAAATATAATGGTCGCAAATAATATGTGTGGTTTGTCAGCGAAGCTTATTGGCCTTTAAGAAATATTTTTGTATAAGTCACGTAAACAGAGCAACACATCCATTTAAAAAAAGGGGCCAACGCCCATATACTCTTATTATGCTGTGGTCGTGTTATGTGCCATTATTTATATTAAATAATGCACCATTTTGCCAGTTTTGGAAGATTATAATCATAATCCCAAATGGAAATTGCCCGGGTTTTATATTTTTTGTTTTTTTTTATACCTATTTGTCGTTTTTTGACATCTGCGCAGTAGACCAAAATGCATACCACGCGCAAACCGAGCTTGCTGGACATGCACAAGGAGTTTCAGGGGATATTTTGTGTCTACATTCGAACCCATTCACTTTTAATAATAATCTCCAATACATTCTTTCAGTCATTTAAATCTTGATAACTATGTCATTCTTATTTCCAGTATATATGAGGAAATTTGTAAACTGGATCCCCACAAGGGACCAGGGCCTAATGGCATCCCACCAAGTTTGCCGAAAGCATGTAGTTTTGCTTTATCTCGACCCCTACACATAATCTTTAATAGATCACTGGATCCTGGTGGTTTTCCGGATTTCTGGAAGGCGGGCTACCTGATGCCCCTCTACAAGACTGGTGACAGGGCTGATATATGTAATTACCGACCTGTGTGCATTCTCAGCACTATACCCAAGCTTTTCGAAAACCTTGCAGCGAAACGTTTAACTTCTGTACTCGGCCACGCCATCATCGACCAACAGTTTGATTTCCTGAATCTGCTCACCTATGTGGAATATCTGTCGGACGTCTTGGAGGGGGCCGGTGAGGTCCACGCGGTTTACACCGTCTTTTCCAAGGCCTTCGACAGAGTCAACCACACGCTTCTGCTTGCTAAGGTTGAGGCCTTGGGTGTGAGTGGTCCTTTTCTGGATTGGTTATCTAGCTACCTTTCGGGACGGACTCAAATTGTAAAAATGAATTTTATTAATTTGAACCATAACATTTTAACATCCTCTTCATCCATCAAGGATCTTGGGGTGATTATCGATACCTCCCTGTCATTTGTCCCACATATCACGGATATGCTCGCTAGGGCCCTTAAGATGCTCGGGTTTATTAAGAGGTGTACGGGGGACTTCAATAATACTTCAGCTATACTGTATGCTAGTCAGACCTCTTTTGGACTATGCTTCCTCCGTCTGGAGCCCCTTGTAGGCCTGTCGTATACATAGAATCGAGCAGGCTCAGAGAAGATTCTTGAGGTATATTTCCTTCAAGGCGAACATCTATCCCCCTGACAACTATGTTGCCTGGTCTAAGATCAAGGAGGGAGCAGAGGGACCTCGGATTACTCTATAAAATAATTAACGCCCAGGTTGACCGTCCACCGTAAGGAGCACTAGATCCACTAACACTTTTCACCAACCCTTCTATTGTACCAATCTGAGGTTCAACTCCTTTGTGCCTAGAGCGGCAAAGTTGACAAATCGCTTTTTAGATGTTTTGGATTTTTTTCACGACAGAGGACGTTTTGAGCGCCTACTTATAGCGCGTTCGGCAATGTAATCTTTTGCATCGTTTTGCTCGGAATTATTGACAGGCACGTGATCGGTCGTACTGTTTACAATAATAGGTCATGTGACCGTCAAAAAATTCCGGTCAAAACGATAGAAAAGATTGCATTGCCGAACGCGCTATGAGATAGCTTGCTGATTGATCGTTCCCGGACTTCGTATTTATCTGCTGTTTTGATAGTTATTATATATCGGATATTGTTTGTTTGATGTTGATGTTACGGTCCTGTGAGCTGATAAGTTGATTATTTGATTATTTAATTGTTATGTGTGACATATTGTATGATGTTAGGCTAGGCTGGACTGAGATTTAGTGGTTGTACTTAAAGTTATTTTGTAAATAAATGGGCAAGACCTGTGAATAAATAGTAAATCTACAACTACATATTGAACATATTTCTAGGATTTCTGTGATGTCTTACTTTTTCCAACATTCCAAACTATATATGTGACATTTTAACACCGCACAACAGGAATATGGGATGAAACATCAACAAAATTATTAGAAAAATATAAACACTATTTCAACCATTTTTTCGCCGCATCGGACATCGCTTACGGAAGCGACTTGAGGGCCATACGCCATGCTGCAAATGTTTAGCCGAGCAAATCCAGATTTTAATGTAAGTATTACATATGATATAAGGTATTATTACCACTTATACGTAGTTGCTTATATACGCCGCCACTAGTGTGGCATTCAAGTGGGCAGCCTTCCAAATTCCGATAAATGTTACGAAATTAGGAAATAGTTTGATCGTAGTATGCTAGTTCATTGCTGTGTGATTTTTCCATATACATATTAGGTACTACTATATAGCGAACGACGAAAAAATATTGAAGCAAAGACGTAGCCTTTGGAAACAATTGCTAACCACTCATCACGTGACTACTGAACATACCCTTGGGGGGTTTTTGCAGCGAAGGACGAAAAAATGATGAAACAAAGACGTAGCCTTCGGAAACAATTGCTAACCAGTCACATGACGTATTGAACATCCCTCTTAAACAACCACGTGATTTGCCCAGCTATCTTTACTTTTGAAAGGTAAAAAGACGAAAAGGAAACTGACATGCTCACATTTTAAACTGCTGTCAGAACTGACAGTGACAGTTCCGTCAAGTGCTGGCACATCACGTGGTACAAATCAAAAGAAAAGGAGATTTTATCTTTGCTTCAAATTTTAACAACGGGTAGACTGGATGCTAACAATATAGTAGTAATACGTATAAATATGGATTTTTCTATGCATTTTTCTTCAACTGTTTCCTTCGTTTTAATTTCGACCAATCAAAAGCTAGAATTTTCATGTCAAAAATATTTCTAATCAAAACAATTGTTTGACAGCTCCTGTCGGCGACTTATTCTCGATTTTGCATGCATATCATAAGTTATTATTCCGTAAAAATTGTTGTTTATGCACTTTTGTTGAAAAATGACATACCTACATGCTAGTGGCTATAAAAATTTGAGTTGAAGACGAAGTTTTGACGAGTGCCATTTGCTTTTTCTTGGAATTTTTTATAGGAAAAATTAGATAAACGCTATTTCTTGAATAATCGCACATCACAAATATTTGTTATTAGGGAATATTACTTTACTGTAATTCTTTGTGGCACCTGTTTGTCGAATTTTGCCGCAGATAAGAAATCGAATCAGTCGTTGACAGAAGCTATCAAACAAATTTTTTGTTTTAAAATCTTTTTTTTTTTTAATTCCGATTGGTCGGAATTAAAACGAAAGAAATAGTCGAGGAAAAATGCATCGAAATAGCCATTTTTAGAACATAAGAAACAGAAGTGAAACAAACACAACGCAGTGAACTAGTGGCGCTTGTCGACGGTCGACGGACTCACAAAGAATTAGATATGTAAGTTCGTCATACCGTTGTTTGAGGAAAGGTCATACTTAAAGATATTAAAATACAATTTTTAGCATATTCAAAGTTATGCTTGTTATACCATTGTGTGATGTTAACATTACCAGTATCTTAGTCAAATGGAAACGTCCTAATTATAATATAATATTATATTGTTTTCTCAATGGACTTAAATAGTATTATTGTTTAAAACAGTGAGATATAAGTCGTGAAACTTATTATAGTGTAATGGGAGAGTAATAAAACCTATTTAATATGAAGAATCGCTACCGGATGGGCACATTTATTTAGAATTAGAATTTAAAAAAGTATTATATACATTCATGCCTTTTTTTTGGTCTACTTGCCCACCTCGCCCTGTAAATAGCCCAAATACAGTGGGGGTTCTTTCACACAAAGGAAATAAAAGGGTATGCTTTCACAAATCCGGATTTAATTACGGACTTTGGTGCGATTTCAGGTCTGCTTTTGGTATATTTATTTAGGCTGTGTACCGTTGTCAAATCTGGTTAACCACTCGGTATAATGCGGTAAACCAAAGGTAACGCTGGTCCCTGAAAGAACCGGATTTACTACGGAACGCAGATCGGTCGTTTCTGTTAGATTTCTGTTTATTTTCACGGATATCGACTCATAAAAACATACCTCTCCTCCTGCTTCCAGCATTTTAAAGCAGATGATTTTTAACATTTATGAAAAAATAAATTTAAATTTAAACAAAAAAGCAAAACGTAACAACAAAATGACAACAAACCGGAAAACCAGCGGGGAAGCATCGGTTCCTTCGGTGACATTAATGACAGATATTTTTCAGGAATCGCGTTTCCAATCTAACCAAGTTTTCAGGTTACCGATACTTACGGGACACAAAACCGTAACCGAAGTTGACAACGGTACACGCCCTTAGAGTACTAATAGTTTAACAATATTATTGTAATTTTTTTCTGAAATCAAGAGAAAAGAATGGTTTTTTTATATTGACTAAATCCAAATATAAGAATGTCTATTTTTCTACTCTTAAAAAACCAAACGTCGATCAAAATAAAACATTTTTAGACAATAATAATTGCATTTTTATTTATCTCTATATAAACCCGTAAAATTCAAAATCTTTACTGAGTGACATATCAATGCCCAGGCTAAACCACTGGCCCTAGCAATACCAAATTTGGTATAATAATATTTATCATGGTGCAGATGATAATAATAATAATAATAAAGGTCTTTTATTCATAAAATTAGGATTACAAGACAGGATAATTTTTAACAATAGAAAGCATGGGCGAGATTTAGAATGACCGCCCTGAAGGAATATTAAGTATATAAGTAATATAATAATAAAAAACATTCATATTTCATATTACTTATAGAAAAAAGGAGAATAAGTAAAATCTTATGAAACAGTCAAAAATATTTACAGTTAACACTTTGATTGCTTTACAATAATTAACATATTAAAAAAATCCAATCAAGTGAGGCACAAAAAATAAATTCTTATTCTTACTACTACTACTGTTAAGTACATACCTATTTAAAGAGACCAACACTCAAACAACCAACCAGAGATCTAAACAATTGCTTTTTGATTTTAATCTTACTATTCACATTAACATATTCCGCAGATAGATTATTCATAATGCTGACTAGATAATGCTTAGACGGCGGGGGCGCTTTAACACCTAAAAGTATGTTGAATGTAGCTCCAGCTCAGTCGGTTGTGTTTTTTCTACCTCGTGTTAAATTTTTGTTCTTGACCAACCAAGCGTTAGGGCGGCTTAACTTAAGTGGGTTCAAACAGCACATGTCTATCGGATCTGACACCCTTTACTTCGTTTGGAATATACCTGGATTCGGTCGCGAGAGTCTGCGGGCAACTGCTCGGTCTCGCCTCCCGCGCTATACCTTCACGCCACTCGCGGACCCGTCCCGAATTTCTTTTGAGCGAACAGAAATGGTGCTGCATGGATCAACCCAATCTACCATTACGGCGTAATCACCGCAACTTTTCGCCGACAGTCCGGATAGCGAATAAAGCTGCGAGAACGCTTCGCTTCGGGCCAATCCGAGTTGTCCATAACCCCCGCGGATGTGGGGCGTTGGTATTCCGCTACGCAATGCTCACCATCCTTTCCGCCCATTTTATGTCATCACGGGATCCGCGGAGCATACGGTTCGATCGGATCTTTTGAGGGACAACTTGCGAAGAATTTGAGACCAGCTGCAATTCGCTACACCCTCCACGACTCCCGCAACAGCCTTCGGTCGCGAACTTGTTCACAAAGTTTCGTCGCTTCCTTTGCAGTACCTTCAGTCTGCTTCTCAATTTCCCTATTTGATTCTTCGGTAGTATAGTAGCACATCCTTCCCTCTTTACTGGCAAACTGCCGAGTCATTTATTTCTTTTTTGCATTACGGAGACGTACAGTTCTTGACATGCACCCCGCGAACGATGCTGAAGTTGCTGTACTTCATCATCGTCTTTGGAAACCTCACCATAACCAGTTTAGCCACTACGTGGTTGGTAAGGCCGCCCAACTCGGAGCTGACAGCCTCGCCGTCCCGCGGCACTCTGGTCGCCTTCATCATCGCCCCCTGGAGTTATAGAAATAAGAAACTAGATTTGTCTTTAGATATTTTCAACAATACCAAAAATGAAACGATTATAAAATATGAAAAATTATGTTAAATCGATGACTTACAAAAATATATAAATGAATCGAGATATATATAGGTTGAATTCTGGCCTAAAACAAAGAGTTCTGAGTACCTAATTATTCATCTTCGGAGCCCTGTTGCATGAAGGCCAGGGTGGTCACCTCGACGGCGCGGCGCCGGCTTATTCGTCGGCGGCTCGCCCCTCTTTGATTTTGTCGAGCCATGCTATAAGCAAATTCTATATTCTTGTTCTCACCCCTAGCGTGTGTTTGCGTCGTCCGCGTTTTCACCGGAGTGCGATTCAACTTCGGAATTTCCTGTCTTAACAATCTCCCTTGTCCGCGCGGTCTGCAGAACCTTCTGGCCGACGCTGACCCTAGGTTCTGGAGCTTCCTCCTTTCTGGTCATCCTGCTTCATCCGCGGACCTTTGCGAAAGCTTCAACGAATATGAGAGCCTCTTGGAACTAGCAATAATCCTCGATTATTTCCTTCGCGATGAATCCGATAACTCCTGATTTCGATTTCTATTCGTGCCTTCCGCGAGACCCAATAGATTCTCGGACCTATGCGACTTTCTAACTCTTCTATTATATCATACTTCCTCCCTGCTATTCCTTCCTCGGAGCTCTTCAAGCCGTGGAACTAGAGTAGGTGAAGTTTGTCACGCTGCAGCCTCAAACAGAAATTAAAAGACGGTATTTTCCAAAACTAAACTATTTTTCGCAGTTTTTCACTTTTACATGAAAGACGAAAGCAGTCCGCTGCGTCTGATTTTTTTTTTAAATTCAAGGGGGTCATATGGGCAAAAATTAAAATATATACAAAATTCACTAGTCAGGTCATCTCCAGAACCAAAAACTTTTTCTGAGCTTTTTCCCTTGTACATAATAGAAGAGCACCTTCGGCCGCGAAAGGAACAATTTCTATTTCTTAAGGAACTGATAATAATGCCTAATAGCTCTGCAATTCGTCTTCTCGTACCTGTCGCTCCAGCGGCACCTTTTTGACGTATCTAAAACATAACTTTATGTTAACCAAGTTAACCAAGTCCAACCAACCAAGATGATTCTTTGGTAATTTAGGGCGTGTACCGTTGTCAACTTCGGTTACGGTTTTGTGTCCCGTAAGTATCGGTAATCTGAAAAGTTGGCAGATTGGAAACGCAATATCTGTCATTAATGTCACCGAAGAAACCGAGCGGTTAACCAGGTTTGACAACGGTACACAGCCTAAATGTCGCCGCGCGTACGAAAACTAATTTTCAGCGTTATCCAGAATTGTCACAAGATAACTTTTCCTAATACTTTTGGATGACTTTTAGATTGTCTTGTAATTGATAACTTTTAGATTACCTTAAAGATAAAGGCGTCAAGGTTATTTTAAAGATATCTTTTAAATGTCCTAGTGCTAGTTGAGAGTAAAGGAGAGCGTTGAAGCACCAAAACCAACAGAATAGGATAAATCGAAATGTAGAACTTTGCTTCTTCTACATACTCTTACATTTTAAAGATGTGTCTTTAAGGTAAGCTTAAAGAGTTGTCGATAATTTCAAGACAACCCAAAAGTTTTATGAAAAGTTATCTTATGTGACAATTCTTGATAACGTTAAGAATTATACAAAGTCTTCGCCCAGGGCGACATTAAGTGAACAAAGAGTTAACGTACAGGACTTAGTTAATTTAAAGTTATATTTAAGATCCGTCAACTCCGGCTACTAGGCATTATTATTAGTTCTTTAAGAAATGAAAAATATACGTGCTGCCGCGGTAGGTACCCTTCTTTCATGCCCACAGGACAAAGTTGCGAAAAAATTGTTGGCTTTGGCGACCTGATTATAGTGAATTCATGTCGATATTTGTCTTTGTGGGCTTGTGGTCCTCTCTAAATAGTTTTGTAACAAATAAAAAATATACCTGTTACCGCAAAAATTGCCCTTCATTAATGCACACGGAACTGCGAAAACATTTTTAGTTTTAGAGAAGACCTGATTACAGGGTATTTGAGTCGATTATCTTGTGGCCCACTCTAAATAGTTTCTTAGAAATTAAAAATTTACATGGCGTCGTGGAAGGTGCTCGTCTTTCATACTATTGGAGAAAGATGAGTTAAAATTACCAGTGGCAGTCGGAAAGCAGTCGGTCTCCTGCCAGCACTGGTGGGAATATATAAAATATAATAATATATATAAAGTAAAATATATGAAAATTAAAAAATAAGAAAAACACAAGAAAAAAGTCAATAAAAAAGAATCGGGATAACAGGGAGTTCAGCAGTGGCACTCTGTAAGAAAGATAGCGATAGCGACCGGGGTCTCTTCGAAAAATACCGAACGGTGATACATAGTAAGAATTTGCAAAGAGAGCCCGTTCGCTATCGCTGAGTGCCACTGCAAAGCTCGAAATACCGGCTAATCCCAAGGGTCTGAGCTGGCATATCGTCCCATGGGTGAAAGCTACTAACAAATAAGAAGAAGAAAAAAACCTTCACGTTTTCAATTTGTTTTCAATAATTGGCAACGATATTTGTAAAACAATAATAATAAACATTTTTACTTTATTTAAACTCTGTGTTTAAACTGATTAATATACTATGTAAGTAAAGGTAAAGGGTGTTTGTGTTTAATTCCTGTAAGTTTTGCTAAGATGGCGTACGAGTGATTTTAATTTTAAGCTGTTTTAAAATGCTTAACGTTAAATAATACTAGTTGATGTCTGCACAGTTTTTAATTACTTTATTTTCTCTTGGTCTAAAGTGGTTTACCTACATTGATTTTTAACATATCTCCAAAATGCTGTGTGCCAGGCTATAGAAGAAATTATGCCAGGTGTTGACACCAAAAAACATTTTAAGAAGGGACCCTAAAGAAAGAAAAAAAGCTGCAGTAGAAAGAGGTAAAAATAATATAAAAAACAGCACACATTAGCGCCCTTAAGATGAAGCAATTTTCTATGAAAAAATTGATGTGAGAGCAAATTGTAGACATAATTCACATAATAAAAGCAAAAAAGTTAAAATGAACTAAAAATTTTGATAAAAATATTGCGTTTTTGAAAAACACTTACCACCCTAACTGGTGCTTAACCGTGTGAATTACAGTTCAGCCAGTATAGCTTACCTACTGGTGTATGTGTATAATGTTAGGCGTTTTGTACCAGAGCAGACTTTCTTTTACTTTTTTAGAAATTTGGATTTAATGAACTGACAATAAAAGATATATTCACGTGGTGTAGCTATTGACTTTTATATATAGACCCGTACACCTGACAGCCTGCGCGAACAAAAGTTAAGTTACCAGGGTGAAATAGTGTGTTTGTACGCACGGCCACCGATCATATTTCTCGAGCCAGATCGGCGAGGGGCATGCGCACAACTCGCTTGTTGTCATCTGCTACACGGTTTGCATAACCAGCTGGAAAACAATCAGCAAGCCCTTTTATGTTCCTTGACAATCAGAGTGGGATCGACCATCACAGCTGACAAATTTTGCAGTGCGCATGCCCATGGCCGATCAGCTTTGTTTACATGCGCAAGGCCAGAAATTTGCCACTTTCGCGATTATTGTTTGCTTATCCATATTAGAAATCCATGGGTGTAGCACCAGTTAGGGTGGTAAGTTTTTCATATAAATATGTAATTCCTAATCTCGAAAGTCAAAAACGCAAAATAATTTTTAGTTCATCTTAACTTTTTTGCTTTTATTATGTCCCTACAATTATTATTGCTTTCACATCAATTTTTTTATATAAAATTGCCTAGTTTTGAGGGCGCTAATGTGTGCTACCCTCAAAAACTTTCTCGAAAGCATATATTTACCAATAAAGACGGCTGTGGCAAAATGCAAACAGATAAACAGAAAAGGCTTCAATAAATTACTCTGGGTTCACACTCATGGCACGGCTCTACTAGGAATTGTGATTAGAAATTCTAGATAAACTCTGATGAGAGAAGTGTCTTTATTAAATGAAGCAATTATTTAATTTAAAATACTTCTTTACTGTATTGGTTAGTTTATACTTATCCTATTTATACCTGTAGACTTTTATGACACCTCCTACGCCCAATGGGCAAATGTACTGTTTACACTTACAATACATGTTACTGTTTGTTTGTGATACTTAGTTTTATAATGGACAAATATAGACTACTGATTTTACTTCACTTAATAAAAAAAGACATTGATAAACATGTCCATAGGTGTCATTATTGTTTAATACACTTACAATGGTATGCTATGCTATGATGTCACTTCGAGAAAAAATCCTAAATTGACTAGATGCTTGCACCCCGTGCACATGAGTACAGGTTAGTTTATTGTCGGGTAGTGTGTTGAGTTGACGTTTATTAAAATATTATTGTCATATTTCATTTGCTCAGACTCAGGTAAGCGCCTAGTCAATTTAAGATTTTACCTCCAAGTGACGTCATAACATAGCATATTGTTGTAAGTGTATCGTGATATATAGAAACTAGTACTCAGGTTAAAGGTGTGAGAGAGAATAGTTGGGACTTTATTAAAAAAATAATATGATAAACCTCATTACTTGTAATATATAATTTTTTTAATGAAATCTTCTACTTCAGCTTAGGGTTTAATTTAAATCATATTTTTTATTTGTTCTTTTGGTAGAAAATCATAAACAACACGGTATGTTTACTCTTACGAAAAATATCGTTTTTGTATTATTTATGATGTGGCGACACAACGCGGTAGTTTTCCAGCGCTTATGGTCCGGCACTCTGATTTATGAACCCTATTTAATACCGACAATATGAGGAATAGGAGGATCTCTGTTTTAGAAATTGCCCTTTCATCACTGACTGATTCTTATCAAGGACAGCAGAAAAATAGCTGTTGGGCAGTTACAACAAAATACGAGTTTCATATACTTCAGAATCAAAATAATTTTCAGCCATACTTACATGTTAAGGAGGACTTGTAAGAATTTACAATGGCAGCGGCGCGGCGTGTGTTTTTGTAAAAGTGTCACAAAATTACTTCAGTGTGATAAGCAGTGTGCGTAAAATTGTTGGTCCACATAAATAATAACTTGATAACTACATATTCTAAGTATTCTCACTTTCATTTCAATAGCTATACATTTATTATGATCACGCAGCCAATTGTGTATTTAATGTGTTCACTTTTATCACTTTAGAACACTCTAAATTGTCTCAAAAGAATAAGTGTTGCAAATCTGTTTTTAAGTACGGATTTCATTCAAATCAAAATATACTTTATTGTTTCTGCTCTGCACGTGCTGCATGTGCCTCAAAATGATATCCCCCCTTAGCACATCAGTGTAAAATTCATTTTAAACCAGTGAGCTTCCATTACACCTTTCAGTTTCCTTAGTTTGGAACATTTTTACAAGATCTGGGTATAACCCATACATTAACGCCTTTGCATTGTTTATTTAATCATAAACCTCTTTTACATATAAACTATACAGTAAAACTGTTTTGTACTGTTTATACTTGTGTTGTAGGAAATTAAATTTATATAAGACTATGTCAGTGTAAGTAAATCTACACAAACTTCCTAAGTCCGGACCTGACTACATTCTGCTGTGCAAGATAACTGACTGTCACAAATGATAATTTCCTTAGCACCCACAGGGAATCAAATTCGTTTTTAGGCAATAATGACCTCCCTTACCCCCTTTAATTTCCTTGAAAATACCACAGTAAACGTGACAACGTTGCACTGCAGAAGTTGAAGTTGAAGCAAATGCATGGTTTATTATTCTGCTTTTGTTATAGGGCCTCGTTATGATCTCGGTTATGATAATGTTCTTTCTGGGTAAAATTCGATCTGTCTTTGTTATTTTTGCTATTGTTCGGTTATGCTCAAGGTAATACTGTTATTGTTATGTATTGTCTTGTAGCAGAAGTATAAATGGAGCCCAAAGATCTGTCAGAGGCTGCTATTATGGAAAACAATAGTATGAGTACCCCAATGATCAAAACAGAGTCAGAGTTGAATCTTTATGAAACTAAACATGTTCCAAGCGATACATTTATGTATAAACAGACAAACATACCTGCGCCTGAGTTAAGTGATCCACTGGAAAGGCTTCAAGTTATTAAGAAAAATGGAGAATGCTCTGTGGATTTTCCAGATATAATTTTAGGAACCAGCTTATGTGGGTGAGTTGTTTGCTTTCTGTTGAGATCATTAAAGAATACATACTCTACTAAAATTTTAGTAGGTATTTTTACATTTTTTGATGACCATGTTTATTTGTTTTAAATTGCAAGCATTATAAAAGTTTCAAATTTACCTATACTTTGATTTTCAAAAAACTACTTATTTCATTTATTGGTAATTTATAATTTATAAATCAAAAATACTTTTTAAAAACGAGCATTTATTAAAAAGCACTAAAAAGAAAAAATTATATATATTGTCGGGCGCCTGACTGTTCTGTCTATTTTTTTATAACCAAAAATAAATGTACAACGAATTAAAAAGGAAAATCTCCAATTTGTCTTTTTTTTCGAATATCCCCGATATTACTCGGAATATTGGTAGGATTAGGGCTCCTGGGAATAACGGTACGATAATAGATCATGGGAAAATAACGTTATTTTTTAATAGACATTTATCGCAAATCGTATAATAAACATGTACTGAGATGGATGCGTGTAATTGTTGCAAATATACGGGGGGAGGGGGCAAAATGTCACTAGACTTGTGCGATAGCTCGAAAATTTTAAAATAACGGTATTTTTTCTTCTGTCATTCATACAGTGAGCGACAAGACTAGGGTCTAGGGCCTAGGGGATGGGCAGAGGAAGGAACAATAGTGGATTTTTTCGCACCGATCCCTCTTCGCTTGCGAGAAAAGAGACTGGTCAGGGCCCCTAACCAGGTGCTAACCCTGTTCCGACCTTAGCGTGCCCTCCGATCCACCGTTCGCTAGATTTTCTGGACAACAAACAAAACATAATTTTTAGGTTAAGGTACCTAGACACGATTAATTTTTTGCTCGGGACCTTTAAAAAAAGACAAAACAATAAACTGCATAAAAACATCGAGAAAGCGCCGTTTCGGCCCCTGTACGTCACGCGGCACGCCAATCTTTACATTACTTTGCAATACACCTACATTTAAGAAAACATAGTAATAGCTCAAGGACACCAACGTAATTGAAGGTCACGTGGCAGTCTAGTGACATTTTGTCGCCACGCGTATATTTACTCTACAACATACGCATACACCCCGGTATATGTTTTTTATATACGATTTGCGATAAATGTCTATTAAAAAGAACGTTATTTTCCCATGATCTATTATCGTACCGTTATTCCCAGGAGCCCTAATCCTACCGGAATATTTTTTAGTGACTTATGTGATTCGGCATTAAATTACGCATATTTACCTCGATTTAACCAACTCTTCATCACTTATGGTTACCGAGATGCCAATGCTAACCATTGACTTAGAGATTAAATTGGACTGCTGATATTTAAAGTTCCATTCATAAATACATAGGTTGCGCAGAACTTTTAACTCCACTATGGGCGATATCTATGCCACAGGGGCGCGTGCGCAGTATACGAATAGTCTTTTTTCCGAATTCATCAACGACAAACCGATTCCAGTCGGTCAGCGTGCTCTCCTTGTTTACATAACCTAGTTAAAAAAGGATAGTATTCCTAACCACGAGACTGGTTCGCCGCCGGTGCTTTGTAATCAACACAGCTGCATGTTTACAACTGGACAGGGCCAACAGGGGCGAACTAGATTCTCGGCTAGCAACAGCAGCCGAAGTCGAAGGGTCGCGTCGAAGCCCATTCTTGGTCTGCTTCGCACGGGACACGGGATGCGCCAGTGTTAGCGTGTTGTGTGAAAAAGTGTGGTTCTAGTTTTAATATTGTGTTTTATAAACGATTTAGTTGCAGTGTGAGTTGTGGATTTAATACAATAACGAACTTTTTAGACAATGAGTCACTGTATGGTGTTATTTTGTAAGAGCAAGGGAGCTAGCCCTGGTGTTTCTTACTTTGGGTAAGTCAAGCTGTAATATTTTCTTCACAATCACATACATATTAACAATTTACCTATATTATGTTTGTATGGTTTTGAACACTTTAATGCAGTGCGTGATTTTCTTCAAAAGTAATATTTAACAAGATAAGACAGTTTTTTGTAATAATTTATATTATTTTAGTAGTTGAAAATAGCTACTATTTTTCGTGGCGTATGATATTTTTCTTTTCTTTACAATTGTGGCTTTTATTGTCATTTTAGTTTTTATTACTTATTTGTAACTGTAATGAAACGTAGCGAGAGTGATATTAAGCCGAGAAAAATAGATATTATTCTTTGTTTTGCGTCGAAAGGTTGAGAACATTGGTTGAGAAGGGTGACCTAACATCGTTTTTGTTTTCTGATATTGCTCAGTTAGCAGCATTTCGATGCACATTTCAGTTGTAAATGTGTTGCTTTGCCGAATATTATTATGTATATTATATTGTACTAGCTTTCGCCCGCGACTTCGTCCGCGGTTACAATTTTACTCCACTACAAACTTTGAACCCCTTACAGGTTGATTTATTAAAAACTGTAAAACATGTTTTTAAACATAAATTTTTGAGAGTACGTACTTCTATGAAGTTTGGAGTGAATAGGACCATCTAATATTTTTTCTCTATACAAAGTTTGAACCCCTGTTTTACCCCGTTAGGGGTTGAATTTTTAAAAAACCCTTCCTTAGTGCATGCCTACGTTATATAAGAAATCCCTGTGCAAAATTTTAAGTTTCCAGACCCAGCGGTGTGGGCTGTGCGTTCATACGTCAGTCGATCAGTACTTAGGTCCGTTTCTTCTATATATAGAGATGATACCATTATACAGGGTGTCCCGAAATTAGGGGGCCAAAGTTAAACATGTATCGAAAAATGCCCCCTAACGGAGCTACGGCTCCCTAAAAAGGAGCCCATGATGATGGGGTTTTTCAAATAATTCCTACTACAACACAATTACTACTACGACATGAGCAACCCAAGCAAACCCAATCAAAAGTTTATCATAGGCATAACATTTGGGGGGGGGGGGGGGGGGAATAAAGGTACAAAAACAGCCCTAGCTTTTCTCTGAGTTAATATCTTAATTTTTTTTCTGATATTATTTCCACTAAAACTTAGTAACAGGCCAAGAAATCGAATATAATGCTACTTTTATAAGCATATTATTAACGTTTATGTTGTTTTGTAAAAGTAATTTTAGGGTTATGCATTCTTTCACACGAACATGCACAATGACTATTATTATGGAATGCCGGCGCCGGCAGCTGAGCTGGAAGCCGGCAGCATTAGAAAATTAGTGTCAAAATAAGATGCGAATCAAAATACCTTAATTCAATCAAAAAATAATTATTATAGTATAGTGTAAACTTTAACGAAACTTAAATCTTCCTACAAAAATATAACAATTGTTATTATTCTGCGAATTTAAGGGTAGAAATAAGAAAAATAAACATCAAACTTTTCCTAAAATTATGTCTTCGCTTTCTTAGTCCATTTGCGATTCAACCTTATTACTGTATTGCCAAGTCTCTTCGGACGTCCACGTTTTTTGACCTTTCCTGGTATCTGTATGTCTCGTAATTCAAACTTAGGCTGTTCTTTATTCCTTTTTTCCCATTTCTGAGCTTAGACGTTCCACTGAAGAAAATGTTTAAGTTGCAGCCTATTTGAAATTGAAACTTTTGATCGTGGTTCGCACATGTAATCAAACTTTTCACCTTCAGTAAGAGTGTGCAATTTGTCTGATATCAATTTGATTGGAATTCTTGTCTTCTATGGACATATTGCCATTTTTTGAGGTAGAAATAACTAGCAGAGCATATGGATCTGTAACTCTGTGTCTCTGTCTTGCTAGAAAATTTAAATAAGCTTTGGATGAAGTATGATTGTGATTTTCTTCAATCCCCAGGATGCATAGAAATTGTTTACATTCACTTACGCTCAAGAAAATGCTAGCCTGGCAGCCTTTCTTACACGTGGAACACTTCCTTGTTGACTTTTTATTTTTTGTCTTGAATGGTCTTCCACCTTTAACACAGGGTAACCGCAGATAATAGTATTTCAGAGCCGGATTAATATCCACCACACTATTAGGATTTCGTTGCCCTTGATTGTCATTTGTTCTGCTATCACACAACCAAAACTCATTGTTTGTGGCTTTCTTGTATTCCACCAAAACACAAGAAAAATTTTCATATGAAGAAAATTGTATCACGCACTCATATTTTATAGTTTTTACGCAAAATTAAAACAACACAATGTTTACATATCATTTAAAATACGTAATTATAATTATTTTAGGTTAGAACGGCCGGCATTCCGTTTAGGCCGTATCTGAACCGGCGCCGGCACCCGAGAAATGTTGTACCCGGGTGAGGGCGCCGGTATCCATGCATCAACATTTTGGGAACCGGCGCCGGCTGCGGAGTCAGTTCCTATAATTATTATTATTATTATTATTTAAGCAATGAAGAAAAATTAGTTTTATGCGTAATTATGTATTGAAAAAAGAGCCACTAGAGGAACACTAATTTACTTTGATTTAATGTTCCAACAAATTTCCATTTTGTTGATGAATGCACAGTCTGGACCTTTTCTTGATATTTTGCGTAGTACGAAGTGTTTCGAACCTGCTTTCTTTAATTCGATTTCCAGTCGCACTAATTCGTCTTAGAAGCTCTTCTGGGCTATTTACTTCTGTGGCATAAATAATATTGCACATATTACCCCACAGATAATAATCTAAGAGATTTAGATCAGAAAATCGAGCTGGCCAGTTTACAGGGCCACCTCGACCTATCCACCTGTTTGGAAAATTTTCATTCGGCCAGTTTCTCACCGGTTGGCCAAAGTGGGCTGGCGCCCATCATGCTGGAAGAACATCTCTAACCGAATGCGTGTAGGAATATCCTCTAGCAATTCTGCAAGCTCATTTTGAAGGAAATTTAGGTAATGACGGGCATTTAATCTATTTGCCAAAATAACAGGGCCTAGTAATGTTTCCCCTATATTACCTTTTAGTATTATGGCTATTAAATGCCTTGCCTCTTGAGAAGGTTGCCTCATCCGACCACAAAATTTTTTTCAAAGCATTTTGGTGGTTTAGAACCCAACGGCAAAATTTTACACGAGATGGAAAATCTTCGGCTCTTAAATCCTGTACCCTTTGATAATGGAAAGGATGTGTTCCCTGCATTGGGTCATTCTTCCAATCTAAAAATAATTAATTTGTCAATAAAGCCGGTATCATTACATCTTATTAAACCTAATTAAATTTGCAAAAAATGATAAAAGCGAGCTCGAGTTTTAACGGAATCATTTCGGGTTCATTATTTAATGCACTTTTGACACCATGGAGAAAATTATTTGCCCGGTTTAAACATCAATAAATTCTTTTGAGTGCCGGAAACAAATCTAATAAATATAAATACGAGCATATTTATAATTGATTTAACGATATTGGTAATATTTGCCAGCGGTCTTATTGCTATTTGAGGATTTTCCTCAGTTCTGTTTAGCGCTCCCACCAAATCATAATTTCCCATAGGCCTTCGTTGCCCCTGCGATCGCCTGAATGATCCATGTTCTACTAAATTTCTATGTACACGGCTAAATACTTTCCGATGTGGTGGTCTTCTTGTCGGAAACCGTCTTTGGCACTCTCGTCCAGCAGCACGTGCGTTACCATTGCAGTAACCGTAACTAAATTGAATATCAGCTAATTCACTGTTTGGAAACCGCTCCATAATTAAAAAATTAACAAAAATCCGGCTAGAAAATGTCGAATAAACTATCAAAATAAATGTCAACCAGACAAATAAACATCTTTTTTCAACACCTACTTCTAAGTTTTAGTGAAAGTATGGGATATCTATACTAAACAGTGATACTTTTAAAGGCATTTTTCTCACAAATGGTGCATCTAAGCGATGTAAATCAAGAGTACCTTTTTTTGGTAGAAAGCTCCAGATTTTCATAATTTTAGAAAAAAAATTAAGACATTAACCCAGAAAAAAGTTAGGGCTGTTTTTGCACCTTTACCCCCCAAATGTTACGCCTATGATAAACTTTTGATAGTTTTGATTTTAGATCTAGATCCAGCATGTCAAAATTACCCAAATACCAAAAAGTGATGTTTTTATGTTCAACCCTGTAGGAATAATTTGAAAAACACCATTATCATGAGCCCCTTTTCAGGGGGCCGTAACTCCGTTAGGGGGCATTTTTCGATGCATGTTTATTTAACAAGTTAGTGTTATTTTCCTATGCAGAATGCACTGTTTAACTTTGGCCCCCTAATTTCTGGACACCCTGTACACCCCACCCAGTACCACAAGTTACTCTACGCTACCCTAAAGTTTGTAGGTTTCGGTTACTTTTAGTTACCGAACAGTACAAAAGTTAGTTTTGCCTTACCTTTTTGTATACGTTAGCTTCATACAATTCTTCCGATATAGTTATTTCTCTTAAACAGTAAAGTTGCTAGCTTTTCTGCGCTAATGTGTTTAAGACCGATTTGTACTTATTTCGTTATATACCTACATATTATGATACTGCTTATACTAAAAATATTTTTTTCCTCTGAAAAGTCATACAGTGTTATAAATTTAGGGAAGACAAAATATATTTTACTTTTTGAAGGGTTTCGGCTGCAAGGCACGATGCCTGGTTAAGGGCTCTTGGAAGAGATCCGCAGATAGAGCATGTATCTCCTAAGAATAGGATCTGCAGCCTTCATTTCCTGGATGAAGATAAATTCACTAGGAATAACAAAGTTTTTTTGAGACCAGGAGCTATACCTAAGATACAATTAGGTCCTAGAAAGCCTCTTAGTTCTTCGCGGGAGGAAAAACATATTGCCAAAAGGTAAACACAAACTGAGTTTTTATTGCTCGTTACATATGTACTCACATGTATAGTTATAAGCTCAAAGATTTACGATAAAACGAATAGCTATATTATGTATTTATAACTATATTTTAGTAGGAATGTAGGAATATAAGTTTTAGTAATCGACTAAAAATATAAATTTTAATTAAATCTTGGTATACCCTGTTTAAAGATGTGCCATGAGAATGTTCTCAATGGAATATTTTCGGAGAACGGTAAATTACCGAGAATATTTCCCAGCATAAATTCTCGAGAATTTATGATTTTAGAAAAAAATATAAATTACTGGAAAATTACCGAGAATATTTCCGAGAATGTTCTCGGGAAAATTCATATCGGAGAATTTATGAGAATTTACGGAAATTTAAGGTAATTTATTTTAATGCCGCATAGATGGGTATTATAGATTTATCTTTATTTCTTTTCTGTGTTGTTTTAAATTATACAATGCGTTTCTAAATTTTGTTTTATTTATAAATAAAGTTACTCGAAAATAATGGAAATAAAAATTTAATGTGCCTTTATTTTGACTAAGATGCGTAATGACGTTAATTTACAATTTAAATATTTTCTAAATTAGGTATTGTGCAGTGCTATCTCTTTATTATTTCAGATAAAATTATTGTAAAAACTACTTTGGGTAAAAATATGTTCTTTCAATTTATTCAGTGAAAACATAAAATTCTCCAAAATTTCCGATAAATTCTCCTTGTTCTCGGAGAATATTTCCCAAAAATAAATTCTCGAGAATATTCCATCTCTAACCCTGTTAATTACGTTTTGCAGAGGAATAATAATTAAAACCTTTATACCTACACAGTAACAAATATTGTATATTATTTTTAGTTAATTGATATTGGCCAACAATAATATACTTAAGTTTTAATAAATAAGGAATTTGGGGTATCATAACAGTTTTATCTTGTACCTTGTAATTGCCATTTTCTTAATTTCTCATTATGTATTTATTACTTTTTTATTGTTAGTGTTAACTTAGAAGTGCCATGTACCAGTAAAATTTCTTCAAGCAGTTCAAATATGCAGTATAATAAAAGCAGTGATATTGAAGAATGTGATATTACTGAAGAGATAGAACTGGTCTCGGAAGAAAGGGAATATAGAAAAGAGAATATCATACCCGTTTCAGGCAGGTTAGTAAACACGAATACGTTAATTTTTTTAATCATATCTGGTTTATGCCATGTTACCTGATAAATTTGCCATTTGACCTAATAAAAAGCAGGCGCGGCCCGTGAAATTGTAAAGTTGTTTATCTCTGGTACTACTTATGGGACCCATGCCAAGTTCAGGTTTTGTGATAGTGAGCCTACTAGGGATGTTTTGGTAAAGAAAAAAATATTTTGTAATTTGCGGAAAAAGTTGAAATTTTGAATTGACCCGCCTTGGAAAAAAATTAACACGTATTTTATTTATTATTTTTTTAAACAAATTTAACATCATTTTGTCGACAATTCTTAAATTTTAAGAGAAAATAATGTGCTAATAGAAAGTTATAGTCATTTGATTTTTTTTTTATTATATTTTAGGTTTAAAACAATTCAAATGACTATAACTTTCTTCTAACACATTTTTTTCTCTTAAAATTTAAGAATTGTTGACAAAATGATGTAAAGTTTCTTTAGAAAAAATAAGTAAAATACCTAAACGTGTTAATTTTTTTTCCAGGTGGGTCAATTCAATTTTTTTAAGCAAATTACAAAATATATTTTTCTTTACCTAAGCATTCCTAGTAGGCTCACTATTAAAAAACCTGAACTTGGCACGGGTCCCATAAGTAGCAACAGAGATAGACACCTTTAAAATTCCACGGGCCACGTCTGATAAAAAGTTGTAATAGTCAATGTATGTACAATCACAATGAAATTTCAGTGTGTTACAGAGTGCATAATATATTTTCCATTCACAGGATTGGCTCACTAGAAATTATTGTTTTTGATGACAGTGGAAGCAGTGGCGGTTCCTGAAATTTAAGATGTGTTGTATCTCACTTCCTACGCATGGGACCCACACCAAATTATAGGATGTTACTATTGGGTACTCTAGAAACATTTTCGTAAAAAATACTTAATTTTAAAATTTGTGAAATAAAAGTTATTTTTTTGGGCCGCTTCACCTAAGATCTGAGAAAGTTCTGAAGAAAATTTTGCTTCCAAGTTTTTTTCATAAATTTTATCAGATTTTTTCGATTGAATTCAAATTTCATTGAATTACCTCTAATATCTTGAAATTAGTTTTTAAAATTTTTACCCTAAAATATTTTGTCTAAGAAATAATTTAAAATGTCATTTCTTTAAGGAAAATTAAAATATTTTCACCAAATTTGGAATTTGTCGATAAAATTTGATATAATTTATGAAAAAATATGGTAAGTAAAATTTTCTTCACAGCTTTCTCAGATCTCAGGTGAAGCGGCCCAAAAATTTAACTTTTTCGCAAATTTCAAAATTACATATTTTTTCACAAACATGATTGTAGAGTACCCAACAGTAACATTTTATAATTTGGTGTGGGTCCCATGCGTAGGAGCTGAGATACGACAATCTGAAATTCCAGGAACCGCCACTGAGTGGAAGAAAAATAAAATAAACTGAAACAAATGTGCAACATTTCTAATTTACAGGCATGTTTAATATGTCAGAGTAACAAAGTGAGAACTTGCCTTATTGTTATGACTCCAGTCAAATAGGGATTCAACCCCGGAATGAAAGCTAATAAGCTATAAACTTGTATAAATATTTGTTTTGACATTCTATAGGTAAAAGTTAGCTCAAAAGTCTCATAGAATCTCGTGTACGCGAGTCAAGATATTCAAGGTCAAAGGTCACAAAAATCTTATTTTTTTTTTAAATAATTTGTTTCCTTTGCGCTAAATGACTTTCGTAATTATTAGAAAACTTGTAGAGCATAAAATTCTCTACAAATTTGGTCTTAAGCAATATTTTATACAATCAACCGTTCTTGAGATAGAGCGCGAAGAGTGGGGAGCGCTCAGCCGTATGTATGATAGTGTTGTAGATATCCGTATTCTTTAGATATCCGGATAACACGGAATCGGAATCAATTAATATCCATATCCATCATCCGAATACGTATCCATTTCTTGAGCAGCGCGAAAGCGATTTCGAAACATGTATACGGAATTATTTCGGATGCGGCATCATATGATTCTAAGTCGAATGTTAGGGAACGTAGGGCACCGTCGTTCGTTCTTGTTTGAGTACGGTTCGGGTGAGGCGGGCTGAGTTTAACCAATGGATCCCATTCCATCTGATACCCGTTACCGTTGCCACCCGATAAGTGTGCTTTTTTTTTAGGAAATGTCATTAGAAAGAGAAAGCATGAGATCAAATATGCCAAATCGCAGATCGTGTTGTTCGCTTACAGACTTTTGAGCTAACTTATAAAATGTCAAAACAAAGTTTTATACAAGTTTATAGCTTATTATCTTTCATTCCGAGGATTACCCCTTTTTTCACCTATATGACTGTACTATATCAAGAATAAAAATTCTTAATTATCAGCATTCATACAGATTTCACAAAAAAAATCAAAAATTAATTACCTATACATAAAGGATATGTAAAAAAATCAGATACTTAATAATAAAACACATACCACATTCATAATTTTGGTAAAAATGCATTAAAAAACAGACAAATTAAACAATATCTTAAACACAAGTTGTGAAACAAAATAATATTAAAAAGTATGTATGTAAAAATGTAGGCTCTATGTTTTGCAGTGGAATTATGGGACATTTAAATTATTTCACGACCTCTCACTGACAGATTTCGGTAAGGTTTTCTATTCTTTTTTAGTTCTTCAAGTCGTACTGCTACATGTGACTCTCCTCTGTTGGAGAATACAACATATTTGTATGGAGTCATCCATTTTGTCTGTGCGCTATTGCTTGCTTTTCCATATTTTAATAAGAAAAACCAGCCAGAATGTATTAGGAATATAAGAGAGTCCGAGCTGAAAAGAAAATTACACTCTCCAAGCAGCAGCAGCGACAGTGAGGGATTTAACGGTCCAATCAAAAGAGCAAGAAAGGATGTAAAAATATTTCATACTTACAGGTATTTTATTTCTACTTCTGTATTAACTGCTTTTACAGATTACTCCACTTACCAAATAAAGCTTGGTTTTCAAATATAATATTTAATCCAATCATTTTAATAATCCCTGTCTAATTTTTGTTAGTGAACGTCTTTATCAAGCGCGGCCCGTGAAATTTTAAAGTTGTATACCTCTTGCTACAGTCCGACCAAAAGCATAAAGGGACAGCCACGTGTTGGGCTATGCGCGAAGGTGTGACGCCAAAGCCAGTAGCGGAGCTATTAAGACTTGAGCAGATTAATAACAATATATATATATATATATATATATATATATATATATATATATATATATATATATATATATATATATATATATATATATATGTATGTATATATATATATATATATATATATATATATATATATATATATATATATATATATATATATATATATATATATATGTATGTATATATATATATTCAAACCGCGATCATTGTTGCGTCCTTATTATACCTGTGACCATTGATTGTTGCGTCCATCGCTCTATTGCGTCCGAATATCGGACGCGATAAAGTAAACCCTTGTAAATCATCTTTCCGCGCATTTTTTTAACCTAAAATTGACATCAGCTCGTGGAGATTCCCGCCTTTAATTCAAATTTAAAAAATCTTAGCGCAATTCAATCGGAATTAAGAGATATTTATGGATTAGAAATTTTGAGTGGACGCGACAATATTAGCAATTTATAAAATAAAATACAATTTTAGTTCACTGAAATTCCGATAGGGGCGGTAAATTAATATACATCTTTAAGTATATTATGTACAATTTTCGTATTTTATTGCGTCATAAGTTGGGCAACGTCGCAATCTATTTATAGACAGACCTAACCGCTTTTTGTTTGAAATTTTGCATTTATTTTATTACATTCTGCATTTGACGGTATTTATTGCTGCCGGCACGATTACTTAGTGAGGGGCATAAGATGTCGCGGGGCAAAAGATTAGTGCAACTGACAAATCTCAATAACGGTAAGTTAAAATATGAATTTTTTAAAAGAGATGTTGATGTAGTTTGTTTGTGATAACTAGCTGACCCTAACTCACCTAACCTCAAAATTATTTAAATTTTTAATTTTCAACCTTGAGTAATATGACCTTATTGGGGTTATGAAGGTCAAGGTAACCAATTTCGCTAAAAATAAAACCTAAAGGGGTGGGGGTGGAAAGGGATGAAAATACATTTTTTCCAAAAAGTTGAGTAATATGTCATTTTCGGAGCAATCGAGGTCGAGGTAACCAAAATAAAAAAAATGTAAAAAAAACTTAAGGAGTGGGGCTGGGAAGGGATGAAAATATATTCTTTCTACGACTGAGTATTTAATAACATAGTGATTTTTATGTACTTTCCGAAAAATAATAATTATCAATATTTACGGCTAGTGATTAATGATTTATGACTTACGGGCTGTGACCAATTAAAAAAAAAAAGATTTTTATTATTCACAGGTCTGCATGGTGTTACAAATTCAAAGCTCACCATTGGGATCTCCTAAACGGTAAGAGATACAGCGAAGGTTAAATTGGGGCAAAGTTGCGCAATTTGGAGACGACTAACAAGCCGTCAAAAAATTTCGAAAATTCCAAATACTTCCGAAGATATGTATTCGGAAAAAACCGAAAATTCTCGATTCTGTTTTTATTTTTTCCTAGCTTTATTTACAGAGATGGCGAAAAATTAATCTTACATCTTTATTGCCACCATTTATTTTTTATAACGTGTTATTATCGGATACTGATTCCGACGTTTCGTCTTTCGGATACCATCATCAGGTATGTTTTTTTTAAATACGGACCTGTATTTTTTATTGCAGTTTTGTAGACCTTGTGTCGAGTTAAATAAGAATGCAATACTATTTTAATCACATACCAACGTTTTGACCCCAATAATACCATCTTCAATCTCGTAAACATCTAAGATTAAATGGCGGCAAAGTTGCTTGATTTGGAGGCGACTAACATGCAGAATGCAGAATTATCTGGTTATTTCTAATGCTCGACTGGTATTCGGAGTATATTTCCCGAAAAATCATATTTCATATTTTAGAATAAAACATCGATATACAATAAAAACATGACGAACAACAAATTTATTTTAACTGAAATAAAAGTGAACACAAGTAATAATAAAAAATATAATTAAAATTAGGAATAAAATGTGTTTCCGCTATAAGTACAATAATTATAATAATTACCAATGTTGTATTGAATTAGCGCTGTAATTCTTGAGGGGAATTATCGCTGTAATTTTGGGAAAGACCACACCTCCTATGTGGGTTTTCGTACATGGGGGAAATATTCGCCGTAATTCTTGAGGATCATTATCGCTGTAATTTAGTACATCAGGGACATAGACTTGACCATGGGAAAAATAGTCATGAGTCATGATATACGCTATGATTTAACATTTTAGCTTAAGAAATTTCAACAATTTTATATACTGGGTAGTTTTTACCCACGTGCACTACCTTCTTAAACACAAAAAAAATTGTAGGTATGCTAGGTAAAAAAATAAAATAAAATTGACGTGTTTTAAAGTTTTTTAAAATAACAAATACTTTTTAAGATAAAAATTATTTTCATTTTTAGGGGACTGTTTCATGTATGTGCCTACGTTCGCATCAGTCTTTCTTGCGCCAGACTCCCGAACCTGGAATCAGGCCAGCACGATATTCTCTGGCTAAAACTCGCCCTTAAATCTTCTACTAAATTTATCTGTTGCATCTATCGCTCCCCATCAGACAAATCCTACAATGAGTTCTTTGACTTTCTCTCGGCAAAAATCGACCATCTCATCTCCGAATTTCCCTCCGCTGAAGTTATCGTCCTAGGCGACTTCAACGTCCATAGCAAGGAATGGTTAGGATCCACAAAAACTGACCCAGAAGGCAGAGCAGCAGAAAACTTCGCAATCAGCAACTTGCTCACCAATTTGATTAGAGAACCAACATACTTTCCCCGCGTTTCTACCCATAATGCAGATCCACTAGATCTTTTTCTTACCACCCATCCTGAGCCTTACTTAACATCTGTATGCGCTCCCCTTGGTCGTTCAGATCATGGTCTCATTACCGTCTCTTGCCCCATACATCCCGAGTTTGCTGAAATCATGCCAGAACGCACGATCTGGCACAACAATTCTGCCGACTCGGATGGTCTTCGAAACTTCTTCTCTGCTTTCCCTTGGAACCCTGTCTGTTTTTCCACTCCCGATCCCTCCGAAATTTGCTCTCATATCACGGACATTATTCAAGCAGGTATTGAAGGCTTTATTCCACATACCCGCAAGAAACCTAAACTCCACCATCAAAAGCCATGGTTCTCCAAGGCCGTGGCAAAGCCAGGCTCAAAAAATCCCAAGCTCACAAAAGGTATCTTCAAAATCCTACACCCGAAAATCGTCAAATTTTCACCGAGGCCAGAAATCAATACAACAAAACTATCTTAGAGTCCAAAAATGCTTTTAACAACCGCATAAAAGATAAAGTGCTTTCCTGTCCCAACAGCGGCAAATCTTTCTGGTCACTTGCCAAAAACATTAGTCAGAACTTCTGTAGAAACACTTTTCCTCCCCTGACCTCCGACAACGAAGTTATCTCCACCTCTAAAGGGAAAGCAGAACTATTCGCCAAACAATTCGCTGCCAATTCCACCCTGATCCCTCCCCCCAATTTTGCTCTTCCAACCGCTAAGTCTGTACCCCACAAAATGCCCGATATAATACTTAAGGTCAAACAAGTTCAAAAAATTCTTCTATCCCTTGACACCAAAAAGTTCTCTGGTCTGGATGGCATACCAGCAATTGTTCTAAAAAAATGCGCTCAAGAACTTGCACCCATCTTAACTCGTCTTTTCCAGATCTCCTATGACAAGGGTATCTTCCCAGATAGCTGGAAGACTGCTCGTGTGCAGCCTGTCCCGAAGAAAGGTTCCAAGTCCCTTCCATCCAATTATAGACCTATCTCTCTTCTCTCCGTTGTCAGCAAAGTTATGGAGAAAGTAATCAACTTGCAAATTCTAAAATATCTAGAAAAACACAAAATCATCCATGACAGACAGTACGGATTTCGTCACCAAAGATCCACAGCTGATCTCCTTAGCTTTGTCGCACATAACTGGAACAAGTCTCTTGAATTTCATGGCGAATCTCAGATTGTTGCTCTCGATATTTCCAAGGCCTTTGACCAAGTATGGCATGCCGCACTCCTCAACAAACTACCTTCTTACGGTCTTCCTACCAAACTATGTACCTGGATCGGCAGCTTCCTCTCTAATCGGCGCATATCTGTTGTGGTTGACGGTCACTCATCTAACTTCCATCCTATCAATGCTGGTGTCCCCCAAGGTTCAGTCCCGGCACCAACCCTATTTCTTCTTCACATTAATGACCTACTCTCTTCAACTACCAATCCCATCCACAGTTATGCTGACGATAGTACTCTACACTCCAATATTCATTTTTCCAGACAAGTTTCGAATCAGGAGTTGGATAATAGACGCAGATCTATATACCTTTCCCTTTCCCAAGATCTTCAATTAATCTTAGACTGGGGTGCCAAGAACCTTGTTCAGTTCAACGCCTCCAAAACCTAGTCTTGCTCCCTCTCACGCAAAAAATCTGGCAACGCTTACCCCATCCACATGAATGGCCAAGCCCTACAAAACAACGAAACATTCGATCTCGCTGGCGGCGCTTTCGAACATGATCTCAGCTGGCACAAACACATTACTTCAGTAGCCACATCGGCAGCTAAAAAGCTTGGTTTTCTCTTTCGAGCCAGAAAATACTTTTCCCCTTCCAACCTATACACTCTAGTTTTCCCAAATAAGACCTAACCTAGAGTACGGCTCCCACATCTGGGGAGCGGCATCACCTTCGACACTTAAGATCCTTGATTCTATACAAAAGAGAGCCATTCGACTTATCAATGACCCAGCCCCCACGAGAAAACTCCCTTCTCTCGCTCACCGCCGCGCTGTAGGGGGTTTATCCCTTTTCTACCGCTACTTCCATAGATTTTGCACTGAAGAACTAGCCGGTATTATCCCCCGTGAATGTCCCTAACAGAACAACAAGAGGCGCGTTACGTATGCATCCCTTGACTATCCAGCTACAAAAGCCTAGAACGGACCACTTCTCTCGCTCATTTATACCTAGGGCCTCCAGATTATGGAATAGATTGCCTGCAAATGTTTTCCCTTTCCGTCCCAACCTCCAATCCTTCAAATCCCGTGTCAATAGACTACATTTCCCCTCTCTTCAGACACCCACGGTACGTTAGTACTTAGGCTTGAAGTCTACGTGGGATGTCTTAGATAAAAAAAATGTTCATTTTTAGGGGGTTGTTTCAACCCCGTTGAAACTTAAATTTTACAAAATTTTGTTTTTATGTTTTTCTCATGCCCTAAAAACAATATGTATGCCATAATTTAACGTTTTGGTGTAACAAATTCCAACTACTTTTTAATACAGGGTAGTTTTCAACCCTTTGAATTACCTTCTCAAACATAAAATAAAAGTGGTAGGTATACTACGTAAAAAAATAGAATAAATTTGACGTGTTTTAGAGTTTCCTTTGAAATGGTAAATACTTTTTGAGAAAAAAATTATTTTCATTTTTAGGGGGTTGTTTTAACCCCGTTGAAATTTAAATTTAGCAAAATTTTGTTTTTATGTTTTTCTCGCGATCTAAAAACAACATGTATGCCATAATTTAACGTTTTGGTGTAAAAAATTTCAACCACTCATTAATACTGGGTAGTTTTCACCCCTTGCACTACCTTCTCAAACATTAAAAATTGGTATACCATGTAAAGAAATAACATAAAATTGACGCGTATCGGCGTTTTTCTTAGAACTTGGTGGTTTTTGAGATAAAAAATAAATAAATTTTTAGGGGTTGGTTTTACCCACTTACAGGCCAAGTTTTGCAATATCCTTTTTTAGTGGACGTCCAGGGCCCAAAATAAAGCTGTATGCAAAATTTTAGTTTTCTAGCTGTGGTAGTTTTGGCTGGGCGTTGAGTTAAAAAATATCCACTGTTTGAATGGATGACCTCCAAATTTTTCGGAAGTCGGCTGAAAGCAAAATCTGTTTATAAATATCTAATAAAATGTATGTATTGCGACTGTGCATCTGGCAACATTGCATTGACGCAACAATGTATAATATACGCAAAAATAGGAGTTGACAAGGTGGTGTTTAAAAGGTCGTAATAAGGTACCTAACATGCATGAAAATTCGTATTTTAAATCACATCCAATTTCGATGAAAAACGTAAGCTAACCTATAAATGCCTTTGTGAAACAATATACATATCTCAATTGGCGCTAACTCTTCGTATTCTAGGTGACGCAACAAGGTCCCAGTTTGAAATGATGCAACAATGATAGAAGGATTTATTATATATATATATATATATTATATATATATATATATATATATATATATATATATATATATATATATATATAAATATATATATATACATCTTCATCATTTCTGCGTCCTTTCATAATCCATCATTTTGCGTCCCCTAGAAATAGAGGCTTTAGGCTTTGTATTTCAAGTGTATATCGATTTTTTTCCTTTTTTTGTATTGCTCCTAATTTTCTTTTAAATATCTCTTAAAACTAAAATATACCTTTTATTTTATAATGCAGCATTTCAACTCCTTTCATATTATAATCAAATTTGCGTCCGGCGTATAATTTTGCACATTTGTCGACGCATTTTGCTTCCGAGCCGTATAATATTTGGACCCTTCTCTATCATTTTTACTACTGCCCTGTTGCCAGAATTTTGAAAAGTCCGAAAGGTGGGAAAGATTACACAGCGCTTTTGAACCAATGATAGGTATGACTAATCTGTCACCAGAACAGCTTGAGGACTGGGCTGTTTATAACTTAAAGGTATAATTAATTGTTTCCTCATAATATGATGAAGACATGTAAATCTTTACGCCAAGAGCAGGATGAGATAACCAATGTGCTATGAGTCTATTACAAAACCATCGATCTTTTATTAACATGCTTTTATTAGCTTGACTTATAACATTGTAATGGGACATTTCATTAAAAGATATATACAGTATGTATTCGAAATGGAAAAATTTTTGTTATTGATTTTACGAAAAAAGTGTATTTTATAAAAAGTTCTGCATCGTGAAAAAATAGCATTGCCATTCAGAAATTTGATCCAGTAGGTACGTACAGGGTGGCTCAAAAATGAAAAAGTCATAATCCACGTGAAGCTAAAAAGACAAAATCTTTATTTGAAATTACACTGCCACTGCAAATGTACAATTTAATAATATGTTTTTTTCATTAAAAAATATACAGCATGTCTTCGAAATGGAACAAATGTATTATTGATTTTACGAAATTGTGCATTTTTATAAAAAGTTCTGCATCGTGAAAAATAGCATTGCCATTCAGAAATTTGATCCAGTACGTACAGGGTGGCTCAAAAATGAAAAAGTCATAATCCACGTGAAGCTAAAAAGACAAAATCTTTATTTAAAGGTACACTGCCACTGCAAATGTACAATTTAATAATATGTTTTTTTTCATTAAAAAAATATACAGCATGTCTTCGAAATGGAAAAAAATGTATTAGTGATTTTACGACAAAAGTGTATTTTTATAAAAAGTTCTGCATCGTGAAAAAATAGCATTGCCATTCAGAAATTTGATCCAGTACGTACAGGGTGGTTCAAAAATGAAAAAGTCATAATCCACGTGAAGCTAAAAAGGGCAAAATCGTTATTTAAAGTAAACTGCCACGGCAAATGTACATACAAGAGTTATTTTTATGATATGTTTGGAACACACAGGAGGTCCCAAAAGTAAAATTAATTTTTTAAAATCGCCGTTACAAAAAAAGTATATCTTCATAAAAATTCTACATTGTGAAAAAAGAGCATGGTTTAAATATTTTTATATGGGCATAGAGGGTGGCTAAAAATCTAAAAATTTAAAATTAAAATTGGGACTTTCAGCTTTATGAGCCACCCTGTATTGTCCTTCATCCAAGTTTTTGAATAACCATGCTTCTTTTAGAATGTAGAACTTTTTATAAAGATATAGGTACTTTTTTGTAATATCGTAATAAAAAAATTAATTTTATTTTTGAGACCTCGTGTATGTTCCAGAACTAATTCACTAAAAAACTAAAAGAACACGCTTTTATGAGTAGCGCACTAAAAGTTAAAGATAAATTATAGTTTAAAATACTAAAAACACGTTTTTATGAGTAGCGCACTAAAAAAGTTAAAGATAAATTATAGTTTAAAATACTAAAAACACGTTTTTATGAGTAGCGCACTAAAAAGTTAAAAATAAATTAGGTATAGTTTTAAAAACTAAAAACACTTTTTTATTAGTAGCGCACTAAAAAGTTAAAAATATAGTTTATAAACTAAAAAACACGCTTTTAGGTACCTATGTGTGGCTACCGCTATATTATGTAAGTGCGCCCCACGCTTTAAATTTAATTTCCTATTTTAATACCAAATGTTTCATAGCTCTACAAGTTAACAGAAAACCGGGATATACATGTGTGCGAAGTAAAGGAAGGCGCATTGAGTAAGTTACTTTACTTTTCTCACGAAATGCTCACTACGCACCCCGGTTTACTGTTAGGTAACTATAAAAGGAAAATAATTATTTTGAACTTTTTAGTGCGCTACTCATAAAAGCGGTTTTTTTTAGATTTTTAAATTATAATTTATTTTTTTAACCTAAAATGCAAGTTGAAAATATAAGTTAAAATAATATTAATATTATAACATTTTTACTGCTTATTTCTTAATTTGTAAAATTTATTGAAGAATAAAAAGGTAATATGAATAACAATATTGTAAGTATTTTCCATGCTTATATAATATAATATTATTTTTAGTTTATTTTTATGTGAAATTAGGAATGCTTAGCCGTCGACAATTTCAATTATTCATAACAGTAACGGTGTCAGACATTTGCCCTCCTTTTGGTAAAAGTGATAATTAATATATAGGTGATAGATCAAGGCTGACAATTTTTATTTTAATTTACTGACATGGCACTGACATGTACACATTGCTATCACAGAATGGGCGCTTTTTTACCAAGAGTTCTCCGCATTCTTTACATATGAGATCGCTATAAAAAGGAGTTTTGAGCCATGGACTCTCCTTACCTCATTCCATGATTTAAGTTTATTTTGAGTTGTTTTGCTGAAACCTGGAAATAAGATTGCGAATTATAATAAAAACCTATTTTTATTATAACTTTCGTTTATTTTATTTGGGTTAAGTCACCAGATTAGCTCAAAATATGACAAGGCGTCCAACAAAAATTATCCACCTAATAAAACTAAAACAGATATATTTAATGTCGACAGACACAAGCAAGTTTCTTCTTAATGCTTTTTGGCTGGAATCACTATTGATAAGACAGGTGTAATTTGGCAACTAAGGTCTTGCTCATTGCTCAGTGCTCAGGTTTATATAATTAAATAATTAAGGGTTTAAATTGGCAAGTGTTAAGATAAGACAACCAAATTTTATACTGTTAGTGTCTTTTTAATTTTTCTCGCCAACTATAAAGAAAAGAGCGATTTAAATAACAGTTAAGTACAGTTAAATTTACCAACCGAAATAACCTTTTTAATACACTACAAAGATAATGTAAAATGTCGACCACAGTAACTGGCGAGCTAGTTTTTTTATTTAACAAATAAATTCCAAAATGTAGTTTTTGTTAAATAACTTTTAAGTTTTATTTTTTCGAAAAACCACATCAATCGAAATAGGTGAAAATGTTACACAGGAAACGTATCTAAAACGTCCATAAAACTTAATCATTTTGTTAAACTTAAGCTTCAAAAAGTTTTGCAATTTATATGTCAACTATATGTACAAAATACAGTTTCTGCAACATAAATCGTTTTCGAGTTTGAACAACAAAAAATAGAAACTAATTTTGAAGGTGCTCTGTATATATTTCACCGGAAATACAGCCTGTTCCAAGCCAGGTTGAAAAGTAGTCCATATGCAAAATTTTTCCTTTTCTTTTTGGTCAAGCAGTTTTAAGCGTTCGCTCCAACAGACAATCCGACAGACATATGGACAGACGGAAACGGGAGACCATCTGATATAGGGACCTCAACACGTAAAGATCTGAAAAAATCCCGGGAAGTGATTTTTTTCTAGCGAGAGAAGGTAAAAAGTTGAAATTACTAAAATTAGAAATGATTTTTAAAATGCAAAAAATATTCCGTGAAAAGATAAATTTAGGATGTGTAGAAATGTCAAATTAAAATTAATAACCTCCAGTTATAATGAAGTGTAATTTCCATAACTTTTTAAGTTTTATTTTTTCGAAAAACCACATCAATCGAAATAGGTGAAAATGTTACACAGGAAACGTATCTAAAACGTCCATAAAACTTAATCATGTTGTTAAACTTAAGCTTCAAAAAGTTTTGCAATTTATATGTCAACTATATGTACAAAATACAGTTTCTGCAACATAAATCGTTTTCGAGTTTGAACAACAAAAAATAGAAACTAATTTTGAAGGTGCTCTGTATATATTTCACCGGAAATACAGCCTGTTCCAAGCCAGGTTGAAAAGTAGTCCATATGCAAAATTTTTCCTTTTCTTTTTGGTCAAGCAGTTTTAAGACAATCCGACAGACAGATGGACAGACGGAAATGGGAGACCATCTGATATAGGGACCTCAACACGTAAAGATCTGAAAAAATCCCGGGAAGTGATTTTTTTCTAGCGAGAGAAGTAAAAAGTTGAAATTACTAAAATTAGAAATGATTTTAAAAATGCAAAAATATTCCGTGAAAAGATAAATTTAGGATGTGTAGAAATGTCAAATTAAAATTAATAACCTCCAGTTATAATGAAGTGGTAATTTCCATAAGAAAGTGCGATTATTTCTTGATATTATACCTTTAAAATGGGCTAGTTAGTACAAACTATATCCCAAATCGATTACTTGTTATATTTTAGAAACAAATATAAAATGGTATAGTTTTTTTTTGTAATAAAAAAGCCTTAAAATTAAAAGTACTAAAACTTTTAAAGCTCCAACAAGAAAAGAAAATTTTACGCGGCTGTTGTATCTAATAGAAAATAAAATTTCATTGTTCCTAACTTACACCCTGTACAGTACAACTGTTCTATTTCTACTTTACACTCCACTTACAACACCATTGATTTTTGACACTTTAACGGTAATTTTGTATTGCAGCAATTGCAGTATACCTATTCAAATAAGATATGCAGGCATGCATCGCTGTTTTATTTAATAACTAGCTTTCGCCCGCAACTTCTTCCACGGTATAACAATTTTACTCCATTACAAACTTTAAATACCATTGTAATACCCCCTTAAGGGGTTGATTTATTAAAAACTGAAAAAAAAACACGTGTTTAAACATTAACGCTCAGATACACTAAGAAGGTTTAAGATTTAGTACTGCATGGTTTAAATTAGGATCTTCTAGTTGATCAGGTATGTTTTGACAGGTTTCTTCCTGTCATAGTTAATAAGTCTTCGTTAAAAACTTATGAAATATTCCGTTCCGTGCCGTTCATTTTCTTCACATTCGTTAGACAAAATTAGATTTTCTGACCTCAATTGACATACTTATTAGTTAACATTTTTGGGGAAATTGCCATTCGCTCGTTTTTATCCCCCCCCCCCCCCCCGTTAGTTTTTTTAAATGTTAGACAAAATTAAATATTTTGACCCCAAATAACCCCGAAAACAACATTAACATTTTTAGATAATTTCCCAGTTGCTCCTTTTTATCCCCCCCCACCCCGGCGTTAATTTTTTAAAAATGAGTTTCAACAAAATTAGATTTTCTGTTCTCAGTAACCCCCAAAATTAGTTAACATGTTTGGAGAAATTCCAAACCCCGCGCCTTTTTATTCCCTCTGCCCCACCGTTAATTTTGTTTACATTCGTTAAACAAAATTAGATTTGCTGACCTCAATAACCTTGAAAATGATATATCAGGTAACTTTTTTTTGAAAAATGATCAGTTGCCTGTTTTTATTCTCCCTCGTTATATATTTTTAAATATGTTAGACCAAAGTACATTTTTTGACCGTAATAACCCCGAAAATGACAAATTAGTTAACATTTTTTCCAGTCGCTCCTTTTTATCCCCCCGCCGTTAATTTTTTAAATATAGGTTTCAACAAAATTAGATTTCTGACCTAAATATCCCCGTAAATGACAGATTAGTTAACATTTTTGGAGAAGTTCCCAGTTGCGCCCTAATATCACCCCACCCCCCACGTTATTCTTAACATCCATTACACAAAATTAGATTTTCTGACCTCAATAACCTCGAAAATAACATATTAGTTAACATTTTTGAAGAAATTCCCACCAGCTCCTTTTCCCCAAAGTCGTCCGTTCCCCAGACGCGTACTTTTTCCAAGGTCGTCCGGAACCTAGATGCGTATTTTCTTAAAGGGCGTCCGCTCCCCAGACGCGTATTTTCCCAAGGTCGTCAGTTTCCCAGGCGCGCATTTCTCTAAGGTCCTCCGGTTCCCAAACGCGTAATTCTTTCCATGGCCATCCGCTCCCTAGATGCGTATTTTCCTTAAGCGCGTACTTTTTTCCTAGATCGTTTGTTCCCCAGACGCGTCTATTCCCCAGGGTCCTCCGTTCCTCAAACGCGACTTTTCATCAAGGTCGCCCACTTCCCAGGTGCGTATTTTTCCCAAGATCGCCCGCTCCCCAGACGCGTATTTTTACAAGGTCGTCCGCTTCCCTAGATGCGTATTTCCCCAAGGTCGTCCGCTCCCCAGACGCGTATTTTTCTAAGGTCGTCCGTTTTAGAGAAGCTTATTTCCCTCAAGGTCGTTCCCTCCCCCGACGCGTGTTATTCCTTAGGTGTTCCGCTCCCTGGGCGCGTATTTTTCTTAAGGACGCCCGCTCACCGGACGCATATTTTTTCCAAGGGCGCCCCTGGTGTGGCATTCAAGTGGGCAGCCTTACATATTACTTAACATTTTTAGGTAAATTCCCATTCGCTCCTTTATATCTCCCCCTCCCGTTAATTTTTTAAAAATCAGTTCCAACAAAATTAGATTTTCTGACCTCAATAACTCTGAAAATACTAAGCTAACATTTTTGGAGAAATTCTCAGCCGCCCTTTTATCCCCTCTCCCCTCCCTTCTCCGTAAATTTTATTTAGCATCTGTTACACAGGCAGATTTTCAGACCTCAGTAATCCCGAAAATGGCCCATTAGTTTAACATTTTTGGACAAATTCCCAGCCGCCCCTTTTTATTCGCCCCCCCCCCCCCCCCCCCCCCTCCCTACGGTAATTTTTAACACCTGCTAGAAAAAAAAAAATTCTGACCTCAATAACCCCGAAAATGACATATTAGTCAACATATCCAAAAAAATCTCAGTCGCTCCGGTTTTATCCCCTCTCACCTCCTCCCCTTTATTATTTTTTAAAGCTAAATCGTTTCACGTGGATTATGACATTTTCATTTTTGAGCCACCCGGTAAGTATAAGATCAAATTTTTGAATAGCAATACTATTTTCTCACGATGCAGAACTTTTTATAAAGATACACTTTTTTCGTTAAATCAATAATAAAAAATTTTCCATTTCGAAGATATGTTGTATATTTTTTAATGAAGAAAACATATTATTGAATTGTACATTTACAGTGGCAGTTTACCTTTAAATAACGATTTTGTCTTCTTAGCTTCACGTGGATTAGGACTTTTTTTATTTTTGAGCCACCCTGTTTATACAAGATCAAATTTTTGAATAGCAATGCTATTTCCTCACGATGCAGAAGACATGCTGTATATTTTTTAATGAAAAAAAAAAACATATTGAATTGTACATTCGCAGTGGCAGTTTTCCTTTAAATATCGACTTTGTCTTTTTAGCCTTACTTGGATTATGACTATTTCATTTTTGAGCCACCCTGTACATACTAGATCAACTTTTTGAATGGCAGTGCTATTTTTTTACGATGCAGAACTTTTTATAAACAGATAGGTACTTTATTCTTAAAATCAATAATACATTTTTTCCATTTCGAAGACATGCTGTATATTTTTTAATGAAAAAAAAATATTATTGAATTGTACATTTGCAGTGGCAGTTTTCCTTTAAATCACTATTTCGTCTTTTTAGCTTCACGTGGATTATGAATATTTCATTGTTGAGCCACCCTGTACGTACTAGATCAAATTTTTGAATGGCAATGCTATTTTTTTACGATGCAGAACTTTTTATAATCAGACACTTTTTTCGTAAAATCAATAATAAAAATTTTTCCTTTTCGTAGACATGCTGTATATTTTTTGAATGAAAAATACATATTATTGAATTGTACATTTGCAGTGGCAGTTTACCTTTAAATAACGATTTTGTCTTCTTAACTTCACATGGATTAGGACTTTTTATTTTTGGGTCACCCTGTTTATACGAGATCAAATTTTTGAACAGCAATGCTATTTTCAAACGATGCAGAATTTTTTATAAAGAGACACATTTTTCGTAAAATCAATAATATTTTTTTTCCATTTCGAACACATGCTGTATATTTTTTTAAGGAGAAAAAAACATATTATTGAATTGTACATAGCAGTGGCAGTTTTCCTTTAAATAATGATTTTGTCTTTTTAGCTTCACGTGGGTTATGACTATCATTTTTGAGCCACCCTGTACATACTAGATCAAATTTTTGAATCGCAATGCTGTTTTTTTACGATGCAGAACTTTTTATAAACAGACACTTCTTTCGTAAAATAAATAATTTTTTTTTTCATTTTGAAGACATGCTGTACATTTTTTAATCAAAAAAAATATTATTGAATTGTACATTTGCAGTGGCAGTTTTCCTTTAAATCACGATTGTGTCTTTTTAGCTTCACTTGGATTATGAATATTTCATTTTTGAGCCACCTTGTACGTACTAGATCAAATTTTTCAATGGCAATGCTGTTTTTTACGATGCAGAACTTTTTATAATCAGACGCTTTTTTCGTAAAATCAATAATAAAATTTTTTCCATTTTGAAGACGTACTGTATATTTTTTTAATGAAAAAACATATTACTGAATTGTACATTTGCAGTGGCAGTTTACCTTTAAGTAACGATTTTGTCTTCTTAGCTTCATGTGGATCAGGACTTTTTTATTTTTGAGCCACCCTGTATGTACTAGATCAAATTTTTGAATGGCAATGGTATTTTCTCACGATTCAGAACCTTTTATAAACAGACACTTTTTTCGTAAAATCAATAATAATTTTTTTCCATTTCGAAGACATGCTGTATATTTTTTTAATGAAAAAAAAGCACATTATTGAATTGTACATTTGTAGTGGCAGTTTTCCTTTAAATAACGATTTTGTCTTTTTGGCTTCACGTGGATTACGACTATTTCCTTTTTGAGCTACCCTGTACGTACTAGATCAAATTTTTGAATGACAATGCTGTTTTTTTACGATGCAGAACTTTTTATAATCAGACACTTTTTTCGTAAAATCAATAACAAAATTTTTTCCATTTTGAAGACATACTGTATATTTTTTTAATGAAAAAACATATTATTGAATTGTACATTTGCAGTGGCAGTTTACCTTGAAATAACGATTTTGTCTTCTTAGCTTCACGTAGATCAGGACTTTTTTATTTTTGAGCCACCCTGTATGTACTAGATCAAATTTTTGAATAGCAATGCTATTTTCTCACGATGCGGAACTTTTTATAAACAGGCACTTCTTTCGTAAAATCAATAATAAATTTTTTTCCATTTCGAAGACATGCTGTATATTTTTTTAATGAAAAAAAACACATAACTTCAGCAAAAAAAAACTTAAAACGAGACCATTCGGAAAAACTCATCGACAAACCAAGTTGAAGTCCGTTGAAGAATTATGCGTGAACATATAAAGAATCTCACATGGGGGCCGAATAATTGATAACCTCCTCTTGAGAAGACGGTTAAAAAGCACACCGCTTAGCGAAAATGCTGTTCACTGCGTCACGGACACTTCATAATTATAGAACTAATATTTAAATACAATTTTATCATACTTTAGCGTTGCCAAGTTTCTGGTAGCAAAATCCACCGACCAGTAAAACTTTTAATATACGCATGTATAATTTTGCGCCTCTATCGGAAATTTTTACAACTAAAATTTATACGTCTTCATTTATTTTTCGATCATTTTTACTTCCATTTCGTCCCGCTATTATTCCCCGCCAATAGTTTATGCTTTGAACTGTCAAAGAACAATTTCTTTACGTAAGGTATGGTACTGTGGACCAGCCATTGCGACAATGTGGGACTTAAAATTTATAGCCATGTTCGAGAAAAACGCCTAAGTTAATCTTGCGTCCGATATACGGCAGCAAGTTTGCAGCGGTAGCAGAAATGATAGGGTGATATATATATATATATATATATATATATATATATATATATATATATATATATATATATATATATATATATATATATATATATATATATATATAGGGTGTTATGAAATTCACTGCATATATTGAAACCAGTAAATCCTGACTTCAATTAAGACTGGGGAAAAATATTCATAAATGGCGCTTCGCGATAATAAGCCAGGTATCGCCCCTCAAAAAAAATTGTTTAATGGCCATATAAAGAACAGTTAGCTAGGTGCCGTGTTGCCAGGTCTTTTAACAATATTTCGGGTCTTGAGCAATATACGACCCCTCGAATTTTCAACAAATACAAATTTTAATAGCTTGTCAGACCTCCGGTCGAAACGATAACGAATCGTTTGTGCACTTTATTAACACCGATGAAATGTAAACAAACTTATTTCCGTCTCTTCAATATATTTTTGGCAAAAAATACTTTATATTTGATAGTAATCTGATGAGAAACTGAGAGGTAAATAGTTGTTATTAAACCCCATGGGCAAATAAAAATAGTTAAGTGAAGTTTTACAACCTATAAACAAATTTTTTTTTGGTAAAATATGGTTTATCCGACAATTTTTTTTGCTTTAATGTGTCTCTTTTGAGGTAAGCTTTTTAAAAAATCCAAAAATGTTATGAAATTCTTCGTATATTGCTCTAGAACCCAATATTTCTATGTAACAAGTTTCACGAACTAATATTTTTATTACATTACCTTTAAATAAAGAAATCCTAGTAACTCTCCTACATTATTCTCACTTTCACAAAGTTAAAATACTACCTATAACACAAATTTAATAAAACACTCTAGAGAACAGCTGTTTAAACCAACAAATAACTTCAACTAACTACCAAGGAATTAGTGTTTTTCTAATTTAAAATAAACACGCGCGAACAATATTTTGTTAATATTAAATGGCTTTAACTTTTGTTAATATTTAACAGCTTTAACTTTAACACAAGAATAATGTACACACGATATTATTAAACTCTTCACAATACATCTTTTGCTTGGATTAAACAGCTGCAACTGACGTACGATATCGATTTCTGCCGGCCACTGCATTTACCAATCAGATAGGCGCTTACTCTGCGGTATGGGGTCAACAACCCTTCAGCCTGGCTTCGGCGGCTACATAATATCTCACCGTCGAAAGATATCTAATATTATTATGTATTTAAATAAAATATTTTTTTACCAAATTTCCTTCTGTAATCAAAGATTTTGGTTAAAATTTTATAATACTGTGTAGTTGTGTTCAATTAGTGTGATAGTAAATTATGTGAAACCATATTTGCGACTACCGTCTGTAAATGTGTTAAAATTAGTGGGATACGTTTTAATGTCTACAGTTTAAGCTAGTAGGAATAATTCTTATCGCATTATTAACGTAACAGGTAATTCATAATTGTTTGTGTTACCGTATAACATTTCCTATTTTATTCTGCTTACAATATCAACCTAATTTCACGAGTGCATATTTTCCCATATTAAGTAAATTGCTGTTAAATTAAAATAGACATTTTTGGTAAAATATATCTGTGGAATTAAAAATTGGATTATTTTCGGTTTTCACTACAATTGATAAAATGAGATTTCACGATAATATTTAAGTTTGGCAACACCCTGGCTGGATCATTTGTTTTTCTTCATAATATTTGAAGGTATGACGTCAGACTCTTTAGAAGCGTCGGATACGGGGGTGGTTTAGGGTATTTTTAAAATAAAAAAAAAGTGCGATTTGAGGGGGAAAAAGTATTGGGTATGTCTGTAGACTACCCCAGGAGTCACTCATTCAAATATATGCAGTGAATTTCATAACACCCTGTATATATTATATATATATATATATATATATATATATATATATATATATATATATATATATATATATATATATATATATATATATATATATATATATATATAATACAAAAGAGAATAAAATATAAATCAATATATTTATTACAGAATTATAGAGAAAAGAAAAAGTAATTATTCCAAACTAACAAATATTTAGTTCATTTCACATGGAGTGACAGTATACTTCATTTAATAATAATACTAATAGTACTGAAATTATGGGCGTCGGAAGAAACTTTCCAGGGGGGGGGGGAGGGGTGTGTGAATTTTCATCGAAAAATCGATTGCGTAAGAGAAAATTTCAAAAATTAAAAAGTATGTAAAATATTTTATTTATGTAGTCCCAAATGTTTCTGTAAAAAATTGTAATTTTTTCTATGGGATTTAAAAAACATAAGCAAGTAAGGCTAAGATAAAAATAGCGCCGCAGGCGACATTTTTTAGCAAAATTAGTTAAAACTGCAGAAATTAGCGAGGTAAAAAGTTGAAAGGTAAATCGGTTTATCTATTTACAAAATAAAAAATTTATGACAGCAACGCAGGCAAGAATTTTATTCAAAATAGTGAAAACTTTTGTATTTTAACATTTTTAATAAAAAAAAATTCAAAACATACTTGAGTGTCTAGAAAAATGCACCGCAGGCGAAAAGTTTAGGAAAAATTTTAAATAAAAGCAAGTCAATGGGAATAAAATCAAAGTTCTTGTAGAAACTGTCGAAACCGCAACGGTATTTTTGAAGAGATCATTTTTTGGCCAGCCAGGAGGGGCAAGGGCCCCCTTGCCCCCCCCCCCCCCCTTGGGACGCCCATGACTGAAATACTGAATTTATTTCGCTATGTTATACATACATTTGGTTTATAGCACGTCATAATAATACCTAACTACCCTCTAAGTATTGTTTATAAAAAAATAAATATTAATAATTCAACACAAACAAAATCGTAATGTCCTTCTTTTAGTCTGATTTAGACAAGGGTTGTGTCTCTAAACTGCTGCCGCTAGTTTCTTCGCTTGACCAGCTGTCTTCGGATGAACCCGTGTCCCGTGTTAACAGTTAAAAAATGAATCGAAAGTGTTACCTACAATAAATTAAACAAACCACAATTTTAGTCAATACATTTTTTAAAATTACCTTTCAATGATTGTTTTAAGAACAAACTTTGCTCTATGATAATGTAACATACTCGAATTTATTTTATTATAGGACTTAACTTATACTGACCTATAATTTTTTAGAGGAATTTGTAATCCATTATTTGCTTCATTGTCCATAAATTTTGCTATATTTAATATTAATATATTTAATATTACAATTTACAATAGTTGTACAAAATACATCTTAAGTCCATACAATTTAAAATTAGTGATATTGAAATGGTACCTAAGTAATAGAATTACTTGTGATGTACCTGAATCCCATATCTGTTGTTACATGTTATACCTTTTGTTTATACATAAAATTGTGTGCTGATTACCTAACACTCCTGGTGAATAGAATAAATAATGTTTATTTAAAGATGTTTTTGAAAAGTTTAAAGTTACGTGACAAATGTCTTTTACATTCTGACTTGAATTTATTTGTGCTTTGTATAGTTTTTATTTTTGCCGGTATCAAATTATATATTTTAGGCCCCAAGTAGGCAATGCTCTTTAGATTAATGTTATTGTAATTTACAGGGATAACCGCGTCATTATTCATTCTAGCACGAGTGTGGTATTGGTGGTTAACAGTGTTCTCAAATGACAGATTTCCGCGAACGAACGCTGACACTGTAATCATATACAAAGTTCTCACATTACAAATGTCCTCTGAAAAAAGCAATTCTGTAGGATAAAGTCTATTTCTCCTATACATAACTTTCAATATGCATTTTTGGGTAATGTTCAATCTGTGGAGGGCACTGTCATACAGTCCCCCCAGACCAAGATCCCATAACGAATCAAAGACTCAACAAGGCCTTTATAAACCATGATAAGTGTCTTTACATTCAATATATCTCTGAGAATACGAAATTTGTGAATCAATACGCGAATCTTGTCAGACAGATATTCAATATGGGGGCATGAGCGCCCGCAGACTTTTTTCTCAGGGGGGACAAAATGGAAAAAAGTAATATATTTTTAAAGAATTTACTACTAATAATTAAAAAGTATGACAATTTCACAATCTCAGGGGGGGCCACGGCCCCCTCTGGCACCCCCCTGCGGGCGCCCATGTAATGGGGGTACCATTTCAAGTATCTGTCCACCATCACTCCAAGATACTTAGTTTGCAAGACCTCATCTACTTGCTGATCGTCAACCCTGATACTCTAGAAATCAGGTCTGTTAGCACTTGTTAAGGAAAACGCGATATAATTTGTTTTTTTTTAAATTAAGAGATAGTTTAAAGCTTTCCAGTCATGTTTTAGTAGTATTTAATCCATTTATCATTTTATCTTTCACCTCCCGCCAAGTGTCCCGTCTGAAAACCAGCACGGTATCATCCGCGTAGGATACCACAGAATATATATTGTCTATAATTTCCCGCACTTGGCTGTTTAGGGGTTTCCCTTTCCTTCCAATTGTCTTTGGCGACATCAGGAACAAAGAATAATGGGTACGTACTAAACAAAACAAACACAACTCGCACACTACCTCCTGCAATCACTATTTTCACACTATTAATTACTTCTGCCACCCTCTAACGAAGTTATGACACTGAATTGCTATAACAGCCGTGTCCACCTGGCCGTCGCTAAGTGACGAGCGTAAAAAAACTTCTGCCGACGCCATTTATTGTACCTTTTTGTTTTTGGTCGGACTCTACTTATGGGACCCATAACAAGTTCTGGTATTTTAATAGTGAGTCTACTAGGAATGTTTTGGCAAAAAAAGGTATACTTGCACAATTAGTGTTCCGTTTTGCCGAAAAACTTTTTCTCTAAAACCAATGGTTCGGCAGTTATAAGGAAATAAACAATTAAATTGTTTATAAAAATTGATTGCGCTAGATTGTTTCAATTCCTGATAATTTTCGGTCAATCTACACCTCATTCTCAATGCTCATTTTTTTTTTTTTAGATTTTTCTGAGCAATCCTTCTGGTAGTAAGAGTGGGGGACAGCAATTTTTAATCGTTTTTCCCGAAAAATGTCAAACAAAATACATTAAAAACATTCATATATATTGTTGAATTCGTGCTTCAGTAAGCTTTCATTTCATACCCTACACGACGCCTTTGATTTTTTTTTCATTTCCCAATTTACCCCCGAAATTAACCCCCAGAACCAAATTTAACTTTTTATTCTTCACGTCTATAATTGGTACTATCTGTTCCAAATTTAAAATTTTTACGTCGTGTAGTTTCAGAGAAAATCGCATGTGACAGACGGGCGGACCCGAAGCGATTTCATAAGTGTTCCGTTTCACGGAACACGAAAAGTATTTTGTAATTTGCAATAAAAGTTGAATTCTTGAATTGACCCACCTGGGAAAACATTAACACGCTTAGGTATTTTAGTTATTATTTTTCTAAACAAATTTTACATCATTTTGTCGACAATTTTTAGATTTTAAGAGAAATAATGTGTTAGTAGAAAGTTATAGTCATTTGAATTTTTTTTTCGAAATTATGTTTTTGTTTTAAAAAAAATTAAATGACGACGGCGGGTTGCAGAAAGAAAATTTAACTCGTGATTAACTAACAAGGTGATAAATTTAATAAGTTGTTAAATTGGACTCCAGTATTAAATACCGGCTTGCTACGATTCAAATTTTGGCTCCAATCCTCGATTCGGAACTAATCGTATCAGATCAGGAAAAGTCGAACGCTAAATGTCAGATTTTAATGTAAACAAAGCGTTTTGTATTTCTTGTAAAGCGAAGTTATTTTGAATCGAAGAAAATATTTTTGTATTTTAAAATGGAAAAATAGGCAAAACGAATAGAAAAATTACACAATTATAGAAGACAATAAATTTCTGAAGATATGTGAAGATATTGAATCATAAAATACCGCACAGATACATAGGACCAGCAAAATTTTTATAATTTTTCTGGTAAATTTCAAAATTTGCGTTAAAAATGCTTTACATAAAAAATTTGCTTGAGTGCCAGATAAGTCAAGAAAAAACCTTGCCAGATATTGTGATGTGAAGATTGGCTTAAAAAGTACCTACTGGTGACATCAATGCTAAAATAGTTTTTAAATAAAAATTTGTTATTTACATAAATAAAATGTGTTTTGTGATTTTTCAAAACATAAGTTTACATCAGTTACTTTATATCTTTGTTCATTATTCCCTGAAAACTAGATAAAGATTCCATAATAAAAACTATTATTTTTTAACGATAATTGAAATGCTGTTTTAAGATTGATCTGTGGCATTCATGAACTTAGCCGTATTTTATTGACAAAAATTAGATTTCTCGGGATCACCTCACCATACCTCAATGTTATTTCTTATCTGACACCTCATATTTTAAATTATTGTATATTCACTAAAAGTTCGTAAACCGATCGATTGACCAGATTTTGTGTCAATCGAAAACGGCAGGCAACAACCGGATTTCGGTAGAGGTCTATCTAAACAACGCTTTGGTTATGGTCTAAGCGCCAGCCAGAGGCGTGTTCGATTAACAAAAATTGGATCGATCCGGATCACTTTACGACAATCCAGAGCTATTTTATTTCTTTCTATCATTCTTGATTCAATTACGTATTTCGCTTAAAGCTCGTAAACTGATCCAGATCGATCCTATTTTGTCAATCGAACACGCCACTGATCCGTTGCTGAACAGTGTTGCCAGTCTAGTACAATTGTACTAGATCAAGAACCTTTTTAAGATATCCCTAGTACACTTGAGTCAAAACTTTAGTAGGAAATGCTATGCGACGTTTTTAAGAAATACTCAACTGATAAATTTTTACAGGTCTCGTAGATCTTTTTTCTGGGATTGGAAATAATTGTTTAATTTTTAATATTAGGAATAATTATGTATTTTATTTTTTTATACCAAGAACACATTTTTTTATACCTTCTGTGCCAGTGCATTGCCTCGTCTGTTTTGTGACGATCTAGTACATTTTCATTAAATTTAGTACCTACTTTCTCAAACAAAATCCAGTACCAAATAAAGAAATGTCTGGCAACACTGATACTTGAAAATATTCAAATATTTGAGGTTATGCCAGTGTTCTGTTTAAAAAATATAAATGAAGTTTGATTTGTTTATGTACAAGCCCTTTATTTTTCTGTTATCGAGAGAGCCGGGACTAACATAAAAGAAGTGATTAATACAAACTTGCTTACATTCCAGTGTTTTTACTCTTGTTGTAAATAAGATAATTTTCTTTTTAATTTTGTTAGGACGAAAATAATTCAGAAAGTAACTACCTCTATGGTTATATTATTTTTAACGTAGTGGCTATATGTCCGCCGGCGGTAGGTTACAGTTACACTTAGAATTCCGCCGCAAGGCGAACTCGTGCAAATAATACGAACTTATCCGCCGTAAAAAATATAGTGCGGCGGAACGCAATAGATGATAATTCATTTTCCGCCTTTCGACGGATTTTACTGCATAGAATAACATACCTAAGCGTGTTCATTTTTTTCCCAGGTGGGTCATTCAGAAATTTTCCTTTTTTTCGCAAATTACAAAATATTTTAACTCAAGTTGTAAAATCAGAAAAAAATTCTTATATAACAGACCTTTGCATTTGTCTATGAAAAATCTTGAAAACCAGCGTGTTTTTTACTAATTACCCCATTTCCTTGCCACCATCATTGGTTTTGCTATAATGTGCCAATATATTTAAATTTTCTAAATGTTCACAGTGTAAAAAAATTTAAATTGTCAACCTTACTTTTTCATTGGCAACAGTTTTTAATTTGACATTATATTTTACAATACGATTTACACGTAACCTAAGTTGGGATTCTGGGATTTTTGGCATATTAATATTTCACACTTTTTCACCAAACATTAGAATACAATTTTTGCTCTCGACGTTTTTCTCGCTAAATATGCTGTTTGTTTGTGTCAGTATCATCCTGGTAATACAGTTAACGATAGGCGCGTCGAATGCACAAAACTCATTTTGGTTTGGTTAAACTGTATGTAGGTACACAGTATTTTCGCGTAAACATAAAATTTACCTTATTGAGTTTAGTATATACAGACCGTAAAAGGTTCATGACAAATGTTTTTTAGCTTTTAAGTTTTCAGTCGATTAAAATAAGTATTTCTACATGGGCATTGGCGTATTAAACTACAAATTTACTAAAACTTTCGCAAACATATATTCTGTGTAAACTGATGTAAAACCATACACAAATATTAAGGCCGGTCCTGATCAATACTACAAAATGCTTTAACCTTTCAACTGCGCATGCGTTCCTGTGGCACTGCGCGCGGTCGGTAAAGGAGGCATTCTTGGTTCAAGCAATATTAGTCCAGTTTAATCTCTACGATAATGATGCTTAAGTATCGAATTTGTAACAGCCTGTATAGATATCTGTTTATACGTTGTCATATTGTCCAGTGCCGTAGCTAGGCTAAATTTGACTGTAGGCAAGCCAGGATTTTTGCGCCCCTATAACAAGACCCACATAGCTTATAGACTCTATAGTTTTACTATTTGGCGCCCCTAGGCAAGGGCCTACTTTGCCTGCACCTAACTACGGCACTGATATTGTAATTTATTTATTTATGTTCGTAGTTGTATTATAACTTTTTGTATACTGCAAAATGTCCGTCATACCTGTTCATGAGGAAGATGTTTTACAGAGCAGACGTTATCCCACTTCGTCACTAATTAAATACTTATCAAACATGTTCTAACTACTTCTCTTAATTTTACATTTAGAAGTGGAAAGTGAAAAAGTCTTGGGTGTAGCAAGTTTTTGAAGTATTTTAATTTGTATTGAAATTGGGTATTTGACGATGCGCGACTAAGCCTGTTTAGTGAAAGAGACATTTATTTTTCAATAAACATTTGTAATACAACTGTGAAGTTAAATTCCGTTTATGGACACTCGGGCACTCAACTCTTTTGCTTTTACAGTCTTTTATTTAACTTCACCTGTTAGTTTGTATGTATGTATGTATGTATGTATGTTAGTATGTTTAGGTCAAATATTGCAATCAAAATTTCGACTAGTGCTAATTAAGCTAGAGCGTTGAAATTTTGCACACTTGTATAAGTCCGGTGACAATGCAATATAGTGTATTTAATATTATTCCAAATCCAATATGGCGGGCGCCACAAGATGGTGGATTACCGTTTTCTTTACAATCCCCTTGATATGGGTATCAAATGAAAGGGTTTGACAAGTAGAATACGATAAGTTATGTGCCGTCATTCTAAACTCAATATGGCAGACGCCACAAGATGGCGGATTGCCTTTTTCTTCACAAGCCCCTTGATGTGGGTATCAAATGAAAGGGTTTGACGAGTAGAGTACGATAAGCTATGTGCCGTCATTCTAAACCCAATATGGCGGACGCCACAAGATGGCGAATTACCTTTTTCTTCACAAGCGCCTTGATGTGGGTATCAAATGAAAGGGTTTAACGAGTAGAGTACGATAAGCTATGTGCCGTCATTCTAAACCCAATATGGCGGACGCCACAAGATGTCGGATTACCTTTTTCTTCACAATCCCCTTGATCAAATGAAAGGATATGACGATTAGAATACGATATGTGCCGTCATTCTAAACCCAATATGGCGGGAGTCACAAGATGGCGAATTAATTTTTCTTCACAATTCCCTTCGAGCACGAACTTTACTTAATTGATACTCAAGATAATTTTCCATGTCTTCTTTAATTTGCAAAAACATATAAAATATTTGTTAAAAATTAAAAAATCTTTTAAAAATTACTTTGTAAAAACAAGCTTTTGTTATTTAGATGTACTAAAACGCAAAAAATAAGTATATTTTTTTGATTGTGGCAACCTGAATGGTATTTATAAGTGGACGTAGTTCGCGTGGGTTGATCCTAATAAAAGTAGTATCAAAGTTACCACAGAAACATATATAATATATTATGTTAAATTTGTTGTCATAAAACCTTGTCGCGGGAATAGAAAAGGAAAAAAATACGTACTTAGGTACTTACAATTTATGCCAAATAAAATTAATGCCTGTATGAACTTTTCGCGCGCGACAATCTTTTAGGGCAATAAATTTAACATACCAAATATATTATATCTATTTCAGTGGTATCTTTGATACTGCTTTTGTTAGGATCCACCCACGCGAACGACGTCCACTCATAAATAGCATTCAGCTTTGCCACAATGAAAAAACTGTACTTATTTTTTTCGTTTTAGTACATCTAAATAATAAAAGCTTGTTTTTAAAAAGCATTTTTTACAAGATTTTATTTAAACTTATTTTTTATTTCAAGCGTTTAGTTCTGTGCATTATTATTCCAAGGTTTCATTACCTTTCCATTTGACATTTAAAACTTGCAACCAGCGCTTAAATTAAAAATCACTTGATTTAAATCATGATTTTTATCTTAATTTAAATCAACCCAACCCTGCTGTCTAATAATAATTTATTAATGTATATTATCAATATTATCATTAAGGGTTCCTATTATGCTTTAACATTGCGCCGATTTCAAAGTTTAGAACTTTGGTGTACAAGTTACCGCAATTTAAACAAAATTAAGCTTATCATTAACCTCATTCATAAATACATAAAAATATTATTTTAAACTTTTCAGTGCTTTATATTTTCTGAAGTCGGTCTATCTTTTTTAAAAAAGTTATTCAATCAGCTTGTTAAGAAAATTGTTAAATTGTTGTATTTGCAAGATACATTAAAATTTTTGTAGATCTCAAGTGCCAGTAAAAACTGAACCAGAGGACACTGGAAATGATGTGTATCAAGAATGGAAATTAAAAAATGAAGAAGTGGACATCAAGGAGGAAGAATTAACTGAAAACGAAATTGAGTAAGTACTTACCTAATTACGTTTTTTAATTTATTTTTTGAAATAGTTTGTTTCTATTAAGTATTGTAGGTAATTTTATAAAATTATTTGTATAATTTAGTTTATACCTATATATATATATATATATATATATATATATATATATATATATATATATATATATATATATATATATATATATATATATATATATATATATATATATATATATATATACAGGGTGTTCTCAAAGTTAAGGCATTTATTTTAACACATTGTAGAACTCGTAAAAATAAACCATTTGACAAAAAGTCGCCTATATAAAAGTTCAAAAATAACGGAGATAAAAAAACCACCAATAAATTCATCCCATTGCAGTCCGGATCATTTTTAGTGTTCCGTGAACCTTGTGGAATCGCTTCGGTGTCCGTCCGTCCATCTGTCACAGGCGATTTTCTCTGAAACCATTTGACGTAAAAATTTGAAATTTAGCACAGATATAGAGTGTGGTGGCCCAATTATAGATGTAAAGTATAAAAAGTTAAATTTTGATTCTGGGGATTAATTTCGGGAGGTTAAGTGAGACATGGAAAAAAATTTCAAGGGCATCGTGTAGGGTATCAAATGAAAGCTTATTGAAGCACGAATTCAACAATATATATGATGCATTTTTTATTCATTTTTTTTAAAAGATTTTTTGGGAAAAACGCTTAAAAATTGCTGTCTCCCACCCTTATCACCAGAAGGATCGCTCAGAAAAATCTGAAAAAATCATGAAGATTAAGAATTAGGTGTAGATTGAACGAAAATTATCAGCCTTGAAAAATTCTAGCGCAGTCAATTGTTATAAACAATGTAATTGTGTATTTCCAGTAGAGGTGGTTGATGCTCCCCGAGTCTCCGCATGCGCAGTAGGGTCGACCTTGAACGCCCAGGTGTGCTATTGTTATTTGGCCTTGATATGCGCAGGTGTTATTCCAAGGTCAAGGTCAAGAACTTGGCCTTGAATGCGAGCAGATGTTTCTTTGTTTGGTGATGACCAGGTGTACGACGCTTATTTCAAGGTTACATTTGCTTGGTCTTGAACGCGAGCAGATGTTTCTTTGTTTGGTGATGACCAGGTGGACGACGCTTATTTCAAGGTTACATTTGCGGTGCATATTTTCAATGAATGCGAGCAGCTGTTTCTTTGTTTGGTGATGACCAGGTGTACGACGCTTATTTCAAGGTTACATTTGTGATGTTAGTTTACCTTGAGTTATTCCTGGGGTGTAACATGTTTTGGTATGAAGATCGAGTGGGGGGTCTAAATGTGGATCGGTATAAATGAGGGTAGGGGGGGTTAAATTTTAGTATAGAACATTGTGTTGAGTAAAACTGTTCAAGCAAGTTAATTTGAAAAATCATGGCGTACGCGTGTGAAGATTGTGGTAAATCATTTACTCGGAGTTATAATGTAATACGACATAAAAGAGAATCGTGTGTGGCACGATTTGCAAATATACATGGTGGAAAACAGCGAAAAGTTGACGATGAGGCATCAACATCCGAGGTGCGTAGTTGCACTTGCTGCAATATAACCATACCAGCAAATCGAATGGCAGCTCATCAAAGAACAATACACCATAAAAGTAATGCATGTTCACCAATATCAGCTGGTGTTGAACTCGTGTCCAGTGCTTTTAGAAATAGGATTGCAACATACCGTATATCAAGTGATAATGAACATACTGACTATTCATTATTTTTTGATGAAATTAAAGTAAAAGTGTTAGAGGTAGTAAGTGCGTTGTGCTTTGAAAGTTAATATGGTGGTTGTTGGTCGGTATCTTTTACCAACACAAGATAATATGTACAGTGACAAGTCATTTAATACACGCAATGAAATTGTCACTTCAGGAAGCGATTTGGAAGAAATATATCAATCATTAGTGGAAGCCATGAAGACCCAATCGACTGAGTTTCAGGAAAAATATTCAGGTATGATATAAATTAACGACTAAAAATAAAATAAATACTTATGTCATTCTTTTGTGTTTTCGTAGGTTGGGCTCTGGAAAAAATTCTATACCTGGAAGTAAATGTCAATGAATATAAACCTTTTGGTGGATCTTCATATATAAAGTTACCCCGTTTCATCGAATTGAAAAAAGCCATCATCAATGTGATTAATCAAGATGAGTGTTGTTTTGCGTGGTCAATCGTGTCTGCTTTGTGCCCCACCACTAGAATGGCATCACAGATTCGATCTTATCCACACTATTCAAGAGTGCTGAATTTTACAGGTATAGACTTTCCAGTAAAGTTGCGTGATATATCAAAATTTGAAGAAATGAATAATATTTCAGTTAACGTTTATGGTTTGCAAAAAATTTTCGAAAATAATATGTTAAAGTACGAAGTTGTCGGTCCATTAAGGTATTCGGGTAGAAAACTTAACAGACATGTCAACTTGTTGTTAATAACAAAGGATTGTAGTATTAAAGATGATGATGAACATATTTGTGATACGCGTTGTTCTAAAAGTCATTATTGTTGGATAAAAGACTTATCGAAATTATGTTCCAGTCAAATTACATCGCGTAGAGATAAAATGTATTTTTGTGATGGTTGTTTGATATATTTTAGTTCACAATCATCTTTGATATTACACCAAAAAAATGACTGTAACCACAAATATTCATTAACACCATCACTAAATTTAAAAATAGATAAATTTGGAAGGAGTGTAAGTGAAAATATATTAAAATTTGAAAACACGCAAATGCGTGTACCGTTTGTTGTTTACGCGGATTTTGAATCGGTGCTTAAACCACTGGATACAGTGGAACCAAATCCCACAAATTCTTACTTAGTCAAAAGCATCAAACATGAACCGTATTCTTTTGCGTATTTAATAAAGTGCTCCTTTGACGATTCGATTTCAAAATTTGAACTCTATCGGGGAAACGACGCAGCCCAGGTTTTCGTTTCGCGACTTGAAAGTGATTTAAGATCTCTTTACAATACCTACTTAAGAGATATAAAAGCAATGGAAACTTTAACGGTGGACCAAATAGTGGAGTTCAATAATGCCACAAAATGTGGTATATGTGAACGACCTTTTGAAAATAATAATTGTAAAGTAAAGGACCACTGTCACATAACTGGGAAAAAAAGACCTGGTGCTGCTCATTCGATTTGCAATTTAAATTATAAGTTACCCAATTTTATTCCAATTATATTTCATAACTTGAGCGGGTACGATTGCCACATGTTTATTAAAGAGTTGTGTCGTCACGGAGACAAGATCGATGTTTTAGCTCAAAGCAAGGAAAAGTATATTTCGTTTACGAAAAGTATTTACGTTCACGATTATGTCGATAATAAAAGTGGGACAATAAAGAAAAAATATTTGAAATTGCGGTTCATCGATAGTTTTAAATTTCTATCAACTTCGCTGGAAAATTTGGGTAATGGATTAGCTGTGGGTAGTTTCAGGGAAACAGGAAAATATTTTTCTGATAATGAGCAGTTTAATTTAATGCGCAAAAAAGGTGTTTTTCCCTATAGTTTTGTCGATTCAATGGAGAAAAAGAACCATCCAACTTTACCCACAAAAAATCAGTTTTATGATAGTTTGTCAGAGGAGCACATTAGCGATGAAGATTATGATAGAGCTGAAAAGGTGTGGGACACATTTAATTGTAAGAATTTGGGGGGCTATTCGGATTTATATTTGAAATCTGATGTTTTATTATTAACCGATGTTTTTGAACAGTTTCGCGATACTTGTTTAGAAACGTATAAACTGGATCCAGCACAGTACCATACCCTTCCAAGTTATTCGTTTGATTGTATGTTGCGTATTTCTAAGGTAGAGTTAGAGCTATTGACTGATATCGACATGGTTCATTTTTTCAAAAAATTTTTAAGTTAGAAAAATAACAATTTTAACGGATCTTGGACCTTTAACTTAAAATAAGTTTTAGACACTTCTAGGTAAATTATCGAAAAGAGTTATGCAAAAATGTCAACGTCTATTTTTAAACGTCCTGAAAATGTCATCCTTGGTAATCTTTGCATTTTTTCACCGATTCAGTGTCAAACACAAAGTGACTAAGAATATCTAAACTACGATCAAATCTTTTGTGGCCCTGAAAAGGGCCGTTTTCGCGGTGGGTTGGAGAGGGAAACCTAGAGTGGTTGTTCCCCTCTCGCGATCTGCACCGATCGCGGTGCAGCTCGCCGTCTTCGCACCTCCAGCCGAGTGCTGCGACGGCTCCGGCGACGAGCCGTTAGCTCTTCTAAGAGAGCCGCCCTTTCTTCAGGACCCAGCAGCATCTGTGGTCCTTCCACCACTTCCACGGGCTCTGTTGGAGCCGGCTCCGGTGGTGGTTGCGGTCTTGGGATCGGCTGTACGATAGCCGTTGGCTTATTCGCGTTTTTTAAACGCCAAGCCTCCCAATAGTCGCTAATTTTGGACTCCCTTGTCCTCCTTAACATCAGCCTGTCCCACTTCATGGCTGGTTGAGAAATGAAAATTGTGATGGCTGCTCCCGCTTTTAAAAGCATTTAGGATGGTGGGGGGTGAGAGTGGGGGTGAGAGTGGGGCTAAACAGTTCTAACATATCCTTTCAGAGTAACAAAATATTTCCTATAGAATAGATTTCTTGTTCGAAATATTTTGTTACACTGAAAGGATACGTCTGTTTTTGTCATACTTAAGAGCAGGTTTGCCAACGTTCTATGTGAAACGACAAAAATTCTGATGTATCTTTTTGAGCGTATCAACCCAGAGTGAATTTATTTTTTTAAATATGTTTCTTGATAGAAAGTTATGTCACTTTGAATAACTAGAGGCATATGCGTTCTTATCATACATAAAAACTACAAGCTAAATCTTGCAAATGCTCTTTCTCTCGCTATCTATGTATGATTTAAACACATAATGCATCTCTCACCCAAAGTAACACAATTTTTCCTTCGAGAAATATCTTCCTTAGGAAACATAGTGTTTAACTACAAACTACGATCAAATATTCTGTAGTCCTGAAAAGGACTGATTTTGTCAGGGGGCAGGCAGGGTTGTTATTTGAGGGTCCTTATTTGTAATAGGAATTTAAGTCCTATTGCAAATAAGGCATGAGCGCCGGTGAGCGACGGAAAACAGTCTATCCCGACACCGACGACACCTCGAGTGGTTCCGCAGCCATTCACTTCGTGCCCCGACTGTATAATGGCCCGATATGAACCTCGCACCTATCTGTCGCCTAAATCCTGTGTAGCAGTACATATACAAGGGGGAGAAGGGACCACATTTTACGTAGTCGAACAAGATGCAATATCTAGGTCTCAACCTACGCATGCGGCGTACACCCCTATGTTGCGCATTATGTACCACTGCCTGGTCGTCATCGCTGGAGTAACCATTGTCTGAACTTGACGACATCTTGGCTTCGAGTGAATTCCATTTTCGACATCACGTCTTATATACTTTCTTTTCCCCACCCCTCTCCTAAATTTCTCTCTATTTTTCGCCTCATAACCTTATTTACCAAAGCCCCACATTTCAAGTATTAAAATAAGCCAATCGTAAAAATAAAACGCAAATATGTCCTTTATAAGTTTATTTTCAATATGTAAAATACATAATTTGGAGAATTACATAACTTCAAACTAATGTATTGATTTGTTAGTAACAGAACCATTAAGTATATTGTAGCTAAAAAATGCATCGTGAATAACTAACGCGTACACTTTAATATCTTTAGAAAATTGACTTTTGCGTGTTTCGAACTCCAATTTCACGTCCACTGTGGACGTCCTGACGGCTTCTGGTTGGTGACTGCAATCGATTACGAATAACGGATTTTTAAGATAGTCGGCAAAACTCATCATAGGATCGCTCAGTTCTCGCTGGTAGTAGCTAGCTTGAAAATTCTCATAATTATAATAGGCTGCGGCATACAGTTTCTTTGAAAAATCTAAATTCCATCTTTCGTAGGGAAATACGGCAGAGTTCAGGTAGAGCCTAATATCACTTATATCGGCCGTTGTAAATTGTGTGCTATCTTTTGCTCTGTTGTCAGTAAAGCTAGTTGTCTGAAAACCGATAATCAAATATCTCGGTTTTTCGGGACTCGTGCTAGTTCTTAAGGCCCATACGTCTGACGATGTTTCTCTCAAAGAAGGTAGCTCGTAAAGATCCCATTTACGGTAAGCCATTGGAACGTTTGCGTTACTGCCACCTTTATTCATGCGTGATAATATCTTTAACTTCTGTCGATCGTCTGGGATAATGTGACGAATTTTCCATTCAATTTTTTCAATTGAAATGTCTGCATCTACTTCCCCGATATAGCAATTGTTGAAAGTGCGGGCGATAATTAAAATCAACTCTTGCTTGACGTTAAAAATACCCTTTGAATAATCCTCTGCGAAACCCATGAGATATTTTAGAGGAAGCTTGCCGGAGAACACGTTACTTGTGGAATCTAGTATACCTTGATTTGCTTCGTTTAGACCCCATCCACATGCCATGAGAGCTCTATTTTGTGCGGCACCCAATGACACCATAGTTTTCATCGTTGTAGTAATTCCGGGTTTCCGAACGACGGCAACTTGCTCCCCTCCCATTTCATATCGACATTCGTCGAATAGAAAGGCGATGGCATTATTTGATAGATAACATTTTTTAGTAACGTCTTTGGGTTTGAATGTTCCTTCGATGTAAATGTAACTATCCGATATATCCAAAATGATATCTTGAAAGTGTACAGGTATACGAATTTCATCGGAATTGCGGAATGTTGGAGAACCGTAAGGTTTATATGTGTGTTCTTGAAAACTAATAATGGAGTTATCAAAAATGGGTTCGGTAAAAACTTCGATTTTGTCACTGCTAGCGGCCATCATTTTCTAATTTTTCTCACTTTCAAACCGATCGATTGTAGAAATTTGCAATCTTTCACGGAGAGCTGGCGATTGCTGTGCGGATGTGTTTTCGATCGTCCGTCTGACTTGCGAATGAGCCTTGACTGTGTTGTCTGCTTACTTTTATGTCGTTTAACTGAATCTTGAATTGTTGACAGCTTATGCAGTTGACGGTTAAAGCAAAAACCCATTATCCGATTTTTTTCAACTCTAGTTTAACTATAATTTTCTCACCTCGAAAATCGATCAAATCACCGCTATCGTCCAAGATGCGTAGAGTAATGTTGTCGATAAACTGACGACCATCCGGCATTATCGGCATATAAATATTATTTTGCGGTTCTTTGGAGATTTTGTAACCGGGTTCGACGTCAATATCAAATTCAAATAACGTATGACTTTCCCAAGAATTCAGGTATGCTCCGGAAATTATATTACAATCCACACGTACGATGCGCACTTTCATTATGTCCACGATGGTACTTAATTCGTGTCTTTGTCCACCTTGCAGCAATACAGAGCCAAATCCGAGCACTTTGCCGATACTGTTACTACCTCGAAAATCGATGCTATATTTTGACTTTAGCTCCCATTTTAACGTATTATTATTGGCTGTTAATGAAAATAAATCGGTACCAACTTCATTGCATGACTCTTTTAAAGCGGTGTACATGGCTTTTGCTATTTCATTAATTTCGTAAGCTCCTGGTGGAATCCTTAAATGCTTTGGTATCACTGTTTTCAAATGGCTGAATGAATTATTGCTTTCGTCGATATTAAAAATCGAATTATATGTGTAAAATCCCAGCAGTGCAACTCCATATTTGCCTGTTGTATTTAACTCGATGGGTGGGTAAAAATCCGCACTTAAGACACTTTTATGTCCTGTTAGAGTGAATGTGTAAGACATGACTGACGACGAAACTATTTGTGTAGCTATTTTATTGCTGTTTGCAACAGTTAAATGGATTTAAGCTGAAGCGTTGCTTTATCCCTTTGGACGTTTTTAAACTGTTTTCTGCCTTTATATTCACATCGTTAATTTTGCAATAACAACAAAATATTTTTTTTGGTATCGGTCCATCGCCCTCGTCCGAATCTGAATTATTGCTATTATAATGTTCGAAACAGTATTGATATTTCGATATATCGATGTCACTTTTTAGGTGATTAGGTAACCTATCCCAAACTAGTGCTATTTCATTTGGAGCTAATGCGATCAACACTTCTTTGGGCGTATTTTCTAACTGTTCGGCTGTCATTTTTTGTAATCCACCGACTTCACGATATGCTTTAAGTGATAGCAACATTTTGGTGTAGTTGTCACGTTCCATTTGGGGTGTCAAAGACATACTTTTTATGATTGTAAAAGAAACTTCAAACACAAATGTCCACACCAGACTGTTCCAAATTCTTGTTGACGGTCGTATGTATAGTAAATTTTCTTCGTCGCTTCGGAACCCATCTGCAGATATCGTACCAATTCCGTAGGTGGGGGTAAATCATCGAAACTATCGTAGTATGTTACATCAGAATTGCTTTTTCTATATGCTACCCAATGAGTCCCTACACCCGACATACTATCCAAATTTATAATGGCGGCCTCATAACGTTTGGGACCGCGTACAGGTAATGAATCTCTCATATATACGCCTCCAAAGTGTGGTATTTTCATTTTTAAGGCGTACTTTTCTATATCAATATTGGATAGTGCTCTTTGAGGTAGGGATTCTATTAGTTTTTTGATTTCTTATTTGTGCCGTTGTTTATAAATAATCCCAAACCTGTTCGATATGGTTTCAAGTATAATCCGTTTCCTCTTGAACTTAGATGTAAGCCGGTACCTATTTTTTCTGCAGTCGACTTTTTTACTGCTTTTACGGCACGCACGATGCCAGCTACACCACCAGCTAATGAACCTAAGGCCGATAGTCCTGCAAATATTGGCATTAACGGTAATATCCCCCCGGTCTTTGGAATTGGAATGATTCTAGGCGTGCGAATTTTTCGTTTGCCACCGGCTATTCTTAGGGATTTACGTGCAGCTACTGCAGCTATTTTCGATGCTTTCGTGATATTTTTCTCGACAAGTTTTTTCCCACCAGCTTTTAACAATTCTGATCGAACGGGTCGTCTAATAGATGATCCAAAAGCTACTTTGTGTACTCGCTTATGTTTACCGACGCCATTACCTTTAGTGTGGCGGCGGCGGCGCTGGAAGCGACGTTTACCTCTAGTGGATGCTTTTCTCGATTTTGATGATGATGATACACCCATACCAAAACGTTGTTTCGCTTTCATAATGTTGGTTACCAACCAAGCTGCAGCTTTTTCACTAGCGCTAGAGTCTTTAGATTTTACTCTTTTCCACGCACTTTGCTCGAGTTCCTGATCTGCTTGGTGGCGAGCACTTAAATTTTCACTATTACGCAAATAGGCTAAATCGTGTTTTTTGCATGCGCATCCAAAGAATTAATTCCTTGATCTCCTCTTGCCACACGTTTTACTACTTTCGTCCCGGGCCCACAATACTGATAGCAGGGAATGTGTAACTCGAACGGTAGCCTATTAATTACTGAATTAACAATACCGCTTCCAGTCTTACTTGATAAACGAGACCGTCTACTTCGTCTGACGAGCGACATCTGAATGATAGTTTATGTGAAAGTTCAGTATAAAATATAGATTTTGTTAAGATGCGTATCGTCAATCTTAAACAAAAACTTCCCGTCGATAATCTCGATGTAAAGGTCGGATCTGGACTAGAACAAAAATTATTTAAAAGACATGGTCCTTTGCTACCGTCATCTATTCGTGGATTATTAATAGGACCATCAAACTGTGGAAAAACAAATGTTATGATTTCGCTGCTTACTCACCCCTCGGGACTGCGTTTCGAAAATGTTTATATCTACTCAAAGTCGCTCTATCAACCATAATATGAATATTTAAAGAAAATTTTATCACCAATCAAAGGTCTTGGCTACTACGCTTTTAGCGACGCAAATAACATTGTGGAGCCGTCGGATGCTAAACCTAATTCAATATTTATTTTTGATGACGTTATGTGTGAGAAACAGGACGTTATAAGATCGTATTTTAGCATGGGACGTCACAAAAATGTGGATGCCTTTTACTTGGCGCAAACGTAGTCTCGTGTTCCTAAGCAGCTCGTCCGGGATAATGTCAACTTCATTATTATGTTTAAACAAGATGAGATGAATATGAAACATATATTTTCCGATCACGTTTCACCCGACCTGACGTTTACACAATTTCAAGAGATGTGTGCTAAATGTTGGGATAATAAATATGGTTTTTTAGGTATTGACAAGGATAGTGATGTAAATTCGGGCAGATACCGCAAGGGATTCGATAGTTATATATTCCTATAATAATAACTTGGATAATCATTTCATCGTTGAACGGTGCTTTGAAAGCATCATGAATGAAGAAATCGAATTAAAACGAAAGCTACTGGAAACTACAAATGCGGTTAGAAAAAAATTTAAACAAATTAAAGCAGCTAAAGTGCAGAATGAACATGATTTGGAAAAGTTTTATGAACCAGTTTCTAAACCACTAGAATCTATATCTAAAGCCGTAAAGCAGCAGCAGCAACAGTACGCAACTAAAAAACCAAGTACTACGACTAAACCACAAAGTCGGAGTAGCAGCAGCAGCAGCTCGGTGGGAATGGCGAAAATGTTTGAAGAACATCCAACAGAAGCGGATTTTGAAACATCTACACCGATTTCGCAAAAAACACAAATTCCTACACCAAAACGTGGAAATCGTGAGTCACTGTTCGAAACCCCTTCCCCATCAACGATAACATCATCTTACACATCACCACACACATCAAGTGGTAGCAGTTCAGCCGCAAAAACTATTCAAGATTATTTAAATGGATTAAAATTGGAACCGTCCCGTTATGATACCGTGTATGGTGTACGCTTTGGTAAAAAAGACAATAAATCAACAAAATATACTGGCAACTTGGTGGTTCGTTTTCTAACAAACGGAAAGATGGTGTTATACAGGAACAAAACAAACATTGCTGAATTCGATGGAACGGCTGAGCTTTACGATTTGATTTTTCTAAAAAATCCACCAGCCCTAGATAATGAAGACGAAATTAGTCTAGATGTACTTCGAAAATACCAAACCATTTTGAAATTATCGGATGCGGCCTATGACGGTTATGACAAGAAACGTGGTTTAAGGGAAACCCGATGGAGAAAATATTTACGAATCATAAAGCCGCTAATTACGGGAACTAAACTGGGTGGTGGTGGTGGTGTTCGAAGAAAAAAAGTCAACAACAAAATCCAACTACCAGTAAAAAAGCATCTATCTTCGAAATCATCTGAATATGTTTATTGGAATAAACCTAAGGAGTTAGTGGATAGATTACGATTATTGTGGGGGTCAAAAGTAGCTGGACATACCGGACATGATAATGAGATTATGTCAATTATGGAAGAGCTTCGAGAAGAAGGAATAATATATTAAGTTTTGCACGTAGTTACCATCCTCAGTGTCTTATAAGACGTGCAACCTTATAATATGGATCCTAGCCGAAAAAAAATTAAAGTCGTAAATGAATTACATAGGACAGCAAGAAAAAATTTTGTTAGAAGACGTACGGTCATAAAAGGATATCGAGATTTGTGGCAAATTGATTTGGCTGAAATGCAGCCATATGCTACTGACAATGATGGTTACCGTTACATTGTTGTATGTATAAACTGTTACTCCAAATTCGTGTACACCAAAGCAGTTAAGAATAAGACCGGTGTTGAAGTTACGAATGCCATGAAAAGCTCATTGAAGAAGCATCCTATGCACCAAACAATTTACAGAGTGATCAAGGAAAGGAATTTTATAATAGCACCTTTCAAGCACTCATGAAAAAATATAATATAAACCATTATTCCACATATAGCACGAAAAAAGCGGCAATTGTTGAGCGTGTTATAAGAACTTTGAAAAATAAGTTATATAAACAATTCTCGGCTAGAGGTTCTTACAGATGGTTACAAATATTACCAGCTATAACGAAGACCTGTAATAACACTAAACACCGCACCATTGGAATGAAGCATAACAGTGTAAAAGAGGATACCCCTATTAAAGCATATGACTATTTGAAAATTGCTCCGAAGAAAAAAAAATTTCATTTGGGTGACATTGTTCGCATTAGCAAGTACAAAGGTGTATTTGGCAAAGGATATACGCCTTCATGGTCCACGGAACTGTTTGAAATAGCAAAAGTTAATATTACAAATCCACCTACATACTTGCTGCAATCATTGGACGGTCAACCTATTAAAGGATGTTTTTACGAAGCAGAACTGCAAAAAACAGCTAGCCCTGGTGTTTATTTAGTTGAGAAAATTCTTAGAAAACGCAAGAACAATCAAAACGATCAATTGTTTGTAAAATGGTTAGGTTTTCCAAATCAAATTAATTCTTGGATAGACAAATCAGATGTTGTATAAATATTATCAAATAGGTTTTACGTTACGTATGTATGCATTATAAATAATAATAATAAATATTGCTTTTCATAATTATGCGTTTTATTTTCAATTTAACAGTATAATTATGTTTTTAAATAGAACTTTATCTAGGTTGGTTTCCATTTTGGTTTTTTTGGATCCTTTATCTTCGTTGTAGTATACCGTGCAGCATGTGGGTGAATTTGATACATTTTTTCCTTAAGGTACGTAATTTTGGTCTCATCATCTTCAAACATTTTTTGAAAAACTGGTACTAGCACATTACTAAATATGGTATTTATCTGCGAACCAAGTTGATGAACTTCCGTAAGGACATATTCTTTGGTAGCAGCATCATTATCATTTATCGGTTGGGCAACATTCCTTAATAATTTTCCCTCTATATCAAAATGTCCATCTGAAGTAAGTTTAAATCCGATTCCGGGCAACCCTCGCGATACGTTGTTACAAACAGGAGTTTTCTGTCGTCCAAATTTATCAATTGTGTTGTTAACACGACCCATTTTAAAGTAAAACTAATTCACTCTCTTTATGTTCAGCCTATATATAAATGACATAACTAATAAAAATTCATTTTACAATACACCATGAAGCAAGTAAGATTTGACGAAGAAAGAAATATTATCCACCGTATGTCTGTTTGGTGTTTTGCATATAGACAAGCCAGACAAAGTAATTTTCAGCAACTAATACTTGATAGATATCGTTTTCAAAGGAGAATTGGAAAAATGGATGTAATGCTAGCGAGGTTTTTAGAACGGAACCACAGAAATAATATATATCAAGAGCGATTTGTTAATTCAAATGTATGGTGAATAATAAACATATTTAGTACAAAAAGATTTTTATTAAGATTTAAATAATACATCCACACTATCATTAGAAAAACGCACTTATTCACATAAATTTAAAATTACGTGACTATCATAAGAAACTTTTACACTATATCTAAATTGTCTCTATTTTTCGGAATTACCAGCGCTGCCCTTCTTGGTCGAATTCCATGGTCTCACTATTATTACGTTCTGATGAACCTTCTAAGAAAACAGGACTTTGCGGTGATTCGTTAATTATTTCGAGATCTTCAAAATTGCTTGAAGAAATCCAGCGCTGCCCTTCTTGGCTGAATTTCGGCGTATCGTGATTATTATGTTCTGATGAACCTCCCACTGAGACAGCGAGACTTTGCAGAGATTCACTAGAATTTTCACGAGATATTTGTTGCGGTGATTTCATCCCATGTTTCTTATGGTACTCATTTTGACACCATTCACAGAAACCCATTATTCCACTAATAAATTCCCAATTTTCGCAATTGGCACACATCTGACGACCGTTTACAGAGAATGGGCGAACAACTACAATTTGACGTTCATTTTTTGGTGACTGCATTTTGAGGAAATAAATTACTATGCAGTATTCTGGAAGTACTGAAATGCAGACTGAAACAAGAAATTTTTGTGCCTCTATTTGTATCTGTTAGGTGACCTTCAAACCCCTCCACTCTCATATCCCATGTAAAATCGAGGTCACCATACACAGAATAGACTTGTTTCTTTATCTACATGCGCGTAATACGTATACGCTGAATAGCTTTTTCTTGATTCAACAATTTTGAATCGATTTCCTTAAGTCTTTTTGTAACAGATTGCAAAAAATCTTCATTCGCCTCTTGAGCAAGCTTTTTATTCATTTCATTAAGTTCTTTTCTAACATATTCCAAAACATCATTATTCACTAATTCACTAAGTCGTTTAATAATTTCACGCCTTTGTTCAAGAACATATTCCTGATTAGCGGCATCCCCAGGATTCTTTGGTGGTGCTACATTAGTTAGAGATTTCCCTTGTATATCATATTGACCATCATCGGTCAATCTAAATCCAACTCCTGGTTGTCCAACAAGAACAATGTAATTTTGGTCATTAAATTTTTGGCGCCCAAATTTATCAATTGTGTTGTTAACACGACCCATTTTTAGCTTAAACTGATGTGATTTTTGTGAAGGTTGCCTATTTATAAAAAAATTAAACAATAATTTAGGTACATAATCATTTATTTAACATCTCATGCTATTATATTATACAATGAATTAAAGATTTTCTTCATCTTCTTGAACACACTCCATTTCGTCATCGCTAACAGTAGCCAATGCTTTACTATCAACTTCATTGGTGACTGCTTTATTTCCAAGGTCATCAAGAATAGTGGTATCATCTGCGGGAGCCAAACCATATTTTGTAGCTAATTCATCGGGTAAATGAGGCACTTCGAATAGGTAGCTTCCCAATTCTTCATTTATCATTCCAGCGCAAAATTCGTCCAGATCAATGGTTCCATATAGGTATTTCTCGCACGTATGTGCTCCAGCCGTGAAATTTACGGCATCTTTCATATACTTCCTATACTGACTTCACTAAAACCCACATAGGATTTACCATAATTTGCAAAGTGTAGTATTTCTTCAGCCAGCTCTCTTAATTTACATGATAACCAATTAATGTACATATCTCGATTTTCAATGACAGTAGGGCAGTCACACATCTTAAATAGAAAATAATGGACATGTGATTGTGTGTGAGTGTGTGTTTTTCGATATATACTTAACAAGAACTATTTTATTACATTTTAAATCAACATTAAAATAGCCTAATCAACAATATATTACAAACAACCAAAATTTAACAACGCTCTAGTATTACCTCCAGAGAATACATGTGAGCTTTGCCCCAAATAAGTTAAGGTGTACTGATCACCGGAGTTATTCATCATTTCAATAGTATCCTCTGTCAGAATTTCAGCTACGCGTGATGGTAAAAATGTTGCTTTATGTGTTGGATCAAACAATGTGGCGATAATGGCTTTTCCAAAACGTGAAGTCAAAGAATTAATTTTTTTTATCATATAAATTTTGCCCACCGTTAATGTAGAGAATTTTCTACGTTCCAGAAATTGAATATCTTGGTTTATCATATTGTTAATTTCGGCTATGGTCTGCTTTGAAATGCTCATGATTTAAAATGCAATAAAAACAATTACTGTCAAGTACCTTGAATAAACACTTGTAGAACACACCACAAACACAATACTTTATTTGTCAAAGCAACAGTTAACGCATACGATGTATGTGTGACTATGAAAGCTATTTTCGAAATGAGCCATATTTATAAGAAAATAATCCAAGGTCAAGTATTTATTTAGGGTGGGGGGAATACATCCGACGACCTCGAAAAATACAAAACAAATGTAACCTTGAAATAAGCGTCGTACACCTGGTCATCACCAAACAAAGAAACATCTGCTCGCGTTCAGGACCAAGCAAATGTAACCTTGAAATAAGCGTCGTCCACCTGGTCACCACCACCAAACAAAGAAACATCTGCTCGCGTTCAAGGCCAAGTTATTGACCTTGACCTTGGAATAACACCTGCGCATATCAAGGCCAAATAACAATAGCACACCTGGGCGTTCAAGGTCGACCCTACTGCGCATGCGGAGACTCGGGGAGCATCAACCACCTCTATAACTGCTGATCCATAGGTTTTAGAGAAAAAGTTTTTTGACAAAAAAATATTTCTCACGATGTAAGGGACAACTTTTGTCCTTACATGTTTTTAAAAATTTTTAATTTGGCCCTCTCAGCTCCGCGCATACGCGATGTGGAAAGTATTCCACCTAGACGTATGAAATTTGGAATACTGCCCTGAAATTCAGTCCTGTAACGCAACTACCCTCGAAGATAGAGGGGGGTCGAAAAGTGCTCGAAATGGTTCTTGTAAATATTGCACAATGCGCTCGCGATCGGTTTTGCGAGAACTTGGCCTGACGCACTCTGTGCGCTTTGACTAAAATTACTATTTTTATTCGTTAGCAAATGACCCTAAAACGTTTTTTTCTCTTCAAGGAATACTTTCATCTTTAATCTAAATTTGCAGTATTTGCAACAATATATACCTACATATCTTTAATGAATTTGTGGCATTTTATGAAATACTAAAATATGTCATGATGAGTGACAATTTTTGAGTGTGAACGTTGAAATGGCGGCACCGATTTCAATATTTTTTTCTCTTTTGTGTTTAGCATGACAGCTCGGTAGTTTTGTTGGTATTTACCTTTAAAAAAGCAATAGGGTGGAGGAATACCACCGGAGTGGATGAAGATCTTTCCGAAAATGTTGACTACAATGTCATTCTGGGGGTTATTGAGGTCAGAAGATCTAATTTCGTATAAAAGATTATTATTATTATTATTAATTATTATTATTATTATTATTATTAACAAATACTCAGTGGCGAAGGAGTTTGGGGGTGGGGGATGGTGAGAGGGATAAAAAGGAGTGGGTAGGAATGTCTTAAAAAATATTACAGACGTTTAAAAATGTTGAAGCAGTGGGGACGAGAGGGGATAAAATAGTATTTTTAAAGATGGCTGTATAATATATTGTTTTCGGGATAGTTTGGGCCAGACGAAAATAAATATAAAAAAGATACAGCAGGTGGGACGATTTTGATGAAATATATCGAGAAATGATTTCCTTAAAAGGAAGAGGCTATTTTACCTGCAATTGTAACAGTCATTAAAGAGAAAAATGAAGATTATGATCCATTTTTTCAACAAGACCTCATCTTTATTTACCTGTCGTGGAGTTTTTAAATACATAATTAATTCCCGGAGCGCAAGTGAGTTACAAAATCGACTTTGTTGTTACCAAGAAGTTCATGGTGGTCATTTTGAACAACTTTTAGTTAAATTAATAAGAAAAATAAAGGTATTTAAATATTTACTTTTTTTCACGATTTTTGATTTTAATTTTTAAAGGCTTGCCATTTAAAAACGAATTAAGATACGTACCTTGGGCTTGCGTTAAAATGTTTCTTTTCTGAATACCTTTAAATGAGGTACCACACGGCATCGGGTTGTATTTAAAATTTTTAGCTTCAGAGTGTCGCCCCTTAAGGGGGTTGAAAAAGTTAAATTACATGAAAAAGTAGATTTATTAACCAATAAGATACACCTAAAATTTTGTGTCCCATCTTTACTAATAGCAAAGATATTTGTCTGTCTGTTCTAATAAGGTAATCCTGATCGTGATAACTTGGTATATCTAAGAGATTGTTTGAGTGACTTGGTTTTAGTCACGTTTCTGCCAGTAATATTATTTCAGGCTCATGCTGGTTTGTGGCCACTAAAGTTCTTAGAGTTTTGCTGTAATGGATGTTATGTTTGTGTACATCAGTTAAATTTCTATGGCTTGTAGTTGGATGTCGTTAATCAAGCTTTTTGTTGTGTCGTCCTTAGCTGAAAGCTATGATATCTGGATTTTATTTTTATTAACTCTGGAATGAATTCTTCGACGCTATATCCCTTCTTGATCCCAGTTATTATGTAAGGATATGTGTTTTTCTTTTCCTTTAGTCGTTAATTGTTAGAATCTTCCAATACATTTCTGATCTTTTTTTGTTGCGTTTCGTCGTAACATTCAACCATTATTCCTCCGCTGCGCTTGTCAATTCTCTTACGTTTTAGGTTTTGTTTGATTTCAGTTATAACAGCCTTCGAATTATTATGCCGTTGTATTTTCGTGTTTGTAGTGCTCCGTGAAACGGAACACTTATGGAATCACTTCGGTGTCCGTCCGTCCGTCTGTCCGTCTGTCACAGGCGATTTTCTCTGAAAGTATTTGACGTAAAAATTTAGCACAGAGCTAGAGTGTGGTGGCCCAATAATTGATGTGAAGTATAAAAAGTTGAATTTTAATTCTGCGGGGGTAAATTGGACACGGAAAAAAATTTCAAGGGCATCATGTAGGGCATCAAATGAAAGCTTATTGAAGCACGAATTCAACAATATATATGATGAATTTTTTTGTACCAAGACCGGTAAGGAGAGGAGTTCCACAGGGGCAATGTTGGGACCTTTGCATTTTTTATTGTACACTATGGATCTGCACAAGCTTGCCAGTGATTGCTCGATCTATCAGTATGCTGATGACACCCAGATCTATGTCAGTTATGCCAGAGAGGGAGTTGGAGAAGCTTATCGGAATTTAAATATGTCACTTGGTAAAATTTACAGTTACTCGACTAAACATGGTTTAAAATTAAATCCCAATAAATTTATTGCAATAAATTTTTTGACTGGGGGTTATCAGTATGAACGAAGTTGTTGTTAATTCGATGCAAACGGTGAAGAGTCTGGGTCTAAATATTTACAGCGATTTGCGTTTCAGAACTCAGGTGAAATTTATTGTTCAAAGATCATTTATGACTCTTACGGCGGGTTGCAGAAAGGATGATTAACTAACACCGTAGTAGTTATTGCAGCCCTAAACTCAGACAGTTTAGGGCTGCATTGCACATGGAGTCCTAGACATCCATAGACAGAGCTCCAGGAGTTGATGCAAGGGTCAATGACCGGCACAAGCAATAGGTAGACTTTCACTTCACTTTTACAGGGATTTAGATGACGATCTGCTGTAGTCAGTCGATTTAATCTTTATTAAATTGAAAAAAAGTTTTCGGACCGAATGAGTCTTGAACCGCCAACCTTCCGATTAGTACTTCAACGCCGTATCCTACGAGCCACCGAGATATATTAATAATTTTACCTTTCAAGTGTGAAACAATCGTTATACGTCGTAGCAAACTTTTTGTAGTAAAGTCAAAATAACAAAATGATGATTTTAAGGGCTAGGATAAAATGACATAATTTACTAGTTTTAGAAATCATGAATCTCCACGTAGGTATATCACTCACATGACGGTACTATTAAAATCAATTACAACGCAATTAAGGTTAAGTAGATAATGATTAAAAGTGTGCGGTTTTAATAGCAGCATTGTTAGGAATAATTATAAATAGGCCAGGGGTTGATCTATGTATGATGATGTGAATAATATTGTATAGAGTACCAGCTTAGAATAAAATAAAATATCTTACCCAGACAGCAACCTCAAAAAGTACTACTACATCCAAGTTTTGCTTTAATTTGACGATCTTTTAAGAACTGTAAGTAATGATAATATTGTATGTGAATTAATGTTCTGCTACTCTGCGAAATCGAGGGTGATAGAAACACTACAATAAATTCACGGGTATGGGCTCGAAAGTTATGGGATGATTTAAACGATCACTCACTATGGGTAGAGAAATACGTGTAACGTAGTAGAACAATAGAAGAAAAGTGATCGCCAAGTCTTCAGGACAAAATGACTCAGTATATGTGTTTATGTATTGAGGATAGACTGGAGAAGATATTAAAATAGACAAGGGTGAGGAACTTTAAAATAGATTGGGTTTTCCGCCAAAATGGTGAAGGTGTTACTGTAAGCCGCAGGTTTAGGAGATATATTAGATAATTATAAAAATAATAAAATAAAAATGACCGTACAATTTATGTTTTATGTATTAATACAAAACTAAAATAAAAAGTGATAGAATCAGCCGTTTGGTATTATTTGTAAAATGACATCCCAGATATGGTATAAATAGAACAAAAGTATGGGTGTTTTCCGATTGCACTCTTGTATAGTACTTGTTTAATGCTAAACTAGAATAAAACTATTAAAACTAACGTCGATATTTATGCTTGAAATTATGCAAGCAGATAAAGGGGCCCCTTTTTTATTTAGGGGTATAGTACACTGTTTGAACTTAAAACATGATGCAGATAGAAAATATATATATTAATTGCGTAATTCGAATATACGCAATACAAACACTCTAATGCTCCTGTTTATTATCAGATTATACACCTCTGTTCACACTTGAACAGACTGACAACTGTCAAAATAATAGATTACGGGATATTTCACCTATCCATTATTTTGGTGTGTTTAAAAGTGTTGCCAAATCAACAGGCTTTGGTTTGTTTGTCACAGTAGTAGATAAAAATAGTTGGCAAGCAGATTAAAGTAGCAAAAAAATTTAATAAAAATACCAGGAGTGGAGATATTTAATATCTACCAAAAGTATTATACACATTAAAGCAAAAACAGTGAAATAATAAGTAAAGAATGACTTAATTAAAAGTTAAGTATGTGTAAATTAAAACAATCGTATATTTATAATTCGAAATAGAATACCGACAGGACAGTAAATTAACAGATAAATTTACTATATATAAAGCAGACAGAGGGTTTTTGTTATCTAAATAGTAATTTATAATTAACCAATCACATCTTATTTAAAAGTCAAAAATGTCCCTTCGATATTATTAATGAATGTCGTCTTAAGAGTTTTCTGATCGTTTTTATTTTCTGAGTGTTAAACACAATAGCAATAGGGAGCTAAAGGTCTTAAATTCTACATTATAGTTATATAATACTGGAAGTAAGAAATTTTCACAACTTAGCCTAAGTATTTTGTAACAGTTAGAAGATAAAATTTTAAAACAGGACATTAGTCGTGAACTCAAACTCTTGTTCATGTCCCATTCGATTTTATTTAAATGGAGAACGAAGTTTCGAAGCAAAAACCACGTTATTATTTAAACAAATTAATTCTATATTTTATTACAACTTTATATATATTTGTTATACCCCAGAGTTTATTAACGTTGTTGCGAACCTCCCCTATTGTTGACCGAATACCGCCCAGTAGTAGTCCTGTTAATGCCCTATTGCCCCCCAGATAACGTTATGACGCTGCTCTGTATGTGATATAACAAGGTTTTGAGGGATAAAAAGAACATGTAGAGAATAAAGGTTTTAGTTGTGAACTGTATCTGTTCTTATTAAATATTACGATTAAAATTCCTACGTCATCTAAAATCACATATGTTCTACACTTTATCCTCACTTATTTTAAACATTGCATTTATATTTAATTTCGGCAACTAGAGAAAATGTTGTGATATTGTTTTATAGGGATAATATAACGCCTCTTACCGAAATGGCTTTCGGACCCTTGATATATTTACCTTATAACGTAAAGAAATAATTTTTACTAGTGTTAATAAATAGAATAATTGTATGGTGTTTTCCGATTGCACCCCTGTATAGTAAATGTTCTAATGCAAAACTTCAATAAAAGTATTAAAACTATCGATGATATTTATGCCTGAAATTATGCAAGCAGATAAAGGGTTTATATTTTAAGCTTATAGTACACTGTTTGAACTTAAAACATGTTGCAGATAGAAACGTGTAGGGGCTCATGCCTGCAGAATAATTAAATTTAACACGTTCGTCTTAGTTAAAAAGCTCTACCACCAGCGACAAGGTGCGAACGTTTCGGTAGAGGACCCTCCTTCCAACCCCCTGTATGCTTACAGGCCTACATAAATTATTTCCTGCTAACACCCTTTAGTTTTTTATTTTTTTGTTTTTATTTTTTAATTTTTATTTTTTATTATTTTTATTTTTATTTATTTTTGACAAGGCTTTAGAAGTTAACAGCACATAATTTAAATAACTTTTTGTAATGACAGAAGTTAAAAGTACAAGAGATCAAAAACGTTGCTTACATAACCCTGAGTATCTAGGACTGATTTACCTAAATAATCTATCACATCTTATTTAAAAGACAAAAATGTCCCATCGATATTATTAATGAATGTTGTCTTAAGAGCTTTTGAGATAATGGGCACTTTTAAAGTCATATGACTTAATATGATCGTTTTTAGTCATACAATAGTTGTTAGTATTTGCTGACTCTTTTGATGTAAGTTTTTTATTGCCATATGCCTCTCTTTAGTCATATAACGGTTATTAGTATTGTTTGCTATTTTGATATAATGGGTCTTTTATGTCACATGACCTAACATGCCTCTTTTTAGTCATACAATAGTGTTGTTAGTATTAGTTGACTATTTTGATATATTGGGTCTTTTTATGTCACATGACCTAACATGCCTCTTTTTAGTCATACAACAGTGTCGTTAGTATTAGTTGGCTATTTTGATATATTGGGTCTTTTTTTCATGTCACATGACTTAACATGCCTCTTTTTAGTCATACAACAGTGCTGTTAGTATTAGTTGGCTATTTTGATATATTGGGTCTTTTTTTCATGTCACATGACTTAACATGCCTCTTTTTAGTCATACAACAGTGCTGTTAGTATTTATTGACTCTTTTGATATAATGGGGTTGATAAGATATAATATTTGGTAATATTTTCATCAATTTGATGATTAATATCATATGACATAAAAAGCCTCTATTAGTCATATGACAGTTGTTAGTACTTGATGATTCTTTTAGCTGTACAATCTCAATGGTCCCTTAAAGTCATACTTTAATTATTTTAGGTAACTTACTTTATTATTTAAAAGTGTTTGTTTCTAAGCTACCCGAGTTTTTTAAAACCGTAAGGGACTGAGTTGTAATTTTTAAAAAATTTCCTTTTTAAGGAGTTTGGCTTATACTCTTTTGTTTCTGTTTTTGTAATTACTTCATGCTTTTCTGTACGCCGAATTTGCTGTGAAGTAATTTGAATTGGGGTACTATCTCCGGATAATATCATATCGCGTATAGAGTCAAAATTTACCAATTTTGAAGCGGCATAATTTAAACATATTCCCTTTACCTTACACACTATTTGTTCCTCTTGCTTTGCGGGCAAAAATACTTTGTATGCGTAATTTTTAGGTCCACCGCTAGCAAAATGGGTTATGTAACATCCGGGGCCGTATTGTTCTAATTCGTCTGTCATTTCTCCTATGTTACTACCTACTGGAATATCAGGATAGCCGTTTTTATATATGTAAATTATCGAATCTGTATCGTAATACAAAACTTGATCATTCAGTTTTTCTAAATAACTATATAGTTTAAGACGTGCCTGTGCAGTGGTATAGGCAGCAATACAGACATTAACTGTAGATAGCGGATCAAAACTCTCCTCGGTAAATTGATAATTGACCAAAAGCGTTTTTTCATTTACAGGTAGAATCGTGTTAATAGTTAAATTTGGATTAGTTAACATAGAATAAAGTTCTTGAGGTCTGTTAATAATTTTGGTTTTAGGCTGACACTCTAATTGTCCAAATTTTCCCCAAAAACTATTTAACATTAATTTTGCCAGAGCTCTTAGGCCTGGGTTCGTAACTACAGAGTGAAATTCCAGTTGAATACCCTCGCTGTTTAAAAGCGTCTCTATATACTGTTCCCTCTCAGTCACGGAGGTACAATTTGAGGGAAAACCGCTTGCCTCTTGTTTTATTTTTATAAATGTATTCATCATGTCAACAAACAAACCACCCTCACGACTGGTAGCATCATATTGTGTAACTTCATATTTCCAAACTTCGTAAATATCTAAAATCGTGTAACCCTTCTCTATAGCTTTCAAAACCTCATCTATTACCCAAGTACCCATTAGTGCCCTCTCATTTTCTGTATGCTTGCATTCATCGTTACTCATGGTATCACCACACGTTCGACAAAGTACAAACATCAGTTTATTATTCATTTTTACAGGTAGTACAGGGTGAAACAAATCTGTCGGTGGTAAAACAGTACATTTTATTAAACCGCTCGTTTCTTTTAAGTTTAAGTTTTTGCATTCATCCCCGACAATCACTTCGGGGTGACCGACAGGATATTTTCCGTATTTACATACCCAAGGATACAGCGAACATACGTCTACATACTTTATTTTTTCTTCGGAGTCAATTTCGTAATATGTTTTACAATTTCCCGTACGGCCACCGTAAAATGCATCTCGCGGATTTAGAGGGGATAGCGTAAACAAAGGTGAATTTTCGGAAAATAACCGTATTTCAGGGTTCTCTAAAACTTCTTTTCTAAAATCACATTCCCACTTTTCTACTACTTCATAACCAAACCCTCTAAGCCTTTCAGTTTTGGACACGGTAGTCTCATATCTATGATTGAGAGTTTCTGTAGGATTATCACGCAAGGGTTCACTTCTTTGGTATTTAAAACATTTAGGACACCCATGCCAATAGCACCCGTGAAACTGAAATACTTGTTTTGTTTCGGGGCAGAATCCGTCTACTTTGACACCATTTAACTCCATTTCTCGACCATTTCCGGTATGTTTAATATTTTTGTATATTTTTTCTAACCACGAAAGCCATAGGAGAGCAATTTTTGATTGGTTATCTGCGAATCGATAACCGTTTTTTGGAATAATGCCAATAGTGTGGGGTTTTAGAAAATTTCTACGAAACACTTTATTGCATGCCGAGGCAATAGTTGTAGCTTCTGTGAACGGGCAAACATTGGTGGTTTCAATCATTTGTTTTTGAAAAAGTTTGCAACTTTCAAATAATATGGTTGTGTCACTTTTACAATAATCTATTAATTCTTGTTTAAAATTGAAAATCACATTACTTGAGAGCTGCTCCTCATACCATTTCACAAAATTTTCACGTTCCTCTTCTTTCATGCTATCCGGTGAGTAATAGTCTATTAATGGTACGCACCCGACATAATTTTCGTTTTCTTTTTTGTTGAACAAATGCGGGAAGTACCCCTTCTTTATTTCCGTTAACCCAAAGACCTTTGGCAATTTTGACAAGGGCATGGGAAAATAATTTAAAGAGTCAATAAACTTTATATTCGAAATTTGTAACAATATAATTTTAGTTCCTCGCAAGATAATTTCGGGGGCAATATCTGTTTGTGATAGAAATTTGCTTAAGATAAACTGATTGTCAAAGCCTCCACCGTTGTGGCTAATGACAATTATTTCTTTGAATAAACTTCTTTGATTTAAGAGATACTCGATAAATCTATCTAAAGGGTTTATCTGTAAAACTTGGGTGGTAACCCCGCATCTGTGGCAAACCCCTGGTTCACTATCACGACACATATTGCAAAATTGCTTAAATACACACAAATTTACTTCGTGCAAAAGGTCACCGTTTTCTAAAAGTGTTTCTTGTCGTGTTTCGAAGTCAAAAAATACAAATAATGTATCTTGTATTTTTGGGGAATTCTTATCAACTTGCATGTGACACTGATGCCCCCCTGACTGATGTTTTTTACAAATTTTGCAAAAAATTTCTCCACAAATATGTTTTCTGTCCCTTTTTATAGTTTTTAAACATTCAGGACATAATTTAATTTGTTTACACACGGATGATTTTCCCAAAGACTTTGCTTTTTTGTGATTATCATAACAATTTTGGTTTCTGAATACCCTTAAACAATCTGAACATTTAAATTTTTGTATAAATTGACAGGGGGGAGATTTTTGGCAAGCTTGACAAGATCCTCCACACCTATGGTGATTCTTATGATCATAAGGGACATGACATTCTTCACAGTAGTAGTTACATACAAAAGCCGCCGTTAGAGAAATAATGACGTTGAAATGACCTTCATGGTATAATAGATTTAATTTTTTGTGGCTCTCTGTTGCACCTTCAAAAATAACGTCTCGTCCTTTAAAACCGTATCTGTAGACAACAATTTTATATTCTTTCAGGTATTCTTGAAATTTTTGCAATTCCGGTATGCCACTTCCTTCAACAGGAACTTCGACACGCGCGTCACTTATTAATTTCAAAGTCATCTCGGTTTGTATTTTATTTGTATCTTTTTCGATTGCCTTAAAGTTCAAAGCATTATTCTTGTTTGCAATAGCCACCACTAAAGCTCGAGGTAAACATAAATTGTCCGTATTTTTAATTACAATTATACCCTTTCGTCTTGCGCATTCGTCATCAAACCTAACATACCCACGTCCTCGCGATTTCCCCATAGGCATTCTAACGCTTGTTACCCCAAAACGAAACGTGTCTGTATCTAACCCTGATGAATTTGATTGAAAAACTCCCGCTATTACCCCAAGAATGTCGTCGAGAACAATTTTGTCAGCCGGTTGAAAATTTATCCAACCTTCGCCCCGCTCAAGACTTTGTGAACTAAAACTAAAACCTACTTGATCATTACCTTTTAAATTGGAGGTTGCGAACAAAATTACGTCTGTTAGGGCATTTTTAACCCACTGAATAGGTTCAGTATGACCGGGTACTGGTTTCAGTTTAAATTCCACCCTTCTACCTTGTAAACTAAAACGCCTAATGTTTTTAACCTCATCTTTAATGATAATAAATTTTTCCATTTTGTTAGACATGTCTGCACTCGTCAACAGTTAAGTTTAAAATGAAAAAACAGCTCTTGCTCACCCCTTTTTAAGTCGCAGTACCAATATAAAATTAATCAATTTCCCTCACCTACGTATTTATAACAGTAGTACAAACATAAAAACTAAATTCGATGATAATAAACGTTAATTTCAAGCCCAAAAACTGAAATTGAAAAATAATTTACGGGTTAAGACCACTTATAAATATGAAAAACAAAAATTATACCAATTTCAGCACTACAAGGGATGCACTTTCACTAAAATTCCATACAGTTACCTACAAAATATCAATTTCACTACGTTCAATTCACCTACCACACTGATAACTCAGTTTGAAATTATGACTAACATCTTGAGGGAATTTGACTATTATTTATACCCCATCAAATAAAATCAAAAAGAAAAAGACACAGTAGTCCCTAATAAAAGAAAAAACTTTACTTTGAAGTAGTTAGTAAAAGAAAATAAAAAGTATAACAAGAAATCCACTCCTGACAAAAGAATAAAAAATACAAAAAGAAAAAACCAATGGCGTGGTAGCCTCGTATTGAAACAGAAATTTCTCTATCAATACGAGGATCAAGATAATATATCTCTGTATCTTTTTTGATTAGGATATGATGAACATGAGATATCTTATACTTTTTATGGAAGTACTTACTTCCTTAGTCTTATTCATAGTTAAAGAAATTTTAACAAAAAGTGGGGCAAGACAACGGTAATTGTTTGTTCTATGTCAATAACCCTATAAATAATAAAGCTAAAAAGTAATTGCCGCTTTTTATTGTATTATTTTGAGCAACCTCCGCCTATGTATGAACACATCAATAAATAAACAAAAAGAATTTCTTACCGCGTTATCAAATAAAACAAATAAACAAAATGAGAAAACAAAAAGGTCTCTAAACTTTTATTGATCTTTTTACTTCTTTTAATACAAGAATAAAAACAAAAAAGTAATTTAAATAAAAAGAAAAAGAACAAAAAGAGAAAGCAGACTCTCCGCGAACGGTTTTGTTTTTATTTTTACCGTAGTATCTTAAATAAAAGCAGATTTCCTTTTCTAAATAAACCTGTTCTGTTCTGAGCCGTACAAGACGCCTATTTTATAAGTTATACATATTAGTACCGTGAATATTGTCTTCTATCGAACCGCGTCTTTAGTGTTATTTTTAATATTTTTATAATTATAATTTTTATTCAGTTTTTAGCGAAAATTTATAAGTGTTGTGATAAGAAACTGCGTTGTTCGAATAATATATATAATAAACTGAAACACATCTTTTTAAAAAAATTTCTAAGGATAAGTGCCATGTTTTAAAATGGAAAATGATATTATAAAAAGGTATTTTCACTTTTAAAAATTTTGTTCGATATTTACTATACCGTGAAGATATTGTTTTAAATAATCTGTGAGATAGACGGTGAAAAAAGGGGTGGGTACAAACTCTCAAGACTGAAATACACTGTATAACTTTGAACAGTTTTCAGCTTTCATACAATACCTGAATGAGCAAAAAATGAAGAAGTATTATTTTTAAAATATAGGTATCTCGTTAAGTAATTAGATATATTTTAATATAAATGAAATATAAGCCTATTCTAGCAATTATTTTAATAGTTAAGCGATTTTATATTAATTACCGTTTATGCTGTTTCTTTTGAAATTCCGGGTAAGCATATTTTACCATGCCGATAATTTACGCGACATTCTTCTTCAAATTTTTATTAAGTAAAGGTGCTTACAAGATTGGAAAATGCGTGTAATTTTGTGCATATTTTTTTTGGTGACGAGTTCAGTATCCTGTTACAGGAAAACTGAGGCTCAGCTTTTAGAGGAAGTGGAATTTTGGAGGAGTAGGTGTGAACTTTTATTGGTGGAGGACATCGTAAAGAGGTATTTTGACTTTTTAAAAATTAGTTTGATATTTATTTTCTTTTGGTAAATGTAATTTTTAGCCGTAATTTGGAAATAAAGGGGTTAAGGTTAGAAATAGCAGACAATATGAGACAATATGCACGAATTGTCAAAGAAAAATCTACCACTATTTATAACCTGGAGAAAGAGTTAGAGGAATATAAAAATATATCTTCTAGCTGTAATAGTGAACTTAAAAAGTGTAAAGAAACCAATTTAGTGTATAATAGGGACAGTAGAGCATTAGAATTAGAAATTTTCGCTATTCAAGAGGAGCTAGAAAGATATAGGAAGGTTAATAGGAAATATAGAAATATCATTTCTAGTAAAAATGAAAAAATTAAAAAAATGCGTAAAAATGCTCAGAAAGTAAAAAATAGAACAATGGGGGGTTTTAAAAAGCCTGTAAAAACTCTAAAAACGAAATAGTAGAGAAATAAAATTATTTAGTTGTAATACATGTCATAATTATAGTAGAGATATTAATTCTAATTTAAATATTTTTAAATTATTTTCGATATTATATATATATATATATATATATATATATATATATATATATATATATATATATATATATATATATATATATTAGTAAGGTCAAGCTGATAGAAATATTTTTAAAAAAATTTTGCACACTATATTTTATTATTTAAATCATTTCAATACTTATATAAAAGAATCTGGGGCAGCCCGGTTAGAAAAATTTTTAAATTTTCGTCACTCTTAAATTTTATAAAATTATATCTTTATATCCTCCTGTTAATCTTTCTATATAAATATTTTTAAAATTTACCCCTCCTTCAATTTTATAAAAATATATTTTTATAGGCATTTGATTTTAGAATAATTTACTTTCACTTATAAAGGGGTCTGCTTCTATGTGTGTAGTACATCATGTCATATTTAGACTATTTACAAGAGTTCGATTTAAAAGTTTTATTTTATTTTATTCTATGCTCCTGTTCTTAACTATATGTAAATGAGTTTTGCAACAGAATTTTATTACCCGTTTTAAAATAAAATAAATATATTTTAGATAGTTCTGATGCCTTATCACACCTAATATTATAGTTTTCACAAATTATTATTGCTTTGTTAGTTAAGTTCGGTGAGCATAGAATCTGTTTTAATAATATTAATTATTTTGTAATTATATTGTAAATCCTTATATATATATATATATATATATATATATATATATATATATATATATATATATATATATATATATATATCATCAAAAACCACAAAACAGGTTATTACTCGTTTTACGAAAAATTGTTTTTCTTGCTAATTATTTCACAATTTAAGTAAACTAGTTTTTCTACACGTTGAACATAAATAACTTTACTAAAATATTTTTGGTAAAAAATAGAAAACTTGAAATTGAATAAAATGTTAGCATTCTTATGTTGAATAGTTTTGAATTATATCGAAATGTCCAGACCTCTCGGGGCCAGAAAAATATATATTAATTTCTTCCTGAGCTTCAGTCTCTGGATAAAACGAATAAACTAGATACAGGTCATTTTTATCGTTGGCTTTGTAAATATTAACAGTTGTTTTACAAATATTAGAAAAAACGGCTATTTCAAAATCAGTGCCGTAAACCCCGTCTCTCCCCATATGCTCTAAATACATCTGTGCCGTTTTATACTCTATTTCTACACTTGAGACTGCTAATCTTTCAAAATATTCGCTCCAATTTTCAAACACAAAAGAAACTAATGCTCTTCTCACTAAACCGTGAAGATTTTGATTTTTTTTAAATAAACTGTGAGATAGACAGCGAAAAAGACAATTACCATCTTTTTGCATGAAAACAAGAGTATTAAGCTCTTTACCATTTTTATCGTATAAAATATTATTTGTTATTTTTTCTTTTTTATTTTTAAATACAACCCTGCGAAAGTAGTCTGTTATTTTTTTCTGTTTTTTAAATACACCCCTGTGAAAGTAGTCTGTTATTTTTTTCTGTTTTTTATTTAAAATAGTAGTATTCAATTTTTCGTTTAATGAAATATTATTATTAATCAGGTGACCAAGGTTTTCTAAAGTATTTTTTTTGTTTGAGGAGATAACTGAAGTTTCAGAATAATCAAAGAAACTGTTAAGAGGCTGAAGGGGTATGGGGCAAATCTTACAATTAACATAATCATGAGCAACACAAACTGTTATGCCGCTGATTAAATCAACAGTCTCCTCACCCCCTGTTAAATCAATGATCTGAGACAAATTGTTAGAGTTTTGTTCCTTTGATTCTTCTTGAGTTAAATCAGAAAACTGTTCAATGTCATTGATAAGTTTTAAATCGTGAGAGGAAAGCTCTTGTTCACGAAAATTTCCCAGACCCTTTGAAGATTCACAAGAATCAAAGAATTTTTTGAGAGCTTCGGGAGATAAGGGGCAAATCGCACAATTGATAGAATCGTGTACATTACACATTGTACTGTCTTTTCTTAAATCAACAGTTTCCCCACGGGGTGATAATTCGTTATTTATTAGGGGGGAATCTATCTTTGAAATACTAAGTTCTTTTGTTCCTTCTGGAGTCAAATCAAGAATATGCTCAAAGTTATCACCAAGGGGTAAATCAAGAAAAGGATCAATATTTAAAAGCTCTTGTTCACAAAAAATATAGAGACTATCAGCTAGAGGTAAATCGTTACAGGACATTATTAAATATTTAGAACTTTTTAGTTTGATTAATTGAATGATACAAATATTTAAATAAATGTTACGGAATAAATAATAACTTCTATACCTTCTCAAGCCAAGTGCATACGTATTTTAAAAATAAAACCTCTGTTTACCTTTCTCTCAGGAAACAAACACAAAAACTTCAAAGAGTCTACAGTATCACTGATCGGAAGACAGTATAACATTGGACAAACATGTTTTTAGGGGTATATATATATATATATGTATCTGCAGATAAAAGTAAAACAACTAACGTTTTGATGTTTTCTTTCGTTTACCTTTTGCATAAACCTTTTGATTAGGTATGCTTCTTTTATTTTAGGGTCTGGAGAATATTCATTTTAAAAGAGCAAGATGGTAAAAGGTTTATAGAGTGTACTAAGATTTACAATCACATTTTAGATTTTAATTTTAATTTAATATGACCTTCAAAGAAAAGTGTGATATAATGTCTGTACGGTATTTTTAATACTTTCTCCTTAAAACTCTTTGGTAGCGTCATCAGCAGTATAAATTGCTGATTTTTGCTGGTTTTTAGCCAGTTTTAGCTGTTTTGCTGCTATAGCTGTTTTTTGATGGATTTTAGTTGATTTTTTTTTGCCTTTTAGCTGATTTTTGCCGTTTTTAGGTGATTTTAGCAGGCTTTTCAGGATACATTTTTCAGAGTAACTAATACAAATATTTTAAAAATGAAATTATTCTTTCTCCGTCTTAATGTCGTCAGTCATATTTTTATTTTTTTATTTATATTCTATTTAAGTCTTTATCGCTTTTATCATCAGTTAGTATTAATATTTTAGGATACCGTGTAAAAGAATAAATTAAGCCAACAGAGAAAATAATAGGTCCTATTTATCGCGGGTTCGAATTTTGGTATCCCCATAAAACCGATTAAAAACTTGATATTTTTAAAACCGCTTCAAATTATATGGTCTACGTGCTGGCTGATGAGCTGAGATGTTGATTTTTTGGTTGCTTTACACATATTTCCCTGCCTACCTGGGTCTACCTGTCTACCCGTCTACCATATTTTATCCGAGGACAACACCCCAATACAAGTCGCCTAACATCAAATTCGGGGCACACTGCTATTCACGATGTAGTAACAAAAACAGAGACAAAAGAATATAAGCCAAACTCATTAAAACGTAAATTTAGAGGTTTTGATTCAATCCTCACATACAGAGCAGCGTCATAACGTTATCTGGGGAGCAATAGGGCATTAACAGGACTACTACTGGGCGGTATTCGGTCAACAATAGGGGAGGTTCGCAACAACGTTAATAAACTCTGGGGTATAACAAATATATATAAAGTTGTAATAAAATATAGAATTAATTTGTTTAAATAATAACGTGGTTTTTGCTTCGAAACTTCGTTCTCCATTTAAATAAAATCGAATGGGACATGAACAAGAGTTTGAGTTCACGACTAATGTCCTGTTTTAAAATTTTATCTTCTAACTGTTACAAAATACTTAGGCTAAGTTGTGAAAATTTCTTACTTCCAGTATTATATAACTATAATGTAGAATTTAAGACCTTTAGCTCCCTATTGCTATTGTGTTTAACACTCAGAAAATAAAAACGATCAGAAAACTCTTAAGACGACATTCATTAATAATATCGAAGGGACATTTTTGACTTTTAAATAAGATGTGATTGGTTAATTATAAATTACTATTTAGATAACAAAAACCCTCTGTCTGCTTTATATATAGTAAATTTATCTGTTAATTTACTGTCCTGTCGGTATTCTATTTCGAATTATAAATATACGATTGTTTTAATTTACACATACTTAACTTTTAATTAAGTCATTCTTTACTTATTATTTCACTGTTTTTTGCTTTAATGTGTATAATACTTTTGGTAGATATTAAATATCTAGATTGTTGGTATTTTTATTAAATTTTTTTGCTACTTTAATCTGCTTGCCAACTATTTTTATCTACTACTGTGACAAACAAACCAAAGCCTGTTGATTTGGCAACACTTTTAAACACACCAAAATAATGGATAGGTGAAATATCCCGTAATCTATTATTTTGACAGTTGTCAGTCTGTTCAAGTGTGAACAGAGGTGTATAATCTGATAATAAACAGGAGCATTAGAGTGTTTGTCTTGCGTATATTCGAATTACGCAATTAATATATATTTTCTATCTGCATCATGTTTTAAGTTCAAACAGTGTACTATACCCCTAAATAAAAAAGGGGCCCCTTTATCTGCTTGCATAATTTCAAGCATAAATATCGACGTTAGTTTTAATAGTTTTATTCTAGTTTAGCATTAAACAAGTACTATACAAGAGTGCAATCGGAAAACACCCATACTTTTGTTCTATTTATACCATATCTGGGATGTCATTTTACAAATAATACCAAACGGCTGATTCTATCACTTTTTATTTTAGTTTTGTATTAATACATAAAACATAAATTGTACGGTCATTTTTATTTTATTATTTTTATAATTATCTAATATATCTCCTAAACCTGCGGCTTACAGTAACACCTTCACCATTTTGGCGGAAAACCCAATCTATTTTAAAGTTCCTCACCCTTGTCTATTTTAATATCTTCTCCAGTCTATCCTCAATACATAAACACATATACTGAGTCATTTTGTCCTGAAGACTTGGCGATCACTTTTCTTCTATTGTTCTACTACGTTACACGTATTTCTCTACCCATAGTGAGTGATCGTTTAAATCATCCCATAACTTTCGAGCCCATACCCGTGAATTTATTGTAGTGTTTCTATCACCCTCGATTTCGCAGAGTAGCAGAACATTAATTCACATACAATATTATCATTACTTACAGTTCTTAAAAGATCGTCAAATTAAAGCAAAACTTGGATGTAGTAGTACTTTTTGAGGTTGCTGTCTGGGTAAGATATTTTATTTTATTCTAAGCTGGTACTCTATACAATATTATTCACATCATCATACATAGATCAACCCCCTGGCCTATTTATAATTATTCCTAACAATGCTGCTATTAAAACCGCACACTTTTAATCATTATCTACTTAACCTTAATTGCGTTGTAATTGATTTTAATAGTACCGTCATGTGAGTGATATACCTACGTGGAGATTCATGATTTCTAAAACTAGTAAATTATGTCATTTTATCCTAGCCCTTAAAATCATCATTTTGTTATTTTGACTTTACTACAAAAAGTTTGCTACGACGTATAACGATTGTCTCACACTTGAAAGGTAAAATTATTAATATATCTCGGTGGCTCGTAGGATACGGCGTTGAAGTACTAATCGGAAGGTTGGCGGTTCAAGACTCATTCGGTCCGAAAACTTTTTTTCAATTTAATAAAGATTAAATCGACTGACTACAGCAGATCGTCATCTAAATCCCTGTAAAAGTGAAGTGAAAGTCTACCTATTGCTTGTGCCGGTCATTGACCCTTGCATCAACTCCTGGAGCTCTGTCTATGGATGTCTAGGACTCCATGTGCAATGCAGCCCTAAACTGTCTGAGTTTAGGGCTGCAATAACTACTCACCGTGTTAAATTTTAACACGTTGTTAAATTTTGGTCAAGTTACCCAAGATTTAATCAAAGCCGGCCCAGGCCTACTTTAAACAGCAATCGCTTAACATCGGCTTTTAGATTTGGAAGCGGTCGCAGTTTCGGGAAAACTCGTACGATTAACGTCAGATTTTAATGTCAACAAAGCGTTTTGTATTTCTTGTAAAGCGAGGTTATTTTGAATAAAAAAAAATATATTTTTGGGAAAATAGGCAAAGCGAATAGGAAAATTACACAAATATAGAAGAACATGAACTTCTGAACATATGTATATGTAGTATAAGGTAAGTTGTATGAAACCATTGAACCATAAAATACCGTACAGATACATAGGCCCAGCAAAATTTGTATATTTTTTCTGTTAATTTTTAAAATTTGCCTTAAGAATGCTTTACGTAAAAAATTTGCTGCTTTTCAGCTTCCTTAACATTATTATCCATTTATGTGTTTGTTTTAGGTACATCCATAGGATCCTAATATTTCTAAAGAATGTGAATTCCTAATCCTAAAAATTGGGCTTTTGATGAAAGATAAGTAAAGCACAAAAACATACTTCCTGATAAACCTAAGGAATGGAGTTCTAAATGAATGTTATTTGAGAGGTTATCCTAGACACAATCAATATTCGGTGAAATACCTTACTGCCAAGGAAAAAATTTGGAAACAAAACCTTTGTTGGTATTTTCTTGATAAAGGTAAAATATTGTCATTAATATCTTAGTTAAATAGGTAGCTATCACTACCTACGTTACAAAATTTTTGAGTACAATTTTGTTCCTTATTTTTACCTCAAGTTCTGTGTTTATACCCGTAATAGCATACTATATAACTTTTGTCCAGTTAAGCTAACAAAACATTTTTGTCTGGGTGAGTATCCTGGTCAATTTGTAAACCTAAATTGCTGGTAGTATAGATCACAATTATAATTTCTTTAACCATGTGTCACGCTCAAACCCAAGCAAATTGTAGAGTGTTTATTTAATCCACCTCAAATTCGTTTAAGTAAAATTTTGCTGTTTCTCTTTTAGTAAACTTTTTGCTCCTGATTCATTAACTTTAATTTTTCGTGACACATTTACTTGACTACCATTTTTATCATGTGAATATAAAGCCCATATCCCCATACACTTGTTACTATTTAGAATAAAATATCTATAAACAAGTTATTTTCTTGGGTGTACACTGTACAACATACCTAGTGCTTTTATTAAAATTTCTATGTAATTGTGTAATTTTTTACTTTATTTGCTTTGTTTTCTTTTGTTACAGGTACCAGATAAGTCACAAGAAAAAACATTGCAGATCCTATTTTGATGTAAAAATGGGCTTAAAAAATACCTACTGGTGACATCAATGTTAAAATACCTAGTTTTTAAATAAAAATTTCTTATTTACGTAAATAAAATGTGTTTTGTGATTTTTCAAATCATAAGTTTACATCAGTTTTTTTTTATCTAAGACATCCCACGTAGACTTCAAGCCTAAGTACTAACGTACCGTGGGTGTCTGAAGAGAAGGGAAATGTAGTCTATTGACACGGGATTTGAAGGATTGCAGGTTGGGACGGGAAGGGAAAACATCTGCAGGCAATTTGTTCCATAATTTAGAGACCCTAGGTATGAATTAGCGAGAGAAGTGGTCTGTTGTAGGCTTGTAGCTGGACAGTAAAGGGATGCCTACGCAGCGCGCCCCTTGTTGTTCTGTTAGGGACATTCAAGGGGGGAATAATACTGGCTAGTTCTTCAGAGCAAAATCCGTGGAAGTAGCGGTAGAAAAGGGATAAATCCCCACCAGCGCGGCGATGAGCGAGAGAAGGGAGTTTTCTCGTGAGGGCTGGGTCATTGATATGTCGAATGGCTCTCGTTTGGATAGAATCAAGGATCTTAAGTGTCGAAGGTGATGCCGCTCCCCAGATGTGGGAGCAGTACTCTAGGTTAGGTCTTATTTGGGAAACATAGAGAGTGTATAAGTTGGAAGGGGAGAAGTATTTTCTGGCTCGAAAGAGAAATCCAAGCTTTTTAGCTGCCGATGTGGCTACTGAAGTAATGTGTTTGTGCCAGCTGAGATCATGTTCGAAAGCGACGCCAACGAGATCGAATGTTTCGTTGTTTTGTAGGACTGGCCATTCATGTGGATGGGGTGAGCGTTGCCAGATTTTTTGCGTGAGAGGGAGCATGACTGGGTTTTGGAGGCGTTGAACTGAACGAGGTTCTTGGCACCCCAGTCTAAGATTAATTGAAGATCCTGGGAAAGGGATAGGTACATAGATCTGCGTTTGTTATCCAACTCCTGATTCGAAACTTGTCTGGAAAAATGAATATTGGAGTGAAGAGTACTATCGTCAGCATAACTGTGGATGGGATTAGTAGTTGAAGAGAGCAGGTCATTAATGTGAAGAAGAAACAGGGTTGGTGCCAGGACTGAACCTTGGGGGACACCAGCATTGATAGGATGGAAGTTAGATGAGTGACCGTCAGCCACAACAGATATGCGCCGATTAGAGAGGAAGCTGCCGATCCAGGTACATAGTTTGGTTGGATGACCGTAAGAAGGTAGTTTGTTGAGGAGTGCGGCATGCCATACTTGGTCAAAGGCCTTGGAAATATCGAGAGCAACAATCTGAGATTCGCCATGAAATTCAAGAGACTTGTTCCAGTTATGTGTGACAAAGCTAAGAAGATCAGCTGTGGATCTTTGATGACGAAATCCGTACTGTCTATCATGGATGATTTTGTGTTTTTCCAGATATTTTAGAATTTGCAAGTTGATTACTTTCTCCATAACTTTGCTGACAACGGAGAGAAGAGAGATAGGTCTATAATTGGATGGAAGGGACTTGGAACCTTTCTTCGGGACAGGCTGCACACGAGCAGTCTTCCAGCCATCTGGGAAGATACCCCTATCATAAGAGATCTGGAAAAGACGAGTTAAGATGGGTGCAAGTTCTGGAGCGCATTTTTTAGAACAATTGCAGGTATGCCATCCAGACCAGAGGACTTTTTGGTGTCAATGGATAGAAGAATTTTTTGAACTTGTTTGACCTTAAGTATTATTTATATCGGGCATTTTGTGGGGTACAAACTTTGCGGTTGGAAGAGCGAAATTGGGGGGAGGGATCAGGGTGGAATTGGCAGCGAATTGTTTGGCGAATAGCTCTGCTTTCCCTTTCGAGGTGGAGATAACTTCGTTGTCAGAGGTCAGGGGAGGAAAAGTGCTTCTACAGAAGTTCTGACTAATGTTTTTGGCAAGTGACCAGAAAGATTTGCCGCCGTTGGGACAGGAAAGCATTTTATCTTTTATGCGGCTGTTAAAAGCATTTTTGGACTCTAAGATAGTTTGGTTGTATTGATTTCTGGCCTCGGTGAAAATTTGGCGATTTTCGGGTGTAGGATTTTGAAGAAACCTTTTGTGAGCTTGGGCTTTTTTGAGCCTGGCTTTGTCACAGCCCTTGGAGAACCATGGCTTTTGATGGTGGAGTTTAGGTTTCTTGCGGGTATGCGGAATGAAACCTTCAATACCTGCTTGAATAATGTCTGTGATATGAGAGCAAATTTCGGAGGGATCGGGAGTGGAAAAACAAACAGGGCTCCAAGGGAAAGCAGAGAAGAAGTTTCGAAGACCATCCCAGTCGGCAGAATTGTAGTGCCAGATCGTGCGTTCTGGCATGATTTCAGCAAACTCGGGATGTATGGGACAAGAGACGGTAATGAGGCCATGATCTGAACGACCAAGGGGAGCGCATACAGATGTTAAGTAAGGCTCAGGATGGGTGGTAAGAAAAAGATCTAGTGGATTTGCATTATGGGTAGAAACGCGGGGAAAGTATGTTGGTTCTCTGATCAAATTGGTGAGCGAGTTGCTGATTGCGAAGTTTTCTGCTGCTCTGCCTTCTGGGTCAGTTTTTGTGGATCCTATCCATTCCTTGCTGTGGACGTTGAAGTCGCCTAGGACGATAACTTCAGCGGAGGGAAATTCGGAGATGAGATGGTCGATTTTTGCCGAGAGAAAGTCAAAGAACTCATTGTAGGATTTGTCTGATGGGGAGCGATAGATGCAACAGATAAATTTAGTAGAAGATTTAAGGGGAGTTTTAGCCAGAGAATATCGGGCTGGCCTCATTCCAGGTTCGGGAGTCTGGTGCAAGAAAGACTGCTGCGAACGTAGGCACATACCCCACCATGAAGACGAAAAGATGACAGAAGTTCATAGCCTGGAAACAGGAGATGATTGGTTGAGGATTTGGAGCTGATTTGGGTTTCGGTCAGAAAAAGAATGTGGGGTTTGCATGATTGGAGATAGTGGTGGACAGAGTCCAAATTGGAATTAAGCCCGCAAACGTTGGCAAAGGCCACAATGCTCTTTGAATTCTTCGATGGTGGTGGGCCCCCATGAGTACCCCTCGCCCGGAGATCCGAATGGAGGGGTAGTTTACCTCCGGAATTTTTTACCCCTGGGAGCGCCATCATCATTTTCATATTTGTGTTTTTGAAGAGGTGGATAGTTGGAAGAGAGAAGGAACACAAAAGAGAAGAGAAAGAATGACAGTCTGAAGAGGAAAGGAAAAGAAAAACCGACTCACGCACCCAGGGCTGGAAACATCCGCTAAGATTTCACCAGCTCTTTAAGTGGTTGCGCGGGGTGGTACCTCCTCGGTCGAGGAAAAGATCCTCTACCACCTACTATCTTCCTTTATATCTTTGTTCATTGTTCCCTGATTTGTAAAACTAGATAAAGATGCCATAATAAAAACTATTATTTTAATTATATTATTTTATTATAATTATAATTGAAATGCTTTTTTTAAGTTTGATCTGTGGCATTAATGTTATTTTTAAATTTAAGAAAGTCGAATATGCACTTAAAACAAATTTCGTTGCGACACTCCAGCGCTATTTTATTTCGTTCTACATTCATTCTTGATTCAGTTACGTATTTCGCTTAAATCTCGTAAAGTCGTCCTGATCGATGCAATTCATCGAACACGCCTCGGTCCGGTGGTGAACAGTGTTGCCAGTCTACTACAATTGTACTAGATCTAGAACCTTATAAGGATATCCCTAGTACGCTAGTACACTTGAGTCAAAACCTTAGTAGAAAATGCCATCCGACGTTTTTAAGAGATACTCTACACATATTTTACAGGTCTAGTATTTTTTGTTTTGTTTTGCCGCAGATTAGATCCTACCTTTTTCAGAGATTGGAAGTAATTGTTTAATTTTTAAAATTGGGAATAATTACATATTTTATTTTTTATACCAAGTACAGGTTCTTTATTCTTTATATCTCCTGTGTCAGTGCATTGTCTGGTCTTTTGGGAAGATCTAGTACATTTTCATTAAATTTAGTACTTTCTCAATTAAAATCCAGTACCAAATAAAGTAATGTCTGGCAACACTGCTACTTCTAAATCTTGAAATATTTGAGGTTAGGTTACACGTCAGTATTTTGTTTTTTAAAAAATTTTGTTTAACATACAAGCCCTTTACTCTGGATTTATAAACTAAGTTGAGGTTCAGTTGAGGTTGAGGTTCGCAGTTCGTGTAGTTGAAAGTTCGAAGTTGAGCTTTTGGGCCATTTATAAACACAGTTCGCTGCTTTCATTTCATTGGTCCGGGGTAAAGTGACATTAATGACATCTGACATCATAAACAGATTTAGAAAAAATAAACAGCACACAATCCACAATCGCAATATTTGGAAAAAAAAATATGGATACACACAGGCACGCCAAACGGCCAAAGAATTGTTTTGCAAAGAAAATAAAAGGGTAACTTGTTTTGTTTACAAAATGATCGCGAATGATCGGCAGAAATCGGGTGGCTTCACCATCACGTGTATTAATTCTGCGTTTTGATTGGTGGGAGCCCAACTGCACCAACTGCGAACATAAAATTTGGTTATCTCGAACTTTACGCCAGCTGAGCTGAACTTAGTTTATAAACGAAAGTACGCGTTTGCGTTTATTTGTCTTGAACCTCAACTTCAACCGAACCTCAACTGAACCTCAACTGAGTTTATAAATCCAGTGTTATTTTTCTGTTATCGAGAGAGCCGTGAGTAACATAAAAGAAATAATTAATACAAAAAATACAAACTTGCTTGCATTCCAGTGTTTTTACTTGCTGTAAATAAGATAATTTTCGACGTTAGGATGAAAGTAATTCAGAAAATAACTAGGTACCTAACTCTACAAGTTGTTATATTATTTTTAAACCCACAAAAGGGTTTGCTATTTAAACTAAGAGAGGTGTTAAAGAAAACTATGTGATTGAAGAAAAGTAAGCAGAAGGAAATTTAGCAGAATATATTTTTATAGAAGACTACAGTAGGAAAACTGTTTTAATATAATGCCATAAATAGTTTATAACAAACAAGAATTTGAGCAATAGAATATGTTTGCATAAGTCCAACAACAAAATAATATTATAAAGAGTAATTTTGTTATGGTATTGAAGATGAAACGTATATTTTTTGGTAAAATCCACGTCAAAAATGATAAACTTTATTTTTCCTACATTTTTTTGTTAGTGTGTGAAGGTAGGTACCTGCTGAGTAAGCATTATTATAAATTAGATGCCCATCTGCAATAAAAGTGTATATAGTTTTATTTTCAAATATTGAAGGAAGGAATGTTCTTTTAATTTCTTGTATTCGAACATAAACTTTTGCCAAAGTAACCAATATTTTATCAAAAATGTTAAAAAAACATGACTTTAATCCCACCATATTGTGGAATTAGTTTAATTCAGCGTTAAGTGCTCTCTTCGTTAAAAACAAATGAAAAAGTAAACAACACCTTGGTTTTGTAGTGGCATTTGTCTGTTTAATCATGGATTAGCTCAAAATTTGGGCTGTTGCAGAAAGAAAAAAAATTTAACGGAATATCTTTTGTTTTTAACACTGAATTAGGATTTAACGCTTGATTAAACGTTTTGTGCAACCCGCTGTAAGAAATCTGTATCGAAGTAGGGGAATACTGATTAGACAACTTGGGAAAAGTCTATGTGAGTCACTGGTGCTGAGTCATTCTAACTACGCCGATCTAGTGTACGGACCTTGTTTGGACTATCCGTCAGCTGCACATATACATATGGTTCAAAACTCTTGTATTAGATTGATTTTTTCGTTAAAATGAAGAGAACATGTTTCGTGTGGATTGGCTGAGTTGGGGTGGCTCAGCATGTGCAACAGGGGAAAACTGCATTTTGCTTCTTTTGTAAATGGTGTTCTTACAACGGGCGCTCCCCCGTATATAAGAGAAAAAATTCAATTTCGCTCTACTTGACATGATGTAGAGACCAGGAATACCCAAGCATAAGATACCCAAGCATAAGACCGCTCTGTTTCAACGATCCGTCTCATATGTGGCAGTTAATGTATATAACTCTATACCTAGACATATTCAGACAAAGTCAATGTATACATTTAAAAGAATATATAGAAAGAGTTTCTTTTCCTTCAACAATGTAATTAGCTACATATATTTATCAAAAACATGTGTCTATATGGATATCACTATTGTGTCTTTTGTGAATTCAAGTTATTGTTTCTGTACGGCTATTATGAATTGTTCTTAATTTTTATTATGAAATGTTTTTTTTGCTATATGTATTTCTATGTAAATTTGTTTGTTAACAGTTTATTTTTTTGTATACTCGGTTGAGTGGAGCAGTATAAATCTGGACTTCGCTAGTATAAAATAAAGACATTATTTATTTATTTTATACGCGATGTGATACGGCGTTGATGCCATCGGCGGCGAGTTGCGCGGCAGATGGTCGGAGATCTGGCGGCCGAGGTTTGGTCAGGTTAAGTGAGAGGCTGATGGCACTGAACACTACGTGTGCAAGTATAGCTTGCACTTGACCCATTTTTTTACTTTGAGATGGGGTTTTCCATTCCTGGACGGGGACTTACTGTGGTTTTATAACATTTTTTCGAGTTATGTTACTGTACAAATTCTGTGGTGTTATATTTTTCTTGTCTGTCGTCCGTTGGATGGTTTCTGTGCTGTGATAAGTGTTATAATTATTCTTTAGCTTGTAGGATAGTCTTAGAGGTTTTCATGTTTGAGGTTCCCGATTTGATAAGCGAATGTGGTTAAGAATTTTTGAATTTGGAATGTAGCTGCTCTTAATACGGTTTTGTTGTGCACTTATTTTTCATTATTTACTTGCTAATCTGAAATCTAATATTTGCTGTAGTATTTTTTATAGATTGTCAGAAACTGCCGTGATTATAGCTTGTGTGCCGTCCTGTTGTTCTATGTCCTCAATTAGTTTCATATTCTCCACTGAAAGAGATTGGTTTAGAGGTTCATCTGTGTTTTCTTCTGTTGGTGCGTTGTTATTATGTGTACTTTGTTAAAGAGTTTGACGTTTCTATACCTTATACCTTTTCAGGGAACTAAGGCTTGGTCCAGAACGTAGTCGTTCAAGTAGTGATAAATCAGATGTACAATAGGATATTTCATCTGACGGCATTTGTCCGAAAAGTACTTGAAACTCACTCCCCGCTGTATATCACGGAGAAGCTAAAAAATGAATGTCAACGACGTTTCTTATTTGCCTCAGGGAGCATTTAATTGATGCGTAATGTCGATATATACTTAATACTTAACTAAACATTTATTTTTATGCATTGCTTGTTTGTCTCATTTAATTGTTATCTTATAATCTTAATCACTATTATTAATCCTAATTACTACTATTAACCATATGTTCAAATTCTTGTGATTTTTATTATTTTATATTTAGTACTCGGTTAAGACGACCAGTTATATACTGAACTTCACCGAGTTTAAAAAATAAAGGCATTTTATTGTTATTAAATTATTTTAAATCCCGAATAACTGGATAGCTTTTTTGACTTGCACATTATATACACTTCATTATATGCATCGGAAGCTCGAGTTCGTAGCAAAAATTACTTTCGCGATCTGTTTGTCAATATTTTGTTTATCAGCTGATGGTGTTCTAACTAAAAAACTATTTATGGTAGGATTCTCGGCTTTCCTCTTCTTTCCAACTGAACCGGAGTTGATGCTCCCGGTGGATACTTTGCACAGCTTGATGTGGAAGCGAGTCTAGAAGTCGACGCAGATGACGTACTGGCAAAACTTGTCAGGGTATGTTGTCTTTCTGTTTCTGAGAAAAAAAATTCGGTCAAGTGCAGGCTACGCTTGCACAATTAGTGTTCCGTGCCATCAGTCCCTCACTTAACCTGAGCGAACCTGGGCCGCCAGATCTCCGCCCATCTGCCGCGCAACCCGCCGCCGATGGCACCAACGCTGTATCACATCGCTTATGCGGGGAGCCAAATTAATTTTTTTTTAAATGTATAAGACCAAAAGTTGCTTTTTACATCTTCAGAAATATTTTTTGTTAAAAAAACTTTTTCTCTAAATTTAATGGTTTAGTAGTTATAAGAAAATAAACAATTAAATTGTTTAAAACAATTGATCGCGCTAGTAATTTTCAATGCTGATAATTTTCGTTAAATCTACACCTAATCCTTAACGTTCACGATTTTTAAAGATTTTTCATAGCGATCCTTCTGGTGATAAGGGTGGGGAGCAGCAATTTTTAGGCGTTTTAAAAAATGCATAAAAAATACATCATATATATTGTTGAATTCGTGCTTCAATAAGCTTTCATTTGATACCCTACGCGACGCCCTTGAAAAAAAATTCCATGCCCCATTTTACCCCCTGAAATTAAGCCCCAGAATTAGAATTTAACTTTTTATACTTCAGGTCTATAATTGGGCTACCATACTTTATCTCTGTACTAAATTTCAAATTTTTATGTCAAATAGTTTCAGAGAAAGTCGCCTGTGACAGACGGACGGACGGACGGGCAGACGGACGGACACCGAAGTGACTCCAAAACTCTAAAAATATTGATTTGTTTAAAAAATAAACAGGACGCACTATGCAATTACACAATTGATTTAAAAAAGATTTTTTTTTCAAACAATACAAAGTTAGATTTTTTACCCCAGAAATCTAGAAAATATGCCCCATAGTTATTTTCACTACTTGTCAATACTTGTTCTTCACAAATTTGGTGGTGCATTTTCATCCTTTGAACAATTCCTTGTATTTCTTTCTTGTTTTTTTTTTTTGCAAACTGCTCTACATCCAAATTTTTTTGGATCAGTTTTTTATGTAAAACTGCCAGATATGGTCTCTTTTCTTCCAGACATATTAACACAATTCAAAAAACACTTTTTCAATTTCCGTTTACTTGCACTTTTTCCTTCAATGCGCCAATAATCTGAGAAAAATTATGCTTGGCCGCGTGCGTGCCGACTTTTATACGCGCGGTAGAAAACACAAAGCTACAGGAATTTTCTTGCATAGACATGTCGGTCGACACGCAACGTCCTGTTAAGAATGGCTTTTTTGTGAATTCTATTTTATTTTAGTTTTATAATATACTCAAATTCATGAAATACATACAATTAAAATAGTTCCAAAAAATAAACATAAACGTAGACATTAAAAACTTATACATACCGTGCACTAAGAAAAACTCAAGAAAATTATGATTTTTTTATTGAAATAAATGAATTTTGATTTTTTTAATAAAAATCAAGTTTTGCCCAACCATGCTTTTATCACTGTTTTTTAGTCCACCAGTACTGTCACCCTTAATCTACTTTTTTAAATATTTTTATTAAGTTTAATAACCTGCTTATCACTAAAATTCGAGAGCCGAACGAAAGACGTCCGTTCGCATGAATCTATATATTAACGAAAAAAAAAATTGTTCCGGACGGTCGATATTCAGAACACACTTTTCTAACCCTTTTTTACTGACAGTGTCACAATCACCCCTCTACTGACGAGTCGACGCGTTTCTAAGACTGAATAGAAAAGCAACAACTTTTCTTATCTACTTTTATGCTAATACACTTTTTTGTTCTACTCTTTGTTACAGTGTGCTGTCTGGTGTTATTAATGAAGAAAAACAAAGGAACAACTGCTTTGTGTGGGATTGCCAGACAAATCAGATGCAACATTTAAAGAGGCGCCAGTTGAAGCATACAAGCTCTGAAGAAAATGATTTCTTTACGTGCAATAAATGTGAATATCGAACAATTAAAAAAAGACATTTAAAGAACCACATCTTAATGCATCACAACCCACAAGAAATCGGTTTGTTTGAATGTGACAAATGTGAATATCGAACTTATTGTAAATCTTATTTAAGCAAACACTACTTCAAACATAAAACTCCCAAAGAAGTTAAATTACTCAGATGCGACAAATGCGATTTTCATACACGTTATCAGAGTGATTTAAAAAAACATTGCTTGAGACATAAAATCTCCAAAGAAGTAAAATACAACAGATGTGAATATCGAACACATTATGATTCTTATTTAAAGAATCACTACTTGAAACACAAAACCCCCGAAGAAGTTAAATTATTTAGATGCGACAAATGCGATTATCGAACACGACATAAGTATTATTTTTTAAAGACACACTGCTTGAAACATAAAACCCCTGAAGAAGTTAAATTACTTAGATGCAACAAATGCGATTATCAAACGCGTTATATCTCTAATTTAAACAGACACTACTTGATACATAAAACCCGTGCAGAAGTTAAATTACGTAGATGCTACAAATGCGATTTTCGGACACTTTATCAGAGTAGTTTAAAAAAACATCACTTGATACATGAAAAACCCAAAGAAGTCGAATCATTCAAATGCAGTAAATGTGAATATCGAACAATTAAAAAAAAGAGTTTAAAGAACCACATCTTAATGCACCACAACCCACAAAAAATCGATTTCTTTGAATGTGACAAATGTGAATATCGAACTTGCGATAAGTCTAATTTAGGTACCCACTGCTTGACACATAAAAGCCCCGAAGAAGTTAAATTATTCAGATGTGACAGATGTGAATATCAAACAATTAGGAAACATCACTTAAACCGCCACATCTTACAGCACAACACACAGAAAGCGTTTGGATGTGACAAATGTGAATATCGAACTTGCGATAAGTCTAGTTTAGGTCGCCACTACTTGATACATAAAAAGCCCGAAGAAGTTAAATTATTCCGATGTGACAGATGTGAATATCGAGCAGTTAGGAAACCTGACCTAAAGCGCCACATCTTACACAACCACACACAGAAAGCGTTTGGATGTGACAAATGTGAATATCGAACACATTATGAGTCTAGGTTAAACAGTCACTACTGGAAGCATAAAACCCCTGAAGACGTTGAATTATTTAGATGCGACAAATGCGATTATCGAACGATTAGAAAAGGAAATTTAAAGAACCACATCGTACAGCACCACAACCCACAAAAAGTTGGTTTGTTGGGATGTGACAGATGTGAATATCGAACTTATAATAAGTCTAATTTTAGCCGCCACTACTTGAAACATAAAACCCCTGCAGAAGTTGAATTATTTAGATGCAACAAATGCGATTATCAAACACGTTATCAGGGTGATTTAAAAAAACATTGCTTGAAACATAAAAAACCCGAAGAAGTCGAATTATTTAGATGCGATGGATGTGAATTTCGAACAATTAGGAAATCTTACTTAAACCGCCACATCTTACGGAACCACAACTAGTGATGTAAATGAAAATAATGTCAATGTTTTTTTTTCAAACGCCGTGTTTTTTTGTGAAAAAAAACATAGAGCTTGATTTTTTTCTCAAAATAGCATTTTTTTTCACAAACTGACAAATATGCAAGGATTTAGAGGAAAATAATTAAAAATCCATATGTGATTACTTTTTTAACGATAAAGTAAATAATATGCAATAAGTAGGTCAATATTTGTCAATAAGTAAACATATATTAAAAAAAAACGAACTGAAACCACCTATCTATGAACAGGAACACAAGAACAGCTAAAACGCTTAGTAATAGTAATAATTATAATAATATAACTAAAAATAGAAAGAATAACTAATAATGAAAAATTTTTTTTTATTTTGCGCTATCCTAACAAACTAGTTTGAAAAAGCTATCATGTAGTATTGCCTATCCTATTGAAGTCAAAAAATCTAAATTGAAGGAAAAATAGAAAACGAATTGCGTAGTGTCTAAAAACTTCCTGATTCGGTTATAAATAGGATATATTATTAACAATAATAAAAAAAACTTAAAGCAGATCACCTGTTGGCGTTGCGGTTTGTTCTTTTGTGTTGCACGAAACGGCACTAATCTGCACTGACTCTTTGCTTTTGGGCTTCTCCCACGAATAAAAAATGTGCAGGTTAGTGCAGTTTGGTGCAGCACAAAAGAACAAACCTTAGGCTTGTACAAAGCACTCTGGGGGATCTCCAATCGCGAGTCGGCTAACAGGATTGGCTACTCAAATTAAGAACGTGGCGTCCTCTTAAGGCGATTTGCTGACTGCTATAACGGGGAATATTTTCGTTTCGTCTTTGCCTTTATTATCGTGTTATGTGGCATCTTCGTCAATTTTGTCGTCTAGTGTGCCCTTCGCGTTTCCCGTTAAAAATTAGCTGATTGCAGCTGGCTTCTTAATTTAAGTCGCCAATGGGTGCCCTGCATCGTTATTTGGCGCGATTTTTGAATGATGATTGATGACTTTTTGAAAAAAACAGAAGGTTTTTTTTCATTAAAAATATGTTTTTTTTTCATGTTTTTTTTCAGATGATAAAAAAAACATTATTTTTTACATCACTAACCACAACACACAGATCAGGCGGTCTACGCATCTAGTTATGTAAGGATATGTATTTTTATTTTCCTTTAGCTGTAAGTTGTTAGAATCTTCCAATCCACTTCTTAGCTATTTTTTGCTTTTCGTCGTAACATTCAACCATTATTCCTCCGCTGCGCTTGTCAATCTTACGTTTTAGATTTTGTTTGATTTCAGTTATAACAGCCTTCAAATTACTGTGCTGTTTCATTTTGATCAATGTTTCGTGTTTCTAATGCTCCGTGGAACGGAACACTATGAAATCCCTTCGGTGTCCGTCCCTCCGCCCATCAGTCTGTCCGTCAGTCACAGGCGATTTTCTCTGAAAGTATTTGACGTAAAAATTTGAAATTTAGCACAGAGATAGAGTGTGGTGGGCCAAAAAATAGGATTTAATCGTTTTTGTGAATTACCTCGTATAAAAAGTAGATAGCAATAATACAGTATGCAAATTATATTTTCTGTAGACTTTATTAGATAAAACCGTAAATATTATGTCAGAGCAGTTTCAAAAATATTATGGCCATTAAAAATAAAAACATAAAAATTTCAAATATTTTTGCTGCACACAGTATTTTTTGGGGAATCAAAAAAAATGCATCTAACTGAAATTTTGTGATACACTTTAACTTAGACTATCTTCCAAACCGTATATTTATTACTAAAACTTCTAAGTTTTTTCTTTATTTAGGTTTAAATCGTGGTCCTCACAAAAAACATCTGAAAAACCCAAAATATTTTATGAAATTTGGGTTTAAAGATCGATTCATATGTATTTTAAATAAAAAATATGCGTTTCAAATTTTGTTTGGATATAAAGTATACAACATTATATTGAGCTTAATTTTTTGTTGCAAATAAAGTATGTTCAAAAAATATTTTGGGTTTTTAAGTTTTTTCTCTTGGGGACCACGATTAAACCCTAAATAAAGAAAAAACTTTGTAGTTTTAGGAATAAATATACCGTTTGGAAGATAGTTTAAGTTGAAGTGTATCACAAAATTTTAGTTGGATGAAATTCTTTTGATTACCAAAAAATTAAATACGGTGTGCAGCAAAAATATTTAAAAAATTTTAAGGCGCACGCACACTTAGGCGAAGCGTCGCGAAGAGAAGAGAAGAGAATTTTATCCATCCAAGAACTTTACATGCAATCAAATGGAAGCCCGCACACTGAAGCGTCGAGAAACGTTGTGCGGGCTTCCATTTGATTGCACGTAAGTTTCTTGGACGGATAAAATTCTCTTCGCTTCGCGACGCTTCGCCTAAGTGGGCGCACACCTTCAGTGTGTGGTGAAGAGGAGAAGAGAAGATCCAAAATATTTGATTGTCGTCACTTTTTGACCGTCGATACCAGCTGAAACTTCTTGTAGATTGTGTTTTCTTAAATCAGAAAATATGTGATGGAATTTACCGAAAGTATCCCTCTATTTATTTTACTAACCCAAACTTTTCCTTTTGGTTTCTCTTCTTCCTCCATACTGGCAATCAGGCTAAGTATAAAAAGATCCTCGTCCGATGACGAGCTGCTCATTTTGTATACCTTCAATGAACAACTAAAAATGTTTTAAATGCTAAATGTTGAAAATAGGATGGGATATCTTTTGCCGTGGATTCTCTGCGCTTCGTTTCGCCGCGTTTCCCTTCGCGACGCTTCGCCTAAGTGGGCGAGTACCTTTATGGTTACCGAGATGCCAATGCTAACTCGAATTTGTAACAGCCTGTATAGCTATTTGTTTATACGTTGTGATATTGTCCAGTGCCGTAGATAGGCTAAATTTGACTGTAGGTAAGCCAGGATTTTTGCGCCCCTATAACAAGACCTACGTAGCTTATGGACTATATAGTTTTACTATTTGGCGCCCCTTGCCACCGGCGCGGCGCCCCTAGTCAAGGGCTTACTCCGCCTGCACCTAGCTACGGCACTGATATTGTCATTTATTTATTTATATTCGTAGTTGTATTACAAATTTTTGTATACTGCAAAATGTCCGTCATACCTGTTCATGAGAAAGAAGATGTTTTACAGAGCAGACGTTATCGCACTTCGTCGTTTATTAAATCCTCATCTGACCTTTTCTAACTACTCCGCTTAATTTTACATTTGGAAGTGGAAAGTGGAAAAGTCTTGGGTGTAGGAGCAGCAGTGCAGTGCAGAAGCAGCTTTTGAAGTATTTTAATTTGTATTGCAACTGGCTATTTTTGACGATGCGCGACTAAGCCTGTTTAGTGAAAGAGACATTTTCAATAAACATTTGTAATACAGCTGTGAAGTTAAATTCCATTTATGGACACGCGGACACTCAACTCTATTGTTTTTACAGGCTTTTATTTAAATTCACCTGTTAGTTTGTATGTATGTATGTATGTATGTTAGTATGTTTAGGTCAAATATTGCAATCAAAATTTCGACTAGTTCTAATTAATCTAGAGCGTTGAAATTTTGCACACTTGTATAAGCCCGGTGACAATACAATATAGTATATTTAATATTGTTCCAAATCCAATATGGCGGGCGCCACAAGATGGTGGATTACCTTTTTCTTCACAATCCCCTTGATGTGGGTATTAAATGAAAGGCTTTGACGAGTAGTATACGATAAGCCGTGTGACGTCAACCTAAACCCAATATGGAGGGCGCCACACCGTTTTCTTCACGCAATCGCCTTGATATGGGTATCGAATGAAAGGGTTTGACGAGTAGAATACGATAACAGGTAAAATGTCTTGTAATAATGATGCATTATCAGAAATGCATAGGTTAAGATGTAGGTAACGAAAAATTTAAAAATAAAATCTTGAGGGACTACTTCAGGCTTTATTCGAGCACGAACTTTACTTAATCGATATTCAAGATAATTTTCCATGTCTTCTTTAATCTGCAAAAACATATATCATGAAATATTTGTTAATAATGAAAAAATCTTGTAAAAATTACTTTGTAAAAACAAGCTTGTGTGATTTAGATGTACTAAAACGCAAAAAATAAGTCTATTTTTTTGATTGTGGCAACCTGAATGCTATTTATAAGTGGACGTAGTTCGCGTGGGTTGATCCTAATAAAAGTAGTATCAAAGTTACCACAGAAACATATATAATATAGTATTTTAAATTTATTGTCTTAAAAGCTTGTCGCGTGAATAGAAAAGAAAAAAATACGTACTTAGGTACTTACAATTTCTGCCAAATAAAATTAATTATTCCTGTATGAACTTTTCGCGCGCGACAAGCTTTTAGGGCAATAAATTTAACATACCTAATATATCTGTTTCAGTGGTAACTTTGATACTGCTTTTGTTAGGATCCACCCACGCGAACTACGTCCACTTATAAATAGCATTCAGCTTTGCTACAATGAAAAAACTATACTTGTTTTTTTCGTTTTAGTACATCTAAATAATAAAAGCTTGTTTTTGAAAAGTATTTTTTACAAGATTTTATTGAAACTTATTTTTATTTGAAGCTTTTAGTTCTGTGCATTATTATTCCAAGGTTTCATTACCTTTCCATTTGACATTTAAAACTTGCAACCAGCCTTTAAATTAAAAATCACTTGATTTAAATCATGATTTTTATCTTAATTTAAATCAACCCAACCCTGCTGTCTAATAATAATTTATTAATGTATATTATCAATATTATCATTAAGGGTTCCTATTATGCTTTAACATTGCGCCGATTTCAAAGTTTAGAACTTTGGTGTACAAGTTACCGAAATTTAAACAAAATTAAGCTTATCATTAACCTCAGTCATAAATACATAAAAATATTATTTTAAACTTTTCAGTGCTTTATATTTTCTGAAGTCGGTTTATCTTTTTTTAAAAAGGTATTCAACCAGTTTGTTTAGAAAATTGTTAAATGGTTGTATTTGCAAGATACATTTAAATTTTTGTAGATCTCAAGTGGCAGTAAAAACTGAACCAGAGGACACTGAAAATGATGTATATCAAGAATGGAAATTAAAAAACGAAGACGTGGACATCAAGGAGGAAGAATTAACTCGAAACGCAATTGAGTAAGTACTTACCTAATTACGTTTTTTAATTTATTTCTTAAAATAGTTTGTTTCTATTAATTATCGTAGGTAATTTTATAAAATTATTTGTACAATTTAGTTTATACCTGCATATGTAGGGTGTTCTCAAAGTTGCGGCATTTATTTTAACTGGTTGTAGAACTCTTAAAAATAAACCATTTGACCAAAAATCGCCTATGTAAAAGTTGAAAAATAACGGATATAAAAAAAAACAATAAATTCATCCCATTACAAGATAAAATTATTATTAATCAAATACAATTACTAAACATTACACTCTATATTCTTCATAGTTTCAAGGCATTCCCGAGATATACAATGAGCCAGTGGCTTGTGCGTATGGCTCGGGAACACTTAATTTATACGCAGTTAACAGAATTCACATACCAACCATTCACAAAGTTTTCTTGACAGTTACATTACTAAGGGATAGCCATATAGCGAGAGAAGAGTAACAAAAACAACAAAATAGAACAAGAGAGGGTGATGAAACGGTTTAGGTCATTATATTACACTACAATATTTAACAGTCCTGTATCAAATGTCAGCAACCAGAATATAAGTTTATTTTTTATTCTATTGTATGCAGGCGTCCATAAGGTAGTTTGGTCAATGACCCACCTAAAATTTTTAATGATCTACCTAACAATTTATTTTTTAATTTTTTAAAACCAAAAAAAGAATCTTTTGTTTCAAAGTTCCATGCGAAAACTCCCAAAGAAAGAATTAAGTCAAGCCATCGTCGAAAGATTATCCAAGCTTGCTCCGGGCTGGGTCGTATTTTAAATTGACCTCATAGGTTTATATAGACGATATAAATTCATTAAAACTAAAAGAGAAACAGACATACGCGCTTTAGGAAGTTAAAAAGAGGCACAATTGGTCGACGGCCCACCAATAATATCTGGCCACTCCCACTATGGAAATACTCTCAAACCGCCCCCTAAAATATACTATTTCAAAACATTTGGTTCGGAAAAAGAAAAACTAATTAGGTACCTAATATGCGCATTGTATTTGCATTGTATTAATAATATTAATTAGCGGTTAAACATAAAAAATTATAAATACGATTTCTGTCAGGCCAGCGCTAGGCTCCAATTTAACGGTATCGGACCAATTTTCTTACATAACCAGCGTAGTCTAGAGGTACAATCTCAACGAGTTGATCAGAAGGTCGAGGGTTCGAATCTATGTTGGGGCAAGAACTTTTTTTAAATTTTTTGTTATTTAAAAAATTAGATCGGCTCTAAAAGGTGTATTGGCAACAAGTTGTTCCTCGATAAAATATTTTTAAAATTGTTGGCAATCTCATATTTACTACAGCTTACAGCCTGCACGTGCGTAGACAAATATCATATTACTTTGTCTAGTCGCCGGCATTGTATTTATTAAAGAAAACGGAGTTTCGGCAGCGTTCCTAATTTTGTTTTATGAATAATCACTTTTAGCTCAGAATTTTGTTCTGTTTATATTCTGGACTTTTAGTACAAGGCGCGACATCTATTGAGGAGATGCTAAACTTATCAAAACGGAAGCCGCTAAAATCTACTAATCTAGAGTATTAAAACACATAGAAAGAGCCATAAACATCTAGAGAGAAGTAATGTTCAATATTCTGCAGTACCTATTTTATGATTTTTGCAGTGTTTATTTGTAGGTAAATAATTTCTTGGCACATTATTAAAAAAACTTTCTGAATTAAAAAAGTGTATTTTGCTAGTTGCGTTGATATCAGTAGTTGCCCACAAAATTTTGACCCACCTGTAAAAAAGCTCACGGGCCGCGCCTGATTGTATGGTTGATCTTTAAGATTATTGGGAAGAATGTTAAACACTCTTGGGCCCATGTACATTATGTTTTGGTCATGTCTCACAAATATCTTTTGTGCTTTGTTACTTAAGAGATATCGAACCATATTCTTCATATAGAGTTGTTTTATTCGTAGCACTTTAGCCTCTTTAAATAGGTTGTTAGTTGAGAATCGGCTATTTTTAAACAGTATTTTCTGAGCCACCTCCAGGTCATGGAGAGCACTTGAGTATGCCGCACCCCAGGTTACAACACTGTAATTCATTATTGATTCTACCAACGCTCGGTATATATGTAATGCTTCTTTTTTCAAAACACAATTTCGAAGTATGTAGAATTTATGATACAGTTTTCGAATCTTCCCCGTTATGTACTCCACATGACCAAACCACTTCGTGTGTCTATCAGTCACTACTCCCAGGTATTTCATTTTTTCCTCTGCTATGATTTTCATATCATAGTTACAGCTTGCGCTGTCTGCACAATAATTTTTATGTATAGTTAGAGTTTTGATGTCAGGTGAACATCTCTGTGTCATTGAGAAGAATACGAAGTGAGACTTGGCGGTGTTCTGTGTTAACACATTTTGGTCAAATCACGCCTTTATTAAAGTAAGTGTACTCTCCATTAGTTTCCGGGTCTCGCACCACGTTTTGCCCTTAACCATGATTGCAGTGTCATCGGCATAACAGACCACCTCGCCCTCCGGCAACAATTGAATCATATTATTTATGTATATGCAGAATAGTACCGGGCCACGCGGCACACCGCATTCCACTCGACGAGACTCAGGGTGCTTCCAATTTTTACTCGCTGCACTCTGTCCGTCAAGTAAGATTTAAACAGTTTGTATGGTAAACCTCTTATGCCCATCTTATATAGCTTGTCAAGTAGAACGCATACCATGCATTTTTCACCATTAGTAAATCCCTTGGCGATGTGCTCCGTCACAAGACGCACTGCATCCTCTGTGCTACAGTACTGTCTGAAGCCAAATTGATATTTTGATAAAATATTATTTCGATTCAAGAAATTACACAATCTAGTTTTAAACACTGTTCTAATATTTTACTTATATTGCTGGTCAGTGCAATGGGCCTATAATTGCTCATTTCTTTTTTTGAACCTGCCTTGTGCATAGGAATTATGATGGCATCTTTAAGGATGTCAGGGAACACTCCAGTGCGTATTATAATATTAATAATATGAGCGTTCATGAATAAGTGTATCCGCAATTTCTTTTTGCAAAGTCTCCCTAACAGCGCCATCAAGCAAGACTGAGATAGGATATAGGTTTTATTTCGTAGCTGTCAAAAACCATTAGGCTAGTCAACAAGGTCAAAATCGTGTTATTTCTTGATAAAGGTCCTAAAAATATGTACGATAGCTCATTGGATTCGGAATGACGTCTAGAAAAATGTATTCGAAGGATTTTACTGAATGATAAAAATTGCAAAAGTTATTAACAAATTAAGATGAAAAAAAAGGTGTTTCGTTTTTTGGCAATTACTCAAAAACTATTAATATTTCAGAAATTTAAAAAAAAGATTCATAAAGAGGAGAAAAGTTCCAAAAAAAAAAGTCCCGACTCCCGGAACTCTACCTCCATTATTTATAATTTTAAGTTAGTGCTGAAAATAGGGCCGCCCACGGCCGATACAGCATGGCCGCGCTACCGCTCAACAGAGTCTATTACATAAAATAATTTTTTTATAGAGTTAAATATCAATAGAAAAATTTTAAAAATTATGGTGTCATCAGAACACTTTAAAGAATAAAGTCCCGTTGGAAAACAAATTTTTTGTTGATTTTTCAAAAAGTTATACTATTGTTAACTAAGTAATTTTTCGTGGGTTTTCATTTTTACAAAAGACAATATAAAAATTTAAATAATTGGCTTATAAATTTTTGGCTTCTTGGAGCTCTTATGTATACTTAACGAGACCACGTTATAAAAGCATCTTAAATTTGTGTATTGTGTTTATTTAACAAGTTGTAAGTCATAAAAGAGACAAAAAGTCAAAAAATCTTCAATGTTTTTAAACAAAAGCATGTAATAGCTAATCAACAATAGTTACAAACTTCGTTTTGAGCTCATTTTAAAGAGTAGTTAATCCTTGATAAAAATGACCTGAATGTTGATTATCGTATCTCTAATAGTTTATGAGTTATGGTAATTTGTTACTTGACAAGTTATGTGACCAATCAAACTTTGGTATCGTGGAGTATTCGATTGCTCACATAACTTGTCAAGTAACAAATTACCATAACTCACAAAACTATTAGAGATACGATAATCAACATTCAGGTCATTTTTATCAAGGATTAACTACTCTTTAAAATGAGCTCAAAACGAAGTTTGTAACTATTGTTGATTAGCTATTACATGCTTTTGTTTAAAAACATTGAAGATTTTTTTGACATTTTTGTCTCTTTTATGACTTACAACTTGTTAAATAAACACAATACACAAATTTAAGATGCTTTTATAACGTGGTCTTGTTAAGTATATATATATATATATATATATATATATATATATATATATATATATATATATATATATATATATATATATATATATATATATATATAAGAAGAGCTCCAAGAAGCCAAAAATTTATAGGCCAATTATTTAAATTTTTAAGTATACTGTCTTTTGTAAAAATGAAAGCCCACGAAAAATTACTTAGTTAACAATAGTATAACTTTTTGAAAAATCAACAAAAAATTTGTTTTCCAACGGGACTTTATTCTTTAAAGTGTTCTGATGACACCATAATTTTTAAAAATTTTCTATTGATATTTAACTCTATAAAAAAATTATTTTATGTAATAGACTCTGTTGAGCGGTAGCGCGGCCATGCTGTATCGGCCGTGCGGGGCCCTATTTTCAGCACTAACTTAAAATTATAAATAATGGAGGTAGAGTTCCGGGAGTCGGGACTTTTTTTTTGGAACTTTTCTCCTCTTTATGAATCTTTTTTTTAAATTTCTTAAATATTAATAGTTTTTGAGTAATTGCCAAAAAACGAAACACCTTTTTTTTTCTCATCTTAATTTGTTAATAACTTTTACAATTTTCATCATGCAGTAAAATCCTTCGAATACATTTTTCTAGACGTCATTCCGAATCCAACAAGCTATCGTACATATTTTTAGGACCTTTATCAAGAATTAACACGATTTTGAACTTGTTGACTAGTTGTGGAAGAATTTGTTTAATGTCGGTACTTAATTTTTTATAATTTTGTTATGATATTGACGGAAAAACCGTTTGTTTATGCGAATAAACCGAAAGCAGAAACCTGCCAGAAAAATAAGTGATAAATGGGTGATTTAACTGTTGTGCGTGTGGTGCAGTCAAATTTTGAAGCGTGCGTCGGTCAGCTGAAAGAATTTTCACGAAGTTTGCTTTGAACTGGGTTATAAACAACAATTTATTATTTGACTTTTAATCTTTTTTGAAAAGAAAGTTTAAGTTAGTACTAATTATGCTCATCTCATTAATAAATAACGTAATAGGTAAGTGACAATTCTTTGTGTCAACGGTACAATAATGGTACAAATTATTGCCACCAATTAAATGAAAATATACATTTTTGGTAAAATGCGTCTGTGGAATTAAAAATACTTTGTATTATTTTCGGTTTTACTAAAGCAACAAAATGAGATATCACGATAATATTTAAATTTGGCAATGGATCATTTGTTTTTTCTTTATAATATTAGAGCATATGACGTCATGCCTTTTAGAAGCGTCGAATACGGGGGTGGTTTAGGGTATTTAAAAAAAAAGTACGATTTAAGGGGAAAATATTGGGAATGTCTGTACACCACTCTACGAGTCACCCATTCAAATATAGGCAGTGTTTTTCATTACACCCTGTATATATAGATTACAGGCCGTATAACCGTTTGCAGAAGGGTTTCGGAAAATATGCGATACGTTTAAAATCGCTTTTTGTATGTAAAGAGAGCCACCAAGCAAAACTCATTAAATCTAAAATATCTGTTTTTCAGTAAAATGAAAAAATTAATTAATGTAAAAGTTATCCCACCAAAAACATTCATGTAAAAAGACAGGCCAAGTTCTCGTCAGGACTGTGTGTTTTGTTATGTGAAAAAAATAACTAAAATGTAAAAATTATGCCCAGATTCTTGCCTACACGTTATTAGAAAAAGTTAAATTATATGAAAAAGTAGATTTATCAACCAATAAGATACACCTAAAAGTTTGTGTCTCATCTTTACTAATAGCAAAAAAATTAAAAAATCGCCTGACAGTTTCCCGCCACCAAATTTAATTTAAAATTGGCCAATGGGAACAAAATTCGCAATTCGCGATTTGCATTTATATGAAATAGGACTTAGTCCAATCGCGAATTCCGAATTTTGTTTCCATTGGTCACTTTTAAATTAAATTTGGTGGCGGGAAACTGTCAGGCGATTTTAAAATTTTTTTGATAATTCGCAAAATTGAAAATCTGGAAGGCAGGAATCTTGAAAGCATTTTAATTTTTAGCGAATATTCGCGCGAATTTTATGTACGCGTACGGAAAATTTCAAGTTGTTATTAACACAGAACTGATATTGTCGCGCTAGGGTTGTCGGGGTTGATAAATTAGGCTGCGGTTTACCAAAACACTTGTATGATTTATTCAGGTACACAATTCACTTACGTTGCTAGGTTGGGTAGCGTAGGGGGCAGCTTCTATCGGAGTACTCGGTCAGCCTAAAGGGCTGGCGCTAATTGTACTATTCGTGCGGCACCACAGTGACGCCTCCCCCGTCGGGACACGACGCCCTTCTTTGCATCTCGCTGGTACGCTTTTTATATGAACCCCTCAAGAACAGTTTATACAAACAGTACAACTGGTCAGGGTTCATAAAATAAAGGCGAGGCCAGCCATATGCAATCGCAGCACGTAGAGTGGTTTCCGAAATGTTAAATAAAAAATATAATAAAAATGTATGGAAATTTGGAAAAATGACGAATATATGGGGAAATATGACATTTCCCCCGCGCCTGTAAAAGCTAGCCCCTAGTTTTAAAAATTTACACATCACACGTTTACAAAATACAAATATACAAAATACAAATATAACATAAACAAAATATACAATAAACAAATACAATATAAACAAACGATTTGGAGCTCGCAGGCTCGGTACACTCTGTATTTATTTGAGTGAAATGAGGAGTGGTAAAACTAGCTTAAAAATGGAGAATAAAAATGGTTACTGTCCTGGTAGTCTGGTTCACATTTACACACTTTCTTTACAAAGTTCTATTGTTAGGGAGTTCCAACACGTTACTGATCGAATAGCCTACACACCGACAAAACCCGACACATCTTAGGCGCCACACGTTGAGGCAGGTCGTCATGTGTTTCTTGTTCAGATGCAGCAGTCACGGTTCCTGTGTCCTGGGGGTGGGATCGGCTAGTTGTGTTGCCGACTCCCAGTGCAGCAGGGGTCTCCCTCCTCCGAAGAGTGCGGCCATCCGGACTTTGGGTGGACTGAGCCGTGAGTGACGGGAACTTTGCTGGGCTGATCCTGAGACTAGTTGTGGTCAACCAGCGCTGTAAGTTCCTTAGGTATGTACATTGTACCAGTGTCATCACGGCTCGTTGTGCAGCAGTTCAGTCTTAGTGAGGGAAGACCAGGCTGGCGAGACATGGTGGACCGTGCGTTGCTGATGCATGACGCTGGCTGTGTGGGCGCAAGCGGCGACTGGCCTTTGGGTTTTTGGTGTGTTTTGTGGCTCTCGATCCAGGTTGTGTGATCTCCCAATGGTACATGAAAAACAGAAAAAGACTACCGGCAGTTAAAAGGAAAAAAACAGTTTATAAATAATGAAAACCTACATGATACTATGATGTTTAAGTAAAAGTAGACAGACTAAGAACATTCACCCGGTTTTTACATACGACTTCTCTATTGGTGTCTAAGTATTACTCTTTTGGAGACAGTGAGACATAGGTCTCTAATTCATCAGGGGAAAAACAAAATTATACACATTTACATAACAATTTAAAACCCAAATATAGCGTAATCACATCATCAAATATTTACCATATTTACCATCCTATTTATTCATCAATAAAGTCACATAAACTTCAAATACGACTTGCATATAACTCTTAATATTTCGCATAGGCAGACATTCAACCCTATATGAAGGTCATCTTCCATGTCTCCCTATACTCACAATATATGACTCTTAGTCATTTAAATAACGGTATACATACCACCATCGAGTAGGCGAACATTCAACTCTATATGAAGGTCCTCTTCCATGTTCCCCTACTCGGAAAACATGACTTTTAGTCATTTAAATAAATAATCATAACACATAATACATATCACCATCAAATAGGCGGACATTCATTTGGTGGAGGCGCCTGGTTCGTTCTCGTTGGTAAGTTCTTCCTAACTTGCCAAGGGCCTTTTGTGTTTCATAATTTTTACTATCTCTTTCAGGTCATTTTAGTGTTTTTCAGTGCATTTTTAAAGTGTTTTTTTCAGGGCGTTATAGTGCATTTTTTTGTCAAAATTATTTTTTACAGTGATTTTTTTTAGGGCGTTTTTACAGTGTTTTCTTTCAGGGTATTTTTTTACATTGGTTTTTAAAGGGTATTTATTTTACAGTGGTTTTAAGGGGAATTTTTACAGTGCTTTTTACGTCTATATAATTTCCCTCCCCATTCTTATCCCTCATACGTTTGACATAATTTTATCTTGTGCCCATTAACGCTGGCGAGATTAAAATTATCCAAACAGAACCTATAGGAAAACCCACCTCGTGCCCGTTAACGCTGGCGAGGCTAGGTTTACTATAAATCCCACCTCAAAGCGTCTACTGTTTTCCTGTCTTGTGCCCGTTAACGCTGGCGAGACTAGATTACATGGACTGCTAAATATAGAAGTAGTTCCACCTCGTGCCCGTTAACGCTGGCGAGGCTAGAATTATTATATATTGGGGTTAATCACTAACCTGCCCTCAACCCTTTTATTCCTGTTATCCCTTTTATTTAATTTTTATGGCCCGTAGGAAGCTTAACAAGATTCAAAGAGAACGAAAAAGCAACAGAAGCTGGGGTTTGTCAATAACGGCATAAATGTAAAAACGCAAAATTCGTTGGGTTTACCAAACACACTGACGGTAAAAATTTTTATTCCTAAACAATTAAGGGCCCTGAGATTAAAAAGGAAATTTTTAAATTTATTTGGCGACAATGAAATATAATATTTTGTTTTAATGACATTGAGGTCGTCGCTCATGAACTTAAAGTGTATTTTGAAATTTAATACACAAGGTTCGCGTACTTGGTATGTTATCAATTAAAGTTGAACATGCTATTACATATTATAATATCATTAACAAAGTGTTATGCAAATAGTATCGTTATTTTTATAAACATGTTTAAATATGGAAGCGCCATTCAAAGTTTCCTATTTGTTTTTAATATTTTTTTATAGGTATATTTGTACTGCCCTTTTAACGCCATCTTGATAAGGTGCCACAGAGTTATTTACATTTTAATTATCATTTTTAGGTTTTATACTTAACATAAGTACTTAAATTACGCCTCTGATCTTTAAGTGAGCAGCCGCCACGGCCGATAACCAGGACCACGGGCAGCAAATACAAAACTTTATACCTGTTTTTAGGAGCATGTTCATTTTTTACTTTTTATTTTCTGACTAATCTCTTTTTTATTTTTACAGGACCGACCTTCGAAAAAAATAAAATAATGTTTTTTTTTTTTCAAAAAGTCCTAAAAGACGTCTGTGAAAAAAATGGGGCTAGTACTCTTTTGAGAAATGAAAGAAAGGGGTATTATTTTATACATCGACTTTTTTTTTCATGTAATCTGGGCTAAATGCACTTTTTGTTTTAAAATGGGACTTACGAATTATAAGCAAGAATATAATCTATTTAATTTTTTAAACTATATAAAGGACCTCCAATGGATAAAATATTTTGGGAATCCAACCATTATGTACATAAAGGATGGTAAGACTTTTTCTTATTTTCTCTGGAAAAGTATTTTTTTTTGTAAAGTTTTAAAAATTAGTTTTCATAACTAGGTGTTTGGTATGTAAATGTGTGTTTTGTGTTGTGTCAGTGTGTTAGTATGAAAGAGGGTATACCCAAAGTTTGTTGGTTTGAATGTTTTTTATGTATAATTTTAAGTATAGTTTACCTTTATTGCGATAGTAAATTTTAGATTAAGTTAGCACAAACCATACAGAATACTATTTTTTTATTTTTTGCGTTTATAATAAACAAACATATCATCACGTATAAATTTGATCAAGTTCATTACTATAAATAAGTCACGAAGGTAAAGGTAGACAGTTCATTATTTTATTTAATCAGCAGAAAAGTAAACAATTGATATATAATATTAAAGATACCATTCACCTAGGTAGTTTTATTAAATTGTAATATACGGTGTCTAATATAAATAAGTTAAACAAAAACAAGGGTATATTTTATGACTGAGACATTGAAAAATAAATCAGGGTCAGAATTTTTTTATAAATCCAACTTCTTTTTACTATAGAGAAAGTCAATTGTTATTATTATTATTATTCAGTAAATTTAAATATAGCGTACAATAATGCTTACCATATGCATTTTATAATTGTGTGTTTAATTGTTTATATGACTGAAAGTCATATGTTTTCCAAATAGGGGGACATGGAAGAAGACTCTGAACACGGAGTTGAATGTCCGCCTATTTGATGGTGATATGTATTATGTGTTATGATTATTTATTTAAATGACTAAAAGTCATGTTTTCCGAGTAGGGGAACATGGAAGAGGACCTTCATATAGAGTTGAATGTTCGCCTACTCGATGGTGGTATGTATACCGTTATTTAAATGACTAAGAGTCATATATTGTGAGTATAGGGAGACATGGAAGATGACCTTCATATAGGGTTGAATGTCTGCCTATGCGAAATATTAAGAGTTTTATGCAAGTAGTATTTGAAGTTTATGTAACTTATGTGAAATATTAAGAGTTATATGTAAGTTGTAGTCGAAGTTTATGTGACTTTATTAATGAATAAATAGGATGGTAAATATGGTAAATTTTACCAATCGTGATTACGCTATATTTGGGTTTCAAATTGTTAGGTAAATGTGTATAATTTTGTTTTTCCCTGATGAATTAGAGACCTATGTCTCACTGTCTCCAAAAGAGTAATACTTAGAGAAGTCTTATGTTAAAACCGGGTTAATGTTCTTAGTCTGTCTACTTCTACCGAAACATCATAATATTATGTATCTTTTCATTATTATTCATTAGTTATAAACTGTTTTTTTCCTTTTAACTGCCGGTAGTCCTTTTTCATTTTTCATGTACCATTGGGAGACCACACGACCTGGATCGAGAGCCACAAACACACCAAAAACCCAAAGGCCAGTCGCCGCTTGCGTCCACACAGCCAGCGTCATGCAGCAACCACGCACGGTCCGCCATGTCTCGCCAGCCTGGTCTTCCCTCACTAGGACTGAACTCCTGCACAACGAGCCGTGATGACACTGGTACAATGTACATACCTAAGGAACTTACAGCGCTGGTTGACCACAACTAGTCTCAGGATCAGCCCGGCAAAGTTCCCGTCACTCACGGCTCAGTCCACCCAAAGTCCGGATGGCCGCACTCTTCGGAGGAGGGAGACCCCTGCTGCACTGGGAGTCGGCAACACAACTAGCCGATCCCACCCCCAGGACACAGGAACCGTGACTGCTGCATCTGAACAAGAAACACATCACGACCTGCCTCAACGTGTGGCGCCTAAGATGTGTCGGGTTTTGTCGGTGTGTAGGCTATTCGATCAGTAACGTGTTGGAACTCCCTAATAATAGAACGTTGTAAAGAAAGTGTGTAAATGTGAACCAGACTACCAGGACAGTAACCATTTTTATTCTCCATTTTTAAGCTAGTTTTACCACTCCTCATTTCACCCAAATAAATACAGAGTGTACCGAGCCTGCGAGCTCCAAATCGTTTGTTTATATTGTATTTGTTTATTGTATATTTTGTTTATGTTATATTTGTATATTTGTATTTTGTAAACGTGTGATGTGTAAATTTTTAAAGCTAGGGGCTAGCTTTTACAGGCGCGGGGGAAATGTCATATTTCCCCATATATTCGTCATTTTTCCAAATTTCCATACATTTTTATTATATTTTTTATTTAACATTTCGGAAACCACTCTTCGTGCTGCGATTGCATATGGCTGGCCTCGCCTTTATTTTATGAACCCTGACCAGTTGTACTGTTTGTATAAACTGTTCTTGAGGGGTTCATATAAAAAGCGTACCAGCGAGATGCAAAGAAGGGCGTCGTGTCCCGACGGGGGAGGCGTCACTGTGGTGCCGCACGAATAGTACAATTAGCGCCAGCCCTTTAGGCTGACCGAGTACTCCGATAGAAGCTGCCCCCTACGCTACCCAACCTAGCAACGTAAGTGAATTGTGTACCTGAATAAATCATACAAGTGTTTTGGTAAACCGCAGCCTAATTTATCAACCCCGACAACCCTAGCGCGACAATATAACGAACTTATTGGGCGTTGCTTATCTGTTTTCAGTGTTTCAGTTTTTGTTTATTTTATGTTTGCTCAGGTTTATTGGCAGAAATATGGACTTTTTCTTGTCTTTAAGTTGCATTTCTTGCACTAAATTATGGTATGCACCCTGATGTTTTTTGTACTTAAATATTACTGTAAAAAAATTATATCACCTTGTTTTTTCTTTTTTTCTAAATAAATATGTGGCTATTACCCGCCCTCGACGCCAACGAAACAGGTTGTCCATTACAGACAAATAAAGGGTTTGTTATTGTCCATTAGGACACTACTAATTCGAAATTTTAAAACCAAAAAATAATTTCTAGGTTATGTTAAAAACCCACCTTAAAATCCCCAAATCTTGCGAAAATTCGCAGTCTATGTGAAATAGGAAAAAAGATGCGATTTTTATCCGCGAATAATCGCAATTCGCGATTCGCTTTTATAAGCAACTGGACTTAAGGCGACATTTTCCAATCGCGTCCATGGTGGCCAACTTAATTTCATTTTGACATGGTTTTTCGGCTTAAGATTTTTAACAATAACATTATGAGTATATTAGGTACAGATTCATATCCTGCAAGTAATTTTCAGTAAATTATTTAAAGTTTCAACGTGTATAATAATAATAATAATAATAATAAAGTTTATTTAAATTAATTACAATTTAAACATAAATTCACATATGTATATTATAAATAAACTTGTTAAAACCCCCGAAGATTAATATTTTAAGAGATCTACGGTGTCATTTTTTCTGTCACTAGGACCTCAATATTCTTTTTAAACATTGTTTTCCTAAAATAAATCATAAAATATCTTAAAACTTTTATGAACATGTCGAAAAATACCCACAGAAAATGAATCTACTGTTAATATTGTGAAAATAGGCATACAAATGAAATCTAAAGCAAAAAACTATACTTACTACAATAAAATTAAGTTGGCAATAAACGGGCGTGGTCGGCAAATGCAGCCTTAAAGTCGTGGTATATTTTCAAGTTGTACTATATAGCTTTGGCGACTCGTAACTTTAAGTCTATTAAAAAAATGGCGATTGTGCAAGATTTTGTAGCTGACGTCCCGGGTAAGAGAGTCCAAAAGGTGGCAACCCTAGGCGCGGCAGATGGATGGAGATCGGGCGGCCGAGATTGGCTCAGGTTAAGTGGAACACTAATTATGCAAGTATAGCTTGCACATGACCGATTTTGCTTACTTTGAGGTGGGGTTTTCCATTCCTGGACGGGGGCTTGCGGTGGTTTTATAATATTTATTCGAGTTATGTTACTGTAAGTATTCTGGGGTGTTATAGTTGTTATATCTTTCTTGTCTGTCGTCCATTGGATGGTTTCTGCTGCTCTTAATACGGATTTGTTGTGCAGTTCTTTTTCTTTATTGACGTGCCAATCTGAAAGCTAATATTTGCTGTAGTATTATTTATAGATTGCCCGTGATTATGACTTGTGTGTTGTCCTGTTGTTCTGTGTTGTAGCGGTTAAATCTTTAACCACCACTACCCTTAATATTTCTCCATATTTTTGTAAACTTCCATGATCCAGCGCATTCGCCAACTTCCAAAATATCTTTACCGGTTGCATCCAAGCAGACGAGATGTCGTCTAGTACCTACCCATGCGTGGTACTCGTAGCTTGTCGTACCAGCGTTTTTCTAGACACTCTGATTTTGCTAATCGTGCGAGGAGTCATGATTCTTCTGACTGATGTTTTTTTGCCTTTATAGTGCTATTTTATGCACCAATTATTTTAATGTGAAGTAGTGTCTGATTACTTACATATTATTATGTCTTTTTGCCGATTCATGATTATTCTTCCTGGGAGAAGTCCCGTTTTAATTTCTTATTCGCCATGTGCATAGTAAGACGGATCCCCTCAACCTAGAGGTAAGCCGTTAAATTTCTTTAATGATTTCGAACGTTTTGGATATTGTAAATATTATTTACAGGGTTTTAGAGAGGCGTTAGATAGGGTGTTAGAGAGGCGCTAAAGAGGTGTCCGCGTTTCACAGCACGTTTTTCTCCACTTTTCTCATTTACTTCAGGGAAGTAGCTGTCCGTAGGAACCAGGATTGGCGGCCTAACATTTAGCCACCGACAAGTTTCTAGAAGCTCCCACCAGGACCTAAGGCCGGACTATTCCATTTTCTCTTAATTGCGTAATTTTTTATACTATAACTTTCTTGATATCCTCATAATTTCTTAAATTCATTCTTTACATTATTACCTGTGTAAGCCAGCCTTCTGATTATTTTAAAATTAAATTCACATGCGACTTTTAAGTATATTTTTGTATATAGATGTACATAACATTGGGTTAATCTTTGGCCAAAGATAGGGGTTATGTATATATAACTAAACTCGGGAATTTTGGCTTCACTGCATTATATTTATTTTTATCTGAATAAATTGATTGAAGCTAATCTCAGGTAGTCTATTTATTTATTACCAACTAGCAATCTTAGATTAAAAGAGCTTGGTTTCTCAGTTCAGAAGCTCTGAAAACGAATCATTTAAATGAAAAACTGAGTGGCGCCTGTAAAAAGCGTAAGTGTTCCTAGCCGATGACCATCTGTTCTACCGACGAAGAGCTGCCGTACGCAAGTGGGTACCTTTCTGAGGAAAACTAAGTTTTCCCCTAAAAGTACGCCACAATATCCTCAATTAATTTCAGATTCACCACTGAAGGAGATTGGTTTAGATGTTCATCTGTGTTTTCTTCTGTAGGTGCGTTGTTATTAAGTGAACTTTGTTAAAGAGTTTCACTCTTCTGTACCTTATACCTTTACAGGAAAATAGGGCTTGGTCCAGAACGTTGTCGTTCATGTAATGATAAATCAGGTATACAATAGGAGATTACATCTGACTATATTTGTTCGAAAAGTACCTGAAACTCACTCCCCGCTATACGAGTATATCAGGGAGAAGCTAAAATATAGATCAGTAATTTATAATGTTTCTACTCGAACACCGGACAGCCCTTTTTAGGTTTGTTCTCATTTAATTGTTATCTTCTAATCTTAATTACTATTATTAATCCTAATTACTACTATTAACCTTATGTTCAAATTCTTGTGACTTTTATTATTGTATATTTATTGCTCGGTTAAGCCGAGCAGTTATATACTGAACTTCACCGAGTTTATATATATATATATATATATATATATATATATCTAAGACATCACACGTAGACTTCAAGCCTAAGTACTAACGCACCGTGGGTCTCTGAAGAGAAGAGAAATGCAGTCCATTGACACGGGATTTGAAGGATTGGAGGTTGGGACGGGAAGGGAAAACATCCGCAGGCAATTTGTTCCATAATCTGGAGACCCTACGTATGAATGTGCGAGAGAAGTGGTCTGTTCTAGGCTTTTGTAGCTGGACAGTAAAGGGATGCATACGTAACGCGCCTCTTGTTGTTCTGTTAGGGACACTCAAGGGGGGAATAATACCGGCTAGTTTTTCAGAGCAAAATCCGTGGAAGTAGCGGTAGAAAAGGGATAAATCCCCTACAGCGCGGCGATGAGCGAGAGAAGGGAGTTTTCTCGTGAGGGCTGGGTCATTGATAAGTCGAATGGCTCGCTTTTGGATAGAATCAAGGATATTAAGTGTCGAAGGTGATGCCGCTCCCCAGATGTGGGAGCAGTACTCTAGGTTAGTACTATAGGTGTGTTTGTGCCAGCTGAGATCATGTTCGAAAGCGACACCAACGAGATCGAATGTTTCGTTGTTTTGTAGGGCTTGGCCATTCATGTGGATGGGGTAAGCGTTGCCAAATTTTTTGCGCGAGAGGGAGCAAGACTGGGTTTTGGAGGCGTTGAACTGAACAAGGTTCTTGGCACCCCAGTCTAAGATTAATTGAAGATCTTGGGGAAAGGGATAGGTACATAGATCTGTGTCTATTATCCAACTCCTGATTCGAAACTTGTCTGGAAAAATGAATATTGGAGTGAAGAGTACTATCGTCAGCATAACTGTGGATGGGATTGGTAGTTGAAGAGAGTAGGTCATTAATGTGAAGGAGAAATAGGGTTGGTGCCAGGACTGAACCTTGGGGGACACCAGCATTGATAGGGTCGAAGTTAGATGAGTGACCGTCAACCACAACAGACATGCGCCGATTAGAGAGGAAGCTGTCGATCCAGGCACATAGTTTGGTAGGAAGACCGTAAGAAGGTAGTTTGTTGAGGAGTGCGGCATGCCATACTTGGTCAAAGGTCTTGGAAATATCGAGAGCAACAATCTGAGATTCGCCATGAAATTCAAGAGACTTGTTCCAGTTATGTGTGACAAAGCTAAGAAGATCAGCTGTGGATCTTTGGTGACGAAATCCGTACTGTCTATCATGGATAATTTTGTGTTTTTCTAGATATTTTAGAATTTGCAAGTTGATTACTTTCTCCATAACTTTGCTGACAACGGAGAGAAGGGAGATAGGTCTATAATTGGATGTAAGGGACTTGGGACCTTTCTTCGGGACAGGCTGCACACGAGCAGTCTTCCAGCTATCTGGGAAGATACCCTTGTCATAAGAGATCTGGAAAGACGAGTTAAGATGGGTGCAAGTTCTGGAGCGCATTTTTTTTAGAACAACTGCTGGTATGCCATCCAGACCAGGGGACTTTTTGGTGTCAAGGGATAGAAGAATTTTTTGAACTTGTTTGACCTTAAGTATTATATCGGGCATTTTGTGGGGTACAGACTTAGCGGTTGGAAGAGCGAGATTGGGGGGAGGGATCAGGGTGGAATTGGCAGCGAATTGTTTGGCGAATAGTTCTGCTTTCCCTTTAGAGGTGGAGATAACTTCGTTGTCAGAGGTCAGGGGAGGAAAAGTGCTTCTACAGAAGTTCTGCCTAAGGTTTTTGGCAAGTGACCAGAAAGATTTGCCGCCGTTGGGACAGGAAAGCACTTTATCTTTTATGCGGCTGTTAAAAGCATTTTTGGACTCTAAGATAGTTTGGTTGTATTGATTTCTGGCCTCGGTGAAAATTTGACGATTTTCGGGTGTAGGATTTTGAAAACACCTTTTGTGAGCCTGGGCTTTTTTGAGCCTGGCTTTGTCACAGGCCTTGGAGAACCATGGCTTTTGGTGGTGGAGTTTCGGTTTTTTGCGAGTATGTGGAATGAAACCTTCAATACCTGCTTGAATAATGTATGTGATGTGAGAGCAAATTTCGGAGGGATCGGGAGTGGAAAATCAGACAGGGTTCCAAGGGAAAGCAGAGAAGAAGTTTCGAAGACCATCCCAGTCGGCAGAATTGTAGTGCCAGATCGTGCGTTCTGGCATGATTTCAGCAAACTCGGGATGTATGGGACAAGAGACGGTAATGAGGCCATGATCTGAACGACCAAGGGGAGCGCATACAGATGTTAAGTAAGGCTCAGGATGGGTGGTAAGAAAGATATCTAGTGGATTTGCATTATGGGTAGAAACGCGAGGAAAGTATGTTGGTTCTCTGATCAAATTGGTGAGCGAGTTGCTGATTGCGAAGTTTTCTGCTGCTCTGCCTTGTGGGTCAGTTTTTGTGGATCCTAACCATTCCTTGCTATGGACATTGAAGTCGCCTAGGACGATAACTTCAGCGGAGGGAAATTCGGAGATGAGATGGTCGATTTTTGCCGAGAGATAGTCAAAGAACTCATTGTAGGATTTGTTTGATGGGGAGCGATAGATGCAACAGATAAATTTAGTAGAGGATTTAAGGGGAGTTTTAGCCAGAGAATATCGGGCTGGCCTGATTCCAGGTTCGGGAATCTGGTGCAAGAAAAACTGCTGCGAGCGTAGGCACATACCCCACCATGAAGACGAAAAGATGACAGAAGTTCATAGCCTGGAAACAGGAGATGATTGGTTGAGGATTTGGAGCTGATTTGGGTTTCAGTCAGAAAAAGAATGTGGGGTTTGCATGATTGGAGATAGTGGTGGACAGAGTCCAAATTGGAATTAAGCCCGCAGATGTTGGCAAAGGTTATTATGCTCTTGGAATTCTTCGATGGTGGGCCCCCATAAGCACCCCTCGCCCGGAGATGCGAATGGAGGGGTAGTTTACCTCCGGAATTTTTTACCCCTGGAAGCGCCATGATCATTTTCACATTTGTTTTTTTTTTTTTGAAGAGGTGGATAGTTAGAAGAGAAGAGAAAGAATGACAGTCTGAAGAGGAAAGGAAAAGAAAAAACCGACTCACGCACCCAGGGCGGGAAACATCCGCTAAGATTTTACCAGCCCTTTAAGTGGCTGCGCGAGGTGGCACCTCCTCGGTTGAGGAAAAGATCCTCTACCACCTGCTTTTTAATAAAGGCATTTTATTATTATTATATTATTTTAAATTCCGAATTTTCGAAACAGAATCTTTGTTTTGTTCATTATTTATGTTTAGGTTATCCGTCTATACTGATAATTTACTTTTTTAAATGTTTGTATTTAGGTTTAATAACTAAAATTCGAGAACCGAACGAAACACGTCCGTTCGCATGAATCTATATAATACACACTTTTCTAATCTTTATTTACTGACAACGTCACAATAACCTCTCTACTGACGAGTTGGCGCGTTCCTAAGACTGAATAGAAAATCAACAACTTTTCTTGCCTACTTTTATGCTAATACACTTTTTTGTTCTACTCTTTGTTACAGTGTGCTGTCTGGTGATAGTAATCAAGAAAAACAAAGGAACAACTGCTTTGTGTGGGATTGCCAGACAAATCAGATGCAATATTTAAACAGGCGCCAGTTAAAACACGCAGGCTCTGAAGAAAATGATTTGTTTACATGCAATAAATGTGAATATCGAACAATTAAAACAAAATATTTAAAGAACCACATCTTAACGCACCACAACCCACAAAAAGTTGGTTTGTTGGGATGTGACAAATGTGAATATCGAACTTACGATAAGTCTAATTTAGGCCGCCACTGCTTGACACATAAAACCCCCGAAGAAGTTAAATTATTGAGATGTGACAGATGTGAATATCGAGCAGTTAGGAAAGCTGACCTAAAGCGCCACATCTTACAGCACCACACACAGAAAGCGTTTGGATGTGACAAATGTGAATATCGAACACATTATGAGTCTAGGTTAAACAGTCACTACTTGAAGCATAAAACCCCTGAAGAAGTTGAATTATTTAGATGCGACAAATGCGATTATCATACACGTTATCAGAGTAGTTTAAAAGAACACTGCTTGAAACATAAAAAGTCCGAAGAAGTCGAATTATTTAGATGCGACGGATGTGAATATGGAACAATTAGAAAAGTACATTTAAAGTACCACATCTTACAGCACCACAACCCTAAAAAAGTTGGCTTGTTGGGATGTGGCAAATGTGAATATCAAACGTATACTAAGTCTAATTTAGGCCGCCACTACTTGACACATAAAACCCCCGAAGAAGTTAAATTATTCAGATGCGATAAATGCGATTATCATACACGTTATCAGAGTAGTTTAAAAGAACACTGCTTAAAACATAAAAAGCCCGAAGAAGTCGAATTATTTAGATGTGACGTATGTGACTATCGAACAATTACGGAAGCTTACTTAAAGCGTCATATCTTACAGCACCAGAACACACAGAAAGCGTTTGGATGTGACAAATGTGAATATCGAACACATTACAAGTTTGGGTTAAAGAATCACTACTTGAAGCATAAAACCCCTGAAGAAGTTGAATTATTTAGATGCGACAAATGCGATTATCGAACACGTTATAAGTCTTATTTAAGGAAACACTACTTGAAACATAAAAACCCTGAACAAGTTAAATTACTTAGATGCAACAAATGCGATTATCAAACTCGTGATCGGAGGAATTTTAAAAGACACTGCTTAAAACATAAAACCCCTGAAGAAGTTGAATTACTTAGATGCAACAAATGCGGTTATCAAACACGTGATCAGAGTAATTTAAAAAGACACTGCTTGAAACATAAAACGCTGAAGTTGTCTCATTATTTAGATCAGGCAGATGTGAAGATTGAACAATTAGGAAAGCTCATTTAAAGCACCACATCTTAATACACGAAACCCAAAAGAAATCGGCTTGTTTGGAAGAGACAAATGTGAATATAATAACCAGTTATAAGTGTAATATAAAGAGTCATTACTTGAAACATAAACCCCTTGCATAAGTTAATTATTTAGATGCGACAAATGCGATTATCAAACACGCTATAAATGTTATTTCAGAAAACACAGTATAAATGTGATTTGAAAAAAATCAGTTCTTGAAACACAAAAACCTGGAAAAAGTTGTATTATTTAGATGCTAGAGATGTGTCTCATGGTCGAATTGTTCGGAATCCAATCCTAAAAAATATAAACCCATGACAAGTAAGCTTGTCTGGATGTGACGGATACGTTATAAGAGCTATTTAAAGACTCACTATATGAGAAACCTAAAAGCCGTGACCAAGTTGAATTACTCACGTGCGACAAATGTGATTATCGAACACGTTATAAGGACTGTTTCAAAAACCATAGCTGACAAATATAATTATTGAGTAATAAAGAAGGTTCCATTTAACTAGGATACCTACTGGTACTGTTAGCATCACACAAGGGTAAAAAGAATAATTTGGAAATTACTGAAACAATAATTTCAGGATCCTTAAATTCGACGAACTTATGCAGTTCTTTGTGAGTTGGTCCACAAACGATTCTGCGCGACGCTGGATCGGCCATTATGACGTCACGCGACAGGAACCCAAAAAACACGTAGGTATTCAAATTGCAATTTTTGCAAACGGCGATTCTGGGTCATAAAATTAAATAAATGTTAAATATTTAGGCGCCCTGTATTGATGGAGTTACGAAGTATACTTATTATTTATTTAACTTCCCACTGGAATGTAAAGTAGTAAAGGACATTTTACAACAATTATTATCTCTCTTTTTTAATTTAGTTATTTATGATATTATGGGAAACCCATCTCGGGTAAAAGAAAGTTGTCGTAGGAATTGCTTCAAACTGTTGCGTCTGACGTTCTGGTTAGACGATTGTGACAAATAACGTTAAATGTCATGAAATGATCGTACTATACTAGTTCATTGCGTTGTCATTGTTTGGGCTTATTGTTCTTCTGTTCTAGAAATGACTATTTCTATGCATTTTTCTTCAACTCTTTCTTTCGTTTTAATTCCGACCAATCAAAAGTTAGAATTTTCATATCAAAATTGATTTTTAAACAAAACAATTGATTGACAGCTCCTGTCAGCGACGTATTCGAGTTGGCATGCATATCAGAAGTGAGTATAATTTTTCCGTCAAAAATTGTTGTTATGCAATTTTGTTGAAAAATGACATATGTACATTTTGTAGGATTTTTGCCACTTGCACGAGTGCCATTTGTTATTTCTTGTATTTTTTTTACAGGAAAAATTAGATGCACGCTATTTCTTGAATAATAATCGTACATCGCCAATATTTTGTCGCAGGAAATATAACTTTACTGTAATTCTTTTTGACACCTGTTTGTCACGTTTTGCCGCAGATAATAAATCGAATAAGTCACTGACGGAAGCTGTCAAGCAAATTTTTTCTTTAAAAATCATTTTTGATATTCAAATTATTGCTTCGCCATTTTTAGAACATCGCCATCGCCATTTTTAGAACAGTAGAAATAGAAATCAAACAAACATAACGCAATGAACTAGTTCGCGCTTGTCGATGGCCGATTTGCGGTCCAACTCACAAATAATTAGATATGTAAGTTCGTCAGTCTTAAATAATAAAGTATAACAATATAATTTTCTTAATTCTAGGGCACAATAGATCACAGATCTGTGTGTGCACTATTTGTTAAAAACAGTTGGCCATTCAGCTCACAAATCATACAATCACACTATCACATTACATAATACCCTAGCTTTCGCCCACGACTTCGTCCGCGTATTATAGGTGATAATGGTGTGGTTTTGATGTCATGATTATGAATACGTGAAACATGAGTTGTGTTAGGTTAGGTTAGTTATATCTAAACATCCTTTTCGGCCGACTAATGGTCATGGTCACGGTCAACCAGTTGGTTGACAAATGAAGTTTAATCTATTATTTAACTGCCAACCCTGTCAACCGTGGCCACTAGCCGGCCGAAAACGATGAAAGACGGGATATTAATTAACGCAAAAGTCGGGGTCGTACTCAGGTCACTGAGAGAAAAAGTAAATGAAATTAAATTAATATTAGATTTTGTCAGGTTGTGTTGATGAATTATTGCTCCTAAAAGATTTTTTTTTCAAACAAATAAACCAACTGCGTAAAAGGAAAAGCACTGAAAAGTATGAAGTAATATTGTTACGTATTTATTACTGCGGTTAATAATCAACTTAATTTTGTGAATTATTATGATTTTTTTTCTTTTTAGTGCACCTATTCTTCCCCTCACCCTTCATTTTATTTCCCTCTCTTTAAATGTGTAATGGCGATGTTATATTAGATTTTCTGACCTCAGTAACCCTAAAAGTGACATATTAGTTAACATTTTTAAAGAAATCCCCTGCCCCTTTAATTACTTATGCCGTTGTATTTTGATCAATGTTTCGTGTTTTTAGTGCTCCGTGGAACGGAACACTTATGGAATCACTTCGGTGTCCGTCCGTCCTTCTGTCGGTCTGTCACAGGCGATTTTCTGTGAAACTATTTGACGTAATAATTTGAAATTTAGCACAGAGATAGAGTGTGGTGCCCAATTATTGATGTGAAGTATAAAAGGTTGAATTTTAATTCTGGGAGTTAATTTCAGGGGATAAATTGGGACACGGAAAAAAATTTCAAAGGCATCGTGTAGGGTATCAAATGAAAGCTTATTGAATTATTATTATTCAACAATATATATATATATATATATATATATATATATATATATATATATATATATATATATATATATATATATATATATATATATATATATATATATATAGAAAAATGGAAGATTTCTTGGCCTATAGGTAATATAATAAATGTAAATGCGAAGATTTACTTCTTCGCTAGTGCAGCGAAAAGGCCGTGAATGAAAAATAAAAATAATGAGGACTATCTTTGATTCTGGTCTGGGTGACCTCCTGCTATCGATTTCTGGGCCCTTACCCATCAGCGGGCAGGCTTACACCCAGGGTGGCTGAAGAACAGACCACGATTTGGCCAGAATCAAAGAGAGTCCTTATATCCAAAATGCTGCACTAGCGAAGAAGTAAATCTTCGCATTTACATTTATTATATTACCTATAGGCCAAGAAATCTTCCATTTTTCTACTATTGTTGTACAATGGTGCATTTGTACCGTCGACGTCGAGAAAATCGGCATTCGACATACTTTCGAGTATTATTGTGTTAGCAGCCAAACATTTTTGGAGCAACACTGGGTGAACTAGTTGGCGCGAGCCACTACATCTTACCCATCCTTTCCGATCATTTTGGATATAAGGACTCTCTTTGATTCTGGCCAAATCGTGGTCTGTTCTTCAGCCACCCTCGGTGTAAGCCTGCCCGCTGATGGGTAAGGGCCCAGAAATCGATAGCAGGAGGTCACCCAGACCAGAATCAAAGATAGTCCTCATTATTTTTATTTTTCATTCACGGCCTTTTCGCTGCACTAGCGAAGAAGTAAATCTTCGCATTTACATTTATTATATTACCTATAGGCCAAGAAATCTTCCATTTTTCTACTATTGTTGTACAATGGTGCATTTGTACCGTCGACGTCGAGAAAATCGGCATTCGACATACTTTCGAGTATTATTGTGTTAGCAGCCAAACATTTTTGGAGCAACACTGGGTGAACTAGTTGGCGCGAGCCACTACATCTTACCCATCCTTTCCGATCATTTTGGATATAAGGACTCTCTTTGATTCTGGCCAAATCGTGGTCTGTTCTTCAGCCACCCTGGGTGTGGGCCCAGAAATCGATAGCAGGAGGTCACCCAGACCAGAATCAAAGATAGTCCTCATTATTTTTATTTTTCATTCACGGCCTTTTCGCTGCACTAGCGAAGAAGTAAATCTTCGCATTTACATTTATTATATATATATATATATATATATATATATATATATATATATATATATATATATATATATATATATATATATATATATATATATATATACACAAATAGACAATTTTGAAAAAGCCTACTACTATGATAGGCGAAACGTCAATTTAAAGATTTTTCATTTACACAAACCTAGACCCAAGAATTAAAAGAAAAAATATATACATTTTAGTGTATTTTTATACACTCATGGACAAAACTATCGAATATTTTTTGTTATCACTGTTACTCGAAAAAAATCTTAAATTATCCAATTAAACTGATATATGGGCTGATGGTATTCATCTAGGAGGCGGATATGTTCACTTGTTTTAAAATACTTTGACATTTAATTCATATTAATGGCGTCTATCGTCTTTCGTGCATATTATGCTAAAAAACATTGCATACTTATTTAAGAATAATAGTGACTTAAGTTATTTGTGTCGAAATTAAGTGAGTTATAGTGATTCGCATTTGCCAGTCCTCTATTTAAAATAACAGTATGCCACCAGTTAGACGTTGCAGCGAAGTTGAAGCGGCACAAATTGTAACACTACATAACGAAGGATATAAACAAAAAGAGATTGCGCGACGTCTTAGGAGAGGTCAATCTACAGTATCGAATATTTTAAGAAGGTATCAAGAGACTGGAAATTTCAAACGAAGACCCGGTCAAGGGCGCAAAAGGTGTACAACAGCAAGTGATGACCGTTTCTTGATACTTAGTTCTACTCGAAATCGCACATTGACGTCCACGCATCTCAAAAATGAGCTACTAAATGTGAGACAATGCAATGTTAGTTCGAAAGCGGTCAGAAGAAGATTAAAAGAAGTAGGTTTAAAGCCAAGGCGCCCTGCTAAAGTTCCTCGTCTTCTCCAAAACCACAAAACTCGTCGATTGGAATTTGCCAGAACGCATGTTCCGTGGAATCACGAGCACTGGAAAAATATTCTGTTTACGGATGAGGCTAGAATTCAATTATGGCAGCCAGATGGACGAAACCACGTATATAGAAGAGTTGGGGAACGGTACGCCAACTGCAATCTCATACATAGCGTTAGCTTTGGAGGTGGCGGCATAATGCTTTGGGGAGGTATTAGTTGGGAGGGACGCACCGAACTTGTGGAAGTGATTGGGCGAATGACTGCGGATAGTTATATCGAGAACATCCTTCAGGACCATGTTTTGCCATATGTCGGCCATATTGGCTATGAACGATAACGCCCGACCACATGCCGCTGGCAGAGTGACTAATTACCTCGATTCAGTTCATATTCAAACATTGGATTGGCCGCCCTATAGCCCAGACTTAAATCCGATAGAGCACATGTGGGATGAGCTAAAACGCCGCATAAGGAAAAGAAATCCCGTTCCAAGTACAATAGAAGAACTTCGGTTTGCAGCACAATATGAATGGAACGCAATTCCTCAAGAATACATTCAAACTCTACTTAGTAGCATGCCGAGAAGGATTCATGCAGTCATTGGAGCTCGAGGAGGGAATACTCGGTACTAACTATGTTCTTATTTTAATTAAAACACTAACAGCCAGATTCACTATCATCCAGCAGGTCTAAATTTTAAACCTATAGATTTAAGCCGTTCTTAAACCACCGACAGGTTTAAGAGTTAGTCCCTATTCACTAACATTTTGGCTTAAAGTGACAAATGAGCATCAACAGCACACTGATTATTTGAAAAATGTCGGAGAATTGACAGCTCGGAAGCAGATCTTGAAAATAAAAAAGGATATTTTGTACAAAATAAAGTACTTTCCGCCAAAATTTCTACACCAACATCCATTTTACTTTCGCTACTGTGATAATATCCCTAAAAAAATTGGATTTATTGCAAAAAAAATTTAAACCCATGGCCTAACTTTTAAACCTTATTCACAAAGATATTTAGACCTATGTGGTGGACTAAATTTAAAACTCCACTAAACCCGGTATTAAGCTCCTTAAACCTATGCATGGTTTAATTTCCTATTCACTAACAAAAAACAAATGAATTTAAACCTACAAGTGTCATATTTAGACCAAAATTTTAGTCCTATCCATTGTGCGGGTTTAAGAGATTTTAAAATCAATTTACTATTATCAGAAACATAATAAAAGTAAAAATTCCCAATAATACGTCTAATCCGGGGGTAAGTTTTAAGTTAGCCGCCTATTTACTCGCCCGATTTCCGTTTCCCGCTAAAAAGTTCCCAACCTCGACAATATTCACAATATAACCTAGCATTTTGCTTTTATTCTTGTGCGAACGAGAAGACCTTTGCCTTTTTAAACGATTTTTGCGTTATACCTATTTGTTTTTGACTGTCTGTGCGTTCTATAATGGCACACTTGCCAATGTTTCTTTACGATGAAGAAGAAGCAAATCATCAGGAAGAAAAAATCGTGGAAGGGGCCCCCAAAATATCGAAACAGGAAGACAGGAAGACGACGAATTCCAAGACAGTTCCGAGATCCCATTGACCCATTGTTAATACCTGACGATCAGCTGATAAGGTAAATTTAATAATACTTGGCTGCTTTGTTAGTAATTATTGTCCATTTTATTATATTAGATAGGTACTGATACTACCGGTTTCCCCGCAATAAAATGTTGGAATTATGCGATTTAGTACAGTCCCGCATTGAACAGGGTAACCCGAAGATCATACGCTTTACCTGTTATAATTCAAGTGCTCGCGTATTTGAAGTTTTTAGATAGTGGAACTTTCCAAAATGTTTTGGGGAATACTATAAGGATTAGCCAAGCATGTTGCAGCAGATCTATTTGTGCATTTTGCAGAATGATTGTGGAAGTTGCAGACAGATTCATTAGAAGCATTCATATCAAACCCAAGCAATACCAAAAAAAGGTAAATAAAAGTTCAAACATTGCTCAAAAAAGTAGATAATGTTAGCTGTAAAAACAACATACCTACATTGCTTGGCACACATACATACCTATCAGTGTTGAATCCAGACATTTTTTTCCGGGGGCAGAAACATTCTTATAGGGGGAGGGGAAACAAAATTAAAATTAATTAAATTAACTGTTCATGTGTAGTTTTGGTTTATTAGTAAATGAGTTAGTAAGACAATGTAGGTGAACTATGCTTTAAGCAAATCAATTTCTATGTTTTACAGACATTGCCCAGGGGGATTTCTCTTGTTCCGGGGGGGGGGGGGGGGGTCCCCCCGGGCTACTCCGTGAATTCAACACTGATACCTATACTTTTATTTTTTTTTTAATATTTTTTTTGCCAATTTAAAAAAGAAAAGGGAAAATCTGAAAACCAATGTTTTACAAACAAAAAATTTATCAAATAATTGGTTATTTTCCTAAATAAACTAATAGGTGAAGTAGTCTTTTATACCAATATACCTAGATAGAAAGCCTTTTGCAACACATTGTGTTTTACATATCATGTTAAGTTAACTCGTAAACCAGGCGCGGATTTAGGGGGATGGGGGCGCCTTGTACAAAAATGATTTTAATAGGAAATTTTATAAAAATAAATATTGTAACAAATATTAACCATCCATACATTATACAAAATATAAGCAAAATCAAACATTTGCCGTCTATGTAAGTAAGATCTTTGAAATAAATTTTACCACAAGAATATGAATAAAAGTTTATACTTAATACAAATATGTAATATGAAAAATGCTGGCCTTTTTTGGCATTTTTGATGTTGCTATACAGGGTGTTACAAAAAGATGTTAAGAAATTTTAAGGACAGAATCTACATCTAAAAATATGAAAATAAGTTTATATAAACATGGATCCTCAAATGCTTCGTTTTCGAGATACAGGGTGTTTAATATTTTCACACCAAGTATTTCGAAGAGTTAGGAGAAATATGCGAAGACGATTTAGAGCAAGCATTGAAGCAAGGAGAAACTACTTCCAGCATCTACTATAAATGTAAATCAAAAAGCACTGTTTCCTGAACAAAAAATATTAAAAAAAAATTAATTTTCATTATTTGTTTTTATTGTAAGAAATAAATTAATTTTTTCTCGAAAACGGTGCGTCAGAACAAAAAAGTTTAAGAGACAGTTTTCACGCAGAATTAATTGGGCTTAAAGAGAATGATTTCAATTTTGCAAAAAATCAGTGGCGTGCCATTTTTTTCGCTAAAAATAAAGACTTACCAGCACGCTACTGATGCACGTACTTTAGAAAAGAAATTTTTGCACATAAAGGTAATTACATACTAACTGGCGTGTACCAAAATTCATGTCAATATCTTAACGCATTTTCGACAAATTAAAAAGAAACATTTAAAAAAGAAAATATTAAACACCCTGAATCTCGAAAAAGAAGCGTTTGAGGATCCATGTTTATATAAACTTATTTTCATATTTTGAGATGTAGAATCTGCCCTTAAAATTTCTTAATATCTTTTTAAACCCTGTATAGATTGTGTCTGTAAACATTCCTTACACATCTCACTGCGATCTTATCTAAATTTGAGCCTGATCGGTTTAGCTTCTAAAGGAAACAAATAAACAATTTTTTTTTTCGAAAAACATCTTTTTAGAAAGTTTTTTTTTGAAGTTTTTACGAAATTTTTCGAAAATATTTTCTCGAAAACACACACATATGTAAGTACTTGGAAAGAACATTTTTCGAAATCTCTTAACAGCTTTTCCAAAAGATGCTTTTTTAAAAACCGATCCATGAAATATTTTGAAAATATTTTCTCTAAAACACATATAAGTATTTCGCAAGTACAATTTTTCAAAAATTCCCGGAAATGTATTTTTTCGAAAACATTATTTCGAAAATTAAATTATGAACTCTCCTAGCTTGGAAAATGTTAATTAAAAGAGGACAAAAAAGATCCTGAAAAACTGTTTTTGGTTTGATCAGGTTTCCTTAGATTTGGTACGCTAACTTTATAGCAAATTACTTTTTCAAAAAGCCGCTTCAAAAATTATTAAACTAAAATTGGTTTTCGAAAAAAATAAGTTTCGAAAAAGATGTTTTTTGAAAAAAATGTATTTTTGAAAAGTGCTTTAAAAAAAATTTGGACAATTGGTTTTCGAAAAATTGTACTTTCGTAAATATATCCCTCCAAATGAGCAGAAGGCATAAATGAAAAAAATTCTAGAATATTTCATTGAAATAATTTATCCAGCCGCGTAAGCTAAGATGACCAACTGTAGGTAGTGCTTTTTTTTCAAAACCATTTTTGTCGATGTCAAATTTTTTCGAAAACAGCTTTTTCGGAAATGGAAATGGAATAATTTTTTTTTCAAAAAATGAATTTCGAAAATACATTTTGCGAAAATAACTTTTTTTCAAAAATTTAATTATCAACTCTACTAGCTTGGAACTGCCGATGAAAAAAAGACCGAAAAATATCCTGAGGTCTATGTTTCCGCGGGTCTGCTGCATTATTTTTTTAAGCTAAATTAATTTTTCCAAAAAGCGTTTTTTAAATATGAATATTCGAAGTCTTTTTAGAAACAATATTTAAAAAATATACTTTCGAAAAAAATGTAGTTTCGAAAAGTGATTTTTAAAAAAATTCGAAAAGTTGGTTTCGGAAAAAAAAATTGGAAAACACCCCTAGTTTTCGAATAACTGTATCATCGAACAAGTTCTGTTTTCGAGAAAATATATTTTCGAAAACACGTGCTTTCAAAAAATGTGTTTTTGAAAATTTTTTATGTATCAGTCGAAGGGACAGAAAGCAAATATAAATAAAAAATTCGGTGAAGTTCGCTTGCACAATTAGTGTTCAATTCCATCATCCCCCCACTTAACCTGAACAAACCTCGGCCGCGCGATTTCCGCCCATCTGCCGCGCTACCCACCGCCGACGGCACCAACGCCGTATCACATCGGGTATGGGCGGAGCCAAATTAAAAATTCTGAAAAATGTGTAGGGACAAAAGTTGTTCCTTACACCGTGAGAAATATTTTTGTCGAAAAACTTTTTCTCTAAAAGCAATGGTTCTGCAGTTATAGGGAAATAAAGGCGGAAATGATCGCGCTAGAATTCAATCCTGATAACTTTCGCTCAATCTACAAGTGATTCTCAATGTTCATAATTTGTTTAGATTTTTCTGCACCATCCTTTTGATGATAAGGGTGGGGGACAGCAATTTCTGAGCATTTTTCCCAAAAAAATGTTTAAAAAAATGCATTAAAAAATATATCATATATATTGTTGAATTTGTGCTTTAATAAGCTTCTATTTGACACCCTACACGATGCCCTTGAAATTTTTTTACATGACCCAATTTACCCCCCAAAATTAACCCCCAGAATCAAAATTCAACTTTTTATACTTCACATATATAATTGGGCCACCACACTCTATCTCTACGCTAAATTTCAAATTTTTACGTCGAATAGTTTCAGAGAAAGTCGCCTGTGACAGACGGACGGATGGACACCGAAGTGTTTCCATTGTCTAAAAAATACATTTTCGGAAAGTGTCTTTTTGAAAGAAACTTTAAAAAAGGCATTTTCGAAAAAAATTTGTATACCCATTTCCGAAATATCATCTTTCGAAGGAGCTGTTTTTCGAAAAAATTAACGTAATTTGACATCAAAAAAGATGTTTGTTAAAAAAACAGTACAGTTGGTCATCTTAGCTTACATGCGACAGGACAAACTTGTTTCATTAATACGAAATTGTAAATATTGTAGCATTTTTATGTTAAATATTTATGCCTTCTGCACACTTGGGGGATATACCGAGCACTTACGAAAGTCCAATTTTTCTAAAACCAATTTTCAAATTTTTTTAAAACACTTCAAAAATACATTTTTTTGGAAAACACACAATTTTCGAACAAGTAACGTACCAAACCTAAGGAAACCTGATCAAATCCAAAAAAAAGTTTGTTTAGGTTTGTTCAAGATCTTTTATCGTATTTTTTTCATTAACATTTTACAAGCTACTAGAGGTTATAATTTAATTTTCTAAATACTATTTTCTGAAAAATATATTTTCGGAAAATGTAACAGAACAATCTTTTTAAAATTATTTTTGAAAAATATACTTTCGAAATACGCGTTTTCGGGAAAATATTTTCAAAATATTTCATGAGTCATGAATCATTTCAAAAAAGCTGTCAGGACCGTTTTTAAGAAACGTTCAAAATATGTGTTTTCGAGAAAACATTTTTGAAAAATTTCGCTATTCCTCTTTCGAAAACCTGTTTTTCGAAAAAAATTACTTACAAAAGAGATGTTTTTTGAAAAAAGAAAAAACGATTCGGTTAGTGTTTCCTTTTAAAGCCAAAACGATCCGGCGCAAATTTTGATAAGATCGCAGTGAGATGTGTAAGGAATGTTTTCAGAAACAATCTAAGAGCATGTAAATCAAAAATTCCCAAAAAGGCTTGCAGTTTCATATTACAAATTATTAGAATTGACCTATTCATATTTTTGTGGTATAATTTATTTCAAAGACCTTACAAAGACGGCATATGTTTGTTTTTGTTTATAATATTTTGTAGAATATGTAGGAATAGTTAATGTTTATGATACAATATTCATTTTTATAAAATTCGCTATTGAAATCCTTTTTGTACAAGGCATTAGGGGGGCACCCCCTGCGCCTCCCTAAATCCGCGCCTGTAAGAGTGGCGCTTTGTCCTTTCATATTACATAAAAACTAGGTACGCATTACAAACATAATTTTTTAAAAATTTTCACCATTTTTAAACGATAGAAACGTGATAGCCTATGAACTGTGTATTGTTGTTTCTACCTCATGTATTTTAGGTGGTTCCGTTCTCACGTTGAGCTATACTTTTTTTGAGTACAAATAAGTAATCTTTACTCTGTTCAAATGTCTGACACTGAAAAAATGCGACAACTGGTCATGATATTCATTAGCATAATACAGTAGACATATCAAAAGTATCTCTAAAATAAGTACAATAAAAGGGTTTTGTTTTTTTGTCAAGTTTTTTGAACAGACTATAGACTATATGTACATGTACCTACATACATACATTTATTTTATACATAGGTATATTTATGAAAAAATTTTGTAGGCAGTAAATTTTCTACTTCAGCCTTGTGTTACACAACAAATATTGTTAGTTCTTACTAATTAATTAAAATTTACATTTTTTTTTTAGGATTTTACCGCATCGCTGAATTTTCCAACATAGTAGGCTGTATCGATGGAACACATATTCGAATTAAGAAACCACAGGTATGGCGATTCAATTATTATTAGATATTAAAACATAGGGTCAATTTGCGCTTACAATTATTCAGGGGCGTATTGAAAGCACTATGTTTGGGGGGAGGGGGTAAGTGGAGAAAAATATCCAACTATGCGAAGATACACATCCAAAATTATCCTTTTTTATAAATTTTCTCCGAGCAAAACTCTCGATTTTTTTACAACTGGTAGAACTTTCTTTACGTTTGCTGGGATTAACCTGTCGACCTTTATGTGAATTTTCCCCAAACTCAGCTGCTAACGTTTTTTGGTATGAAGTCCTAATAACTAACTCGTACTCTAATTAGCTAACTCAAGCGTATACGGGAGGAGAGGCTCCCGCCCCCCATGAGTAAGCCTCTGTAATTATTCTTCTAGAGTACTGACAGAAAATTGTAAAAACAACATAGTTGTGGATATTGCAGAAGGTTTATTTCTATTAGTTTTAGTTTTTGTTACCATTTAACTTAAGGTCAAGCAAGTTCAAAAAATCCTTCTATCGCTTGACAACAAAAAGTCCTGCAGTCTGGATGGCATACCAGCAATAGTTCCAAAAAATGCGCTCCAGAACTTACACCCATCTTAACTCGTTTTTTCCAGATCTCTTATGACAAGAGTATCTTTCAAGATAGCTGAAAGACTGCTCGTGTGCAGCCTGCTCCGAAGAAAGGTTCCAAGTCCCTTCTATCCAATTATAGACCTATTTCTTTTCTTTCTGTTGTCAGCAAAGTTATGGAGAAAACGATCAACTTGCAAATTCTAAAATATCTAGAAAAACACAAAATGATCCATGACAGACAGTACGGATTTTGTCACCAAATGTCCACACTGATCTCCTTAGCTTTGTCACACATAACTGGAACAGGTTTCTCGAATTTCATGGCGAATCTCAGATTATTGCTCTTGATATTTCCAAGGCCTTTGACCAAGTATGGCATGCCGCACTCCTTAACAACCTACCGTCTTATGGTCTTCCTTATAAACCATGTACCTGGGTCGGTAGCTTGCTCTCTAATCGGCGCATGCCTATCGTGGTTGACGGTCATTCATCTAACTTCCGTTCCGTCAATGCTGGCGTCCCCCAAGGTTCAGTCCTGGCACCAACCCCATTTCTTCACATTAATGACCTGCTCTTTTCAACTACCAATCCCATCCACAGTTATGCTGACGATAGTACTCTTCACTCCAATATTAATTTTTCCAGACAAGTGTCGAATCAAGAGTTCGATAATAGACGCAGATCCATGCACCTATCCCTTTCCCTTAATCTTAGACTGGGGTGCCAAGAACCTTGTTTAGTTCAACGCCTCCAAAACC